>OX243780.1:5000000-6250000 GCA_945859555.1 Megachile ligniseca
ACTGAAGGGAAAATTAATGTAGATTAAGTCTCAAATCATCCTCACTTCAACGCATCACACTGCCCCTCAAACTTGGATACTATTTCAAACAATCTTTTGACTTTCAACTAAAATTATTTATTCCACTAAATTTTCATCTCGACTAAAAACCAACTAAGAAATTCGAATAGTCAAAGATGTCAAATTTTGAAATAAACTTTTATTTCAAATAAAAATCGAATTACAAAATATTCATTCCTATTAAACACTTTTATTCCAGAGTTTAATCTTCCCGTTTTAATTTTATTCAAAATTATACGAAACAATATCCAACTCCGATGCTTTTCATCACTTGAAACCACTTGACAACGCGCACCTAGCAAGCACGTGGTTAATCAGGGTCATCAACGATCACAAACATGCAACGTGTATCCACATCTCTCGGAGTGCGGACATCTCTGCGATAATCCGACACATTTCCGTTTTCAGATCGAAAAGAACCCGATAGAACGAGCCGTGAACCGAAAAGCTGACCCGAGGGGAAACCAGAACGCACGTTTCTCGAACGAACACACCTCCACGACCCGTTCGGATAAACTATGCTGTTTGCTGGTCTCCTCTAGCAGCTCTATCTACGGCACCGAGTGTCGAGGCGCAGAAAACCGCGGATCGCTGCCAAATCTTTCGCCAATGTCCCGAGGACAGCCTCTTTATATACCAAACGGCTACGAAAATAGGAAGAACAAATAGACGTGGTCGTCTCACGTGAGCATCCTGTCTCTGCTGACTAGCTGACCGCTAACCAAGCTTATTAGAGTTTGTTTGAACTATGCGACAGATGGACATCTTTGCGTCAGCTGCCACGGATATGGAATATCTCCTCTCGACATTGTTTCTTTCCTTTCAGGTCCTTTCAGAGTGTTTGATGAAGAAATAGTGGAACACGGTAGAAGGGATCAAGTGTTGGAGTTTGTTCGGAGATGAATCGAAATTTTGATGGAAGCAAGTGGCACAGAGTGGAGAGTTCTGTATTTGAAATGGGTTAGGAAGTGTTAGGTATGAATGTGTGGAGTTTTGTGATCGAGGGTATGGAGAGGAAGGATGAGTATTAGCGTTGTGATGACGGAGCGCCATTAGTATTTTTGTGGTAGTATTTTTAGTGGTGAGAGAGCGCCACTAATATAACTAGACGGCTTAGTGAAGGGAAGCTTAATTGATATAAAGCACGATAGTGTATTTTTGTTGTATTCAATTTCTGTTTTTTTAGTTGTTTTTTCGGAGATACGTATTTTAAAATTTTTTGTAATGGTTCTCCACCTCAATTCTAGAATATTTTATCTTGTAGACATACAAATACAGAGATGCAAAATCTGATATTTATTGAGATCAGACCACCACGTCCCTGCAATTACTTTTAACATTCACTTCTAACTTTCTAACAAAATGTCTATAACTAACCTTTACATAACATGTATTCTTATTTCTATTCACGCCATAAATTCTCACATTTTGTTGCGAAAGAATCGGAAACATGCTATGTACACAATGTATCGCAATAAATGGAATGTGCAATAAATACAAGCATTCCTTGCATATATTACAGATTCCCCACGTGTGTAATAAAGCAGCTACAGAAATCTTTTCGTTTCACATATGTATAAAAGTTATACATGCAATAGTTATATTTACTCTCTATGTTTAGTAAAATAATATTTGTGTATTTAACAAAATAATATTAATACATTTAATGCACACCTAAATTGATTATTGCATATAGTAACTATTAAGTAAACACTTCGTCAGTCAAAAATGTTAAACTGTTTACAAGTGCCATTATATTAATAGCAAATAACGATACATCATTTTGTTCGAATAATTATTGTTATAAATAAGATGTAATTCATCACACATATGTTGCAATTTATATTGTATTATTGTGGTGTCAGATTCTATAAATACTCAGTTCCGAAGTAAATAAATCTACAAACAAAAAAACTTGGTGTAATCTCTAATCTCTAGCAATTTTTCTCGCGCAATGATAGGAAGTATCATCTATTATAAAGGCGCACTGTCATTTAGTTCGTTTAACTGTGAATGACAGCAATCTTTCTGCCGTAGCAAATGGAGCAATTGCAAATGGCAGTGTGTAAATGGTCTCAATGTTACACGTGTCCACGAACAGTGCTGCTCCATAGGACCTGTCATTTCGTTCACTTAAGCATAAGTAATGCCAATTTTTCAGCGATTGCTATCATTTGTGCTACACTGACTTGGTTTCATTTGCCTTTGAAGCTTCATTTACTTCGAAATTACTAAAATACTGCCATTGGCAGAAACGTTTTACTATCTTGTTTCTTTTGGTACAGATTTGTCTAGGTTTATTAATAACATAAAATGTGTTGTGTTGTCAGATATATTGTAATACTTGTTCTTATGATACAGATTTTACGTACTGTTTATTAAAATAAAATAAAATATTGTACTGTGTTATCAAAAATATTACCTTGTTTTTGAGGTACAAATAATAATTCTGTCAATGTAAATATTATCTACTATTTATTACTAAAATAAAATTAACCACTGTATTAGAAATCTTGTATCTTATTTTTTGTGGCACAGATAATTTTTTTAATGTAGACATTAACTGTTTATTACTAAAATATTGTACTCTTTTCTGAAGTGTTTTATACTATCTTTTTTTTATGGTACAAGTAACATGCAAACATTATCTATCTGCTGTTTAAAGTACTACAAAACTATCATCACTCACTGTCAGAATTATCGAGTAGTACAAAATGGCCGCTATGACGACAAAATGAAGGTAGGGCACATTTAAAGTAAAATTATCGTAATAATAAACTAAATAACTTTTAGAATAAATACTACGAAATGTAAATATTGAATTCCTACTTTAGAAATATTTAGAAACTGTTACTCATTTTATTATAAGAAGATATTTCTACGTAAAGTTAAAAAACTAATGCATACATATAAATTCATAATTATCTCATTATTTTGTTCTATTAACAAAGAAAGAAAAATTGCTGTGAATTCTCAAATGGTACAAAATGGCTGCTATAAGTGCACAATGTTACACTAAAATAAATAACAGTTTGATAAACTAAATGTCTTTGAATTTAGATAACAGAAAATGGCGACTACAAAATGATAGTAGAAATTGACTATTCCGTTTTTGCTATAGTAGAAAACCATGTTGAGGAGACCTATGGGATTATTTTCATCCAGAGCGAAGAATACCACAGTTCTGCGGCATTCGGAGGAGCTGCTGCTCCAAAATTAGAAATTTCGCCACAGTTACATTCTGCAGAAGCTGAATTAAACATCGCTAGTCGATGGCTCGTTTCACAGACTACGAAGGAATGTTTCTAAGCCATGTAGGACGGTCGTAGAATATTTGAAAGCTGTACTTTCAATTTTCGTTAAACAAGAAACTATTGACACAACTGTAATTATATAATCATGTTTGAATTAAAAATTTGTTTGTTAAAAGTTTGAACTACATTTGACAATTTCAATTTTTATAACAGTTCGTTTTGGAAAATATTAAATGTAAGAAAGGAGAATGTATACATAATAGTTTTCTCATAAATATTTCTACGAATAATATGTGACATTATTAACACACATATGTGATACACACCACCATTTTCATAATTTTAGTCCTTTAATATTACAAAACTATATTTTACATGAAACTTTCTATCATAACTAAATGCCTTTAAATTAATTTCTAAATATTTTTCTTAATATTTCGCTTACCAAGTATCTTTCTCGATATAGAATTAATATTTTTTTCGTACAAAATTTTGACCTAATTCGCAAGAGCCACAACGAATAGATATCCTGTTCTCCAGCAAAATTTTGATATATCTCGATAAAAGATTGTTAACAAGTTTATTGTTGCTGGTTGCGTGAACGAGCTATTTTCAAAAGTGGATCGTTTTAAAATAGCGTGCACGCTCGTTTGTTTGGTAATAAAACGGAATGAGCGGGACTACGGAAAATTCAAAACACGTGTTCATTTCGCACACCAAATGTCTTTTTAGAATATTTTACAAATTGAACGAATACGATTATTTTAACAGACGTAGAAACGTCATTGAACAGGAAACAGGTTAATATATTCTCCCACAAATAAACGAATATCGAAAACTATGCTCTAGGGGAATCATTAGTAGAGGAACATAAATTCTTCTAATTATAAACACACAGTTTTCGTCTGTTTTTATGAGCATTCCAAAATTATACTAAAACAGATTTGCAGCTGATTAGAAACGTGTCACAAGATGCATTCAGTTTTAGTCGTCGCACATTCATTATCGGCTGCTTTTAGAAACTGCATCATTTATAATCATTCAAAATGGATAAAGTTCAAGATTGCAATCGTCTCGACGACGCTGCTGTTTGGAGTCGTAAATATGTTGATATTATCTTAACCTTCTGTGCAGTGTGAATTTTGTGGAAAGACAGTCTTTTGTTGAAAATTCGAAAATTTCTCATTTTAGTAAACATCATTATGGCTTACAAATACTGTTATTTATCGAAGGATGAATATTGTGTTTTAATCATTTGTTATAGTTGAAAAGTATGTTTTTTTAAATTTTCTAAATTTTTACTTCTAAAGTTCTAAATTTCTAACCTTACTATTACTACATATTTATGTTTTAAATATTCTGTGTGGATTTAGGACCCCAGGAAATTAACTAGTAACACTACTATATAATCAAGAGCTGATATTCCCTAGGGAAAATGTAAAAAAGGGGAAGAGGCTGATTTTGGGGGATTTTTGAAATTTGAAAAATTGGGAATTTAGATCTGTAGAAATCTCAGGATTTTGAAATTTGGAAATTTCAGAAATTCAGAAATTTGGAAAGAGGGATATTAAAAAATATAGAAATTTAGGAATTTAGAACTATTCTATATAAAATATAGAAATTTGGGAATTTGGATATTTGCAAGTTTAAGAAATAGGAAAATATCTAAATTGAAAAATTGGAAAATTAGAAATGTGAAGATTTGTAAATTTGAAAATTTAGAAAACTTAGAAAATTAGAAATATAGAATCATAAAAGTAAAAAATTTTGAATACTCAAAAATGAAAAAAAGTTAACGAAAGATGAAAATATGTGAACTTTACACACACGTCCCGAAACAAAACCCGAATACAAAAACAAAGTCTCAGAAATCACAAAAGATCAAAAAACAGTAAGAACAGGAAAACCGTACGTAAAAACCAAGATCTTTTAAGACCAAGGAAAACATTCTTCCACCAAAGTCGCGTTTCAAAAATAGTATTCATGTAGGTGCCCAGCGAGTTAGCGCCACGATAATGGCGTATCGTTCCGTTTATTTTCGATCTTTGCTAACGTCGTTAAAGTTTCAAGTTATTCCTCTTTTTTTAGCATCGGACTGCATCTCGTTGACGTTTCACGATAACACGAGAATCAATTCTCTGATTATGCTACTGAAATTCATGATTTCCAATACGTCTCTGAATGTTGTCAGTCTCGTAGCCTGTTGGCATGTTACCACAAGGTTATTTTAGTCTCGGCGCCAAAGTTTGTGCTGCATTTGTCATTTTGGTAACACTACACTTTTTTCTTCTGATCTCGAACAAGTTATAATCATTCAGTCTCGTGTTCTCAATGCAGTGGAGCATTTGTTTAAATAATTTATTCGTATGAGTGTATAATATATGTATCAGTACTTGTATCAATTACTTCTTGATTCTGTATTTGTATTAACTGTTTGTTAATATTGATACAGTGTTTGCATCAATATTTCTATGCATATTTGTATGTGTATTGTATAAGTGTATGTAGAGTGATTGTATCAATTATTTGTTAAAATTGATTCAGTGTTTACATTATTTATATCAACTGTTTGTCAATATTGATGCGGTATTACTATCAATATTTGTGTGCGTATTGTACAAGTTCCCAATATGTCGTAAGTATTCTCAAATCCCTATATTACCAAATGCCTTTATCCCAAAATACCTATATCCAAAAATTCTTATATCCCCAAATCCCTATATACCAAAATCCCTGTACTCCCAAATCACTAAATCTTCATATCCCTACATTCCCAATTCCCTATATCCCCGAATCCGTATATCCCCAAAATAACCTATATCTCCAAATACCTATATCCCCAAATTCCTACATCCACAAATCCCTATATCCCCAAATACCTATATCCCCAAATACCTATATCCCCAAATGCCTATATCCCCAAATACCTATATCCCCAAATTCCTACATCCCCAAATCCCTATATACCTAAATCTGTATATCTCCAAATCCCTGTATTTCCATATTCCTACATCTCCAAATCGCTATATCCCCAAAACCCTACATCCCCAAATCCCTATATCTCCCTATCTTCATTCCCCAATTCATCATTCTCTAAAAACTCTATCTACCTCCCTATCTTCAATCTCCAAATACCCTTATATACGACCCTATCGTAATTCCCTAAAAACCCCATCTACAACCCTATACATTCCCCAACAACTCTAACTACAGTCTTATCTTCACCAAGAATCCTAACCTCGTTCGCAAGAGATGAACAACGAAAAGTATCCAATCTATCACTTGAAGCGTGCCTAACAAATCCGCGTTACGTGATTAATTAAAACATCCATTACGTCCACGCTCTCTAGAAGAGACAAGTTGCCGGAAGCGTAGCCGGCAGATTAAGATAATGTATTTTAATGACTTGATGAAGACTCACGCTGAATCGTTGAGCGCATTACGTCGCAGGAAGCGAAAGATCGTTGTAGCTAGGTTCTAGATGAACGGGAAGCATCGAAATGTTGATCCAGAAGGGTGTTGTGGGCTTAATGAACGCCCAGGGAGCAACAGAGAGGGAAAATAGGACAGGTTGAGTACGATATCAGAACTGGGGTCCAATGCGACCAAGACCTTGAAGGTTAATCGACCACGGTCGTTCCGTTGTTAATATTTGAATATGCGCGGGCAAACATGTCCACATTAAGTCCCGCCGGTGTAATGGCAGATCCGTGGAGAACGTATTATATCGGTTAGCATCGCGCAATTGTACGAATTATGGGATGGCGAACGATTACGGGTTTCCGTGTCGGTTGTTGGGTGATCTTAGATAATCTCGGGAACAGAAGTGGACAGGTTGTCTGACCAGTGGGAAGCCATGTTTCTTTGGTTTACTGTGTTTCTGGGTTTCTCTTGTGATTTGCAACTCATATCAGGATTTTGGGAATGGGGATGTTGGGATTTGGATATTTGTGGATGTGGGAATTTAGAGATTTTGGGACAGGATGTGGTACTCTAGGAATTCGGGGATATAGGAATTTAGGGATTTATCAAATTGGGAATTTATCAATTCGGGGATCTACAAATTTAGGGACCTAGGAATTGGGGGATCTAGGAATCCGGGGGGATCTAGGAATTTGGAAACCTAGGAATTCGGGGATTTACCAATTCGGGGATTTATCAATTTGGGGACTTACCAATTTAGGGATCTATCGATTAGGAGATTTGCCAATTCGGGCATGTACCAATTCTGGGATGTACCAATTCGGGGATGTACCAATTCAGGAGTGTACCAATTCGGGAGTGTACCAATTCGGGGATGTACCAATTCAGGAGTGTACCAATTCGGGGATCTAGGAATATACGTACATAGGAATTCGGGGATCTAGGAATTTAGGAAGCTAGAAACTAGTATTGAAATGTAGGTATCTGTATATTTGAAAATTTGGAGATTTCATAACTTGGGAATTTGAGAATTTTGGAAATTTGACAAATTGTAAAACTTGAGAATTTTGGAAATTTGACAAAGTGTAACATTTGAGAATTTGGGAAATTTGACAAATTGTAATATTTGAGAATTTTCGAAAATTTGATAAATTGTAAAATTTGAGAATTTATTAAATTCGTCAAATAATAAAATTTGAAAGTTAAACAATTTGAAAATTAGAAGATTCTAAAACTGGAAATTTGGAAAATTTGAAAATACAAAAATGTGAGAATATAAGAAGTAGGTGTCCTCATCCGAAGGAAGTGTACGTTGCATCCGATTGTACATATACCGTCGATGTCGGTTTCTGATCTAAAGCAACCACCCCGGTCGGTAAAGTGTTAATTTATCAGCAAGTTCAAATGTCAACGAACAAATTGTTCCAGAGAAATGCGTCCAAATATAACTCGTACGACGAACCTCGTACCATCGATCAAACACAATGATCATCCGTCCTTTTTCGTCTCTCTGGATAGTTCTACATATTGAACGAAATTGCGCGCACGAACAAAGGTTACTGCTTTCTGTCATCCTTTTGTGTCGTTCGAGGGCCGTGATTCGCGGACCCTGAATTGTACCGGTTAAATAGAGAATTCGTGTTCTCTCTCTCTCTCTTTGTTACTCTGTAATGGAGCACACGCACGCGGTCCTTTAATACGAGAATCAACCGGTCCCGGCGCAATAACAAATTAACAAATCTGAGAGCAACGTCACATCCTCATCTCGGACCTGACATCACAGGTCACGCGTGGGATGCCTGTACACTCGGGTGCAATGTGGGCTTGCTTTGGATAACACACGTGTACATTTTATCATTTTTTAATATTTCCATTTTGTGATTTTCATATGTACAAAATCTCAAATTGACAATTTTTTAATTTTGACATTACAAAATACTAAACTATTTATTTTTGACATTTTCTGATTTTGCAATTTTTACTTTTCAAATTTTACCTTTTTAAATTTTTATATTTTCGCATTCTGAATTTTGTAATTTTTACTATTTAAATTTTACCTTTTTAAATTTTTATATTTTCGCATTCTAAATTTTACGATTTTTATATTGTCGAATTCTAAATTTTACGACTTTTATATTTTTAAATTTCTTAAAGTAGCAAACTTCCAAATCCCTAAATTTCCAAATTTCTAATTCCCTAAGTCCCTACATTTCTAGGGACGGTTTTGAATTTTGACTTGTTCTTATGTTACTAAAATTCCCAGTCACGAAGTAAATTTTAGCAAAGTTTCGTAACAACGATCACAATTGTATTGACACGGATACACAATGGATCATTGTTGTCCCATAATAGCATTGACCTTTTTGATTTTGGTTGAGTGGTTTTGACTTGGCTAAAACAAATCGATCAGCCTTGCGTAAGTGACTGGCTTGATTGGATCGATTGTTTGAACGGATTGTTGGACAGCATGTCACCGTGTTGATTAACCTTTTAACGACGAATTACAGGCTACATATGTTCTGAGAAAGTTAGTGTTTACATACAAACAGCTTATATGTATGAACACTGTGTACGGTGTATATGATACACTTTAGAAATTTGGGAATTTGAGTATTTCAAAATTTAGAAACTTGAGAGTTTTGGAGATTTATTAATTTGAAATTTTGAGATTTAGGACATTTGGGGGTGTAGAAAATGTGAAGATTTTCTTGGAATATTTTTTTGGAATTTGAAGATTTGGGGATTTGGAGATTTAGGAATTTAGAGAATTTAGGAATTTGGAAAATTTGGGGATTTGGAGAATTTGGGGATTTAGAGAATTTAGAGATTTAGAGAATTTAGGGATTCGGGGATCTGGTGATTTGGAAATTTGGGAATTTGGTGATTTTGGAATTTGAAAATTTGAGAATTTGGGGATTTGGGAATTTGGGAAATTTAGGGGATTTGAGAATTAGACATTTAGAAATTTTTTAACTTGGGAATTATTTTTAAAAATTTGAAGATTTACGAAATTTATTGAATTTGTGATATTTTAAAAATT
Source organism: Megachile ligniseca (assembly GCA_945859555.1). NCBI lineage: Eukaryota > Metazoa > Arthropoda > Insecta > Hymenoptera > Megachilidae > Megachile > Megachile ligniseca. The sequence goes on from OX243780.1 coordinate 5,009,778, forward strand.
TAAGATTTTCCATAATTATTGTCATATTTGATTTTTCAAACTCTCTTGCATGCACTCATATACAAACTGGACTCTTTGAAAGTTTAAAGAGTTAAACAGCAGACGATGAATTAATTGATCCGAATGAAAGTAATAAACATATGGACTAAATTAAAACTGGCACATTATAATTCATTCCAATAATTATAATCAATGTCTATATTACGAACGAGATCCTCTAATGGGGCCAATTACTCAAGTGATGTATTAATCACGTGATAACGATGATTGAGAAATCGGAACCTTCATTCACAGATTAAACTGTTTAAATATTAATGAAAGATTGACAAATATTATTATTATCATCAACATTCTGATTACATTCGAACAAATTATTAATGTGCACGTTTATCGAATATGATAAACAAGTTACATATTTTGTTTTGTCTTTGGTGTTTAAAAATTGTACTATTTATTACTTTTTTTTTATATCATTTAACTGCAAAATGTTTTTCATTACCATAATTAAGTTTTGAGTTTAATTTTGCAAAAAGTTCATAAACTGTTTCTGCAAAAATGTAACATAAACATTGACTATAAATGGTCGCTGCAATTATGTTACACGAACAGTATTATTATTCTAGTTATATAATTTATGTGTAAATTATGGTTATTACTTCCCTGAAAGGGTAAAGATAACTAAACTATACTGCAATATGGAAAATGTCTGTCAGTAAAATACTAAAAAAATTTGTCTGCGACATTTCCTCGGAAAGATACATAAATTAATGTTTTTCCAGCATAATTTAACATATTGAAAGGTTTAAAAAAGTAATTCATAGCAGATTAAAGCAAGAAACTGTTTTACAATTATGATAACAGTTTGATAATTATATATCATAAAATATACCGAAGGACGAAATAAATATTTATGTTCGAATGTAATATAATTACTGTATAACCTTCATATTTCCCCGCGCCGGGGGCTCTAGAGGTTAAGCAGCAGCGACAAAACAAATTGATTTTAAGCTGATGTTCTTACTACGTGAAATTATGAATACAAGTGATGTTAAAATTTGTCTGCCATCATAAAATGAAGTCTTTTTTTGCAGACCTTTCACTAGAGTTGCACGTTTTGCTAATAAAATGAGAAATTGCATAAGATTGCAAACAATTGTCGCAATATCGCCGATACGAATGAAACAGTTTATGATACTGTTACGACACGCTTCTCAAATATGTCTTTCCATTTTACATGAATGATGACACTCGGTTTTATCTTGTATGGCATAAGGCGCTTATCTAATCTGAATAGAGCCGCACTCAACATCCATAAATCTTCCGTTGGTTCTACGTTAATTTAATCAGAGCAATATGTGTAACTTGCAATAAACACGGTGGCGATTGTTTAAATAACAATGGTTTAGCTGAAACGTAGAACTGTTTAATGTTCAGTTCACAAATATATTTCTATTTCATTTAATGTACAGTGAGATTCACGATTCCAAATTTTTATATTTTTACAATTCTTCAATTTTCCTATTTTCTATTTTGTCTTCTGTTTTTTATTTTCTATTTTCCTATTTTCTGTTATTCAATTATTCAAGTATTGAGGTATTCAAGTATTCTTCAATTTTTCAATTTTTCAGTTTTTCAGTTTTTCAGTTTTTCAGTTTTTCAGTTTTTCAATTTTTCAATTATTGAATTTTTCAATTATTCAATTATTTTTATTGCACAATTGTTTTAAATTTTGTTTCAATAATTCAATTGGTCGATTCTTCTATTATTAATCTTTCAATTTTCAATTTTTAAATTTATAGTTTTCATTTCTCAATTTTTATTTTTTTTTTCAATTATTCAATTTCCCAGTTTCGAATTTTTCACTTACTCAATTTTCTAATCTTCCAGTTCTTCAATTTTTCAATTATTCATGTGTCAAATTATAAATCTGCGCATTGTGAAGTTGTCAAATCAATTAAATCTTCAAATTTCCAATAATCCAAATTCTTAAACCATCAAGTTTTCCAGTTCTTAAATTCGCAAATTACCAAATTTCTGAATATCCAAATTCGAAAATTTAAAATTTGTCAAGTTTGCATATTTGGAAATCTGTAAATTTAAAATACCTTTTGTTCGTCAGTCAAACACTAAGAAGTGATGGCGTTCTCTCTCGTACATTACCATTTTACCCAGTAAATTGCGTGTAAATGAAAAGGCATTTTCCACTGTACACGTTATTAATGAATAATTGACATTTCAAGTATAGTGTGACCGTGAGTTTTAATATAGCTTCAAGTATACGCGAAGTGCATTATAAATGTATTTTTGTGTTATTGACACATTGAACTTGCAACTTTGCATTTCTACGTAAATTATGTACAATCGCACAAAAAGTTATTGACCTGTATACTAAAAATAGAAATGCAATACTTGAATAACATTCAACTTATCAAACATATAATTACTTCTGTGATTTCTTTGTGAACTTTACTTAAAACAATTTGCTCTCTTGCATATAACAAAAATCTGTTCAAAATTTTTCCAAACTTCGCAACATTTTCTCTAACCTTCATCAAAATTATCATTCAAATATCTGGACGACTTTAAAATTTCACACACGGTTAAAAATTTGACAATGCGTTCATAAGAGACTCTTACACTTCTTTTCCCAGTTGTTTACAAAAAAATATAAATCTTTTAAAGCACAGTTTGACTGATAGAATTTTTATCTTATTGCACGAAGACATGTAATTGTTAAATAGTTAAGTGAATTTCCATTTCTTCCTCGACAATATTGTATATGAGTGTGCAATTACACAATCGTATGCATAACATAATTTTCGTATCACAGCCATATATCTAAACACAAGTCACTCGGACATATCGATGTTAAATCGCAAGAAACTTTTAACATTCCCTTTAAGGTTGTTAACGCTAATACCGTCAACGCTTATCTGCATAAAATGTATCACTTTATCAGATAACGACACAAGGGAACACGTAGATTTCTATCGGCGATTTTCCCTCGCGAGTGCAAAGATCAATCGGCCGTAAAATGGCGTAACGATTAAACGTTATTCCTACGATTCCAGTTTTTATGGCGAATTAAAATCGCTTAAATCGTGTTAGAACTGGTATCAGTCTCGTATGAGGTACTTTTTTTGCGTGATATTCACGTATGCGTGAAATATCTTTCACTGGCACTGACTTGCCTGTCTTGTATCACGTGGTTAATATCTCCGGTGAGACTGGAACATTAATGGAACTTGTATCATATGGAAAAATTAATAAATATCTAATAGGAAGTCATTTAGAACAGGCTGATGTCCTATCAAAGTTATAGTTTTTTTGCACTCGTATTTAAATACCGTTCTGATATGTACAGTGTGTTAAGAAAGCAACTCATGGCTACATATGAATAACTCATGAGTACGTACACATGAACTACGATCACAAATTGCAGAACATAATTTTTCAGTTTGTGATTTATTTGGAGTTCAATCATTTCATCTGTTCTTTTCAAGTTTCCGTATTGGCTAATCCAATAAAGTTGAATAAATATTTATCGAGGAATATTTAGAATCGGACGAAACTGGACGGCCTCGATACGTTCATTTATATTATATATCAGGATATTGGGATTTGAATATTTATGGATATAGGAATTGAGAGATTTGGGAATTTAGAGATGTGGGGACAGGAACTCTAAGAATCCGGGGATCTAGGAATGTAGGGACCCAGGAATTTGGGGATCTACCAATTTAGGGATTTATCAATTAGAGAATCTACAAATTTAGGGACCTAGGAATTCGGAGATCTAGAAATCCAGGGGGACCTAGGAATTTAGAAACCTAGGAATCCGGGGATTTACCAATTTGGGGATATACCAATTCGGGGATCTACCAATTCGGGGATGTACCAATTCCAGGATCCAGAAATTTAGGGGTATAGGAATTCGAGGATCTAGAAATTTAGGAAGCTAGAAATTGGGGAATGGGTAAATCTGGAAATTTGGACACTTTGAAATGTAGGAATCTGTACATTTGAAAATTTGGGGTTTTCAGAATTTGAGAATTTGGGAAATTTGACAAATTGTACAATTTGAGAATTTTTGAAAATTTGTCAAATTTTAGAATCGAACGAAATTGGACATCCTCGATACGTTACTTTAAAATTCACAAAGTTCGTCTCATGAAACTTCGAAAGCTGCTAAAAAACAATCTCACATTATAAAGATCAGTAAATGAAGTAAAACTAATTGTGTCATTTGGAGTTCAAAAATCTTGTTCACATTTAAAAGAATTATAAGAAAGGTTTGAACTGTCCACCCCTAGCCCTGGGATTTGTCAGGTGTGTCAGTCAGCTACAATATTAAAACAGAGAAAAAAGTTAAAATGTTATGTCAATTCAGTCCTTGAGAATTATAATTATGAAATTGTAATTGAAGCAAATTGTAATTAGCAAATTGAGGTGTGTTGAAAATTTGAGTGAGATCACGGTTGAATGCGTCACACGTGGGAGATTCCGCAAGAGGTTAATCGTTATTTCCTTGACACCCTGTAGAAAGATATCAGAACGGTCTCGAGACACGTTCGCGTGACTACTTCTCTGTTAGACCAGTGAACTCGCGAGTGAACGATCGAACGCTACGTCGTTCGTTACATAGCCAATCTGTTTAGGCGATGTGTACACGTGTTGGCCTGTGTTAACGCACTCACATGCACGCAACTTGTGCTATCATTGCGTTCGCCTCTGAATCGCGTGCACCGACTGTACGCGTACTGAAGTCGTAAACTGGTTAGCATTGACCTTTTTAATTCGATTACATCGCCAGATAAATCCGGCAGAAGCGAGCTGTTTCTACGATTGCATCATGCCCTTAAGATGCAGTGGCCACTGTATCAAGAGCATTCGCACGAGTTATCAATGACCCACTCTACAATTTTCCTTAAGTTTTGTACGAGTTTCGATTCATTTGATTGATTTTAGATAGACTTACTGTTCATTTGACTTACTGTTCGTTTTGTGGTAAATTATGTCTGTTGTGTACTTGAGAGATGGTGAGATTCTTTGATGGGAACGGTTCTCTAGAGAAAATGGCGGCGTAGGGGACGCACCACTCGGTAGTGTTCAGTTTGGAACATTTTTTTGTTTGATATTATAGACATTTGGGAATTTGGAAATTTGTGAAGTTTAAGAGTTTTGAGGTTTGAGATTGTAGAGACTTAGGTATTTGGGGAATTTGAGACTTTGAGGATTTGGGATTTGTGGGATTTGGGAATTTAGAGATTTAGGGATTTACAGATTTAGAGACTTAAGGATTTACAAATCCAGAGATTTAGAGATTTAGGGCTTTAGAGATTTAGAGATTTAGAGATTTAGAGATATGGGAGTTTGAAAATTTCGAAGTTTGCGTTGTTGAAAATGAAGGGTTTTGGGACACTCGAAAATTGTTGAATTTGAGTATTTGAACATAAAAACATTTTTAAACTTCAGATGTAATAAATTTGGTATTTTGAGAATTAAAGTAATTTGCAAATTTGGTATTTGAGAACTTAAAAACTTAAGAATTTAATAATTTAAGAAATTGATTATTAGAAAATTTGAAGATTTAGAATTCTAAGAATGTGGAGATTTGCAAAATCTGATAATTTAATAATTAATAAATGTTTGAGAATTAACAAATTTGTAGAACCTCAGAATTTCTAAATTTCTAAATTTTGTTATTTTAAAATTTGCAGATTTGTAAAACGTGAGTATTAATGAATTTATAAATTGAGTCTCTTGAATATTTGTAGCTTCGTTAGGTGTAAAAAGTTTGAGAACATAAAAGAACACGTTGAAAAATTTGCATCGTTCTTAAGACACCCTGTATAATGTTATAAACTTTTTTTATCCGTGCTACTAAATATGTAATTCTAGCTGCGATAAAGCGGGGAAATTAAAGTGACTCCAGTCATGGTCTAAACTTGCTTGAAAAATTACCAACGATATCTCGAGTTCCCATCACTACTGCCCAGACGTACTTGCGTGACTTCTGATACTTCGAGAACACTGAACTCCCCTTGGTCGTCAATCGAATAATATACATACACATACATATACATATATCAAGGAGGATTATCAGGGTAGTTTTTTCGGGGTGATATAGTGTACAGTGACGGATATCTTTTCAAGTATGGCGAGAATGGTGATATAGCGAAATGGGGTTGTACCATTTATTAGTTTTTGATATTTGCAAAAATGGAGGAGCACTTGAGAAGTTTTGGTATTTGAGGATTTTGGTTATTTGGAAATTTGGGGATTTGGGAATTTGGGAATTTGGGAATTTAGAGATTTGGAGATTTGGAAATTTGAGAACTTGGAGATTTGGGAATTTGGAGATTTGGGAATTTGGTGATATGGGAATTTGAAGAGTTGGAAATTTGGAGATTTGGGAATTTGGTGATATGGGAATTTGAAGAGTTGGAAATTTGGAGATTTGGGAATTTGGTGATTTGGGAATTTGAAGATTTCGGAATTTGGAGATTAGGGAATTTGAAGAGTTGGAAATTTGGAGATTTGGGAATTTGGGAATTTAGGAATTTAGGAATTTAGGAATTTAGGAATTTAGAAATTTAGAAACTTGGCAATATGAAAATTTTGAGATTGGGTAATTTAGAAATTTGGGTATTTGGGAGTTTAGAGATTTGGAGATCTCAGGATTTGAAAAATTTTAAGATTTAATTTGGTCATTGGAAATTTATAAATTAATAAGTTTGAGAATTCGGAAGACTTAAACTTTAAGAATTTGAGAAATTAGGAAATTTGGAACATCTGGAAGGTTTGAGAAACTGATAAATTTGAATCCTTAATTTGCAAATTTAAAAAGTTGAACTCTCGAAAATTCGTAAATTTGCATACTTAATTCTCATAAATCAAAGTCAAGTTTTACGATCAAGGTAAAAGAAGCATATATTGCATAACATATTACACAATGTATTTAACCAAACTAAAATGGCGACACAACGTATGTGCTGTTTCAAGCAGCCAACTCGCGTTGTTCGATCACCTTGATATTTCTGTGACTATTGATCATAGTCAATATTTACACTAGTTACATAACGTCAGAAACTGATAAATATAATTAAAAATAATATCAGTAGTCGGTTACATCATAGATTAAAGTTATATTCCACACTTGTCTTTGCACACGTGTCCATCATAGTGAGTTTTGGAAAAACCTAATCTTTCGTTCATAAATCTTGACAAAAATTATCGTATTGTATTGATTAATTCTTTAACTGATTACACATTGCAGTAGAATTATTATGACATATACATTTTTAAAATATAAAGAAGTGATATTAAAGATGTGCATTGAGAAGAAGAAACTAATAAAATGGAACAAAATTGAAATTATTAGTGTTTAGTAATGTGTTTAATTATAAAATGATAATTTTTTTATTAATATGAAATATAGATTCAGATTGTCGTACCTCTAAAACTTTACCAAATAATGCACACTTAATTTAGAATTAAAAATAAAGTATAAATATGAAAAAACAAACGACAGAACCTAAGTTAATATACACATTGATTCTACACCGCAATAAAAATCAACATAAATTTAAAGAAAAGCTTAAATTTAAAAAAAAGAAAAGAATTTTCAATTTCGTAATTTACAATAAGTAAAATTCTACAGTAGTCTTACATGGAGTGTAAAACTCTCAGAAACAGGTAAAATGTAATTTTTTAAAAAGACTCAGTATACCACTCTAATTCAGACACTGAATAAAATGTTTCTAAATATTGAACAAAATTGATGGGATTTATTACGACAAACAATCCTGATGTCCGTCCCTGTTCTATTCTTCCTCGCAAACCACCCTTTGCGAACAAAGCAACACACGTGGGAGTACCAGTACTGTTATGTTAATATGCCTCCACGGTTTGCAGAACAGTGGAGGGGACACCTTTTGTTTCAGTGTTGCTCAACTTTTCTTCAACAGGAAACTACAGATAATCCTTGTAATCTTCCTGTATTGCGAGCTTGTGTACTACTTTTGCTACGTGATTAATGACATACTGCATGTACACGTGATATGCGCAACATTGTAACTTCAAAATAAACCTAACCTATATGTGCAGTATAACATATAATCTGTATTTATTTTTATAGGTTTCATGCCTTATATACTCTACATTCATAACATGCCTATTACAATGTTTGTTAATATCTATATTACATTACATGATGTGCTTTCAATGATCTCTATATTAAAATGACACACCATGTGCGTCACGTGTATATGTATAATCACCATCATATGTAATTAAAATAATGTATCATATCGTCCCTTCCATGTCGAACCCACGAATGTACAATTCGATTAATGTTAAAAATTGGTGGTTATGGTATTTTTGAACAGCAGAATGCGCACATTTGTAAAACCAGTTTACTGTCAGACTGTAATAACCGCCGTTGCTGCGTACACATTTATCATTTTGACATATCAGGAACGCACAAGTTGGATACAGAAAAGACATTAAGTATACACTTCGACTGTAAAAATGAAAATTTGCGTATTCATGAGTTCAATGTGAGGAGGGGTGATACGTTAATTTTCTGCGAACGATTATATTGCAAGGAAGAACGAACAGAAAAGTTCATTTTTATGAAACATATTTCTATTGTAAAAATATTTTCTACCGCAAAAATATAAATTTTTTTTTAGTAATACGTTGATTTCGTTTGTAATAATTTCTTTTTATTGCAATTCCAAGGCATTTTAGCTTACAATGCAAATGACTGAATCGCAAATTGTTGACAAAGATTGCGAATTCGGGTTATTTCAAGGGTATCGAGTTATTGCGATTACTCGTGCTTCGACTGCGTTTTAGATGATAATACAGTTTGAACTGCGCATGATAGTGGTGCGACACAATGCATGAGTAATTAATTTTCTTCGACGTCTGTTTTCCTTGCTTAGTTCACGATTACTTAATTAGGGCGATGAATAACTCTTTGTCAGAAACAATTTATTATTAATTACAGTTTATATATAAGTTCAAGATTTTATATAACAGGGTATTTAAGAACTTCTATCAGACATTGTCATATTTTTGTTTTATATTGAACTATAAATATTTTTTTTAGATTTCTATTAAGTATTTTTTTAGATAATGTATTATAAGGGAAGCTTTTAATTCATGGAAATTTTATAGCTTATTATAGAATGTCTGATTGAGAACCTCTGCTATAAAAGGTATAGCAATGTTTTCACTTTACATTCAAGAACTTCGACCATATGTGAATACTTTGTTATTAATTCCTATCATTAATGTCCTTAATAATTCATTTCATTAATTTGAGAGTTTATATTTTATTTATACAGATGAACATTAAAATGCAATATTTGTCAGAATCTCAGTTATAAAAGAAACAGCAATTATTTTACAATTCCGAATATATTTTTTATAAAATTTTACGAGGGTTTCAAAGATTGTACAATTAAAGAGAGTTGAGAATCTCTGGCTCAGAGGATATTGCCATGTTTTCACCGACAACACACACCATTGTTTGCATATGAAATAACGCACATGCGTTACGTGCATGCCGTCCGTAAGGTCGTCCAAATTTACTATTTGGGCGTGTATCCAATAGTGTATTTAGTTTCTAATTTACCGTCACAGATTATTTCACACACTTCCGGTTTTTCGCCAAGGCATGCTCGTCCTACGTCGCGTTGCTTTTTCAAGTTCACTCCGAACGAATATTATTCAATACGTCGCATTCGATCGACTGAAACGCGTAAATAATTTGACCCTCAAAAGAACTGTTATAAATAGATATGCGTAGTCATTTATTTTCACCTAATTGTCAAATCGGGAGCGTCAGTTAATGCCTTTCTATGAACGGAATGCATAAACAGGAGATTAAGAATTGACGGTCGGTGAAAATTATTTAATATTAAATAGAATTGGAATGTCCAATTTACAATTATTTAGAATTATTTTAGAATTATCACAGCACTATTTAATTTTTATTTTATTAATTTTTATTTTAGAACAGCAATGTTTATTTGTTTCTATTTTATAATAATACATTTAACGATTTATTAATGACCAAAATTTAGGAGTGGATTATTTTGTAGAATCTGAGTTTTTATAATTTTGTCGTTTTATATTTTTAACGGAAATAATAAATCTTTATATTATTTACATTTGACTGTTTATATCATGATTTTTAATGCTATGGTCAATTGGTCTATAAATATTTGATAATTAAAAAAATAGGTTCTTTTATTTAGCGAGTTTAAACATTGTTATCTAATATGAGTATGTCTGACAATAAGTAGCCCTGATTGAAGGGGAGACTTGATTACTGCAATTTTCTAAATTAAATATCCGATGATTGTGATGACAATGAGGATCACTTCATGCACAGATTATAATTTTAGTTCGTACGCAATTTGAACTATTAACAGTTAATAATATTTTCTACAATCCTATCAACTAATTAAATTAGTCATTTTTCATTTCGTACTTTGGAAGTTTAGTAATCTGAAAGCTTCGAAATGTAAAAATTTGAAAGTTTACAAGCATATAAATTTAGAGATTTAGAAATGTTAGTTGCAAGTTTGAAAATTTTCAAATTAAAAAATTTGTGAAAGTAAAAATTTCAAGCATAAAAATTTTTAAATTAAGAAATTGATAGAGATTTGGAAAGATAGCAATTAAGGAAGTTAAAAACTAAATTTAGCAAATTTATAAATTCCAGATTCTCAAACTAAAAAATTACCACTAATTAATTTATGTAACTATTCACAATTGCATACTGCGTGAACACAGTTCTCCACGTTACTGATACAGTTTACTACTCTCAATTTTTAATTACTACAAACCGTTCAATAATTTTCCACCATGTAATTCCCCGTTAGGAACGCCCGCTACTTACACGCGTTACTCACACACACCACTTATGTATCATGTTCCTCCGTTTCTTCGAATTATGACGTAGCTATTGTATTAAATTACAGAGCAACGATTACCTGTGTACAACCCATCCAAAACAACAAAAACAGAACCTACTACAATTACAATTAATTCAATTACATCAAATTGTACTTGTTCAAAAAAAAAGACAAAAAAGAAACACTGAAAAATATTAAACTACAGTAAAATAAATTACTTATATTTCTATTGATAAAAACAGAAGGACCTTTTCTGACAATCAATTACTTCTGATTTTAAGCTACTTAGGTTATATTAAATTATGAAACGATAATGCTTATCCGTTTGATCTCCAAGTAGCAGATAAGATGTTAAATTATGGAATGATGACATGTGTCTTCACTCCGTCTAGCGATAAGTTATATGTCAGAACACGTTCCTTTTTTATTCAAGCTTCTAAAGTATCAATGGTGACAAAGTTTATTTAAAGAAGCTAGTAAAATTTTCCATCGAATGACGAAACGTACACTTCAACGTCCACCGAGTTCCTCGTATTTCATTGAAATTATACATCTAGGTACTGGTTACACACGCACATGGTCGAATGAATCATCTGGCGCCGTGGAAGATTTATGTAGGCGCTTACCTAACTTCGCTACAAGCACGCAACTATTGATGCGGTAATTGCTTGTCTGACGTTGCGTGGGTCACAACTGACCCATCGAACAGAAATCGTTGGTGAACTGTAGTGATCAATTTTTATGCACTACTCGAGTTATTATTGCACTCTAATTGAGTTTATATGTCTCGCGCGTTCTTGGCACAATTCATAGCCTCGCGTTGCGTCCAATTGACAACTCGTCAGTTGTACAATATTTTAAAAATATGTCTATTAAAAACTATTTTATAAATAAATTACGTGATAAAATTTTATGAATATACTGCCAAATATAGTATATAAATATACTACTAAATTGTTATTTATAAATGTATTGTTTAATAGAATATTACTTTTTAAGAGTGATGTATAATGAAATAGTATTTTGTATATGTATTGTCTAATAAAATATTATTTTCTCAATATGTTGTATCATAAAACATTGCTTCATAAATATGTATAATAAAAATTTTAAGTGTATTGTATAATAAAACAATGTTTTATAAATGTACTGTGTCATAAAATATTATTCTGTAAATATATGATATTGTAAAATACTATTTTATAAATGCATGTATATAATAAAATATTTTATAAATACGTTTGCGTACTAGAATATTATTTTATAAAATAGCACATAGTATCCTGAATAAAAGACAGCAAATTCCAAAGAAAATGAACGTATCCCAGCAATTCGCAAAGGAAAGTAAACTTTCCACCGAAGAAGCTATGTGGTTGCATTTTACATTGAAACGAAACAGAAGTAAACAACTATTGAAAGTGAATACTGTACACCGTCTTTGAAGATTCCTTCAGAAATTTTCGTACAATAGCAGGTATGTTAAATGCATCCAACAAAGAAGAAACATGCGCGAGTGCACTAAGCAAAAAAAGAAGTGGATGAGGCTCTTTCCAAGCATTTTGAAGGACAAAAACCATTCTTGGAACTGTTAAGTGACCATAGACAATAACTCGTGACATGCTGTGAATGTCATAGAACAGAAACAGGCATGGTCTTGACAGATGTGCGCTTTATTGTTCCTTTAGTAAAAAAACAGATGAGTTTTAAACGCTGCAAATGGCCAAACTTGCTGTCGTTATACACAGGAAACGATGAACATAAATTAGGCACGACTATAAAAACCATCCGTCAAGACAGCAGTAGAGTATGTCTTCCTCTCATAAAATTTTTATGACAAATAAAAATGCTTGCAAACAATCGGTAAAATAAATAACTCGCATACAATCGCGAACTTTGGAAACTCGTTTGTGAGGGGTAGGGTGGTTCAAACATGGACATGTTTTATAAAGTTGTGAAGAAGAGTTGAAAGTTTTATAATTTGGAATTTACAGGTTTCTGAATTTTGTCAATTTTATGATAATTAAATTTGTAAATTTGTTAGATTGAAATTTGGTGTGACATTTATTTCTTTTTCTGAATTTCTAAATTTCTACATTTCTAGATTTTTAAATTATCTAACTTTCTTCTAAATTCTTAAATTCCTAAATTTTTATATTACCAAAGTATCAAATTATCAAATTCCAAATTCACAAGTCCCAAATACCTAAATTTTGAAATTCCCAAATTCTCAAATTCCTAAATTACCAAATTTCTAAATTCCCCAATTCCCTAAAACCCCAAAATCTCAAATCCAAAATTCCCCAATTCCTAAATTCCCAACTTCCCAAATCCTAAAATTCCCAAATTCCTAAATTCCCCAATTCCCCAATTCCTAAATTTCCAAATCCCCAAATTTCCCAATTCCCCAATTCTCAAATCCCCAATTCTCAAATCCCCAAATCTCTAAATCCCCAAATTTCTAAATATCCAATATCCCAAACTCCCAAAACTCCAAATTTTTAAATTTGAAAATAGTAAATAAATGGTCATTTTGACGCTAGTAAATAAACGTCACACATACAAATCTTCATCCAAAGAATAGTTCTTGCTCCCCATCATTCACTTCATCCTTGCTTATCATAAAAATAAAAATCCTTCAAAATCACCTCCAAATTCAGATACTTATCAAACATGAGGACAAATATCTCAGTTCGACATTCTTTTATTCAGTCTAAGCACGCATTTTCCATTTACTTCTCGATACTTGCACGCTTTAGTGGATTAGCGGTTCAAGAATCGTGGCTGCGTTCGACAAACATTATGTTGCATTTGTGTTGGATTCTTTTTACATCTGAAAGTGGGTCGAGTACACGTGTAATTGATTTGGAAAATCTAGATCAATTGTAACTTGTCTTCAATCTACATAATGATTTTTATCTCTTGCGAAGCGCGTATGTACGTCATCGAAGAGTGGATATTTAGGTACGAAGAGTATGCGTATAATAAATGTATAATTTTCATAATTGGAAGAATAGTCGTGGGAATAAATCTACAAATTTTATAAAGTAGAAAACACAAAGATTAAGTTTTTCCATTGCGACAGTTTCGCACATGGCAATATAACAAAAGTATAAAATAAAATAATCTATAGTCAAATTTAAGAGCTCTAAAATTTGTAAGTTATTCTTAAGAAGTGCCATTTTAGATCATTATACAAAATTCAGTTGAACAAAGTCGATAACAAAGTTGTATTTTCGTATGTAAATAATTTTAATGGTTCTAAACGGCTATTCTGAGCTCCGAATCCTTTGTTTCCGAACGATCCGGTCCACAAATTGAGTTAATTCTCCCTTCACGAATGCTAATACTAAAATGGCCACGCTCCACCGTCCCCCATTGACCTAGCTAGTTCTCGTTTCTTCGTTATTCGACCACGTGCAAAAATCGAGACACGTGTAAGGAGAGAACAAAGAACGCAGGATTCTGCGAATTGTAGGAGCAAGAAATTCTTGAATAAATATTGAACCGTAATGTATTCGCACTAGTTCAATTAGCATTTTGTGGTATGACATCTCTAAAAATAGAATTTTGCACTGTTAAAAATAAGAAGAATATAATTGCTTCTGTTTGGTCATTTATGTAATCAGTTGTTGTATAACAAGTATATAACAATATTTCTATGTTAACTCAGTAAATAATAAAATAAAGTTGCTGAGTTATATAATGACCTAATAATTTAATAAAGTTATATTTTCAAGTAAAAATTTATAATTTTCCCTCTTTTTTAAACTTTGCAATTAATTTTCAACTCAATAATTTTAACTAATTTTTCAGTTTTTGTTCTTTATTGTACAAAAAACTTTCAGTTTTACAAGTACAGTAAGATGAAAAGCACAATTTCATCTGAATTTTATTAAACCAATATGTGTTACATTAATTATTGTTTTTATATAGCAATAACATAGAAACAAGTCAATAACAAGTCAAATGTTCCGCAAGTTTCTTATTATAAATTATAAATTACACAACTTGAACTGCTTTCCTTGAAATCTGCATTGATTTTCATCAATATAAAGAATTACCGTGTTTACTAATTTATGTTTTGCTGTATATTTTTCAGCTTCATCTTTAATTTCAAATAAAGTACACATACGCCGGAAGGTTCAGTGCTACCTTTCACCTTTACAAACTTTTCCAGTAGTCGACAATATCCATTAATCCGGCCGCGTTCTCGCAGGTAAAATTCCGCCGAAGAATGTCTCCGAGACAAGGACATTACGCTCGAAACCGCTTATCCCAAGCGGAAACAAGCGGTTTCGCGTGTACACAAACATGCGACAACGCTGCAATTAAAGTTTTGCGGAAGGGAGATGCGGAAAATGTCGGATGGTCGAAGTATCGCGGTCTCAAACGCCTCCGGAAGTTGTCCCAAGAGCGAACCAGGACGAAAGGAGATTCAGCTGGAGGGGAGTTAAATAGGGGACCCGTGGGACAAAGAGGGGAGAAAGGAAGTGCGAAAGAGGGGATAAAGCAAGTAAGAACGCGAAACCAATAGGGTGGGAGAGGAAAGGTGTTCGGCGAGGAAATTTCCATGACGTATATAGGGTATACGGCGTTAACCGGCGAGACTTCCAGGCACGCGTCGTTCCAGGCCAACAATTGGCCGAACTTGTTCTCCGTTTCCACGATACAGCCATGGGGAAACTAGTTTCGGTTACGAAACAAAAGGTCGACGTCTCGATGACCCCCCACCGGGTCCCGGTTCGGGCATCCTTGGATTTCTTTCAAGTTTCTGCGACGACAACGAGGAAACGGACCCAGCAAGGAACCGAATGAATAACGAGGGATCAAGAAGGGGGAGTGTAGAAAGGGACCCCCACCGAAACGCTCTTTTGCGAACACCGGTTTCTACGAAATCCTGTTGTTAGAGAAATCTTCATTCTTGGATAAACCTTTGTCCGACTCCGTAACACATTGTGCGATTCGGAGAAAAGTGATTCCTCAGGGAACGATCGCACTTTGTTGGGATTTTTGGAGATTTGCGAATTTGAAACTTTGGAAGTTTCGACATGCGAAAATTTAGGATTTGGAAAATTTTAGACGTTTGTATGTGAGAAACTTGAAAAATTGAAAGTAGAAATTCTGGAATTTGAAGAGTTGGAAATTTAGGACTTTAGAACATAAGAAACTTGGTTCGAGATGCAAAAATTTAGGATTGGGAATTTGGAAAATTTTAGACGTTGGAATATGAGAAGCTTGAAAAATTGAAAGTAGAAATTCTGGAATTTGAAGAGTTGGAAATTTAGGACTTCGGAACATAAACTTGGAATTTTGCAAACATAAAATTTTAGAAATTTGAAAATTTGGGACGTCGTATTATAAGAAACTTGACATTTTAGAAACACGGAAATGTGAAAATTTGAAAATTTATAACAACGTTATATAATAAACTTCTTCATTGATCAATCTTCTGTGCTGTTATTAAGAAGTTCATAAACTGGCTAAAGTGACTTAACAAAAATAAAAGTGATTCAATTGATTTCGATTAATTCTGAGAAGGAATTCTCGAAACGGCCTTTAACCGTGGTAAATTAATACATTTCTGATCACACTACGTCTCTCTAGAACTCTAATCATTTCCCTGTTGTAATATATGTGAAATTGATAATTTGCAAGTATTCTTTTTCTTTGTAAAAATTATGAGAGAAATTACATAACTAATCCGTAGAATTATTTGATGACATTTTATTCTCCGAACAGATTATAAAGTCGCTGAAGAAGAACAAGGAAATTGATCAAAAATTGCAGGAAGTTAAAAATTATCGTGGAATTGCAATTTTTTATATAAATCATCCCTAAAAGTGCCAGTACCATGGATGACACAAGACATTATTTATAATAAATATCGATAATAAATATTTACTATAGTAAATAACAATGTTATAATAAAACTAACATATGACATATGAGTTTTATAATTGATACGGTATACAAACTAAAATTCAGTATGCTAAATTGTTCGACAGATTTTCAAATAAAAACTACGGTCATATAAAAGACATAACTTAAGAAAAATAAATAGTTTTGATAAAACTATTTTAATATTCTACTGTAACGAAGCTTAATGTGTACAGAATATTTTCTTACTACTATTATTAATCTAAAAAGATGTTTTAATAAATTATTCTATGTCGAAGAAGAATGCTTGGCCGTACTTGAACTTGAGGCGATTTATCGGTGGCATAGTTCGTTCATCAGCAGAAGAGTCAACGTTCGAAGTCGCAAATACCAACTATGCGTTCGTCGATAATCGATCGGGGTCAGAATAGAAACTAGGAATCACTTGCAAGCAACGAGCAGGCTCGTTCGTTCACCGAGACACGTGTCAGAAGTTTACACACGTCTCGTTCACATGTCTCCTGATTTTTTAACAAATGCTGACGCGGTGAAAATGCACATTCTTGTGAAAATGCACATTCTTGTGAAATATACGGTATGCTCGTTATCATCGATGGAGATTGTGGATTATTTATTTCATACTTTTAAATTGGTCGAAGTCAACATTTAGACCGTCAGAATTTCCAAACTTTAATTTTTAGATTGCAAGTTGCAAAGTTCCGAATTCTAACTTTGAAATTTCAAATTTTACGGTTAATAAAAAATTCCAAATTTTAAATTAAAAATTTTTTAGTTTACGGTTATAATGGTACCAAATTTTAATTTTTAATTTTACTGTAACAAAAGTTACAAATTTAAATCTATAAAATTGAAGCTTGCTATATTTACAAAGATGGATATCTCAATTTCAAATTTTAATCTTTCAAGATTTCTGAACTAATATTTTAAACCTTCGGGTGCAAATTTTAAACTTAATACCTAAATTCCAAATTTCAAGATTTCAGAAGTACCACTCTTTCAAGTTGTTGAAATTTCAAATTTGAAGCTTCCAAAATGTAAAAATTTCAAGTTTCAAACCATCAAATTGTC
This sequence comes from Megachile ligniseca, assembly GCA_945859555.1. NCBI lineage: Eukaryota > Metazoa > Arthropoda > Insecta > Hymenoptera > Megachilidae > Megachile > Megachile ligniseca. The sequence continues at coordinate 5,027,678 of OX243780.1, forward strand.
AGAATTTCAAATATGAAAGAACCAAAATGTAAAAATTTCCAATTTCAATCCGTCAAAATCCTAAAATATCAAATTTCAAGCTAAATTTTTCATATCTCCAGTAAGTTCCTTAGGGTTCTAAGATTCTTTCAAGCACAAATTTATTCGAATTTTTCACATTTGAAAATCCCCTAAGAACCAAAATACGTTTCAGTTGATAGATGTAATCCGAGTATCAAGATTCCGTAACGGAGCCCTGTATGATGACAGCAATATCCAGACAAGGTCGTTTGCCGGAAATAATCTGTCTGGTGGATCATCGCATCGGTTGAATTCTACCAGACGAGAGTGATCCTTCATCTTCCAAAAAACTTGTCCGCCAACCAAAGACGACGTAAATTATATGGAATGTGTGTGAAGAACCTCATACTTGAAATTTTTCTGTCTGTCGAATTTTACATTTCACCATTTGGCAGATATTTTTCTACTTTAACTCCTAAAATTTCTGCATTTCTTTTCCTTTTTTAAATTTTTTTAGTTTCATATTCCAACATTCTCAAATTTCATTATTTTTAAATTTCTACATTTTTAATTCTCCACATGACCAAATTCAAAATCTCCAAAGTTCCAAACCCCAAATTTTCGAATTTAAAAATTCGTAAATTCCACACATAATACAAATTTGTTAATGTTGTTAATTTGTGTTTTTTTCTGGTTGACTTTAAATTCTATCTAAAAAAAGAGGTCTTCCTGTTGCCAACCAAAACATCTGGTTTGGCTTCCTGCCGTCAAATTTCACCCGTATAACTTACTCCACTCGACTCACAGAATTAGGACAAGTTTTGGTCGATACTATTTCCGACAATAGAACCATTCTTCCTTGTTTAAGGCAGGAATAACGGACATAACCGCCACGAAAAATGTAGATTGAATTTAGAACGATGATGTAAGTTAATTTGATATGGACATCTGATATTATGTTGGTTAGTGGAAGACGGTTTTTTAGCTGAGAATAACGGATGTGTCAAGAATGAACATAATAACGTTCGCAGACATGAGATGCTAGATTGAGGAAGACGGCATCAAGTACATTTATTAATTTTGCTACGTAAACGTACACGTTTTGAATGATCACTCTTTTCTATAATACTCAAATATATCTGCGTATCTAATCTCTTCCTTATCAAAATTCATTTTCTGTTGTGTTTTTTTATTTTTGTACTACTCATGAAGTTAAGAGTTTTGCAAAAGAAGGAAACTTTATAAATCGTAATCTGAAGAATTTTATCAAAAATAAATAATTGAATTTAATAAATTTGATAAGAAATAATTGAATTCAATTACTAAAATTCGAAGTATTGTATTTAATAAATACAATATATTGAGTCCAATGAATACAAAATATTGAACTTAATAAATACAGAGAGTTAAATTTAATATCTTCCAAAATTGAATCTTGAATGAGTCCAATAATATTGTTACCTTCTTTTCATAAAATTGACAAAGAAAAAATTGTGAGTTACACACATGTACAAGATAAAAAGTTCGATTAAATAAAAAAATCTCATTTTAAATCGTAACATTGTAGATTAAGGTATCATGACAGATTAGCGTAAAATTAATTAAGATACAATAAGCTTATCACAACGTGCACAGATTTAAAAAATAAAAGTGATAATACATCATAAGGAGTATCACAAGATCATAAAGAGTCGTAAAAGATTTCTTATAAAATTGAGTGAGATCAATATCACTTTTGTATATTAAAATCAAAATAAAAATTGCACGGTAAATATTTTGATTCGCGACGCATGCGCGCGCGCATGCGCGTTCCGCGTCGCTACAGGATCGAGATATATTAGGTTTCGCCGCGGAATTTAAACACGTCCGCAAAACAAAAATGCAAAGCGACGCAGAAATCGTGAGATTAGAAAGTAAACACGGCGACTAAACGACACCGAAATCGTTGCGCGAGCCTTTTTATCATTTAACTCATGATAACATTTCGTGTACCTTTACCTACGGCACTTTTTACGTTCTTTATCTCGAAAAGTGTCATTGAGCATTTTATCTCAGACCTCGACGGTATTTTCAGGTACCACGAATGTCTATTTATTTAATGTTCATACAGGGTGTCCGTACTGATTTGTGGGAGTCCTGTTACTTTCTTAACTATCAAATTACACGATTATCGACAGGGATAAGTGTCCTATAACTTTTATGGGGTGATGTAACTAAATACCATACAAAAAAATTTTAAATTTTAATGGAAATGCAGTATGGGCAACTTGGGGAGTACCATGCTATAAATTAGAAATAGGACACGTGTGTATGGTGGAGGACGTTTTATGGGACTCTTCAGGATTAGCCTTGGGGAAGCAAATTGTACATGGGGAGATGCCATTGGTATAAACACTGTAATCTTTATCCGTCGCTAATTCTGAACTTTATATTTCTCACAACTCAGTTCTCTTTTAATAGGATGTTTTATTCGTTTGACATGAGGATTTGCATGTAAATACAACATGCAATTTTGAAATTCTAACATTTTAAAATTCTAAAATTACGTCCTGAAATTTTAAGTAAAAAATGTAAATATTTAAAATTTCTAATGTTTCAATAATGCAGTTTTAAAATATTGTAACTTAAAAGTTTAAAAATTCGGAAAACCTATAATTTAAAAATTACGAAATTGTAAATGAAATTCTACAATTAAATTAAGATTAAATTAGAATGAAATTGAAATTAAAATTAATTTAGAAATAAATTGAAATTAAAATTAAATCAGGTGTCTATCAGTCTCCTTTATTTAAATGCAACGTGATGACAAATCATAAGTTTAATATCAGTCTAGATACTTCAATCAAGTGTTTCAATACTTTGATCAGATTTATATATTTTTCCACAACAATCAATCACACTCTTTGTAAATTAATTATATAGAAAGAAAATCGTTATCTATATTGCATGAATCTTTGGAGTGCTACGAATATTCCTAGAATTCCAATACGCATTCCGTATCGCATAAGCGAAACATGTACCGCGTCGGTGATAAGACGATAAAGTGTGATAACAGATAAACGTCTGTTTTATCAGGACATATTCAAACGCTTACATCATTGTGAATGTTAGAAAAAAATTTCTGTAATAAGAGTATTCTCATATTTTTTTCTATTTTTTGATTAAAATTGATCTCGGCAAACTTTATTGAAATATTAAGATATTTCACACAGATATTAAGATATTTGAAGTCAGAAATATTTGTGATGAACAGTGTATATCATATAGTGATGAGGAAGTTTGAAAGTGTGGTAATTTGAGAATTGAACAATTTGGGTTTTTGGGAATTTGAGAATCTGAGGATTTGGGTATTTAGGTAATTGGAGATTTGAGTTTTTGGAAATTTAAGCATTTGTGAAATTTGTTATTTAAGAATTTAGAGATTTGAGAATTTGGGGACTTGAGAAATTAGGGATTTGTGAATTTAGGGATTTGAGAAATTGGAGATTTGTGAATTTGGAGATCTGTGAATTTAGGGATTTGAGAATTTGGAGATATAAACACTTGAGAATTTGAGGACTGGGAAATTTGAGAACTTGGGAATTTCAGAACTTGAAGATATGAAGATATGGAGATTTGACAAGTGAATACTTTAAGATTTCGAAAAATTGAAAATCTCCGAATTTGAGAATTTGCAAATACTACAATTTGTGAACATCAAGACTTGATAATTTAAAAGTTTGAAAATCCGAGACTAATAATCACAAAATTTGAAAAATTTCTAAAATCTGTTAAGCACCTGCAATTTTTTATCAGTATATAAAAAGGAATATCATTGTTTTCATAATATTTGCGGTTATCAAAGTGTTAACAATCGACAAATCGATTCATCTGACTGTGGCCATGATCGCGATAGCCAATCGTGCGGAGAAGTATAAAAAGAAGAAATCGTCTGGATGATTTATCGATCTCTAAGAATCGTACAGTATGTTGTCCATGTGACAAAAATAGACAAACCAAGTTCTCCGATGATACGAACTTTGTACGTATAGAAACAACACAATTGAAAAAGTGTTAGTAAACAAATGAACGAATCATCAATTTTAGGTTGGGACACGTAAGACAATAGAAATGTGTACTATGAAAGAAATAATTTACAGTTTCAATGAAATATTATCAAAGATTTTTCAATTTCCTCATTGATTTTTGCTCATTTTTTTATTTTTTTAACATTGCATTTATAAGCTGCAGTGATTTATTTCTGCTATATTGTATTTAAACATTTTTTTATTATGGAGAAATACTTACTATAACTTTATTAATTATTAATGAAAAACAAATTGATTTACGGATCGTAAAATCTGATCAAATAAGAGGTTCTCCACAAATGTTGTGATTAATACAGTTTCGTCATTTGTTCATACACGAACCAGACTTGTTTCAGTCGTTTACTTTATTGAGATTTGTTAAAATAGCCGTTTAGGAAACTTTTTACTTTTCAGTGTAAATGTTTTACAGTTTTTTTTTTTAAATACGTAGTTGTATTTTATGAATCATAAAATCATGATTTCATAAGCGTTAAATTATTAAATTCCCAAATTTCACAAATTCTTAAATTTTCAAATCTCCGAATTCGAAACCTCCACTCGTAAATTTTTAAAACCCAAAATCTTAAATTTCCAGACCAATATTTGCATATTTCCAAATTGTCAAAGGCTTTTTGCTCAAAGTTGCTTAAATTTAGTCAAAGGCTTAGTCTCCAAATTTTCAAATTCCTCAATGTCCATGTTCCCAAGTCCTCAAATCTCCAAAACTCAAAATCCCCACACTCCAAAGATTCCGTACTTTATCCATATAACAACAATTCCCTATCTTATCACATCTGCTGCAAAATCACTCGCGTTCACCAATTCCATAAAATAATAAAAAACATCGAAATTCGAAAATGCAGATAAATAACCCATTAGCTTATACTTTATCAGCCAGTGCGCCAGACAGAGAGATTCAATTATTGTGGCAATGTAAAGATAATTAACTAGCGCCCAGGTGTTAGAGATATTTTGGACATGACGATCATTGGCGACCACATTGTAATTAAAATTATTAAAATTATAATGAACTTGAAATTGATTCCTGGTAAAACTGAGTCAAAGTCGCACTTTAACAGTCATATGCGTCACGTGTGAGAGATATTATGCAAGGGTTTAAATCATACCGCTCCGAAAAATACACGGTACTATATACTTTAATTAATAAAAAAAACCAAATTATTTTGATTCGATAAGCAAATAAAAATATTGAAGATGCGATCAGTCTCTTCGGAGCGTCGGCAAGACCGAAAACTGTTCCCGTTCGCGAAACCGATCGAAGCGTCGCGACGGCGACGTCGAACACCGGTTCGAGTTCCAATAATCGCGCTCGTGTCCAACAACTTGGTCACCGCGGTTTCGCGATTGAGTAATAATGGAAAGTAACCGAGACACGCACGACGAGGAAGCAAAACGAGGAAAACAGGCGAAACGGATCGACGAGCGGCGTCGAAAACGTAGGTAATTTTTCGCGACCTCGTTTTATCAGTTCCACGTGACACTTAATTCAAGTTTAAATGACTGGCCGGTGAGTCAACGCTTGAAACGTCCCACGATTGCGATATTTGGTGCACGAATTTGTCGAAGGTAAAATAAAAAAACCACGTGGCGACTGCGTGTACGTACATAAATGGCTTCCATGCACGTATTCTTATGCATGCAAATCGAAACGCGAACGTTGAACATTGCGACGCGAGAAAAAAATTCGCATTTACATTTACATTTGCGTGCACCATTGAACTCGTGTTCCGTCTGCGCTCCATTCGTAAATATTTGATTTCGTAATTGCTCCGAGTGATCTGCATAGTTTGATCGGTTTCCGCGTGTTCGCGCTTCGTGTCGATCCGCCATAACTGTTTGCGCTCCGATTTTCGAATTAATATTTTGTAACAGCGTCTCTCCTTGCGAAATTGAATTATTCTCACTCTGGGAATTTCCATCATTTATATTTGTGTTTAAGCATTTGAGGTTAACATTCGAATCTTTTCTTAATTTTATTATACTCATAGCATGATTTTATTAAAAAATATTGTAGGTTTGGTGAGGTTGGAAATTATTCGCTCTTGACGAATTTAATGAAAATTTGAAGTTAAGGTTGCTTAGCAAAGCGTGAACGTCAACGGACCATTGAGTGCCATTTTAGAATTGTTGGGAATCTTTCAAGTTCTATTTCCGATAAATCTGCTAAATTTTTGTAAAATTAGCACTACCGTGATTGAGCAAGCTATTTTTAATAAAGTTGTCAATATTATTAATTATATTTAAGTAAAACTTGTAAACAGAGATGCTGTTGACATGGCGCTAGAAGTGTCAAACATTATGTTGCCATTTGTAAAATGAGTATTGCGCCGAAAAATGGAGAAGAGCCCCGAGCGTCGTTTCAATAATTTCGCTAGCGCCGCTTTTGATTTCTCTTTCGCGATGTTTCACGTCTATTAATACGCTTGTCGCGGTCAAGCACACTTCCGACCGCGATTTAATTAAATTCTCGCTCGATCAGATGACTGTGATCGACGATGTAACCGTTAATCCGTCAATAAACCTGTTTCGTCACCGGTTAGCTGCGAATTTTTAACACGGAGCACGGTTACGTAACGCGATCGAGACGAAGAGGACAACGATCGAAAATCGACGCGAAAGCAAGAAAAATGTGTGAAACTCACCTGAAATTTGCCCCCGTGAACCGGCGCTCCCTGGTTCTGCATCTTGTGCGACATCCTGGCTAAAACTCACGATCGACTGTGTGCCCGATCAAATTCCTGATCCGTAAAGGTCTCTGGCAAGCTGTGCGTTTATTCTGGTTCTAACGAGCCCGCGTTTTCTCGGTCGATCGAAAACGAGCCGATGTCTCCTCGATGTCTGGTCCTGGTGAATCGTCCCCGATTCACCCACACAAGCTCAGCGTTATCCCAGATGAACCGCGTGTACCACAAAATATCCTTCGATAGAATTATCCAACAGTATTGAAACGTTTCGACTCGGTGGACGGCCGTGTTAACACTGATCCTGCTCCTTTCTTTACCGACTTTCTTCAACGATTTCTCCTTGCCTGCGTCTCTTGGCCGCTCGAGGGATGTGGCCGGACTAAAGGGATCCCCGAGGATCGGGGGGAGAGCGAAGCGAATAGGCGAAACTTGCGGAGAGGAGGGATTAGCAGGGGACGATGAGTCGGGGTGCAGGTCAGAACGTGGTGGTGGATCGTGTCGTTTCGGGACAAGCGTGCATGGAGAACGTTGTTGAAGAGATCTGTCCGGTCCCTGGAGAAGCGTCGCGAGCGTCGAAGAGACTCGGCTAGGAATGACGAGCCACGACGTGGGAGGCCACGGGAACCCGCGGTTCCGTCGCCTCTTTTCTCCCACTCTTCTTCGTGGCTGTGCCTCCTTCGTCCCTTTCCGCGTAACCCACACACTCTCGTCCCCACGCACACAAACACGAATGCTGAACGACCTAACTGTGCTGCTCACACGGTGACTATGCTTATCCTCCCCACCAGGTCTCACACAACCTCGAACCCCCACTGTACACCCTTCCGATCACGGTCAACGCTCACTTCTCTGGGTTCTCGGACGATGTTCGCCACCTCTACCAACGACACCAACCACCACCACCAACGACAGGGTCGACGTCAATTCCACCACTTCTATCGTCGTCATCATCATCGCTGGCGTCGTCGTTGTCGTCGTCGTTGTTACTGTTGTTGTTCTTGTGTTCTTCTTTTACTCCTTTCTAGCTTTCTCTCTTTTCCCACCACCGCTCCCTGCACAACGATCCCCGGGAACGTTGTCTTCGTCCCTCCTTGGGTCCCCCACTTCAGCTGCCACTCTTTTTTTCCTCGTTTTCTTTCACCCGTCTCCTTTTTCGTCCGCGAAACCATTCCACCACTCCCATCGCACATGCCAAATCCATTTACGTCGAACGCGTTTCTGCATCATTATCCGTCTATCGGGTATAATCGGATATAATCGTCTCGCCTCGTTGGTACCCGGCCGCTACAGGATCAAGGTTAACTCGTTCGAGACCAAAGACGCACCGTGCAAGTACACTTGGCTGCAACGGAGGCGTCCTTTGAGCCAGAGGATGGATGAGAAATTAGGTCCTACCGAGTTTTTTTTGGACACTTTCTAACATTCTTCTTAACCTTTCTAGGTTAGGATTTCTTATACCTTGCGTGGGTCGGGACTTGATTTTAGAAATGATCATTTTTTGTGGCTTAATGTTTCAAGATTTCACCACGGAGTCTCAAAAGTTTGAAACTTCCGAAGATTTGAAATTTAGACATTTTTGAACTCAAACATCTCGTTTCAAAATTTTGAGGTATCAGTTTCTAACTTTCAAGATCTTAAAGATTCAAAGTTAGGAAATTTTGAAGCATCAAATTCAGGTCAAAAATTTTCTAAACTAAAATTCTAAGACTCTAAAGTTCTAAAATTCTAAAGTCCCAAGGTCCCTTTCTTAAAAACAAGAATAAGAACAATTTCATACTACATTTAAATATTTTATTTCATATCCGATGCCATAACTGAAATTACTTTACGACTGTATTATTACAATATTATTATAGCACAGTTATTACGGTCAGGTCTTGTAGGTCCCTTTGGGAATCCCTGCCCTAAATTCTCCATATTATTTCCTGATTTTTCCCAAAATCGAATAAAATAGTGCAATAAAAATAGTGTCTTTTATACTCATTTTTATTATCTAAAAATCGTCTACATTTTACTAGAGTGAATGTTTTACATGACGCACCCGGTGCGTCATACGAGGAAATACAAGTAGTATGCTGTATCAAAATGCATTTATTGTACGCTCGCTACAAGATGAATTCTATCAAAAATTCTGTACACCATCATTCTTTTCGCTATTCAGTATTTGTTTCGTGGGGACTGAATTATGTACACATATTTTGCGATATTGCAAGCCCAGTTGCACACTACGACAATAAAATGAATATTCTAATAGAATTACATGAATTTTTTACGGTCTCAATGGATATGAAAAATGAATATCATGAAAGAAGAAGGTCAACGGCGTAAGAATCGTCCGTTACGATAAAATATTGTGTAGTTCGCGCGCCATTTTTGTACGTAGCGGTTTGGGATGCATTGTATAATGGGTATAATATGATACAATTGACCTTCACGGTTTCATCGACCAATAACGATGAAAAAGTTTGAAATATTACGAGAATTTCCAACATGTGACACAGAAACACGAAGTCAGCGCGTGTTATTAGAAAAATGACGCCGATCGGAGTAAGGTTGCCGCGAATCTTCCGTTTGTAGAATACGCAATAACTGCGAAATGCAATAAAACGAAATATTTCTGTAGTCAACGGACTCTAATTCGTGAAAGAAACGCCGTGCAATTAACGATGAAATTGTGCTTCGCATTTTTGAAAAGGCGACCTTGGAACTTTTGAAGTTTGGAATTATAGGGTCTTTAGGTTTCAGAATTTTGGGATTTTGGGGTTTTGGAAATTTTGGACTTGGGGAATTTTGGAACTTTGAATATTTTCAATTTTGGGACTGTAAAATTTTTGAAGTTGGAGACTAAAATTTCTGAATTTGGAAACTTTGAGCCTTAGAATATTTTAGCTTTACAAATAGAGAGATATTGACATTTTTCGAATTAGTGGCACTTCAAGTAGTTAGAATTTTGGAAATTTCGGACTTTGAGAATTTAAAGTTCTGGAATATTTGACCTTTGGAGTTTTTGAAGTTTGGGACCATAAGACCTTTGGTACTTTTGGGATTTTCGAATTTTTGAATTTTATATTTTCTAATCTTTGGTACTATTAGAACTTTGAAACTTCCAAATTATTCAATTTTAAACTTCAGAATTTTGGAAACTGGAGATTTGTAAATTTCAAAACTGTGTATTATTTTTCAGATAATGTAGATGAATACAATTTCTTTGCAGTACAACTTGTAATACTTATTTTCAGATTATACGAAAGTTTAAAACGAGTTTGATCTCCGGTCAAAACGTATAAAATGAAAACTTGACGACCGTCACATACATGTTTCATGAGAAATTGGAGCATCGGATGTACGTGACACTGGTTGTGACTGTATTTATGGTATCAGTGTTAAATAAACGAGTATCCACCCACGATTTTAATTATTAACGCGTTTTTTATGGGGATGAAAAATTTCAAAGCTCTAAAATAGTAGTTTCATAGTTTCAAAGAAAAGAAAATTTGTTAACTCAAAAATTGTAAAACAGCAAAGTACCAAAGTCCTAAATTCTTAAATTTAAAAATTCTACTATTCTTAAGCCCTTAAATCTCTAACTTTAAAAATTAAAGATCTCAGTTTCAAAATTCTAAAATTCCAAATTTTAAAGCTACAAAATCCCAAAATCCTAAAATCCAAAGTATCAAAGTCTTAGTCTTAAAATCCAAAGATTCAAAAATTCCGAAGCCTCAATATACAAAAATTTAAAAATCCCAGTTCTAAAATCCTAAAACTCAAAAATCCCAAAATTCTCATATCCTAAAGTCCTAAAATCCAAAAGCCCAAAAATTCCACCCTCAAAATTTAAAAATATAGAAACCCAAAATTCTAAATTTCCAAAGTAATAACTACTACATAAATATCGATCAAATTAATCAAATAATACTACAGTTGGAAAATTTCCATCAAGAATTTCAGCAAACCGTGTTACGCACAGTTCGTTGAAACAATAACGCTTCCAAAGAAAAAGTCGTCAATCACATATTTTTCAAAGAGCTTCTCAAGATTATCATTACTTCTCAATGACTGTGATGCCGTTTCACTTCGTATCTACCGGCATAATACCTGCCGCAAAAGAAAAAGTAAATTAAAAAAGATATCACGTGCGTTAGCTAGAACACATAGCGCGTATCTGATAAACCGATTATCAGAATCAATATTTTGATAACACATCTTTTCCACAAAAGTTTATTTCTTTTTTCATGATTACAATCTAAAAAGTAGAATCACGGGTAACATTGTGCAACAGTTCATAAATCACGTGTTAATAAATCAACTTCCATTGAAACGAATAAAAAATTGCACGATCACCTTGCGGTCTATTTTTAAAATCGCTCATCTGTCATTGAATTCAAAAAAAGAGCAGACGAATACGTAAGAAATTTGGAACCGGTACAAAATCTCGATTAAGGGCGCAGAAGCAGCGATTATTGATTGAGAAATTTCCAGGCGACCATAATTTATTTGATTCTTCTTCACCCTCGTCGAAAAATGGGGGAAGACCGTATCCTTGGCTCGCTACTGAATCGAGAGTCGCAGAAACACGAGTTCATTCACGATTCTCCCCTCCATTTTCGCTAAAGACGTAAACGATGTTCAAACTGAGAATCGCAGGTATATTTGGGAAATTTACAATGTGACTCATCGATTAAACAACACTCTCACCGTCTCCGATCTAATCGCTGTCACATCTCTTGATTAAAACGCAGGTGCACTCATATTGACGCGATATGCGAGTACGTCGCAGTTTCTGATAAAACTGTCATGAAAAATAGCTGTTTAATCACGTGAAAACAAGTAGCGCTGTCACATAGGTGCACGGTCATGTTCTGCTTATTAACGATTATTATTATTTAGTTCGTACATGTATTTAGTTTACAATGAATTATTTTGACTAACTACGCACATACTATGCATTGATTTGACTGACTATTTTCCAATGCATTTTTTTTATGACCTACGTTTTTATTTTACATTAACGAGGTACGTATTTACTTTGCAGTGCATTATTTTAACGAGCTACGTATTTATTTTACAATGAATTAGTTTGTCGAGCTATGTAGTGATTTTGCAATGCATTATTTTGACGAGCTACGTTTTTATTTTACAATGCATTGTCTTGACAAGTTACGCTTTTATTTTGCGGCGAATTATTTTCACCAGCTACGTCCTTATTTTACAACGTACTAGACTAACTGACAAAGTATTTATTATTTCAACGCATTATTTCGACGAGCTACGTTTTTATTTTCAATGCATTATTTTGATGAACGTATTTATTATTTCAACGCATTATGGCGAGCTACATTTTCATTTCACAGTGCCTTTTGCTGAGCTATGTATTTATTTTGCGGTAAATCATTTTTTTTACCTACGCATATCATTTTGCAATGCATTATTTTTACAAACTATGCATAATTTTCATAGTTTAGGGTCTGATACAATGGCGGACAAATTCGTAAGTGACTTTCGGGGGCCTCATGCGGCGAAATTGAGAAACTATGACGATCTTCGTCTCTCTTGTGTTGCACCGTAAAGGAGAGACAAAGACAGCAATAACTTTGTTGATATAAGATTTTTGAGCAATGAAACAATATTTTCTCATTTCTGTTTCGAAATATTTTTTATATAATTATACACGTTCGTATAGAGCCTAATTTTGCAATTTACCTATTAAAACTTTGTAAAATGAATTGCAAGATTGGGAGCCTGAAGATTTAGAGATCAAGGGATTTGGAGGTTTTCGGACTTAAAGACTTTGAGATATACGAATTTTGGAATCTAGGGATTTGAGGATTTAGGTTTCTACGAATTTTAGGAACTGGAGATTTTGCTATCTACAGATCTAAGAATTTATGGTCTCAAAAACAGGATATGGCACTTTTGGGATTAACAGATCTAAGAATCTAAGATACAGAACCTCGAAATGTGAAATATTTAAGAAATTGTAAATTTGAAATGTGCGAATTTCGAAATTTGAAAACTTTTAAGTTTGTCCAAAATCAGCGTACGCCCGACCGATTAATTAAGAAATGTCTTAATTATTAAGTCCAATTCTCACATAATCGTTTTCCTTTTTTTGGTTTCTTCTGCAAGGTTAACGAACATGTGATAAGCGATTCGCGTAATTTCGTATACTTCCCGTTTCATTGACATACCCGAGATAACTGCGTGCACACGTGTCAGCAGGCGAGATTAGACAAACTTTATGACCTCACCGTCATTTATTTCTAGCCCATACCAATTGACTCGGGGGCAGGGTTAACAACATTGTTGACACCTTGTCGCAGCACACGCGGATCACACTGACGTATCTTAATTTTATTTTTATTTCGCGTTTTTATTCTTCCCGCGTGCGTCATTTTACGACGTTGTCTTTTCAAAATGTACGAGAGTATCATTTTACACGTAATACGGAAACTTCGTCAGTGATATCGATGAATATGTCTCAGAACGGACGACGACGTATGAACTTACGCTCAATGATGATGAAATGTACGCTGACATTGAAGATAATTGATTGAAAGCGTATTCGTGTTGTACGATGAGATTTAAAAATACGACGGACCATTGATTTAATGGATGGAATGTATCTGACGTGAACTTATTTCAGTTAGTTCTGATTCGTAGGTAGTGACGCACCAGGTGCGTCATATGGGGTGTGAGTCTTACAGTCGGTGACGCACTGTAATTTGGAATTTAACAAATAAGGGAAAATGTGTATGTATGAGTTTATTATATAGGGTTTAATTTATGAATATGGGAATTTTTAACCTTGAAAGTTTAATCTGTCGAACTTCTAAATTGGAAAATTCTCACGTTAGAAATTCTTAAATTTTCAAATTTCCAGATTTTCATATTTTCGAAGTTTCAAACTTTCAATTTGCAAATTTTTAAATTCGGAACGGAAGGAAAGGAATTCGAAGTTTTGACAACTTTATGATATGATTTAGTAACTTTATGAAATTTGAGACTTTCGAATTTTGATATTTTTTAATTTTTGGATTTAGGAATGTTGGTATTTGCAAATTTGGAAATTTAGCAATTTGGGAACTGGGGAAGTGGGGAATTTGGTAATTTAGGAATTTGGTGATTTAGGAATTTGGTGATTTGGTGATTTGGTAACTTGGTAATTCAGTAATTTGGTTCTTTGGTAATTTGGTAGTTTAATAATTTTAAAATTTGGGAATTTGTGATTTTGAAAATTTGGAAACCTAGGAATTTGGGAATTGGTTATTTAGTATTTCGAAATTTGGTAATGTAGGGATTTATGAATTTAATTCTTTGGAAATGGAATTGGAGAAATAAAAAATTTAACTATTTGGAAATTTAAGAATTTCGAAATTTGGAAATTCAGGAAAACTTGTAATTAATCGATTTATGTTCAAACACAAATCAACACCATTATTTTCTATTTCTCCCTTTATAACTACACTTGTTATTAAATAACAAACCATAAATGGAAATCTATTAACAGTTATATCTTTAATTCCAAAATACAATATAATAACCCTAACATATTTTCTTACTTTCTTATCATAAAGTACTCCTCTTACAAGTACCCTCATTGTCTCTCAATTTATCACCATAAAACAAGAAATGCATCGAAAACCACCACATTCTCAAGTTCCAAATCGCACGTTTTTATCAAACACGTGAATGTCAACGGCGTATAATTTTTTTCATAGTACCAGCATAAAATGGAGACAAAGGCCACTAGGTGGAAGAACGGAGCTTCGCCACGGCAATACGATATCGCGTTCAAGATTTGAACTTTGCGACGCTGATATCGTAGGTAACTCGAAACTCGACTAGCACTGTTTCGCAATCTATCGGCGCGAAAGGAAACTTTCCACTATGAGGCCACCCGGTAGGATTTTGCAGAGCTTCGTACTTGCTTGGTTTCGTTCATCTCGATGTGCAAGCGGTAAATGAATGCGATTCTGCAAAAGTAATTGATTTCGCTGAATACAGTCGCGGACGATTACATTTTCTTTCCTTATCGCGAGAAACAAAAGTATTTCCGGGAAATTTTATAGAGTTATGCTGTTAGCTTTCGTTATATTGCCGACGATGGAGATTTTAGGTATATTAGCGCGTTGGTCATATATATAGAAATTGTTAGGTTGTAGTTTGTAGTTTGTATACTTTGATGTCTCATTATATTGCCGCTAATGGGGAGTATAAAATATTAGCTTTTTGGTCATACGCTGAAGTGGTTACATTTTGTCTGCTTTGATATATTTGAGAATTTGAGAAATTGGGGATTCAAAAATTTGGAAATTTGTGAATTTGTGGATTTGAGAGGTTAGGGATTTTAAAATTTGGAGATTTAAGAATTTAGAGATTTGTGATTTATGGACCTGAGAAGTTAGGGATTTGAGAATTTGGAGATTTGTGAATTTGGAAATTAGGGAATTTGGGGTTTGAAAAATTGGGGATTAAAAAATTTGGAGATTTGAGAATTTGGAGATTGTGAACTTGAAGATTTGTGAAATTGGAGATTTGGGAATTTGAAGAAATTGCAATTTGCAAATTTAGAAACAGAAATATATAAATTCTGAAACACGAAAATATCCTAATTTAGAAATCCAAAATTAAGAAATTTCTAAATTAAAGATTCAAAAATTTATTTATATGTACAACAAAAATTGTCTTCAGTACAACTAAACCAAATTAGTAATTAATACCAACACATCCATAAATGAATTTATCTTTCTTTTTAATAAATACAATATAGATCATGAAGTGTTAATTAAATTTTTGTAACGTTTAAAGAAGTTCACTATCAGAGATATGATCGAAGGAATATATTGTTACGGCACAGAATGGAATTTTGCTAATGCGATTCAATATGCGTACGAAATCGTTTCGTCAGAGATTGATGAATCAGTTTCGCAGCGCTAAAAAAGGTGCCACAGGCTTTCTAAGGATTGAAATTCGGTGAGAGTGTCCATGACAATGTATGCAAACTGTCTATGAACTGTCAACGAACACGTGTCCACGAACTACTGTTTGCAAATCTGGACAAGCCTTAATGGAATGATAGAGTGATACTATAGTAAGCTTTCGCTATATTGCCACCTTTGTATGATGCTACATGTATACTAGAAACACCTTTCAGCTTCTTTATGCAAAAAATGACCAAATCTTCAAATTTGATTTTTCAATTTTCAAATTTTCAAATTCTAAAACTTCAAAAATTTCAAAACTCAAAATTTCCTAACTTCAAAAATTCAAAAACTGCAAACTTCAAACATTCCCAAATTCTTGAAATCTTAAATCTTTAATTTTCCCTAATTTCTAAATCCCTAAATTCTTAAAAATTTCCAAATTCTTCAAATTCTTCAAATTCCCAAATTTCCAAGTTTCCAAGATTTTCAAATTTCCTCATTTTTGAAGTTCTATGTTTGAAAGCTTACAAATTTAAAAGTTAATCAATTCGAAAATTGTTATATTCCTAAATTTGAAAATTGTTATATTTCTGAATTTGAAAATTAGTAAATTTGAAAATTTCCACATATCTAAACTTGAAAGTTACTAAATATGAAACCTACATTTCTAACTTCGAAATCTACCAAACCTAAGAACATTCTAAATTTCCAAATATGAAAGTTAATAAAATTAAACACTTATTAATTAAAATTGACCAGAGATAGTTCGTACCACTATTTTCCCCAACTTCGCTATTTTCCCTAGCACTGAACTCATCACGAACGAAATGAACCGCCATCTCGTTACCAGACCATCTCGTTCGTAAAACTTAAAGCGGTTAACGCGGGGCCACTGTACATAGTCGGTTGGTACAACTATATTGGTCATAAAGTATACGACGTATTTAAATAAAACAACAAACTATACGATACTTGAAGTCCCTAGATAAATGGTACGCGTAGTTAAAAGAGATAAATACATGTCGAAAGTGGGAACATGAAACAGAGTAGGTAGCTAAATAAATAAGAACTCTATAAACGGCGAAGTTTCTGAAGTACTTGCCGGTATTTTACGAGTCAAGAACTGGTGTCGATGTATTTTTTAACGCGATCATCAAGAATTCTTGTCCTTATCACTCTTTTTTCTTGCTCTGTTTGTTCCCTTCTTTCTGATGTGATTGGACGTAAAAGATTCATCTCCGATAGACATATTTTTTATACTAGTTCGTATTTGCGGAATAAACATTCTCAACGTTCTGATTTGTGAAGAAATTATTTTTTTTTATTTGACAAGAAAGAGATTCAAGCGGATCTGTAATGCAATGTTTGTCATAGAATTAAATCGACTGGCAAGAAAAAGTGATACCATCAGTGTTTTTTATGGAACTCGCCAGATTTAGAAAATGGACAAATATTCAGTTCTTTTTGGAGCTGGTCTTCGAGTTTAACTCTTTGCATTTCTATGTCCAGACATCACATTTCTCTTGGATCTTATAAATAATTCAGATAAATAGATTGGTTCAATATATACAGGATGTCCCACAATTACTGTAAGAGCCGAAAAGGGGTGGTAGGTGGGGCGATTCTGAACTTTTTCTTTTGCCAAAACATTGGTTGAGGCTCCATTTTCGAGTTATTTATCATATACTCGCACTGTTACAATGAACTTGCTCCACTTTCAAAATAAACGGCTCATATAATTAGATAGGTCACATTTCGACTACAGCGTGCGTCACAAGTGTTTACAATATTATATGACAAGACGTTAATCTCTACACTATAATTTATCAGCTAAATGGGTCAGACATAACTATTTACAATATTAAAGCAAGCAAACTTAAAATCCCATATTAATTTTGTGCAAAATGAGTATTGGGGAGCGCCATCTTCGTTTGAAGAAAATTAATAAACTAAACTATCTTGTATTCAGCGACTTATAATAAATTTCATAGATTGATCTTAAATTGATCATGTACGCTTCATATATTATTTATACACTATTCAACCCCAAAAATATAATTTTTAAGAAAGCTACTCTTTCTAATATGAAGGTATACTTCACGGTGCAAGTCCTCGTCACAAAGATTACAAAATGGTGGTCCTCTGACCCGTGTACCAGGTTCAGATTACAATGCAAAAGCAGCGTAAATAACGTTTACAGAAATCGATGTTACCGCTTTCAGTTTGTCAATCCTCGACAGGACCCTTTGGCTCGTTCATCGTTCAATGATGAATCGACTGGTGATCGACGCGAAAGATAATCGCGAATACACGTTGAAAATCGGACAGGACTCGTGGCGGAGCGTTCGGGGCGCCTCGTTGTCGCAATCGATGTTCCTTGAGTTCGTATATAGGTCGCAATAAGACAGATGAACGAGGATGACGCAGATACATGCAAAAAGTCTGCGAGAACGTCACGGCAAACGTGTTGGCCCTTCGTGTACAGAGATTCTTCTCAACCTGGAAGCGTGTGTGTGGGTGTGTGCGCATTCTTTGGCCCAGATTCAGAGAAATAAATGTACCCGGGGGTAAACATGATCAGAACTACCCCTGTATAGCACTACGTGTCCTTCAACTTTAAACTTTCTTCGAGAAATGGAGATGTTATTCCGTTGTTTATGTTGATTTGGTACTGGGCTGGAAACGGAGCTGCTACTGTTGGATTGTTTGGAGTTGAGTTCGAGTTGATTTATGTGACGCAATTTTTGGATGATGAGAAATTTGGAGATTTGAGATTTTTGGGATTTGGGTGAAGAGGTGGGAAGTTGGGAATTTGGGAGTTTGGGAAGGTGGAGGATTGGAAATTTAAGAGCTTAAAAATTTGAACATTTAGGAATTCACTAACTTGAAGATTTGAACATTTGGTGATTTGGGAACCTGGAAGTTTGAAAATTTGAAAACTTGCGAATTTGAGTATTTGCTAGTAGGGGTTCAGAAATTTGAGAATTTGAAGAATGTGAAATGTGGGGATTTATAAATTAGGGATTCTGAGATTTGGAAATTCAAGAATTTTAAGATGTAGTTAATTTAACTACAATTACAATGTAATTTACCATAATTTTGAATTTATCTGTTTGCAAATTAAAATTAAAAATTTGTATAATTTGAAATTTGTACAATTGAAAATTTATAACATTGTAAATCATAAATTTGTAAAATTGGAAATGACTAATTCAATAACATTTCAATCTTTATACACATAATCATTCTTAACCCTATAATTTAACCCAACCCCATAAATCAATAAATCTACTTTATCCTAATTCTTCAATTATTCCTAACTTGTTTATATTTTTTATTATACAACAGTGTAGTAAATAATACAAAATTTCATTCTAAAAATAATTGATAATTAATTACCTAACCACACAAATCAATAAACCGATTTTCTCCTAATTCCCCAATCACTTCAAAGTTGTTTATATTTTTTACTACACACGATAGTACAGTAAACAAAATTTCACGATAAAAATGATGAATAACTAGTTACCTAAGCTCAAAATCAACAAACCTTATCCTAGCTCTCTGTTTTTGATTTATATTTTTTGATAATATCAGCGTAACAAATGATACAAAATTTCGTTACAAAAATGATCGATAAATCAGAAAACTGAAGGCAGATAAAGCGACGAGTGTAAAGAAGATATGAAAATCTGCTTACATTTTGGAAGATCAGCAAAGGTGCGTTCGCGAGCCAAGCCTATCCCGTATAACACGCAATAAAGTATATCGTGGGCATAATTTACGATAAAGGAAACGGCATTTGTTTCTTTAACGAGCACGTAGGTATCGAAGATGAGTGATTTACGTCCGGAAGGTAATTCGTTATACGCGTTATTTATTGTACGTACATGAAATACGTGAACTTGGAGAACGCGTGTTTTCATCCAGTTTTAGCTCCGTGCGCGTGGAAACATTTACAAACATGCAGATAGAATGATATTCATCGAAGATAGGGCAAAAATTTCGCGCAACTTTGCCAATGACAAATTTCACTTACTTTCGTTTCAAATATCTATTTTGTAAGTTAATACATTATTTTCATATGGTTATTTTAAATTTAATTAAAAATTATAATTGCAAATTGTACAAAATATTGTTGAGTCTATTTTTTGTGAAGAGACGGATTTAAAACTTTTGAAAAGAAGTGTAATTAATTTTTGGAAGTCAGAAAATTATCAGATTTAGAGGTGAAGATCATTTTATTCATTTTTCCCCAGATCTTATAAGCAGGTATGTTATTTTCTTAACAGTATCATTTGTTGGAAACTAAAATAATTTTAAATTTATAATAAGATGAATAAGTATTTATTTACGGTACTATACGTGTTGATACTGTAGATATTTGTAAAAAGAAATTGGAAGCAAAGAAAATATATAATTAATAATTCATGATCATAAAAGATTTAGCAAAATGTTTAGCATATACAATTTTATGTACATACTAATAAGTTAAAATCGAACAGTTTAAAGTTCTTTTGTTAGATGGTAGAAAACCACCCCTTACGTCCTTTTTAACCTTCTCTGAATTACTGTTACAAAAACTATTTCGTTTTTACCATAATTACACAAAGGAAAGCTAAAAATGACAAAGTAACTTTTATAAACAAAGTCAAATTAATACAAAAAATATATGAGGTTCAATATTTAACTCTTAAACTCCAACTAATTAAAAAAATACATTTCTAAAAAGTTTCATGTTAAAAAAAAAACATTACATGAACTTTAACATTAATATTGTACAAGTGAAATCGTGGATATGGAATTGTTATTTGTTTAAATCATTCGAATAACGTGAAAAGATATAATTAGCAACCATCCGTGAAAAAAATTCGAGTTTGCAATCTTAAAGAGAAAGAATCACGGTACAAGGCCGAATTTCGTACTACGTATTTGTAGCGCGAACTCACGCTTTATGGTTGCAATATAAGCACGTGCTGCCTCATATCCGGCGATATTTCACGAAGATAACGACACTAAAGCAACGAGTGTTATAATCACGAATCGATATTTTCTCGTGTAGTTGGATACCATGTTAGTGTATCACCATATTTTAAATGGTTGAGTACAATAACGCGAGAAGAACCTAATATGTCTTCCAGGGTTTCCATGAGTTAATCAATTATTAAAATTAATGTTTATGAATTTGAAAATTTACATTTTTACAAATTTGTAAGTTTAGGAATTTTGGTATTTATGGCAAGTTTCTAAATTTTAAAATTCATGAATTTTTAAGTCACAAACTTTTTAAATTCTTAAATCTTCAACTTTGTTCAAGTTTTCTAGAATTTTCAAATTTTTTAATCTTCAAGCTTTTTCATTTCTGATTCTGTAATTTTAGAATTTTCAAATTGTGTAAATTCCAAGTTCACAGATTTCTAAGTTCTCAAATGTCTAAATTCCCAAATACCTAAACTCCCAAATCTAAAAATTTCCAAATTCTAAAATTTCCTAGTCTTTAAATCCTCAAGTCATCAAATTTGTAAATCCCCAAATTTCCAAATCCTAAAGTCCCAAATCCCTAAATTCCAAATACCCAAATCCCTAAATTCCAAATACCCAAATTCCTAAATTTCCAAATCTCTAAATCACCAAACCTCCAAATTTGCAAATTATCAAATACCCAAATTCCTACATTACCAAATCTTTAAATCTCTAAATCTCCAAATCTCCAAATCTCCAAATCTCCAAATCTCCAAAACTCCAAATCTCCAAATCTCCAAATCTCCAAATCTTCAAATCTCCAAATCTCCAGATCTTTAAATCTCCAAATTTCCAAATCTCCAAATCTCCAAATCTCCAAATCTCCAAATCTCCAAATCTCCAAATCTCCAAATCTCCCAATCTCCTAATTTCCAAATCTTCAAATCCTCAAATTTCCAAATCCCCAAATTCTCAAACCCCCAAATTTCTAAATCCACAATACCCAAATCTCCAATTCCCCAACAACCAAACTTCAAATTCCCAAATCTATACTTTGTCAAACCATACTTCAAAACCTCCAACTACCTAAATCTTCATAAACCAGTAAATTAAAACTAGAATACCTATAAAACTAGAATACCCACCCCCTGTAAAAATGATAGATCACCAAGAAGGAACCAAAACCGTAAAGAGTAACAGTTGTCGTGATCGGTCGATCCTTACACGTGGTTAATAGTATCGAACACAAGTGCGTGGCTAGAGTCAACGAAACAGCGTACGTTTCTAATACAAATGCGTGCAAGACTTGCAAACGCTATGGCAAACGTCCAATCAGGCCCCTTCAGGCCTTCTTATCTTGGGAGGGGACCAGGCCACGCGAGGCCCCTCGACCCTCTCTGTACAATTCCCTTCAAAAGTATACGATTTTCTATCCTGGCTCGCGCATCAAACATTCTAGAGACGTTACCAACGCTAAAATTCCTAGCATGCTTCTAATCGAGATGAAAATTTCTCTGTACGTCATACGGTAAATGCGAAGTACCTACATTTGCTCTTTACGTCACTGTCAAGATTCGATTACACTTACGATTATTACGTGATCGATAGTCAAGTATTTTTTAATGGAGAATCAAAATGCGTGCTTGTGTAATTGAAGAGAATCTAATTTTTAATTCAAGGCTTTGTGATTTTGTAATTTTTATTAGAGGCTTTTGAGATTTATGTTTTTTGTGGTGGAGTGAAAGTTGCTGTAACTGGAAATTTGGAACTTGAGATCAAGGATTAAAATTTGGTTTTTAATTTAATTTTTAATAAGGGAAATTTAGTTTGATTACAATTTTTCAAGTTAGTAATTTGAATTGACCTGCAATTGTATTGGTTATAAATAATAAATGCAGCAGCAAGTAATTTACGTGACTAATTGAATTATTATTGAAATTAATATGAGTATAATTTTATTTATTATATTGAGTTAGTCTATAAAAATTAATTTTGATGTAATTATAATTTTGCAATTCTATTTGTTAGAATTAATTACCCTATTAAATATAGTGTGCTATACAATGAGATTATTAATAAATGCCTATTATTACTGTTAATTTAATTTGAAACTGTTAATCTTAAGTAAAAATGAAATTCTAATCATTAATTTTTAAAAATTATTATTACGATTAAAATTAATTTTTATTTAATTTTCTAAATAAATAAGATTCTCCTATTTTGTCCAATCATCTTTTTGCAATATTTCCATAAGTGTTTCTAACTTGAAGATAGAATTTTTCGTGTCACTTTTGAAGTACATGCGCGATAGGTTATGTTGCTGTGAAATAATGGCGACGTGTAACTACAGTTAGTCCTTTAACTCGATAAAATTTTACGTTTGCAACGATGTTCACATTATTGAACAGTGAAATTGAACACAATTTATGTTAAATTATTATGCACACCCTCTGTGTGAATAATCAGATTGGAATTTATATCCGATTAAAATGTGTATCACTGCTCTAATAATACACTTAGTTATGCAGCTGTATCGTAATTTATGTCTGCAATCATTAACATCTCTGTAAATATCACGCTTACTAAGTTGCAACGATTTATATAATACATTTTTGAATTTTAGAATGAAATTAGAATTTTTAATTTTTAACAAGGTTATATTGAAAGTATTTTTTGTTAGAATAAGTTTATTGTAGTGAATGTATATATTTACCATCACTACAAATTTTGTAATAGTATAATTATGAGTGGCAAAATTGGAGACTGTTGATTTTTATTCAAATTCATTTTAAAAAAATATTACAGAAAACTTTCTGAAATATATATTTTTTACAAAATTATATATCTATTTTTTCAAAGAACAGATATCTATTGTTTAAAAAATTGTATATCAATTTAAAAAAAATTTTATACCTGTTTTCTAAAACATTGTATATCTATTTTTCAAAAGACTGTATATCTATTTTAAAAATAGAAATAAAACATAAAGATGAAATCTGCCTGATGAAATTTTGCAAGTTATTTCATAATTCAATCTAGGATTTAATTTTTCTCAAAATCTTCGATCCTTATTTTCCTAAATAATTAAATCCCTAAAATGGGGCTTACGGTGAATAATGGATTGGTTTCTTTCGCAACTCGGGAATTTTTCAATTTTATCTAGGGTTCGCAGAAGTGGGTGAGTATTATTTTTACAGATTAAAATCGATCGATTGAACAGACAGGAAATAATCGTATAGATAGTGTACGGTTTAGCCAGTTGGTGGACACAATCTGGTTTTTAGGCGCGGCTATGGAGCGTCTACAAGACGGTGGCAACCGACTGCTTCAGTGGAAATTTCCATTGCAGTTGGCATGCTGTGTGGTGTGATTGTACAGTCCACCATAAAAGTAACCACTTCTGTTATTTCAATCGTTATGCACACTTTGTAACCGCTTTTACAATACAAATGAGTACTTTTATGGTTTCATTAACCCCTTTTCATAAACAATTTGTGCAAATATGTAATTTATGTTTTCATTGCAAATAAACATATTTTATATCAAATCGCGTGTAACAAATGTTTATGAAATTTCAAACTTTATTAATTGAAACAAACAAATTGTGATTATTGAATACATTGTAATTAAACTACTTTGTTGCACCTTTTGAAATATGTAACATAAGTATGTTTCTCATACTTGGTAAGAATTTCTTAATGTCATAACACAATTTTAAAAATAGAATTTTTGTCCTTAAAATAGTGAAGCTTGTATAGTAATATAAATACAGCTATTAATCACTTAGAAAATGTTAAAAAAAGAATGATCGATTGTAAAATACTGTAAAGTATTAAAAATTAATTATTATTTAAATTATAATATTTTCATTTGTTATTTGGTATATTTATATAAAGTCAAATTTTAGTATTTCAATTTATTTAACTTTTTACTGAAACGTGTCTACATTCACATGATGTGGCACATGGTATTACACCACGAACAATTGATGAATATATTACATATTGCTCTCATTCATAAATTACTTAATGAAGCTAACAATTTAATGTACTACTTTTGTTTTATTTTTATACTCGTAAGACCTATAAATGATACTTATAAATATTTTACTATTTTAAGTGTTAACTGCCATTTTTCCGTTCGTTACCATTAACAGAAAAGGTTGAACTTTCCTCTTTTTAAAATATTTCATTACGAATCATGAATATATTATAATTAAACTACTACGCAGCATGAATATAATTTCTAGGTGTGTTGGTACTTTCCCCACAAGTTGAGGTTCAGACAAAGTACACTCGAGTGTAAATTTGGATTGCCTGGGGAAAATGGCGACCGAGGGGAAGAGGTCTCCACCTAAGCACCGCTACATTGGCACGCATTATGCCTATTTCACAGGAATCGATAAATATCGAAAATTTCTCACATACTTTTAAAAGTAAACTAACTTTTTGTAACAAGATATGACGAGTTAATTGCAAAGGAATTAATTGGAATAGTCGACAGTATTTTACAAGTTTTACCCTGACATGGTTTTTAAAATTCATAAATTAATCGCGCTTTTTCTGAAACGATCTCACTGACGCCATCTAGCGGTGAGGTGAAGATCTATCAAGACAAAAAATTGCGTTTTTTTTTTATAAAATAGCGCACTTTTACTTGTCGACAACCAAAAATTATTTTACGAGCACGATGAAAATTTAAGAAACCGTATTACTGTGGGTAGGGAGCTTTATATTCAAATATTTGTATTATTATTATTATTGTTATTTATTGATAACGGTTTGGTAAAGTTGAAACATTCCAAAGTTAATTAGTCTTGCACTCCGATGTAATTTGAAACATATTAGCAATTTTTAGCCATTCTAATCCTAATTAGCCTAATCCTATAGGAATTGTCTTTCGATATTTAATAATCAAATAATTAATAGCTTTGCAAAAATAACTAATTTTATTGGAATTGATTTTGAATTAAATATTAATATATGTTCTTGATATATGTTCTTGAATGAAGATTTGATTACAGAATGAATAATAAATGATTTTGTTATTTAAATAATTGAAATCGATTAAATGACGATTGCATTAAACATTAATCATTTGTTCGTAAAAACAATTAGAACTCTTCTTAACCGACGGCTGAAAATCAGAACTCTTCTTAACTAACGGCTGGAAATCAGAACTCTTTTTAACCGACGGCTTGAAGATTACCACATTTCTGTCTTATCTGCTGCCATATAGCAGTAGAAGATGAGAACTAATTAAACTACACTTTCCAAAGTGTGTAGTTCACCTTATTCGCCGGAGAGATGTTGCCACTTGTTCCATTTTCGTAAAAAATCAATTAATATTGATTTCATCGATTAATGCGGACTATGTGTTCAGATCTCTTCGCATACTATACTGTGTCTCGTCGATGATATAGGGAATGACATAAGAATGGTAAGAAATTTTCTTTCAAATCGCCGAAAATTCTCACAGATCTTTTTTAAAAAAGACCTTATTTGCAAAATTTAGTCGACATCAGAGACGGTTTTCCGATGTCTCGCCGAAATTTCTTTTTAAATTACATTCGTTTCTAATAGTACCATTCTCCGCTAAATGGCGTGAGTTGAACCTTTTTCGTATGGATTTATGAATAATCAAATTTCCTATTTTAATGAACAATAATATACTCCAAAATGTGTCAGTAGTTAACATTAGAGTGTTTCACAAGTCAGGGAATGAGAAAATTATTTTCGAATTTTTGTTCGAATAGTTCCCACTTTCTACCGCTAGATGCTATTGGGAAAATTAAAGAAAAGGCTATTAAAAATAAATTATATTTTAAATTTGTAAGTCTATTGTCAATTTTTTTTTTTAGTACAAATTTTTATATGTTGTAACGTTGCAATATGATAGGTCTATTTGTAAAGAGTTAGTTTATTCTATTTTTAATATTTAAAATGCATTGTAATCCGATACATGTATTGTAAAAATATTATTATACCCGGCTTATGGGCTTATCTTAAGGCTCAAAACATTGTATATAAAAAAAAACGGATTACAACAAAATTTGTAATAACAAGTTTCAGTCATCAACAGCAATAATTTAATTTTCTTAATTAATTTAACCGCACCAATTTTCATATAAATATACGTAACAAACAATCTGCCTTCTTATGATATTGTTCATAGTCCACTTTTCCTCAACCAAGTACTGTTAGAAGCTTCGTTGAAGACGAAGTAAGCTTGATCATCTTCGTTCACACAATTTCTCATGCAACTGGCTGTTTCATACACCTTAAACAAGTTGTAAATGGTCGAACTCCCAACATGACGCATTATTCTCTAAACTTGTTTAACAGTAGACTCCGAGGAGATGTTACCGAAGTTCTTCCAGAAGTTACACCTTTTCTACTAAAAGTTGGGGGTGACTTTCGTGTGATAACATTATTTTGGTAGAATTTATTCGTGAATCTTAATTGGCGACATTTTTCAGTGTTAGTATCATATGTGAGCACTTTGTAAAGTATTATGCTTTTCGAAGCGTGATACATTATTGATCAAAGGGAACGAGCTTTTAAACGAGTGGTTGAGATGCAGGATGTATTCCATAATTATTATTAGAACAATAACTACATGATTATTATAGATTATTATAGAAATTATTATGACAGAGAATATTACCAGAATGTTTGTTTCGAACGTTCTTTACAATAACTTCTTCAAGGTTAGAACAAAAATACATATTTGAGTATTCACAAGTTTCTAAACTTGCAAAACAGGAAATCAATATTTTTTACTAAGGAGACTTGAAAAAAAATATTTTTTACTAACCTATATACCTACATACCCAAATCCCGACATTCCCAAATCTCTACATCCCCAAATTACTACATCTCCAAATCCTTACATCCCCAAATCTCTATACCACCAAATTCCTACATTTTCAAATCCCTATATCCCCCAATTCCTACATTCCCAAATTCCTACATCCCTAAATCCCTACATTCCCAAATCTTTAAATTCCCAAATCCTTACATCCCCAAATCCCTACGTCTCCATATCCCTACATCCCCATATCCCCAAATCGCCATATCTCCAAATCCCCAAATCCCCAAATCTCCAAATCTCCAAATCCATATATTCCCATATCTCCATATTCTCAAATCCCCAAATCCCCAAATCCCAATATCCCTAAATCCCAATATCACCAAATCACCAAGAAATAAATATTTTCTACTAACAAGATTGACTAATTGAAAAATGACAAAATTGTAACAAACTGTGGTTACAGGAAATAAGAAATAATTTGACAAAAAAAAAAAATGACAAAAAAGAATTGCAGAGAATAGTGAAAATAGAATTGCATACTATATTTCACGAATGTAACAAAGGGTTCACATTCATTACGAACGTAATGAACGGTTCGAAGTTTCATTTTGCCACACGAATTTCTGAGTCGAGTCACTCGATATTCAAGTATTCAGGTAATGACAGACTGCAGCTGGCCATGTTGAACGTTCGATTGTTTCTAACAGGATACATTATCAATTACTCCAGCCAATCAGCCAGTTCGTCGATGGAGATAGTCGTCGGTCTCTAAAACTATATTAGAGGCAGATGTAGCCGGTGCCAATCAACTCACTGAATCCGAAATACAACGGTTCCGATTGTAATTGTGCGACGCTTCGATATTGCAATCCGTGTCGGTGTTGCTTTGAACGGTGAGTCTGATTTCGACGCGGTAATGTATGCTCTACTACCAGCTGGAGCAATTCATTATTAAAGTTTCGTGAGAGTATAATCGATCAGAGTATTATACAATGGAATATCGATTATCCCGGTACCATTGCCGGAAAAATCAATTATCGGAACGGGGGAGTAAGTTACGTATTCAAGGAGCCGCCATTTTGTTATAAATTATATTTTTGATTCAATCACTTTTGACAATTTTTTTACGTAAGATTATGTCTAATAAAGTTCTTGAAAAGAATTATTCATTTATTTCATGGTTAGTATAAGTATTTTAGGTCTCAAAGGTGACCTCTTAACCCCTTGCTCTATGACTTATTTGTTATGTGCGACAATCAGAACTAGCTCATAGTTACAATATTAAAACAGACAAAGAATGTTATGTCAATTTGATATTATACAGTCATTGAGTCTGCAAATTGAACTCCAAATCGAAGCGTATTAACAATTCGAGTAAACTTGATCACAGTTGAAGTACAAGACTCTTCAAAGTATGGCAAGTGGTTAAATTATACAATGACGTTCATACATTTTCCAAATAGATTGAATAAAAACGAATATACAAAGTTCACCCGAAAGATTGTTAAAACAGCTAATTCGAGAAGTTTGCAACACGAAAACCCGTTAAGGGCATCAACGATCCTGAGTGATACGCTCCTGGCGAGCGCGCGAGCAATTTATGACCAGGCAATAAATCATAATTGATAATAAATCATCCCCCCGGTGAAGTTTTATCATTCGACGGATTAAAACCGTTGCATAAATCATGTCGGGCATTAAAAGGTCCGTAAACACGTGTTAAATACACGCGAACTTATCACAAACGATCCTCTGTTCAGGTTTTATCTATGGCCGGCCGTTTGAAGCGAAACTTCTGTATTCCAATCTTAGGAAGAAACTTGCCCGGTAAATGTATCGAGCCAACGATTCGCAAGATGACGACACTGACCTATATTCCCTCATCGCGTTCAGCCTTTTAGGGTTAATGGCGCTTTTAGTCCCACTTAACGGAATATTTATAATATATGATGGCCAGACACAAAAAGCCTGATAAAGCATCTTGGTCATATTGTTCCCCCATGCTAACTACGCCTTGTACAATTTTGAATAATGAATGCTGTTAGGTCTTAGAATGCATATTACAGGGGATTAGACCTCGGTACAAGTTTCTAGCGATAGGTTTAACAGTTTTTTCTTCAGACACATATGTAGTTTCATGTGTAGCTTCTTTAGCTAGCCTCTTTATTTGTAGCAGGAATAACCCTCAAGGACTCATTACGTACTAGTCGGTATTTTTTCGTTTATTGATACCACCTTAGTCTTAGAATGCATATTACAGCTAGAGGATTAGATCTCCGTACAAGTTTCTAGTGATGGGTTTAACAGTTTTTTCTTCAGAGACATCTGTAGTTTCATGTCGGTAGTTCTTTACCCGTAGCAGTAATAAGATCCAAGGAGTTATTGCATACTAGCGAGTATTTTTATGGATACCTATGAAATTTATATGACCTTATTGTTGAGGACCTGTGTCTCGAGGATCTTGAAGGTATAGAAATCAGAATCGTGCATGTGAAGAGCCGTGTTACACCGATAGTGTCAACTACTCCACATCTTCATTATGAACCTGGATTGAAATTTCTTTAGGCTATCTTAGGATTATTTGACTAAAGGGTAAGGAGAGAACGTAATAAATTGGAGCTTGGTGTAAATAGAAGTAAAGAAAATTTCATGAAATTCAATGAGTCTCGAGATCCTCGGCTTAGCAGACCATTTCCATCAGGCTACAATTCTTGTATACTATACAACGGAATAAAAATTGCAAACGTAATTTCCTTAAACGTATGTAAACGTTTTCTTCTTTATTTTGAAAAGTCTCGAGTAATTTGGGTCGCGAGCGTTGTTCAAAAAATTGGTCCTGTAAGAGATAAATGTTAGATGGGTAGCATGTAACGGAGTTAAGGTATAAAATATGTCGCGACGTCGAGTAACATCGTCGCAATCAAACTTGATAACGGCGACGCGTAATTCCGATCAGATTTCATCAGTTCGGATCGGTTTCAATCTTGTCTGACGATTCCGGAAATGTTCACGCTTCGTTGTACGAGTCCGAGGTCAACGACATGAAATTTCATGACCCTTGGGACCCAGATACCCATGGCTCACGAGTTCGAGGTCATCGTTATTGCTTCACCATGGATCCAGGGGCTCAGAAATCTTGTCCCACATATTGGAATTCTAGATATTACGTCCTGATTCTTTGGTACGCTGACTTGGTGCAATCCTTCCGCGAATCTACTTTGAAATTCCTCCGGTATTCAATACTGTCGGTTTCATAAAAATCGGTATTGTATCGTAACGCCATGCTTGTGTATGCAATTTTGTGGATGATTAGGGGGACATTGAATGATACTGGGTTTTCAATTAACGAGATTTTTTTAGAAAAGTTATATAAAAAATATAAAAATTATATAAAATTTTGTATAAGAAACATATAAATATTGTACAAAATTATATGAAATCTGATATAACAATTATGTAGAAATGATATGAAAGTTGACACAAAAATTTAATATAAAAATTTTGTAAAAATTATACAAGATTTTATACAAACATTGTACAATAAAATGTGATCTAAAAATTATACAAAAATTTAATACTAAAAATATATAGGAACAAGAAAGAATAATTATTATAAAGTTTTCTTCAAATGTACCACCCAGTATAAAAATATAAAAATGAATATTTAAATGAATAATAAATTTGACATTACTACCATAATATTATAATAATACTACACTATTTAATAACTAGTACTAGTTACTAGTTTACTGTAGATTAATTTTTATGTACCAAAAACAGTTTCAAAGAGATTCAAGAAAATTCTCCAAACTCACCCTTATCTAAAAAACAATGCACAAAACTTTGATCATCAACGTGTAATACCCGGTTAAATAAATTTACCGATGAAAATCCGACTAGCCGATAAAACTTTGCAAAATGGACACAAATTTCGCAGATAATCCCGAACACAGTTATTCAACTCGGTGTAAGATTTCCTTTTTTTTTCTCCAGAAAAAAAATTACGAAAGAAAATTTCTGCTTGCAGCGGCGAACACATTCGTATCGTTCACAGATAACCGTGAAACGATCGCGTGGGATTAATTTTCCAACGAAGAAAAATCCAAGCGAGCCAGTAAAGTCTACCTGGACCGCTTATCTCGATTGTAAACCCGGCATTAACCGTCCGGAACATCATGGCTTGCAGTTGCAAGAAAGAGGACGAGGTGAAACGGCGACTCCCTATCTTCAGAGGGTCATTATCACTAGAAATATTCATAGGGGGGTGAAATGTGCGAAAAGGAGGGAGAACGGAGCAGATCGATGTGGAGGAATTCGACTCCTCGAATGCTTATGGACGATCGCTGAATATTGATTCATCTGAGAAAATGTGAGATACCTGTTTGCTTTTTTTTATTGAATTTATTATTTTGTTTTATAGGGATTAACTCAACTGCGTATGTGGTTCGTAAACATGCTAAAATTATAGCCAGAATAAACAAGCTAATTTTTGCTAATATCAAATAATGGCTGTGGTTTATATACCACTAAAAATAAAATAAACACAACATTGTTTAAAATAGAATATAAATTAAGGAATAAAATTAGATTAAAATTATCTAAGATTAAATTAAGGCTTATTTAAAATAAGAACAAAAGTACTAGTTAAAGGGTTAAGCTTCTAATTGCATTATTAATTATTTGTTTTGATATTTTGTGTATGTCGACTGATCTTTTTGTGCAGATATCAAGTTTTCAAATTTTCAGACCATATTTGACTATTGTAACCTATAAGTTGATCTAAAATAAATCTATTTTAACTACCTATTTCAAATCACAAACCCCAAAATCGTTTAACAGAATTTTCACGTCCCGCGTCAAACTATACGCATACAATTATACTCGTTCACCCACTACGCAAACTCCACATATACGAAAAAGTGAAAATGAAGAAAATTGAAGTTGCGCATTGTGTTGAAACAAACACATAGAAAGATAATCGGTACACACCGTACGATTAATGCATTTGGTGAAATTAGGTCGAACTCCGACGACAATTACGAATAACGATCAGACAATTTTCGCTGGTGCTGTTTTCAGAACAGCAGATTACCTGCAAGCTTTTACGACTAGCGATTATGCCATCTGAGTGGAGGTAATCAGACGAGTTAACGAGCAAAGAAGGTAAAAAAGGAAGGAGAGTAGCTGCGATTACTATATCGCCGAAGCATCAGCCGACGAGCTCGTTAATGTTTTAATAAAAATAACACGTACAAACTCTTTCACACTTGATGTCAAAGTTATGATTGGAAGAAATTTTTAGTTGGTTCTCTTGTAATAATATTGTACAATTTTATCATTGTGTGTTCATGCACGTGATTGAGATTAATTAGTTCGAGCCTTGGTTAATATTGCACGTGGTGTGCGGAGTAATCATGTTGTTTCTACATATGCTGTCCTGTAACTGTTGCCTTAGGGAGCGTTCATATTATACCACTGGTGCTGGTAGCATTGCTAGTAGATTGTCAAATTTTTGCGTTTCTTCCTTTGTCTGCGTTAGGTCTGTTGTTGGAAAAAGAAAGAAAGAATTTTCGTCACAAGATCAATGAATATCCACATCCCCAAATCCCTGCATTCACAAATCACTACATACCTAAATCCCAACATCACCAAATACTTACGTCCTCAAATCTCTATACCACCAAATTCCTACATTTTCAAAATGCTAAATTCCTAAATCTCTACATCTCCCAATTCCTACATCCCCAAATCCCTACATTCCCAAATCTCCACATTCCCAAATCTCCACATTCTCAAATCCTTACATCCCCAAATCGCTACGTCTCTATATTCCTAAATCCCCAAATACCATATGTCCCAATATCCCAAATTCCCATATCCTCATATCCCCATATCCCCATATCCTCAAATCTCCACATCTCCGTATCCCCATATCCCCATATCCCCAAATTCCCATATTCTCAAATCCCCATATCCTTAAATCCCCAAATCCCCATATCCCCATATCCCCATATCCTCAAATCCCCATATCCCCATGTTACCAAATTCCCATAACCTCAAATCCCTAAATCCCCAAATCCCCATATTCCAAAATCCCAAAATCCACATATCCCAAAATTCCCATATCCCATATCCCATATTCCAAAATCCACAAATCTCCAAATCCCCAAATCCCCATATCCCAAAATCCCCAAAATCCCCAAATCCCAAAATCACCAAATCCCAATTAAATATCTATGTCAATTAAATAATTGCCCAATGTTCCATTTGTACATTAAATATCCAAGTATTGAATTCTACCGTCCGATTGTGAACAACCCTTAAGTATTTATTAAAGTGAAACGTTAAACTCGGACGTAGCTGGTATCGGCATCTGAGAAAAATAGGAAGAGTAAGATTTAATGCGAGTTTAAGAGTACTTTTGATTGAAAAAGTATCAGCTCCAGTGCGACTTTCAAAATGGAGATACGATGCTATGAATAGCGACAGGATGAAGTTCAATTACTAGTGAACGTGAACTGATTTGCACGGTAAGATTAAATATAGAAATTATTCATTTTTCTTTCGCTGATTTTATCGACACTGTACAGGCTGATCGATAACTGATAGTATAATAAGAAAAGAGTGTTTCTACGTGAAAAATAAGTCGAGAATGTTGTAATAATTGAGACTTGGAATTGTAGGAGGCTGACCCAGGTGTCGAAGGACTACTGGTATTGGAACCACTATAAATTTTCAGCATTTTTCACGTTTTCCGTAAAATTAAAAGGTCTGTTCAAATTATAATGATATTTATTAGCTACTAACATACTACTGTACATAACATTAACACATGTTAATATCTTGTATTTCCACCCTTTGCTTTGGTCACAGATTCCGACATGCTCTGTAATCATATGTTTTATATCTTCATTATTTTCCCAAATATCTGTAATTCTTTTCAACTCAGATAATGTTGGAGAGTTGTAAACTAGTCTTTTGAGTAGGCAGACATTTTCTGTGGCATTCAAATTTCACCTGACGCGCTATCGATACTCGAGGCTAACGTAAACGCACGGCCCTTAATCGCTCATCACCCACACAATTTATTATCACGATAGTAACAAATTGCTATGTATATCGTTATCAATGTATTTAGTAATAAGTTTGCATGACACAAGACAATTTTCCATATATGACATAATATGGCCATAAAAGTGAAATTTTCGAACGTGGTTCTTATTCGATGACCAGGGACTGTATGTAGATCGAATTTTGTAATCAATGTTTTTGTTGGATGCTAAACGTTATCAGTATGAAATTCTCATTAACCTCGGTAAAAGCTGCACATGAAAAAGCTGACGCTGCAAGTCTACTTTCTTTGGCAAGCGCTGAAAAATGAAGTTTATCGCGAGACACTAACGACCGTCCAAGATGTAAGATTCTACATATAGCTGCTATACATGTATATGTATAAAAGTACTTGTATGTGCATAACACATATGTGCACTGGCGAAGCGTAGTAAGC
Source organism: Megachile ligniseca (assembly GCA_945859555.1). NCBI lineage: Eukaryota > Metazoa > Arthropoda > Insecta > Hymenoptera > Megachilidae > Megachile > Megachile ligniseca. The sequence goes on from OX243780.1 coordinate 5,062,656, forward strand.
TTGTGGTTTAAGAAATATGATAGTGTCATCGATTTTTAGTTGGAAAATTTTTGTACTTACGAATTTTTCATATTTATCATTTTGGAGGTATAGGGATGTGAATATTAGGGGTTGGGGATTTAAGAGGATTGAAATTAGGGAATTAGGGAATTGAGAAATTTGGGGATTTGAGAATTTGGGAATTGAGAAATTTGGGGATTTGAGAATTTGGGAATTGAGAAGTTAGGGAATTTGAGAATTTGGGAATTGAGAAATTTGGGGATTTGAGAATTTGGGAATTGAGAAGTTGGGAATTGAGAAGTTAGGGAATTTGAGAATTTGGGAATTGAGAAATTTGGGGATTTGAGAAATTGGGAATTGGGAACATTGGGGATTTGAGAATTTGGGAATTGTGAAATTAGAGATTTTGAGAATTTGGGAATTGAGAAGTTAGGGAATTTGAGAATTTGGGAATTGAGAAATTAGGGGATTTGAGTATTTTGGAATTGAGAAATTAGAGATTTTGAGAATTTGGGACTTGAGAAATTAGGGATTTTGAGAATTTGGAATTGAGAAATTAGGGAATTTGAGAATTTGAAAATTAAAAAATTTAGAATATTGAAAATTTCTGAATTTGGGAATTAAATGATTTGGAAATCTGAACGTTTACAAACTTGATAAATTTGATAACTAGGAAATTTGGAAATTTAAAAATGTAGGAATTTATAAAATTGAAAATTTCTAAATTTGAGAAATGGGTCACTTGAGAATTGCATAAATTCATAAACGAGAAAATTTCAAAAATTGCAACCGAAATTTATAAATATACATACTAAAAAATTTGTCAATTACATTTGAAACAGTACAATTTAACAACGTAACAATTTAAGACTTGTCGATGCAAGAGTTAAATGATTTGAAAATTTGTGGACGACAGCAATTTACCAAGTAAATCGAAGAGCCCCTATATCTAATACGAATTAGAGGAGGTATCTTGATATAGAACTTTCCATGGTAATCGTTTGCATCGGCAATGCGCGTTCGATAATTGAATCTCAATCGTCTATCAGTAGGATGAAATGGCTCAATCGGTGGAAAAGGCATGGAACGGGAAACGAAGTGAAATTAGGAATCCGTGGAATGGCGTTTCATAGGGAATGAACTAAAACAGACTCGGTTAAAACACTTACGCCATCCTCTTACGAACGTTCAACGAGGCCATTTTCCAACGATCCTGTTCGACGGATAATTGAATTTTAAATTGTTTATCGTTATTCATTGTTTGATTGGATATTGTTTGAACGGATGAATCGGTACACTGAATATTTGCTTTTGTTTTCTGGCGAATAAATAAAAAAAAAATACTATCAGAACGATACAGATCTTTTGTTGCTGAAGGGATTACGTTTTAATTTCTACCTTTGATTTCTATCGGACAATGTAAACGTGGGTTTATATTACAATTCGTTATACAATATTTTTGCCGGATTTCAATTGATTTCAGGTATTGGAAGATTGTTGTTTCTTAATTTGAATTTGTTTAAAGTTTGATCTTTGTTGAGGGTTGTGCTCGATTTGCAGTTTTATTTCGATTGAAGTTTGATTTTCTTTAAAAACTGTTGTGATCTTTTAGTGTAAATTCGATTAAAGTGCAATCGTACTTGAGAATTGCCATTTTTTAACCTAAACTTGAAGAAACTTTAACCATATTTGAGTATTGTCGTCATTTTTTATCGTAAACTCGATTAAATAATTTCTGTAAAAGCCTGAAATATTGTAAAAATTATTTTTAATTTTTTTACTCAAATTTTCATTGGAAACTTTCGAGATTTCAAGCTTTTTTAATTTAGACAAGTGCAATTTTAATGGTTTTAGCCATTATTTCTGTGATCTTTATGTATCAAACACGTGCAAGGTTTTATTAATCAATCTGTACCGCCATTTTGAATCCGTTTCATATTCGTACACACATGAAGACATATTTGTACTCTAAATTGTAGACAAACATTTGATCAATAAATACATTCAAAAGTGTATATATATTTAAGTATAATGTATATGCATTATTTAAGAGAAGCATAAATCTTTTATACTTTTTCATAAAACAACTCGTAAAGCTTTCACCCGACTAAAGTAACCTAAGAGCAGAGAAAATGGCGGCGAACAACCTTGCCCCGAACATTGCGTTGAAAGTAAAATACCTAAAAAATATTTCGAGAGTACTAAATATAATCTTGAGACAAAACAGGTTCTTTCTTTACACAAAACGGATTATCACTGTATCATTAATTGTATATTTAAATTTATCTTCGAAATCGGGAATTACAAGGAACATTGTTCGGTGCCAAATATATCACAGAACGTTTATTCTCGCTAAATATATTTAGCCCATCAACGAAGAGATACTGCAGTCTCATGAGTGCAATCGAACACCAGAGCCGTTCATTTGAATACGCACTGCGTGAATGCAATGGTATCGCAGGAAATGAAATGTGCTACTTGGGGATTTCGTAGGAAATAACGGGTTTAAATATAGAGATATCTTTTGAGATACTTATTTTATGGTTTTCGACCTTAGGGTAAGCTATTGATAATAGTTTTTACACATAATTGTTGATAACACATATAGACTATTGATAACACATACAGTTCTTACATTACTCTGAAGTGTAACTGCTAACTGACTTGAAATACATTTTGACTTGAAAGGCAAAAATATTTTGATTAAGTTTACTCGTATCGATTTTGTCACAGATGTCGAGTATTATAGGAAGTTTAAAATTTGTTTGTAACACTTATTATGCTTGATTAAAATAGATTAACCCTTTCAGACTTGATGTACTCACATAAGGACATACTAGGTAAATCCTTGGTGTATAAAAATTCGGTAAATTTTATTGTTTATAAACACTGTCCTCATATTGTCACAAATACTGATTCTATTTCTAATTAATATTTCGTAGACATTCATCTGAAAAATTATAATTTAGTTCCAAGAACTCCATAGCCATGATTTTTCCTCCCGAAATAAATAATTCATTTCTAGAAGACTAAATATTACATATTGTCTGAAATAATTTACAAAAAAGGTCAAATATGAAGAAAATTGTGTTTAGATTTGACATAAATAATTAAAATGAATGACTATAGTCTGAGATCACAATGTAAGTACATGTTTCCACTTAATAACATATTAAATATATGTTATACCATATATAAATATACGTTAAATATATTACATATAAATTAATGTTCATAATATCAATGTTATAATTTCGATACTCTTAGAAATCCATAGAAACCACGTCACATGAAGACAGATTCACTCGTCTAATTAAAGTTATGCAGATTTATACAGATTTATGCAGAGTTCACCAGAAGTGTTTAACATCCCATGAGAATCATCTAACGTTTTACACGTGAACATTTCGTAGAACAAATATTATCGTATCTTACACGGAAACAGAATCAACTGGAACAAGAGGGTGCATATACTTGTAACGAAGGAAGACCGCAATTACTATACACCGCACCTCGGGGAGTAATTGACCCCACAATTCCGCTTAGTATGGACCGTGTTCCTCGAATACGTTGTAAACATGATCCATCGACATAAATGAAGTCTCTGAAATCCAGCTTGTACAATGTAATTATTATTCATTTTGTTTAAACAATTTTTGTAACATACGAAAACACTTCGAACTGTATACTGACGTAGCAAATAGCAATATCACAGCATATCACATGTAGCAAATAAATTTTTTTTACTGTTAATAATAACAGTCATCACAATATTAATTATTAATTAAAATAGAAATGTATGAAAGTTCATATGTAATATTAAAAATTAATATTATGGATTATTAATTATTCATATGTGTCGTTTATAACAAAGATATGTTAATTTCTCAAGAAAATTTGATTTGTATGAAATGCAAAACAATATAAAATAAATAGGAAAATATAGAAATAAAAATATAGAAAATTCAATTTTTTTAAATGGATTATACATTCATTGTTAATGACCGATGTATGTTACAATATTATTAATAATTGACAATAATATACATTAAAGGTAATAATATCGTGGGCAGTTATTAATTATTCATATGTTCAACAGGTATTATGCTGCTTATCACAGCAGTAATTAGAGAAGATTTTGTTGAAGACGTTTTTCCCCTTGGTGTTAAGAGGGAAACCCACTTTAACAGACAAAAGAAAGTAAACAAGCTGTGTGTACGCGAAACAAGAAATCTTATTAGCAACGAGTGCAGTTATACACCGGTGATACTTAACAGAGCAAAAGGTCAGAATTTCGCTGCTGTACACTCCGCTGCAAAATGGACTTCTTTGAACAAACTTCATAATCAATTCTGAAGATATTCTTATGAACTTCTGCATTCAACTTTCTGAAACTTTGAAATTTTAAATTATCAAATCTACAAATAAAGTTTTCAAACCGCAAAATTTTATACTTTCCAAATTTCTGAGTATTTTAAGTTCATAAGTATTCAAATTCTTAGATTTACATATTGCTATGTTCCAATTCCCTAGATTTAGAGATTTCTATGTCCTCAAATTCCTAGATTTACAAATTCCTACGAATAGAAACATATCAACTGCTAAATTCCCAGAATTCAACATCCATAGATTTCAAAATCTCAACATCCTCAAATTCTGAGTTCCCTAAATCTATAGATCGACAAATTCCTATGTCCCCAATTCCCTAGATTAATAGATTTCTATATTGCAAAATTCCTAGGTCTACAAAATTTGATGTCCACAAATTTTTCGACCCCTAAATTCCTCAGATTCCAATATCCCTAGATCCTCAAAGAGGATCATGACATCCTCAAGTTCATAATTTTCCAAATCTATAGAATCACAAATTTTTGTCTCGACATCCCTAGATTCTAATATATGTAGATCCTCGAATTTCAAGATCTCCAAATTTCTGGATTCACAAATTCCTATGTCCTCAAAATTCTAAGTTCCCCTAGATCGTCAAATCCCTCGATCCCTATAGACTTCATGGTGATCTACATGTCCATATCCAATAATCCCCAAACCCTAACGTCCCAAAAATCCTTCACCCATCAACAAATATTGAATCTTGGAAGTTCGTAAAATCCGTGAAAGTGCGAGACCTCTTTCAGTCATTTGCCATATTTTCCCTAGGAGAGGTATATTTGCTGTCGACTGTACAGCACGATACCGCATCCGCATTGGGATTATCGCATGACTGCCTGGATTTTCGTCTTTTCCGCGGTTACCACCGATTATTTCGCTAATATCTGCGGGACGAAGAACTCCACCGTTACAAACCACTGCACGATTCGTGAATTCAGGTCGACAGCGTTTTGCTGTTGTGTTAATTGAACCCGAGCCCTGATGAAGTCCGCGATAACTAATAACGGATGATCATCCGACAGCCGTTTCTCATTAGCGAAACGTACGTACGCGGACTTTTGACAAATTTTCGAGAAAAACGCGGCTCCAAATGATCCTACAAATCGTTGACGACCGGAAAGAATTACCGCATTATTCACGTGTAGCGATGAAAGGTAAGAAGATTATGAAACTGTAATGCAATTGCAGCGATCGAGTAAATTGGGGATTTGTTTAGCGCGAAACGTCGATTGCAGATTAACCTCTTAGGGGCCATTATAGTGGCTTTTAGCTCTCTGTACGACGGTCCAATATTAGCGAATGTCATCGTACTGCCGCATCGTTAACTTGTTTGGTTGAATGCGTCAATTTGACTGACAATCGGTATACGCGAGTTATTGTTACCCCATTGTAACCTCACTGCTTTATCACGCCTCTCACGTTGTTGTAAATGAATATTGATAAAAAGAGACCAAATCATTTTGACATTGACATGTATTACTAAGAACATGTTCCTGACTTCACCCTATAACTTAACCTCTTAGGTACGACGCGCCACTATAGTGGCTTTCGCGGATACCATCTTCTTGTACGACGGTCCACTATAGTTTCGCGAATGTCATCGTAGATTACATAGCGCCGTAGTGGCTCACTCTACTGGCTCGCCCTCCGTTTCAATCGAATGATCCTTTTCATATGTTTTGATTCGCACTTTTTTGCCTTCACCACGTTTTATAAGAGTATTAACAAATCCCACAAAAGTACATTACATGTAAATAAAAGGTACCGAGTAGTTTAGGCACCATGGGAGCACCTCTTTGCACTGATACACGATATTGGAAACATTTGGAAATGTTTTGTTAATTTTCTAAAATAGTAAATTATCAAAGTTAAAGCATATATCTTTGGGAAAAATTATAATTTAATCATGAAACACTTCATTCAATTGTACAAAATAAATGTACATAGGAAATTAAAATGCACGTAAGAATTAAATGTATTACATTGTACAAATAATTTGATAAGGAATATCAATATACGTGGAGTGTTACGAAACAACTTTTTGCATCTCATATTTTGTAGCCAGTACGTGAACATCTCAATTTCGAATACCAACGCTTACATCAGAAGTGATTAGCATTTATATTGTACCCTTAGATGTAACTATCTTTGCTCGCAGCTGAAATAGTTCATTACAATGTACTCGAACAGCATTGTCACACATTGCAGTGCTGTTTAAAGTTCAACCGTGCCTAAGAGGGTAGGTTAAGATAGGTTAATTCGTTAAATTAAATGTAAACGATGGTCAGATACTTGGTACATTTTTCACGTTAAAAATGGTCGGGACTTATAACAAAATTTCTGCGAACGTCGGACGTGAAAGAACGAAACTAGAGTCCGTACTAATTATTACGTCGTATTCAGCAAGAAAAATTCCCCATTGAAAGGAACGTCTAATTTTCTTTTCAAGAGCATGAGTGGGGCGTTTAAAAATTGTTTCAACCGGGTTCTCGTTTAACCCTTTAGGAGTTTTATAAAACTCGTTTCTCATGGTACTGTATTAATTTCAAAATAACGTATAATGTAATTACAGAATTAATAAACTAGTTTTGTATATATTAATTCTCTGCAATTTATAAGCGCAATTTTTATCGACGATTTAAATAGAAACGTTTTCTTACTCAACAGTTTCAACAAGAATTTTAAAAGATATATTATTATTTTGGATCTTTCAAATACGTTTAATAAATTGTATTGCAGTAGTTTTTAGTCACGCATGTATGACAGTTGTACATACGTACCACCATAGTGTAAAACCATACTGTGCTTTTATTTAAAACAAAAAGCAGCGATACCAGATATGACCCGTACATTGTGCCTTACATTCCTCTACGTCAAAGGGTTTGATTGACAATGGACACGACTACATTTTTCTCAAATTTCTATGGTAGTTAAATTGAAAACCCATTATTTTTCCCCCGAATTCCAAACATTCCTTCGACTACCGAAAATTCGCCTTCGCCACTGGACAAATCTAACGATTCATAGCGTTTGAAAAGTTTCAACAATTTTCGGTGTTTTTTATTCAACGTTTCGCAGCTCGATGTTTCATCTCTCGTTTCATTTCGCAAGATACAATTGAAAACTTTCCTTTGTACGATAACACAATGCTGGCGTCGGAGAGTGGCAATTTGTTCGTTTTAATTTCGTCCGAAATTTCCTTGAAATTCTTTTCATTCATCTCCGATGCCTTTGCAATGGAACACATTAACACCGTACGGTTCTTCGCGCAAATGGAATCGAAAATTGCAGTTGTTTGCTAATGTTTCGTCGTTGCGGCAGTTTTGTTGTAGAAATGATTGCGCTGGCGCCGCGATAATTACTCCTAATTGAAGCAATAACATTACCGGAGACAATAAGGCCATTCGAACGTTATCGCGATCCGCGAATATGCTTTTCTCGTTTGGGTAATTAAATCTCAATAATCTTACGTCGCGCTTCATCTCCTCCGTTTAACGTTCAAGCAATTATTCTGGAACCATTTATTGGAGGACGCCTTCACGAATATCTTTGATAGGTTATTTCCGTTTTTTAAGTTTAATGACAGTTTGAACATACGAAATGATGTACAAGGTGAATCGATATATGATGATATGATAACATGATAACTTGATAACATGATAATATGATAATATGCAAATACACAATATGGTAACATATATGTATAATATGGTAACATGATAGTATTATGATATGTCATACGTCATTTTGTCCTGTTATCATGTTATCATGTTATTTATGATATATATGATATATGACCTATAATATCATATACTTCAAAGGTTAAGAAATTAAAAAATTCGAAAATTTGAATATTTATAAAGTTGAAAATTCCAAAACTTGAATAATCAGAAAATCGTAAAATTCCAAAACAAATATGTAGAATTTCGCAAAGACGAAAAATTTGGAAATTTCAATCTATTCTCAAGTTCACATATGTATCATTATCTAAATGCAGCGAACATTGCAGCCAAGTGTACACACTCAAAGCACCCTCCTTGTTAACAGCGAGCTCCTAATGCACTGCTGCGTACAACCATAATCGCGAAATGGATTTGAAACCATGCATCTTACCTCGTACATACCAATTTGTCAAGCCATTATCGGTAAAATAAATAACAGATAATTACACAGCAAATGATAGATGTCGAAACCTATTTCGCATATGAAGTCGAATACGATTCGACGATGTAAAAGCATTATCACAAATAATAGTACATCGATTTGAAGCTTGAAATTTGATGAAACCGACTAAGTAAGTTACGTAAATTTTGTAAATTGACTGATTTACAATTATAGCGAACACGTGATAATTTCATCAAAATTTTTGAAAAATGTAAAATTTAACATGAGATGTTCTTGAACAAAGTTTAGTATATTTTATAAGAAATATTTTAATGTTTTAATAGTTGTCATCGAGTTTATTTTTTTATTCCACTATTCTTCCTCTTATCCTATTATTTTTTTAAAATTTCATTATTATTCCTTTTATACCGACATTTGTTGAAAGAACGTAGTCGCGAGAACATTTTCTCGTGTTTTATGAAGATTTGTAAGGTACTGAAAAAATGTTGCTATAAAACAACTCGTATTTTTCATTCGACTCGTCGTTAGTCTTTCTAGCAGCAAGAAAGTGTTAGCCAATAAATTTCCCATCGTGTTTTAGCGACATACATTGTACGTCATGTAACGACCCGATTTAGAGAAGCTGGCGATAAAGTACGACCTGCATGATACACGTGTTATGCGATTTAACGACAAGCAATTTTTTTTCTAAACCAAAGGACATTTATATCACAATACTTATTTATTAACCAATATTTTCAATCCATATGATAATAAGAAATTGTTCAAAATTATCAACACGTTATTCAGCATATTCTGCCTGTACAAAATACAGTAATTAGAATTAACACGTTCAACGTCCCTGTACCTTGTACAAAGTACAGTAATTAAAATTAACACCCGATGTACCCTCTCCTCGTACAAAGTAATTAATGTTAACACGTTATTCAGCACCCTGTACAAAGTAACCCTGTACAAAATTGTTTGATCGCAGTTGACTGCAGCAATTTCATCCCATTTCTGTGCAGTTGATCGAACGATGCCGCGAAGGAGACAGCAAAGGCGTAGACAGTTACCAGGGTGAAAAGGGTACGAAGAGGGTTGGAGAGATACCGCTGCAGGTTACAGAAGGGATGTGCAGCCGGTGGTTTGCGGGCAACCAGCAATTAGCCGAGATATTATCGCGATCGGTGATGTGCTTCGGTAAAATCTATCTATTATCGTTAGCCCCACGGCCACCTATCATACAAGTTCTCCCACGTGTACACTCACACAAGTGCAGAACTGCGAAATCAATTGCCTTTCGTTCGAATTAACCGATCATCCGTGACTTTCGCTGTCTTCTTCGAGTAATTACCGCTCGAGATGTTCGATCCGATTCGATCTAAACTTATCTCCATTGTTGCTGTTGGTGGACGATTAATTAGGAATTGAGAGCGAAAGATGGCGGAAAATTGATATTGAAACCAAACATCTTTGTCGGTGTTCTGCTGAAAAGATATATTTAATACCATTTCTACCAATAGGTGTCAAACACCTTTCAAATTTTAACTTCAAATTATTCTCTAAGATGAATCATTTCTCCACGATTAATTTTTCTCATACAATAGTTGTTAAATTAATTCAGCGATATCGTTTTCTTCCAGTTCCGATCTAAAAATGCGTATATGGTATATTTATTTCTACCATGAGGTCTTTTTACACCTTACACCTTTGCACTCCCATGTTGAATGTGGCTCGACATCACTTTTCTCTTGGATCTTAAATAATTCAGATAAATAAATTGGTTAAATATTTATATTATCATTTACTTACTACATGTAATGAAAGATAAATGCATTTGTCACACACCCCACCCTGTTGCAATACATTTTATTGAGAACCCCTTTCTTCATCTATTTTGTAAATTAAGGAGTCGGTAAGTAAAAGAAATTAAAAAGTGCAAAGGGTTAAGGATCTCATTCTCTGTTGGTGGCGTTCCATATCGTGCAGTTTCACCTTCTCTATTTTCTCAATTTTCTCTAAATGAAAATTAGAATTTCGACAGGTTCCATCATTGTGACCTCCCACGTGACGCAGCGCCAGAGTATTGGCAGGTGACGACCGATAAGGGTTAATAATATTTCTATACCTTCAAATGCGTTTATTTTCACGAATAGAACATGTCAATAAAGTATGGTGGTAAAGAAGTGGGACACCCTTTAACCGTTGGTGTCTGATTTGTACTACATCGCAACAATTTACCCTCTCGGGCGTGAACTGTTCATTTCATCCTGACCTAAGTACAAGGGCTATTTACTCTGATAGCGGGGACATGCAGCATCCTAAACGCTGTTGGCCCTTTGTACTCAGCCGGAAACAAAGCGTCCCTTTGACAGGCTCGTTGCAGAAGGTAGAGTCGGAAAACGCTCACCGGGCGATGTTTTCGTATGCGTGACACGCCGTTAAAGTGGAAGCCTGAAAAATGACAGCTCATAAAAGTTAAGACAAAAGGCGCCGCTGGCGATTGCGTCCTTTTCTCCGCCGCTGAATGACGAGCGTGTGCTAGAAACGCGGGATGCAAAGCATCGTTCAGTGCCGGATTAACTCCTTCGAGGGCCCTGAGCACTTTCAATACTTTCAGATTCCATTAGCGTGGTCGCTGTAATACAACTGATAGTCTTGCAAAATGGTGCTTGCTGTATAAAAGTTTCGGAATATATATATTTCTAAAGACATTAATTTTGTATAAAAAGATCAAAGAATAATTAACATAGCAAGGAAATATAAATTAAAACACCGCTATTTCTTTTTCTTTAGAAATATAAAATTTTAGATTTCTAACATCAGTTTTCGAGAGTAGCATATTTACAGAAAAATTATTAACGAAAATTGTATTTGGTCTGTGGGCTATTTGACCATAATATTTTGTAACTGTACATTTATATGTGTAATGTATCTTCAGATTAAATGTAATTTTCGTTAATAATAATTTTTATGTAAATATTTAACGTTGCTCTTGTAAATCTAATCAGAAACTGATTGTAGTATGCGTCTAGTTCCTAACATATATTTATCGAGTGGACACTTATCGAGTGGACACTTATCGAGCGTGCATCCATATTTAACGATCATTACAGCATCATAACAATTATTACAGCAATGAAACAACCGATAACATTTATTATCCCATTTCCATGTATATTATACCAATTTCCCGTCATCTTTTTATCGAAACTCGTTACAGAGATGAAGTTTGCTATTATTGTGAAAGCGAGACGACTCCTAGGTTATGTTTACGTAGCGGAAAAGTAGGTTTGTCGTGTGGTCATGGCCGTTTATGAGGACTGTTCGTACAGGTTGTCGTTTACAGAATTTCACTTGTTAGTTCTCCGCTGACGGCTCAGAACGCTTTGTGGTTTATAACTCGAAGCGAGTGTTGAGAAATATGCGTGGACTCTACAGTTGTTCGCTTAGTTACACTACAATGCTGCGGCTGCTGCTCACGAGCGTGAAATTCGAGGGACAGAAATTGCTTCAAAGTGCTTTTTATCGGATTTGTGTTTAGTATAGTTATAACCTTCAAGTACGAATTCCAATAGCATGAATACAGAACTGTAATTGTACTGTAATGGTACAAGGTTTATCAGAATAGTATAAAACCTCATACCGACTCAGGTATACCGCCTTTAGATGTTTTTAATATACAAATGTTCATTTTATTTCCCATATGTAATTTTATATTTTATAGGATATTTTATAAAATCGTAATAGAATATTCGACGAAATACATATGGCCGCAGTAAACATGTTGTTGAAGAAGCATAAATAGTATATGAGTTTAAAAATATCAATATTGCATCTTCAGTTTTGGGTGAGAGTAAATATTCGTTTAATCAATTATGGCTGAGTTTAATTCCAACGTTAAAAGGATTTCGTCGTACTATAACTTTCAGTTGCTGTGGGGCAAACATCGAGTATGCTCTTCAAGCTGTCACTTAGTGTCAATTTACCGTTGCTAGAAATACTCTATTTAATTATACTTGTAAATGCATAAGAATTTTCACGCAAACAACAATTAATAGCATCTAGGAATAACTCTTATGATAAATAAACGAGAGGCTATTAATTACAAATATATTCACTATACTTGTATCGACTGACGCCATCATGATTTTCATCTATCCATTAATCATCGTAGAACCCTGAATATTCAATCAATCAATCAATTTTGAATAGTTTCAATGTGCTTTATACATAAATAGGAAATGTCACAAATTATGCACCGTTTTTATGGTTCGTCGAAATTGTTTACGTTACAAGCTATAAGTTTAAAAATTGTTAAATTATTCAATTTTGAAATCTTCAAATTTTCCAAATTTTAGATATACATACTCTCAAATGATCAAATTTAAAATATTTTTATATTTTTCAAGTTTCAAGTTTCTGAATTTCTCAAATTACAAAATTATAAATTCCTAAATTTCCCAAATTACAAATTTTCAAATTGTTGAATTTCTCAAAGTACAAATTTTCAAATACTTGAATTTCCCAAATTAGAAAATTTAAAATACCTAAATTACCTAAATGGCAAAAATTTCAATTCCCTAGTTTCCCAAATCACAAATTTTCAAATTCCTAAATTTCTCAAATTACAAATTTTCAAGTTCCTAAATTTCTTAAATTACCAAATTTCAAAGACCTAAACCCAAACTACAACATTTTTCAAAATGCAAAATTTTAAACTTCTAAATTTCGTAAATTGTAAAATTTCTAATAATACAAAATTTCAGATTCAAAAAATGAATAATTCAAAAGTTTCTGCAAATAATGTTTTGATTTTGTGAAATTCATTAAGAGTCAAAGAACTTTAAGTCGACATAACTTTGTCTGACTCCAACTTATTATTTTTGGAGTTAATGTACGTGAAGGACCCTAAACCCTCGAATTTGAGCATAACTCTCCTTGATAAGAGTTCTATATTCGCGCCAGTGAATCGCAAGTTGCAAAGTGAGAATGTTTCTCGAGAACAAGGGGCACCGCTAAGGGTGAAAGCGGTGCAATTAAAAATTTGTACGACAAAAGGTATCCGCTTGTTAACGGATCAATGAAATCGCGTTAATTAAAAAAGTAGCTGCGAGTTATAAGCACGACTCAACTTTCGAGGCGCGCGCGACAATGTATCCCAGTGCAGTCGAAGGTGAATCTAGAATATTCCTAGGGGAAATGTAGTAATCAAAGTGGAAGTATTAATTGTAAATCGAAGTTTTAATCGTTGATTCTTTAGAGACCTTTGGGGATGTGATAAGAATTTGAGGTATATAGGGTTTGGGGATTTCAGGGTTTGGAGATCTATGGGGAAGGGATATAGGAATATGGAGATTTTAGGGATTTTTGGAGATTTGAAGATTTGGAGATCAGTTGAGAATTTGGACATTTGGGTTTGGAGAATTTGGAATTTGACGATTTTTTGAATTTAGAGAGTTTGAGATTTCAAGGTTTTTGGGATTTGAAGGGTTTGGGATTTGGAGATTTTTGGGATTTGGAAGGTTTGGGATTTAGAGAGTTTGGGATTTGAAGACTTTGGTATTTGGAGACTTTGAGAGTTTGAGAGTTTGGGTCTTGGAGAGTGTGGTTTTTGGAGAATTTAGGATTTGCAGAGTTGGGAACTTGGAGAATGTGGTATTTGGAGAGTTTGGAACTTGGAAAGTGTGGTATTTGGAGAATTAGGACTTGGAGAGTGTGGAATCTGGAAACTTGGAGAATTAAAGACTTTGACCTTCGTAGAGTTTGGGACTCCCCAATTCTGGGATTGGGGATTTTAGAATTTAACAACATAGGTATCTCGGGACCTAGGAATTTAGGTATCAACTGATACAGAAATCTAGATATGTTGTAATCTCAACATTTCGGTTCAAAAGAATTTGTCGATGTAAAAACGTATAAATTTAGTAGGTAATATAGGTACTAGAAATTCTAGGAACTAGGACATCTAGGCACATACTTGTGAATGTACAAAAGGTATCTAGGAATTTGTGTAAATATTTTAGCACCTAAGAATCTGAGAACTAAAAATTACAGAAAAACTCGAATATTTCAAATGACTCCAAAATTTGCAATCTCCAAAGTTCATTTATGAAGAAACCTGCAAATATCAAAATGAAGAATTCGAACTCTGAGTAGTCACAAAAGAAATTAAAATATTTCAAAATTCAAGAACTTGAAAGCATCAAAACACAATCCACGAAAAGTTATAAGTACAATAATACTAAACATAAGCTCCGAAACTGTTAAGTTCACATACGTGTCCTTCGAAAGTCCGTGTCTGCCGAGTGTACAGCCATTGTGTTCCATTCTAGATAAATTAATTTTGTTTTCGAGTCCCCGAAGCGGCCAACGCTTTGTTAGACTTCGTTTACTCTGGAAAATTACAACGTTCTCTATGCAGTTACCGAGTGCACGTCCTTTAGTAGAAGTTCATGTCCCGTTAGTGGTACGAGCACGTGTTTGCTGCGGCTACGAAATACCAGCTATCAACCAGCTTCGAGCTCCACAAGTTTATTTCCTTGACCCTGCAATCCTACTCTCTCTTTTTCTCTCTCTCTGACAGATGGGAAATCCTGGCTCGCTGTCTGACAAATGGACCGTTCTTCAAGTTTCCTTCGGTACCTCGGTGCCCTAAATTTCTTGCGGAGCTGCGTTACCGAGAACGCTTTCGTACGGATCGCTTGAAATCGAGAAACCTGGAAATACCGCTACGTTACAGAACCTTCTTGTACTCGATTGCGTCTTAAAAGGTACCATTTTAGATTGGTAATGGAAGTAGACGTAATTTCGATTTCAGAAGCTTCATAAATACGATCTGAATTGGGTTTTGTTAGCAAAGTGGGTTATGGCGGAATGTGTAAATTAATTGATAAAAGATACAGGGATTTGAGATGATAGAACATGTAGGATAGCTTTGATTTATCGATATTTGTGTAGAGTTATATGGTCTTTAGTTTATGTGGCTAGTAAGGCGAGTTTGCATGAAGTTTGATGTGGCGTCATCTGTCACGTCGTAGCTACAGGGTTGTATTATAACCTAACTTAATTATAGCAAATTGCAAATTTGAATATTGGGAATCTCAGAAACTTAAATACTGCAAAACTCAAAAACTTGATTGCATAATTTATATATTAGAAAATCCAGAAACTTGTTCATTACAAAATTTACATATTGCATAACTCAAAAATATGATTGCTTAATTTATACATATTGTAGAACCTAAAAATTACATAATTTGCAAAATTTATATATTAGATACCTCAGAAATTTGATACAAAATGTAACTACTAGAAGATCAAACATAATAACTGCGAAATACATCTAAAAATTGAAATATAAGAATTTAAAACCGTGTAAAAAGTATACATATAAATTAGCATATACATATTGAAGATATGTCAACGTGAAAATTTTAGAATACGGTAAAAAAGAATTATAAAAATTGTACCAAGGTACCAACCAATTGTACCAACTGTAATAAAAATACATATACATACAAATAAACCACATACACATTTGCCAAATACGCAAAATGTACAAAATGTAACTTTTGTCCCCCTCCATCAAATTACCCGAAAGTTCTGTTTGAAAGCATAGAGCAATAGTTACGTTTCCTTAAATTTTCGGCCGGTACGACATAATTTATCTGTGACAGCAAGAACGTCGAAAAGACATTTTTATGGCTACTTCCCGACACTGTTTTCACGGGAACGATCCGACGGATAAAGTTGGCGAACACGATTTTACGGTTGGTCGATGTTCTTTATTGCGTGGTCACGTACTTCAGCGACTAGCTTTGAGGTTGTGTTGTGGTTTTACCTGGTTTTAGTTCATGCATTGTACCAAAAAGTCTCCTACCCACTTGTACCACCTGCTTGTGGAACTGCGATACCATCATACGATGGTTAACCATACGTTGTTCTAACGAGTACGCTTGCAGAATTTCGCGTTAAACTTAAGGTTGTCGAAATTTTGACTTTCAAAAAATTAATTAATGATACAATTTTTTAATTATTTGATAGATATTCGACTTTCTAAATTGCTATATTATCAAACTCAGAAATTACCAAACATCTCTGTATTTCAAATTCATATATTCTCAAATTTCTAAATAGCAAAATTCATAAGTTCTCAAATGGTCAAATCTTCACATTGCTAAAATATGAAAAATTCGAATTTGCAAATTATAAATTGTATAAATTCTCAACCTTTCAAATTGCCAGATCTACAAATTCTAACATCCTACAGCTTCAAATCCCAATATTTCAACCCTACATTTATACCTATATCCTCACATCTCTTAATCCCAAATTAAAAAATTCTCAAATTTTCAAATGCTTACATCACACTTCAAATTGCAGAAGATTCCAAATTCTCAACTGATGAATTACCAATCAAGGAGTGTTGTCCCTTTCCACATATAGTTATTCTAGCAGGCCCATCAACGTATTGCCTGGCAATATACTATCAGTGAGTGATAGTTCACCGAAGTGGCTGGCGTAAAGTGATTAAAACCCAGGTGGCAGATCGAAATCACGATTTTCCAGCGCAGTGAAACGGATTTAATCACCGGATCATTATTCCCGCGTACGATTAAACTCCAGTATCACGTTGAAAAGATCACACGGTTAATTATACGATCTCAGCTGGACTGCGAAAAAGGCCTGGTTCACTCGGTGTATTACGTGCGCCGGTACTTCTGCCTTGTAATCCTCATCGTGTGAATTATCTTCGACAAAGCGTGTAACGCTCACGGTGCCTGGCAACGTAATTGCAGACTGGCGTTGATTAACGTTGCCGATCGATCGTGCGTCACTGATCGATTGTACAGGTGATCAGTACCGCGCACGTCGATCAGTCGGTGCGCTCAATCTTCCTTTAAACTAACGCAATTTGCAGTCCCTCTTCCGTTCCCGCTTATTCACCACGTGGCCAACGTTTCGCGACACGCTAATCCGACTCGCCGAAATCTCGATGCGAAAGAAACGCCTCGGAGATTAACACCTTGATTGACTACCCTCAGCGAACGTCGCTAAAGGGTTACAGTTTCTGGACGATTAATGCTTTTGCTAGAGTACAGCTTTCAGGAAGCTTTTAAGAGCCTGACGTTGATAACCGTAGATTTTTAGGTGCGGCGTGAAATTTGGAAATTTTGCGATTTTGGGATTTGGGATTTGGGAATTTGGAAATGTTGGGATTTTGGGAATTTGGGAATTTGGGAATGTTGGAATTTTGGGATTTAGGAATTTGGGAATTTGGAAATGTTGGGGTTTCATTTTTGGGATTTTGGGATTTTGGGAATTTGGGATTTTAGGATTTAAAAATTTGGGAATTTGGAAATGTTGCGATTTTGGATTTTGGAAATTTGGAAATGTTGGTATTTCATTTTTGGGATTTTGGGAATTTGGGATTTCGGAATTTAGGAATTTGGAAATTTGGAAACTTCTGAATTCGAGACTTTTTGGGATTACAGGAATTTGGAAATTTGGGGATTTTAGATAGTCAATAATTTTGAATACTTGAGAATTTTTAAATTCACCAAAAAAAAGACCATTTTGAGAACGGTCAAATTTTACTTAAATTTCGGGGAATTTGTAAAATTGACAATTTAGCAATTTAGGTAGCCGAAACTTGAAAATTCGGAAATTTTAGGATTTTAATAACTACAGAATTTTACTTAAATATTTGAGAATCTAAAAATTCGAAAATTTATCAATTCTGTCTTCAAGAATTTTAAACTTATGAGTTTGAAAATTTGATAATTACAGTTACTTGAAGATTTGATAATTGTATATTTAGTAATGTCAGAATGTCACCAAATTACATGAAAATTACGAATCGATAATAAATTATTTACAGTATGTCAGATGTTATACGTGAACAAAATTAAACCTACAATACAATATCTAGATTCGGTGTTATACAGAGGAATAATTAGTTTTATAAGTGAATTCTGTTTAGCTCGCTTGATGCTCTTGGTATTATTTGGTTGTCAACTTGATTACGGGGAACTGTTCTGCGGTTTATATGCAACAGTCTTCAGGATGTATGCAATTTAGAGAAGTATTAGCTTAACTTTGGGCAGAGACTAATTTGGAAGATGCTTAGGTAAGTTAGAGTAACGTCGTGTCTCACTATTTCAGCTGCGAGCAAAGATAGTTACATCTAAAGGTACAATATAAATGCTAATCACTTCTGATGTAAGCGTTGGTATTCGAAATTGCGATGTTCACGTACTGGCTACAAAATATGAGATGCAAAAAGTTGTTTTGTAACACTCCATGTATATTGATATTCCTTATCAAATTATTTGTACAATATAATACATTTAATTCTTACGTACATTTCAATTTCCTATGTACATTTATTTTGTACAATTGAATGAAGTGTTTCATGATTAAATTATCATTTTTCCCAAAGATATATGCTTTAACTTTGATAATTTACTATTTTAGAAAATTCACAAAACATTTCCAAATGTTTCCAATATCGTGTATCAGTGCAAAGAGGTGCTCCCATGGTGCCTAAACTACTTGGTACCTTTTATTTACATGTAATGTACTTTTGTGGGATTTGTTAATACTCTTATAAAACGTGGTGAAGGCACAAAAGTGCGAATCAAAACATATGAAAAGGATCATTCGATTGAAACGGAGGGCGAGCCAGTAGAGTGAGCCACTACGGCGCTATGTTATCTACGATGACATTCGTGAAACTATAGTGGACCGTCGTACAAGAAGATGGTATCCGCGAAAGCCACTATAGTGGCGCGTCGTACCTAAGAGGTTAAGTTATAGGGTGAAGTTAGGAACATGTTCTTAGTAATACATGTCAAAGTCAAAATAGTTTGGTCTCTTTTTATCAATATTCATTTACAACAACGTGAGAGGCGTGATAAAGCAGTGAGGTTACAATGGGGCAACAATGACTCGCGCGTATACCGATTGTCAGTCAAATTGGCGCATTCAACCAAACAAGTTAACGATGCGCCAGTATAAGCGAACGGTCTCGCGCAGATTCATTTGCGCGTCCTGTAATTTAAATGGAACATCGGACTTCCTATTGAACGCGATACCAACGTGTCGGCTCTCTTGTTTGTCAATCAACGGCTGCGTGCCGCTATGCCGGAAATCGAATGCAAATTTGATAATTTAGCTTGGTACGCGCCGCCCGCTTCTGTCGTGCTCGTTTTCCATCGACCATGTCGTCAGGGTTGCGCTTCATCGCTCACGAATAGACTTTGTCTCACCTTAGCTGTCGTGTCAGAATAGTTTTACTCACCTGTCTCGACTAACTTCCTTTCATAATTACGAAACTGTCGAAATGCAGCGAATACTTTTCGATAAATATTGTATTGGTATTGTTCGATATCGCTTTGGGTTAATTAACATTTTTATGTTTATTGCTTGGCACTGGGAAACAAGTTTATGGAAACGGTATACAGAAATTCTGAATGCCAATTTACGAAGTTAGTAAATAACTACATTACCAAATAACCAAATTACAAAATTACCAAATGCATAAATTTGCAAGTTTTCAAGTTTCCAAATGCTAAAACTTCACATTTATAAATTTTGAAAAATGATACTGAATTTTAGAAATTCTTTTCAAGTTATCAAATTTCCAACTCTCTAAATCCCCAAATACCAAATGCCCCTATCCCCCAATTTTTTAAATTCTAAAATTTACAAGATTTGAAATTTACTAATTCTCTATAATTTCTACCTTTTAATTCCTTACAAAAATTCGAAAATCTCCATATTCCCAAATTCCTAATTTTGGAAATTTCTATATTTCCAAATCTCTGTATCCTAAATCCCTATGTCTCAAATCTCTATGTCCCAAATCCCTATATATTAAGTCCTTGTATCCCAAATCTCTATATCTCGAATCCCTGTATTCCAACAACCTAAGTCTCCAACTCCCAAAATTGTCAAATTCGTATATCCCTGAATATAAAACCAGCAATTTAATGTAATAAATTCTACATCAGATAGCGAATAATTATACCAAATATGTTAAAATATTACTGTTTCAGCTGTACCTTGATTAAAAATTTTCATTCGTTAAACAAATCGTTTCACAGAGGAAGAAAATGTAAATGTTGCGTAACTGATATCAATTTAATGGTATTCAATTAATTAATTACCAATCAGGATATCAAAAATGGACAAACGTAACGGTGAACCGATTACACGGTACATGTTTGCGTGCACATCATAGCAACAGCCGAACAAGAATTGCAAGAATTTCCGTGGTATGTCGTATCAAAGAAACATATACACACATGAACAACGTTGCCGTACTGGCTCGGGTGCCGTGACGTTGATATTGCCTCTGCAATATTTCGATCAGAAGCGCTATTTCTGAAAATTTATACGGGACTCAATGGTGAACGGCACCCAATTCTCGGGTACAAATATTATGTTTCCTTTCACTTCACAGGGATACGGATTCCTACCGGAACAGAAATGGATCTACAATAATAGTTTGAACGTTTTTGGAATCCGAACCGTTTCGTGGATGAAACCCTTATTATCATAACCTTTGTCGGTTTACTCTTGTGAAAGTAATAATAAAAATATACATATGCGATCGTGCTCGGGTAAAAGAGGGTTAACCTCCCAAACAATCGATCTTCAAGTTCTCATCTGTTTTTATTAACAGTTCACATAGATAATCGCTTCTTTATTTTATACTTATTTCATAATTATTCTATGGTTA
Organism: Megachile ligniseca; assembly: GCA_945859555.1. Classification (NCBI taxonomy): domain Eukaryota; kingdom Metazoa; phylum Arthropoda; class Insecta; order Hymenoptera; family Megachilidae; genus Megachile; species Megachile ligniseca. Next base: position 5,083,900 of record OX243780.1, read on the forward strand.
CTTTATTATATATTTTAGTTTGGGATTTGAAGACTTTTGGGATTTAGAGAGTTTGGGATTTCAAGATTTTTGGGATTTGTAGGTTTTCAGATTTCTTTATTTTATATTTATTTCATAATTATTCTACGGTTACTTTATTGTACATTTTAAAATTATTTTGTGACAACTGAGCAAATTTAACAACATTTATAGATTCTTTATTTTATATTTATAATTCATAATTATTACACCGTTGTTTCATTAATTTTACAATTATTCCATGACAACTAAACAGATCATAATGCAGATGTATAACGTTTTAGCAAGATTTATAGATTTCTTATTTTATATTTATAATTCATAAGTATTCCATCGTTTCTTCATTCCATATTTATTTTATAATTATTCTGTGACAACTAAACATATAATGATGCAGCTGTATCATGTTTTAACAAGATTTATAAATACTTTATTTTATATTTCCTTTATAATTGTTCTATGGTAGCCAAATCATGATGCACATATGTAATGGTTTAACAACATTTATACAGTAAATTGTAATTGTAAATTTGCCTGAGTTAATTTTCAGGTTAAGACCGTCATTCTATGAATGAACTATAAACGCATGTTAAAGTAAACTACGTATATTCTACTTTGGTTCAAAGTGATCTTTTCAATGAAAACAAAGGGCTTTCTTGAATTAAACGAAAACCACAGACAAGAATAACATGAATGCAAATGCGGAGTGCGAGCTTGTGCGTGAGTTAAACTCGTTACACGTCAAACACGTTATGGCAACAACTGTTTGTAATTCATTCGGCAAAACTTTGAGTGAGCTTCCGTTCGCTCGACATCCGTTTGTTGTTTTTAAATATTAATTACAGGAGAAATTAGAGAGATAATTTTCGTACATTGCACTTGCGTTTCATTTCATTTCTTAAGGGATGATTTTGAGGTTAGAAAAAGAAATAATTTTATTCTTGCAATTTCTGATAAAATCGGATTGAATTTCGTATATTTTATTCACTTTAAAACTGTAATCATATAAATAAATCCTGAAAGATAATGTATAAGATTATAATAAGAATAATAATATCTACATATATCTTTGATGAATTTGAAAGAAATTAACTTGTGGTATTAACACATGTGGAAGTATTCTTGAAGACTGAGTAATTGCATCACCAATGAAAATAATATTACTAACAATTGAAAATTAATTACATTGTATACTCCATGAAAATCATTCTTACAATTACCCTAACAGTCAGTCTCAACATACACGTTCTTCACAATAATTTTCCGAATGTTAAACATTTTCAAGAACTATTAGTTTCGCAATTTTGTCACGAAACAGAAACAGTTTTCGTCGGGTCCCAAGAGTTTATTGTCGCTTCTGTGAGATCGAACGAGGCCATCCCTATCGCTTCCCTTTAATCTAGGACCTTCGTACCGGCTCCTTTGAGTCCGATTCGATTCAATCTATATTGTCTTTCAGCCTAGGCAGTTCCATTGTCATCAATATGGGATCCTTTATTTCGTAGGTTTAATACTTTGATCATCACATTACCCTCATGTTTGAACGAAAAGTTCAAACCTCACAGGGAAGTTATTTTAATGTTGAGGAATCTCCTGATTTCTGAATTGTCAAATTTGGGAGTTTGCGAATTTAGAAATTCTTTAATTTGTAATTAGAAGTTTTTAATTTGTACTCAGAAGTTTTGACCCTTGAAAGTATTTTGCAAGTCCGAAACAAACTTCGCAAATTGATGTAAAAAGTTAAGAAAAATCCACATTACAGTGCTAGAAATGAAGAACTATATTTTGAGACTACTTTGATTTACTTTGTCACACAGAAAATACCTAAACATCTTACACAATTTACCCTAATACAGCTTTGACGTTTATACCAAAGATAATTTGATGAACTACTATTCGGCAAAGAGCATGCTCCCCTCGCATCGCTTTGAAACGTCGAACTGTCTCGCTTTCAGCCGATAATATGCATTGTGGAAATTCCCTTCATTGAACCATAACGCGGTCAGGATATTGCTACACAAACCATACAATAATGCTAATTAGCTGAACGATAGGCACGCGTAAAGAGAGAATCGACAGTACTTATTGTCAGTGCGTCGCGTTATAAATGAACAACGGTACATGATACCAGTTGTTTTAATAAACAAGACTATTAATATTGATTATGATATGTTTGTTAACAAACATGTTAACAGGTTTGTAGTTGGTGTAGTAGAGTAGACTCTCGTTAGATTGCCACTTTTATACGGACTTTTATGTATGGTAGGGAATTATTGGTGTTATTGGAGGATACGGTTTTAGGATGATTTCCGTGCTAATTATCTGCTGATAGAGTTATGTCTGCGGCAATATATTGAGGGTTATGATTAGTCGGATTATGATAATTTTGTTTTCAAATTCTAGCGTTGTAGTTGGTCATAAAATTAATATATTAATGTTATTATTAATTTTGGAAATTGACAAAATGAGAAAATGGCAAAATAACAAAGTGACAATGTGACAAAGTGACAAAATGACAAAATGACAAAATGACAAAATGACAAAATGACAAAATGACAAAGTTGCAAAATGACAACATGGCAAAATGGCAAAATGACAAAGTTGCAAAATGACAAAATTACAAAGTGACAAAGTGACAAAGTGAAAAAATGACAAAATGACAAAGTTGCAAAATGACAACATGGCAAAATGGCAAAATGACAAAGTTCCAAAATGACAAAATTACAATGTGACAAAGTGAAAAAATGACAAAGTTGCAAAATGACAATGTTGCAAAATCACAAAATTACAAAGTGACAAAATGACAAAATGACAAAATGACAAAATGACAAAATGACAAAATGACAAAATAAGAGAATGACAGCATTTCAAATATAATTCCCCCCGATACAAAAATCTTATACATAAAAAACCCTCTTTGATATAGTATATATGTACTCTTTTGTTATAGACTGTTTCCAAAAGATGACAAAAGATTTTCACCTCTATCGTGAATACGCTCTTCAATGAAGTAGATGATGTTACATAATCTCGAGAACTACATTGATCATTATCTGTGATCACAGAGTCATTAAGAAGATTAGCCCACCCTACAAGTTCTTCTAAGCATGAATATTTATCGGCGACCCTCCGTTCTGTTGCGAATAAGGGTTTCGCCTTCCTTCTAAACACCGGTTCTTTAATTCAGTCGTTAATCAAGAATCCCTCGGTAAAATTAAGTAATTATTTCTACAGAAAGTAATGGAAAGCTTTCAGGATACTCTAATAAAATTTTTAAGGATCTATAGAATATATCATGATTCGTTAATAATCTAATGGAGAACAAACTAATTTTCATGCAACTTTTTATTGTAATGTAACATTTATTTTTTCTTGAATGAGTTTCCTATATGTATTTATGTAAATTTTTGTGAAATGAATAGCAATTATTTTTTTACAAAATACGTGCAAGACTTATACAAGAACTATTTAAAATCAAGTCAAAACCTAGTGAAAACCTAATCCCAATTTACTTAAAACATAATCACCTATTCAAAACATAGTCAAAACCTATCCAGTCTTTGACTAGACAAGTGAACAATAATTGTCTTATTTTCTAGTTAAATATAGTTATAGTCAGATAACTGACGTTTTTGTAATCTTTGTCTCTCCTTATTTCTCTCCCCTGTTCTCTATTCATGGTTATCCGATAAACTGGCAAAGTTGCATCAAAATCAGGAAGAGTGTCCAATAACCGCCTTTATAAATCTACGATGTAGACATAGCAGTTCATCATTTTTGAAATATTGGAAAACTTTCGTGGCTAATTAAAATGCACAGCTTTGCTTGTTGTAACCCAATTGACGTATCGTGTTTTATATACGACGCCACGGACACCGCCATTTTGTGAAAAAAATTGAGGTACGCAGTATTCCGCTGACTGTGCAGCCCCTACAGCGAGTATTTATTGAGCGACCGTATTTTTAATATTACTCCATAAATTGGTTAATTCAACGAAGATCTAGTTAGATATGTATTAAAAATATTGACGAAATTGTATAATTAATTGTGTCGAGTTTCGAGTTTCGTATTTACATGTTTTTGTTATCAAATCACGTCACAATTTCTGCGTTTGGGAATACCTAATTTGATATAACCTAATAGTTCAACGTATAATTTATAGGAATATTCATTAAGCACGTTCGTGCAATATCCTATTTCTATTGCGGAAACTCTTCGGCGTAATGCGTTACACAGGTAGAACAATGTTACATAACATTGATTACAGAGAACGTTAGAACGCTTCCTGGGTAAATTTGTGGTTTAATGTTTATCAAGCGACATTCCGGGAATCTATAATTTCGACGGGAAATATTCGGAAATGACGAATGTGCGTTGAATTCGTGTAGATGTATACACTTACCTATTCGTGTAACTGAACAAAGACAATGTAAAAATGATTATTTTCCTTATTCAATTCCTGACTCTTTTGAATACTTTTCTTCGTAACAAGAGGAAAGAAATTGTGGTAGAAAAATAAAAAATATAATGCAAATATGACAAAAGTTTATTCGTACTAATTCAAGTAATAAGTTAATTTAATTGAAAATTATGACTTATGGAATTTTAATAAATGTCTGCTGTGGTCAACCAATTCTCAGTGAATTTATAAAAAGAAAGAAGGAATTTAGTTACAAAAGAAGCAAGTATTACCCTTTTTATTATTTTTAATTTATATAAATTGAATGTTACTATGGACATACTTTCAACATTCACAAGTTGAGGGTTAATATTTACCGTATTTTGAAAATAATTATTTTGATCAATTAACGAGTAATAAAACTGTCAATGACTTGAGTAAATTAGAAGATCAAGAAATTTTTTATTTTAATAAAAAAATCTATACGATCGAAAATTTTGAAACTTAAAAATATTACAGGCTTAAGGTATAACAAATAAATAATATCACGCTAAAATTATTTTAATACTAAAAGATATGTTTAGTCATACTGTACCAACATAATACAGAATTAAACCAGCTGAATGATTAAAAAATTTCTATGATATCTATATACGTATAAATGCAATTGTAGTATAATTCTATTCACTCTATAATTAATTTCATTGTCACTGTTTTCACAGCAAATGCGTTATTATTTATTCACGTGTAATATTACTATGATTACAATTAATTATAGCACATACATTTATCTTGTTAACTGAACAATTATCGATTAGTAATTTTAACACGATATCAGATAACGAGTTTCGAAACCAGAAATAATTATCGCTACTGCAAGAGATTTAAACTTGATAATAACCAAAATACAATTATCGTTTTATTTTAATTAATATATTCCGCAGATTTTCTCGTTAATTATAAATAAAATTAAATACATGACGTAACATTTATTTACGTACATATTTCGACGACTGATACGAATAATATTGTATAATAGTTAATTTATACCAGATGTCGGATATAGTGATTTTTTTCTTTCATGTTATTTATTGAGTTTGATGGCTAGTGTAAAAATAATTTACGTATCTACTTATTTATTTGTAAGTAATAGAATATTATACTTGTACAAAGGTAATCATAGCAGTTTCCTTTTGTTAAATAATCGAAAGGCAGTTTTTATTTAAATTATGTGCTGAAGTTAAAAAATTCACAAATAAGAAAATTTGTCCCAACTTCACAATCAGTACTTTATCTACAAAAAAAAATATATTTGTATAAATATCCAATATTCAATTATTTTCCATCATATCCCACAAAATGTCTCCGAACCTCGAATTTCTTTTACAAATCCCCGGACCCTCATTTTATCGTGTTGTACAGCCGTTCCTCATAACAGTTCAATTTTCACGTTCGATGCATCTAATTAAGCGCTCTCCGATCGTTCTCCTCCGCGAGACGACTTTTAGCCCGATAAACACACGGCCGGAAGATCGTCGATGCAGAAACTGTCGGAGAAAATGGGGGACGGTCTGGCCGGATCGAACCACTATACTCCGAGGATAAACCTTTTCATCGCTTTAACGAGCTTTCCTTCCTTTCTGAAGTTTATCGAATTCGTTGTCGCCCATCGTCAAAGAAAAACGCCCCCGATAGAAAGTTATTTCGAGCGTGCGATTAAGTACGACGGGCGTAGTAGGGGGTGGTATTTCACTATGACGCTCGACCAGGGTGTACGATCGGCTAAGAATTTTCATTAACTTTCTTTAATTTCCAGCGACCGTGGAGGACTAGCAGCAAAAGACAATTCACCGAGGTCCGAACTTTTAAACGATGCTTCGCATTTAGCGTCGTTAACTCGAGCTTAAGCGTTCGTCGACCTCTATTAATCTTTAACTAACTAGTGATCTCCGTTACCATTTCATTTTCACCGGATTTTATATAATTTGCGGTAACCACGTTATCAAATTGAAACTAATCCTTGGTGAAACCTAATTTTCAATCACACTCGCCCGGAAATTGTTACGATCTCCTATTCGGACACCCTTTAACCCCTCGCATGATGAGCTACTCGCTGTTCAAGTATGGTAAACCTCTTTTACTTGGTGGTTTAATTTAATTTTTAGTATAATTTGCATAGTTAGTTGCTACTTTTGACTTAACTTTTTTCAGGGTTTAACTTAAATGACTTATAAGTATTATTATTAATGAGTAATAATCTTATGTGTTATTATTATTAAACATATGTGTTTTGTAATTATTGTATGACATATTAATACATTCCTTATTATACGATATACATATTCCCTATTACTGTATATTTTTTATCACATATGTATTACGTATTTTGCATATTTTTAATGTATTTTTGTATCTACATGTGTATACATACATAATGTATAGTTGTATATGTGTACATGTATGTATATCATATGTTCCTGATAAATATTTTACATACATGTTCGTTACATGTTCTTCACATATTTATTACGTATAAATATTCGAGATCTTATGTCAGTCACTGAGTCAACAACAAAAGAATAAAATGAAAATATATCTGAAACAAGTGTAATAACTTTTTAAACCAAACTAACGCAATGTAACTTTATAGTCACGCGTGCAGACGTATTTTTTCAGTTTCATTTTACTTTTTTCGCCGCGAGGCAGTGTGATGTTTTATTGTAGTAACACTACATAACCCAGAATCTTGTTTACGACGAATTTCAGCTTTTGTTCCTCGTCTGAAATTTATGTTCAAATGTTGAGGATTACTATGGTGTCTTCCATTTCTTCTTATATTCTTAGTAAACAAAAAAATTGCCATTTAATGATTATAAATGTTCAAACAAGAATTGTTTGTTGTATTGCGTAAAATAATAATTATAAGTTTATAACCCCAACAAAATGTATACAATTTTTTGTATCAAGACTAAAATGATAGCAAAAATAATAGATACTGATTTTGAACTGTGAAAAATATTTTGGGTTCAAGATTTCAAAATTTTGTTATAATTAAGGATTGAATCATAGTCGATAATTGAATAGTCTTTAATTCGGAATTAAATTGGAACCATTGATTGAATTTACAGTGGTTAAATTGATTTTGCAATAGAAAAATAGAGTCTAATGTTTAATTAAAAATTATCATAAATTAAATTTAATCATAAAAATTGATAATTAAATTTAATAAAATTATCATAAATTAAATTTAAAAGTTAATTTTAATTCAAAGTTACCACATTAAAGATTCAAAGCCAATTTTCATTAAAAATTACTACATTAAAGATTCAGAACTAATTTTACTTCCAAGCTGCCATATCGAAGATTGAAAGCTAATTTTAATTCCACGGTTCGTAACAAAAACTTCCAGCCAACGTTCGACAGTTAATCATAATTAAAAAAGTCCTGGGTTAAAAATGAAAAAACCTTTAATTTGAAATGTTTGAATTAAAAATGAATCTTTAATTTCCAATTATGGAACCATACTCTTAACTACAATGAAACCCTTGATCAAAGGAAATTCAATCGTGAAGCAAAGGCTAATTTTTAATTACTGTTGAACTAAATTAAACCTAATTAAATATTTGACTTCCTGATTGCGTTGTAGACGTAATATTATATAAGTGGTGAAAATACATTTTGTTTAAAATAATTTATTCCATTCATATTACAATGAATGTTTTTTATAAAATGATTAATATATCTAAATTAATTTCTCTCATGCAAAACAAACACAGAATAGAATGCCCGAATATACTAAGAGTAGTATATTCTAACATTCTTACTCTAATACTAAGAGTAAGGGAGACCAAGTGAATTAATTACCAATATCTGGAGTGTTCTAATTAAAGTTCTAGGAACTGTTTATGACACGAACTGCATAGTCGAGCATGCGTTAAGTTGCAGGTCGTATGCGTGTGAACAGAGCTTTGCAAGAGGGCGTTTAACAGGCGTGTCTCGTTTCGGTTCGGGAAACTAACGCGATAGCTTGAAGCGCTGATAGCGCGGGTGTTGCTCTTTTGATGCCAACCTGTTAGCTTTGACAAGCTTAGGGGAGTACGTATATTGATTATGTATAACGATAAAACATAACAGATTCTAGACAGTCTACTATTTGAAGTATCCATATTAAGAAATATCGAAATTGTTGATAAAAATAATCGATTTTTATTAACAGCTTATTTCTACAATGATTACATTAACGTAACAAACTCTCAACTTTCTGAAGCCATCGCAGATCTTAATATTTGAAGTTTTTAATTATCCAAATTTCTAAATTCTTAAATTTTCAAATTGCGAGATTTTTCAATTCAAATTCCTAATATTCCAAATTTGCAATTTCAACGTTTTCAGATTTCCTAAATTTCTAAATTTCTAGATTTCTAGATTTCTAGATTTCTAGATTTCTAGATTTCTAGATTTCTAGATTTCTAGATTTCTAGATTTCTAGATTTCTAGATTTCTAGATTTCTAGATTTCTAAATTTCTAGATTTCTTGATTTCTAAATTTCTAAATTTCTAGATTTCTAAATTTCTAGATTTCTAAATTTCTAGATTTCTTGATTTCTAAATTTCTAAATTTCTAAATTTCTAACTCTCAAAATTTCTAACTCTCTAAATTTCTAACTCTCTAAATTTCTAACTCTAAATTTCTAACTCTCTAAATTTCTAAATTTCTTAGATTCCAAATTTCCAAATTTCTCAAATTCTTAAGTTTCCAAATATCCAAATATCCATATGTGTATGCTTTTGAATTTCTAAACATCCAACTATCAATGTTACCAAGTTTTAATGTTTTTGAAATTAAAAATTCCTAAATGTCCAAGTTTCCAATTCCCAAACTTGTAAATTTCTAAATTTTACAATTTCTAAACTTCTAAACTTCTAAAACTTATAAACTTGTAAATTTCTAAATTTCTAAATTTCCAAGTTTCCGATTCCTAAACTTGTAAATTTCTAAACTTCTAAATTTCCAAGTTTCCAATTCCAAATAAAAATTTCTAAATTTCTAAACTAAATTTCTAAACTTCCAATCAAACCACTCATCCTCCGACGGTTATGTTACAACGTGCACAGAGCATCCCTCCGATTTTTGCCAAGATTCTCTGGCTGGGGGCAGCAATAACGCTTTCGCCTAGCAAACCTTGCACCTGCCGTCGATCACCGAGGGAATGGGTTTCGCTTGCCGGCTAATCTAACCGGCTCTAGGCCGAGGAAAATCCGATAGCTATATAACCAGAGAAGCTTATCGATCGTTCTAATGTCCGTTCGTCTGGACTCGACGCGACTCACAAGCCGGTAATTCTGCCACGCCAATCCGTGGTTAATCGCGGTTATCCTCGGCTGGAAGATTCGTCTCACTTAAATCCGGCACTTTACGAAAAGACCTTGTGAACCGGCCTATTTCGATCGTGACTCCCGAATCTGCTGCGAAAGCTGCCTGAGCTCCAAAAAATATTGGACACCATGATAAAGAGGGACGAAACGAAAAAGTATGTAATTTTGAAACGATGAGGTTAACTCGATGGACGATTTTTGCAGCCATCTTACAATAAGTTAGGTCTTAAATTGCATATGGTATATGATATTGGTACAAGTTTCTAGTGATAGGTTTAATGGTGTTCCTTCAGACACATTTGTAGTTTCAAATCAATAATTCTTTACAGCAATAAGACATGCTTGATTACTTTTCATTATTAGTGTTTTGAACATTTATGTTATTATATGACTTTGTAATATTTTATGCAGAGGGTTACATTTTATGATGAATATTATAAACCTTTTCATTTTATCGGAACAAGTAAAGATAAATTGTTTATTTTTATTATAAAATATTCTACATAAATAACAGCAATAATTCGTAACTTTAATTAGCTCCATGTATAGTTCAAATTAGAATTTGAATTATGAGCGTCACAGTTATAATGTGTATAAGACGCAAAGTCAAATGGTCAGTTAATGTCCGCCATATTACTTGAAGCTTAGAGTTTCCCTATAGTGATTTTGTTGTTTCACCAGATTGTCGTACAGTTAATACTTACCACAGTGATGGTACTTACCGTGTTTGCTAATAGAAGGACAACCACAACAAGTTTCTTGCAAGTCCTCCCTAAACTGTTCATTCTATACCGGGTGATTCAAAATAAATATTCAGCGTGAAAACAGTAGAATCTCTACACTGAGACGTAAGTCTGCACTTTTAGTATTCAGAATTATGCATAATAAGAACTTATACAATATGCATAATACAATTATTATAATAGAAAATATATTTTGGAGCATTGTACATCATATGACTAGCATGATACGAGTTGATATGACATCAACTCTGTACACCATACGCGCTAAGATATTAGACAAGTAGATCGATATGAGCTGATAAAATATTAGATAATAAATATTTAAACAGGGTGGAATATGTAGACAAGTATAACAAATGAACTTCTTGTTTTCAATTCCACATACCTAAATCAGCAGTATAATGAAAGCGAAAAGATGGTTAGCACAAACCTTACTGGGTGACTTGATCAGTTATACCACATATGACATAGTTTAAACATGATCATACATGTAGACAGAGCTCATGTGTTTTCGTTATCTGTCTGAAGTAGTCATGTTTACCAATTATGTTTAAAATTATTATTTAGAAGTAATATATAAAATTAGTATTCAAACGTTATGTTTAAAGTAAGTATTTTAAAGTTATATAAATCGTCAACATTTGGAGTATATCACGCATGTAGGAATCCCATTACACCAAGGTTAGCGTGCGCCATTTCGGAAACATCAAATGTTGGATTAGGCCAGGCGAACAGATTAACCTTCTTGTACCTATGTTATGTCGTATTCCAGCTTTCCAGCCCTGCACTGTATTAGGGCAACATGGTATACGACTGTTTAACTGTTGCAGCAATGCGCACTTCGCTTCAATAAGCCCGACAGTTGCAGCAAATGCCTAACGATGATGATCACGAGAAGACGTTTGGACGACTCATCAGGAAATGATGAGTCATCACAGACAAGAAGGTAATATGGCGATATTTATCTCGTTCGTCGCTAGGAGGCTTAATGAACTCTGCCCAAAAGACTTCTAATCATTATTAAATAACTAGGAGTTATTAATGCAGTCTCTCTATATGGCCCTAATATCGTTAATTCTTTGCCAGTGCGTTTACAAACGTCCAAATTAAATTATTAAGAAACATATTCTAATATTTGGGAGTTATTCTACTATCTCAGTACCTGGTAATATCAGTAATCCTTGGTCTGTATAGGTATATTACCTATAAGGTAGGTAAATTATTGAACTTGTCTCAATATTTGAGAGTTGTTACCTGCAGTACGAGCTTTAGCAATATTACTAACACCTTTGATACTACAGGTACGTTTAAAAACATCGAAAATTAAATTATTAAATAATCCTCACTATATGACTCTAGTTATATCGCTAACTCTTTGTATCTATATATTTAAAAATATCAAAAATAAAATTATTAAACAACTTGTCCCAGTATCGGAAAGTACTCTGGTTTCGTTACATGGTTCTGACAACATCCTCAATCCCTCTGCTACCATAGGAATATCTGAAAGGACCTGAAATGAAATTGTTGAATAACATGTAAGATAAAATAAATCTCTTCAATGAATCCAGATAGTAAAATGGATGATATCTCGTCATAGCGCAATGTGACGAACGGATATTCTTTTCATCAATTTTCCCCGACGATACACCGTCCATCTCCCCAGAAACTGACCGTAAGGAACAAGATACGTTCAGTGGTAGAATTTTAGTCCGCCAACGGGACGACGAGAATTTAGTCGTCGAGGAAAGGTCGCAGACACGGCAATTCGCTGACGACGGACGTCGCGGCAATAATCCACGAATCCCCACGGAAGTCGCGTAATTTCACCATAACTCCCGCGTGGTGTACCTTATAATTACGGTACCGGGCAGCTGCGATATCGAGATTTACGATCGTCGGCTGGCTGAAGTCTCGTTAACGAGTTAAGGTTAGATCGAAGGCGGTGGGGCGAATCGGAAAACTCGTTATTACCAGTCAAGGATAGAGAAAATCATTCCGGCGAAATTCTGCACAGCTGAACTTACGCCGTTACGGATTATTTGATAACGAACTGTGGGCTGCGGTCTAACATTAGAACTACCAGCGTTAAATGTACACTTACTCAATATCTGAAACTCAAAACCTAATTTTGAGTAGTTCTAGTGCATAGTAGTTGCTAACATAGTCACAAGTAATTGATAGTGCTAATATGTTTACATTCGCAGATATGTTATGGATGCGATAAGTCTTTTTAGACAAGGAGGCTACCTTTGATTTTGGAATTCGTGAATTTTAAAATATATTATTCTAGAACATTTCAATTTCCGAATTTGCAAAACTCCAAATTTTCAAATTCGAAAATTCGAAAATTCCCAAATCTCTAACTCACCAAATCCTCGAATCCCCAAATCTCTAAATTTCCGAAATGTCTAAGTCCCCATATCTCCAATTCTGCAAATACTCAAATCCCTATGTTATAAATATTTCGTCACGTCTTTCGCACTTCCGAGGGTTGATACGATTATGAAAAATCTTGAAAGTCAACGTTGGAAAAACATTGGCGGAATAAGAAGAACGAAGCGCCATGACGAATTCTGTGAATTCGAAATACCTTTAGTCGAACAATCGTCCAATATATTCCGGAACGCTATGGTTTTACGAAACGTTCCCAGTCGTTTCCTGCGAAAAAGAACAACGAGTTCCCCACGGAAATAAGGGTAGCTGGACCATGGTAGATACCGTGGTACGAACAGTCAATATACCATAGCTATTCCATGAGATTTCATCGCTGGCAAGCATGGAACAGTCGTCCCCCATGGGGCAACATTTTGTCCATGTTCCGCGACGCGGCGAAACTCACTGCCCGACTGAGATTTGCGGAAATAATCGACGCTGAGGAACAATAAGTTAAATTTACATGGATGGATAGACGTAAGAAATTGTAGGTCCTGTTAGATTAATTGCAGTTACATTTAGAACAGTGGTAACTTGCAATATACTTGATGTTTTGTGATACGCTGATTGCGGAGCTACGATGTGTTTTAGAGTTATATCTGAAAATAACCTAACTTAACTAATATGAGTTTATATGTGTTAATATGTAGTGTTTTGTACTTCTTTAGAAGATCGAAGTTGATTAGATACGGCGTGAAGTGGGCAAGGACAGTTGGTGCGTTAACCTATGTTTATCGGACGGTTGTTTATCGAGCGGTCACCGCTAGCTCTTATTATTAGCGAACAGTTAAGTAATGGATTTGGTATTAGACAAACGTAAGAAGTGGAGTTAAGCGGGCTACATTCGGTGCTAATTTACGTTTATCAGACGGTTATTTATCGAGCGGTCGTATTATTATAAATGAAGGATTTTGTATTAGGGAATATGACCGTTATCTAGTCACATTCCAGAAATTTTGTTGGGAACGTAACACGAGCTTGTACGGAATTCCAAACAACTGCCGACAGCAGACTAGTGAGGTCAGTGGTTCAGAAAAATCGTGGTCGAATTCAAACGGGTTTCGTCGAGACGATGTTTCATTCTTTCTTCCTCTCTCAATTTCTCTCCCTCGGAATTTCCCTCTTCATTTTCGCCTCTCTTACTCCGTCGCTTTTCATCCTCCTCTTCCTTCCTCTTTTTTTCACCGCCACTCTTAAACGTGCTCTTCACCCTTTACCCATTTTTCCATCGAGCTTCTTTCCCGTTCTCTTTGCGCAGCGTCGCTTTAAACTGCACCGCTTCGCCGTTTCAGCTCGCGCCTTTATTGCACCCGCTTATGCCCCGATAGCCTGCTGCACTCGTTTAAGATCGTATCGCGGAATTAAGTTCGATTCAAGCATATGTACTTAGCGCTTCTCTGGCCAACGATAAGATCCGTGTACCTTTCTTGTCGTCCTCGTGTTACGTCCGCTCTTCCTTTCTCCATTTTTCAGCCGCGGGGCAAGATTAAAAATCCTAACTGCTCGTCGGAAACGTTCTTTTCGCCTGGCGACCCTCGTACGGGTTAAATTGCGGTTACAGTCCGGCTTATATCATCGGGGATTTTTTACGCCCGATTCGACTGGATGTAGCTCTTGTGTCTGAAAAATTTCTACAAATAATATAAGGGAAAAAAATACCGTGTCGACAAAAATCCGCATTGTGCGTTACTGAATGTTTACAGTTATTCTTTACAAAATGTCGCTCGAAGGTGACATCTTTTAACGTTCTTTGTGATCCGTGTTTATCTCGAAACCTGTACACAGATCCGTCCAGTGTCCCTTGATTAACTACGCCTTTAGCCACGTCGTACAATGGTCTAAGGAACAAGTTGCAGCCGTTGGATGACAAAACGAAGTTCCCTTTGTGCGGCTGTAGAACAAGATCTTTCTTGTCGTAGTAAGCACTGCCACTTAGAAACTTGTACGTGTTCCAACGGTTGTAGTTCTTCTTTAAGGCGAGCGTCCATGCATGTCAACATTTCCGCCGCGACCTGTAACCCCTGCGAGATTCAGGACCGATATAAAGCGAACCACGGAGCCATTGTGCTTTTGAATTAAGGGTATACAATGGGTGCGCGCGGTCACGTATAGTTAATAGATTTCGTGCAATCAGATCGTAAAAGAAAAGCTGATTTCGAGGATTTCGTTGTTTCGTTTTATGGTGGGATTAAATGTAACTCGTGAGTGTATCGGGTTGTACGTTCTCAGCTTTTCATTTAGGTAGCCTTCGGTGACTTTCGATGTTATAAATTTTTTATAAAAGACTGTTAGTTGAAATTTTGTAAATAAAGGGAGACACGAATTCGATAAATTGTTAAATGGATTCAAACAATTTAAGTTTAGTGTACTATGGATTTTTATACAAACAATTTAAGTAGTATGATAATTATATATGTAATGTATATAATGATATGTGATGTATAATAATGACAGACATTGTAATAGATTATTATAACGTATGTTGTAAATGTATGTGTTTAATAACACATGTAATGAGTATATGTATTATGAGAATAATATACGAAATGAGTGCATGTATTATAATAATAATGTATGTCATATACGATTATATTATCACATGTGACAAATACATATCTTGTTGTAAATTACGTATGCAAGGAAATCACATGTTATAATTACATATGCAAGGAATTGGCATGCTATGATGATAACATATGCAACAAGTGCGTATGGGATGGTAGTAAAATTTGTATGAAATTAATGTATTATGATAGTAACATATGCAACAAATGCACATATAATCGTAACATATGTAACATATACACACGTTATAATAGTAACATATGCAATATACATACTTTATAATAATACCATAAGTAACGAATAAATATGTTATAATATTAACACATATGATGACTGTATATTGTATAAAAATCATATATGCAAGAAGTTCACGTGTTACATTGATAGAAACATATACAACATATGTAACATATAGGTATGTTACAATAATTATATGTATATGCAATGTATGCATACGTCATAGTAATAACATATGTAACAAATGCATATGTAATAATAGTAAAAAGTGCACATGTTATAATAAGACCACGTAATTTACATAGTGTAATGAACTAAAGGTGTTCTAAAAAATACACCGTTTTTACACGGGCGACAAAAATTCTGTCTTAATGAAAAACTCTTTCATTGTCGGCTATTACTGTAATTTCCGGTTGACGTCTCTTTCACGATGTCACCGGCAATACTCGTGTCACACACTTGCGTAAGAATAATATCGCGAGCCAAGGTTCCACGGTTCGACCGCGGTAAATTCAATTACAGTTGAATTCGTGCCAGAATTTGAATTGCGCAGTCCAGTTTTAAACCATGCCCTGGACACCGCTTTCACAGCGAGATATTACGTTCTTCGGTACGGTTAACCCGGTTATTTATTACCTGCAGAACACATTGCGTCGAGGTATGAAACTGTATCGAACTTTTTCCACTGCGATACTTCAATGAAAACACACTTTCGATTGTGTCGTTTCTACTGAAATACAATGCGTTGCAAGAATCCCGTTTTTTCAATAATCTCAGCTTTCGTTAGCAAATTATCAACATCCCTTAAATCATGCTGTGCAAAATATATTTTCAAACAAAATTGGGTTAGGTGAAAATAATTCAAATAATTTGAATTTCATTACTTATGACATGTAACTCATTTATCCCTTTATCCTATTTCAACAGTCGCGTCAGAATTATTGTTGCAATGTCACAAATAAAGAAAATTTAAATATGTTTGAAATACCAAATTATATTTGGTATTACTGTGCTGCGAATATAATTTTGATTTGTATCTGAAGTGTAATGTGCGTCATGACATAAGTCAAAGGGTTAATGAGATATAAGAATTCTGTAGGATAAATGTAACGAAAGAGTTATATCTTTATGAGAAGTATCTGATAGTGACACTGTGTGGCCAAAGTTTGCTAAGGTATCTCGTATGAACATGGATGGTCTGAAAAGGCTAACCGCGTGTACACAGTTTGTTTTCGGTGGACTTTGACAAATGCGCTAGTCAAGTTTAGATTTACAAGTACCTTCAGCTGAAAGTAAACAGCCGTAGTGCTTGTTAAGGAGCGCGACAGGTCCGATGACAATTTGAAGATGAACGTTAGTTGTTTAAGGACCAACACTTGCGGACTAGGATGAATTGCAGTTGCAACGTTGAAAGGATTTAAGCTGAAACGGGAAATTTTGATTAAACGCTGTTACCGATTAAACAAGGACGGCTTATTTACACGAGAAAGTTATTTCAAGAAGTTACGCAAGATAATTGAATTTCGAATAAGATAAATGTATCGAGACATTTGATAAGAATGAACCTAAAGTTCAGCTCGTTGAAAGTTGGGCAGTAAATTTTCTTTAGCTATGCATAGTAACGAGCATTCGCATGAAGCTCGAAGATCTCGCATGCAATTTTAGCTACGGTCTGCAACTAATCGTGTGATGGATAAGGCCACGTATGTGTGAATACGTAACTGAGTGTCGAGTCAGAAGGGTGAATAAAGTGTCGGATGAGAGTTCTTTAGAATACCAGAGAGGAAATTGTGCCAGAGGGAGCTACAAAGAATGCAGGTAGTAAAGGTTTAAGGTAAGAAAGTCTTATACAGAGTTGCAGAAGCACAGGCTGCAAAGCGTCAAAGAGATTGCTGCGCTCCAATTATGTGCTTTTTTTACGTGTCACGTGTGCTCCGCATCTCCATGAATATGTGAGATTTCATTAAAGATCGCGTTTCGAAAAATTCATACTTGACAACCGTTTCAACCCTTATTCTGTTAAGGCGAACTTCACTTGAATGTAATCCAACAAATTGTACTTTCAAACGTTATTAAGAATTTTTATAAATTTCGAACATAACCTGTATCTACTATTGTTCGGTGCTAATGGTTTTTACATTTTTATCTAACCTTTATATTTATATTTTGTACTTTTATATATTTTATATGTCTATATTTGTATGTATATTTTTACATAAATTTTGTACATTGACATACTTTATAAATTTTACATTCTACATATTTGTATGTACACCGTATAAACTCATTTTATGATAATTTAGAAATAGTCATAGAGAATGATATTGGCTGAAGAAAGTAAATATTTTTAAACATAATTTTAAAGAAACTGTAATGTATAAAATTGTTATAGCAGTGAATTGTGATGAATAAACTTAAAGTGCCAATAATTTATCTTGACATTTTTATCTGAACTATGCCAATTTTATAACATGACAGAATAAATATGGCTCCTATTAGTTTACATGTCAAGTAGTATTGAACAATCTTTGTCCTAACAAGAAAAAATTGTTTATATCAGTCCATAAATGATTGATATCTTAGTAAAATAAGCAGTGTGATAAATCTTCTGCAATATAAAGTACTGCATAATTGTGAGTAATTGTGCAGCATAACACGAAATATCTGCTAAAATCGGTGTTGGTGAAAATCGAGTCGATTGTCGACGATTTCAATGTAACCTTTCACCTGTTGTACTTTGTTATTTCTGTAGAATCGTAGAGTGTTGCAGCAAGTTGCAATTCAATCACCATTTATCACGTTCAATTTAAGAACGTCGTTTTCACGATTGTCCACGGTGGGACCTGAATTTATTGCCGTACGGGATCGCAGCGTTGCAATCGAAGTAAAAATGAAAGGGAACGATAACGACGCTTCTTGTCGGACGGACAGAACTTTCGCCGTCGTTATTGTATCACATTTAGAACACATCGTAACGTCTTCTGGGTCTCGTCGTAAATCTAACGGGTCGTATGTGAGTCGAAACGTAAACAGCTTGTATGACTGATCCTAAATCCGGTAAAATTGACTTAATATCTTTCTCGATCGTGATAGCACACACACGTGGATACGTATGTGAACTCGACAATTTTTGTAAGGAAAAATTGTTGTATTCGTAAATTTTCTTTTCAATTATCAATTTTGCAATGTTTTGCAAGTTTATACATTTTAATACTCGTAAATTCTCAAATTATAAATTTTCAAATTTATTTCGAATTTAATATCTTCCTCGATCGTTATAGCACACACGTGGATACGTATGTGAACTTGACAATGTTTACTTTTTGTAATTTCTGAAATTTAAACATTTTGAAATTTTTTAATTTCAAACTTTCTAACTTTCTATACTACTAAATATTTAGATTTTTATATTCCTAAATAGGTAAATCCCTATGTCCTAAGTCCCTACGTCCCACAATCCCTACGTCTCAAATTCCCTATGTATCAAAGACTCCATAATCCAAAATACCTACATACCAAAATCCCTACGTCCCAAAGTCCCTATATCCCAAAATACCTACATTCCAATATCTCTACGTCCCAAAATCCCTACGTCCCCAAATCGGTATATTCCCAAATCACTACATCCCCAAATCGGTACATCCCAAAATCCCTACATCCCAAAATCCCTACACCCCAAAATCTCTACGTCCCAAAATCTCTATGTCCCAAAATCCCGACATGCCAAAATCCCTACGCCCCAAAATCCCTACATCCCAAAATCCCTACATGTCAATATCCCTACGTCCCAAAACCCTAAATGTTCCCAAAGTTTAAGTCCATCCGCAAATTCCTGAATGCTCAGAAATCCCTAAAAATCGTACGTTTGCGAAAGATCCCTCTATCCACGTCCGAAACGTGGAAGATGGCGCGTGAGACGAACGACAGCTCCCAGCGAAAAGGAAACGTTTCTTTGTGTTTCGAAACGAGTTCGTGTCTTTATAGTGCCTTGAGCTGTTCATCAGGAACACTCTTGTTTGAACGAGGCAGCTTTACTCCAGTGCTGAGAAAAAGCTGCTTCGTTTGAGAACCTTTTTCGAAAACGTATTGTGGATAAACCATAAGTCACTTCCGAATGATATTTTAGAAATGATGAAGTGAACAAGTTTCTGAACAGAATTTATATCGACAGTGGTCAAACAGTTCCATAGGAATGTTTGATCATAAACATGTGTATAATTGTTTTCAATAAATTGTCATTTATTAGCAAATGTTCGTCAAATTTGATATCATAAATATTTAGTCTGAAGGTTATTTTAATAATTTCAGAAAAATTCAGCAAACCTCTCAACTAGGTTTAAGAATTGTTACTTAATAACAACAAAAATTCTAACGTAAACAATTGCTTAATATGTAATTACACTAAATTAATATATGGACAGCTCCACTTAAACAGTTAAAAATTATATAAAGTAGTATTTTCATTTTTGTCATACCAAGTATTTCAATGTATGAGTTAATACAATGTATTTTCAGTCAGGTGAATAAATTCTTAATAATATACGCGTTAAATCTGTGTGGCAATTTGAGGGGTCACTTATGGGTGACACGGCAGTCAAAGCCACCATAATTGGGACACATAACCTATTTAGCGGATAACGGAGAAAAAACAATGATATATTTCCCCGTTTTATCGCAATGTGCGGCGTTTTATGGAACTCGCGAGCAACCAGGTCGCCTCCTCGTTGACGAGGACGTTAATCGTTCCTGCAAACTGCTCGACGTCGTTGTTACAAACCGGACGGCCCCGTGCATCGGCAAAGACGGCGATAATCTTCCTTAAAATTCGCCAACGTCGACGGCCATTAAGTATGTTCGAGTTTGCGCGTCGGCCTCTTTACCGTGGAACGTGGTGGCTGAGGATAAGGGAGAATGAAAGAGTCGGTAAGGGTGACAGAAGCAAAGTCACACTGGCTTTGTGCCAAACAACCCTCTTGGGAGCCTCGAGATCGAAAAACTCATCTGTCACGACCTTCGACCTTCTCGAATAAAGTTTATCTCGCTAACTCACGGAAATTATGCGCTGACTATGATCGGGAACATAGGAGCTTGTAAAATGTGCCTTCTATAATGGATGTCAGAAATTTTGTGTAATTCGGGGGAATTAAAAGTCGCGTAACCTTGGGCCGATTTCTTTTTGTTGGAATGTGGAGTTTGGGATTTTGGGAGTTTAGGATTGTGGAGGGTTGGAATTTTAAGAATTTTGAGATTTTGAGGTTTTGAGATTTAAAGGTTGTGGAAATTTTGGAACTGTGAGGATTTGAGGACTTTTGGATTTTGAGATTTTGGGATTTTTGGGATTTTAGGGTTTTTGTGGGGATTTTGTGATTTTGAGACTAGAGTTTTGGGATTGTAAAGTTTTGGGGCTTTGGAATTTTGGAATTTCAGATTTATGGTGTTGGAATTTTGCCATTTTGGGATTTTAGGGCTGTGGAGTGTCAACATTTTAGGATTATGGGATTTTGAGATTTTAGGGCTGTGGAGTGTTGGAATTTTGGAATTTTAAAGATTCTTGGATTTTAGGGTTTTGGGATTTTAAAGTTTTGGGACTTTGGGATGTTGGGATTTTGAAATTCTGAGATTTCAGATCTATGAAGTGTCGAAATTTTGGCATTTTGAGATTTTAAGGCTGTGAATTATTGGAATTTTGGGATTACGGAATTTTATGATTTTAGGGCTGTAGAATGTTGAAATTTTTAGATTTACAAATTTTTTGATGATGTGATATTGTATATGAAATGTTGGAATTTTTGAATATTAAAAATTTGGAGATTTTGAGTCTAAGGGGTTATAGAGTGTTGAAATTTTGGGATTTTAAGAAATTTGTGATTTTGCAAATTCTGAAATTTTGTGATTTTAAGTCTTTGAAATTGTTAGATTTTTGAGATTTTAAGGTTGTGGAATTTAGACATTTTTGAATTTTGAGATTAGCCATGCAATGTTATAATTCAGGTTTCTTACGATATGGAATCTTGTGATTTTTAATATTAAAAATTTTGAAGCAATAAGACTGGAACTTCGAAATCCACATTAGGACGTTGAACTCTAAAATTTCTACTTGGGATTTTGAAATTTTTAAATATTTGAATTTGTTAAAATCTTGTATAGTTACTACTGTTCTAACTTTCAACTTTGTACGATCAGAAATTATATCGGAGAACAATTACAAGGAACATGTGAGACGCCACTATAAGCCACATGTGTAAAATATCATATGCTACAATAATCTAAATGTTGATCACGTAGAGCAGTCATGGCTTATTCCTTTATACGACAGAGCAGATCGGTATAGAAAAAACGTTAATGGTTGCCATATAACACGAGCAATGGAAGGATGAATTGAACAAAAACGTATCTTTTTTTGGATAAGCTTATAAGATCTCGAGATTGGCCCAGTTCAGTCTCAGCCATTCTGTTTCGCACGCTAAATATTCATGACACGAGACCGCATATCTCGGCCATTGTTCCAGGTTGCGGCATGGAAATACCATGAAACCACAAGAGGGTCGAATAGAACCCCTTGGTCTTTCTTAGTTTCTTTGCACGACATGCCTCACTTATACCACTCCGCCATTCATGCATCTCTGCACGTGGATCCCATGGTCATACAAGTATGCTTTAGCCGTTGTCTTATTCTACTGGCAGCTATTGTTTATCGCTCATTCAAGCATAATTACAGCTTTATTTTATTACATGTAGTATACATTACATTGTATACATACAGTACATTATAGTACATTATACGTAGTACATTCATATATTGTATATGATATGTTATATTGCACGTTTCAGATTAGGAATATTACATGTTTAACTTATTATATTAAATATATTTATATGTTTTACATATTACATTATGTCTCAAACTTGCTCGAAATTGTTATATATTTCTTTTCCAAACTTGATAAAATATTGTGTGATTTTTGAACGTTAACCTAAGCTACAATTCTTTCGACAGCTACCACCACTTACTGCAATATTAGGATAAAAAGAGAAAGTTAAAATGTTAGATATATTTTGTAATTAGCAATTCCTAATTTTACACAGTATAATTAGTATTAAACTGAAAATTCAAAAGAGTACAAATAAAATTAGTGACTGTCATATTTGAGTCAAAATGTGACTCGATAATCGAGAGGTTAATAATCATATACAATTTCAGTGCTCAATCATTTTAATTGTCAGCACTTAAGTTAGTTTGCGCGTGTTAAACATATCATTGACACTCTATTTACTTTTCTTATACGCGACAAATGATCCTACTTTCAGTCACAAATATTTGTTCCCTTTTATTCGGAGTTTTCGAACTGCCTCTTGACAAGCATTGATAGTAGCTGCCATTATCGCTGGGACTGTTTTGTAATTTAGACCGTGCTAAGCTGACAAGCTTTCATAATCGATTACGCCATCGCACAGTTGTTTACATTTCCACACCCTTGTTGTACAGAGATGAGTACGTACCCGAGATACATAAACGTGTACTCGAGCCACAATGCGAAGCAATTAATTGAACAAGATCCTATTATCACTATGTCAAGCGGACCCCATTCTTCAAATACTGCTGCGAATCTTAGGAAATGGATGTCGACTTCGGTTTTAATAAATCATGAATTATTGTCGTTTTTTCCAAAATATTTCAGATTGTTTTTAATCACTACTAATTTTACTTATTTCAATAATTACGGAAACATGATTAATTATTTCATTGATCAAGCTTTGCTCGCTAAATAAATTTTGGTTATACTGGTCAAATTTAATTAAGTAAATAATCTTTACTAATTATTTTACTGGTCAGATATCACTAAGTAAATAATTTTTATTAATTGTTTCATTAATCAGATTTCACTCATTAAATACATTTTACTAATCAGGTTTCTCTAATTATTTCACTAATCAGATTTTACGCATTAAATAAATCTTACTAATTATTCTACTAGTCAAATTTCACATTGTATACCATGTATACACACACTGTATAGAATACACAAAATTGTATTTGCTATCGTTTCTTTTGTTACAAAAGAACTATCTAACTAGACTGTACCTAGTCCTGTTATTAGCTCCGTAAAGCTCAATCTCTACTACCCTCGCGATCGACCACGTAAACCGTGTAAAAAATGAAGCAGTCACCGTGGTTTCGAAAGAGCGTTGAGGAGATTCATGGAAAATGTATCTATAGTCTCGGTAAAAATTGATGCGTGACTGGAACGGAAGTAGCCGAAGTTTAGAATATTCAGCGGGCTGAATGTTCGAACGTGCACGTCTTCAGCCGAATGACTCGAGAGACCAACCGGTTTTAATTAACAATTGTCCCGTTCATTTTTCAGTTAAGCACGCACTTGTAACTTCGAATTTGTTTCCGGTCGGTCGTGAGATCTGGGAAAGATACAGGTGCGCTAATTAGCGGCGACCTCGTGAAATTCGTTAATGAGAACAAGTCACGACTGGAAGGGAAAGTCGTTCACGCGAACTAATCATTTTCCGATAATGTCGTTATTTTGGTAATTAGTTGACGCATTCGATCGCGTGCACGCGTCGATTTTCAAATTAATGGCCTTCGAATGATGAGACGGAATCATCGAAAGTGAGTGATCCATGAAACATTTGATTTAAAGATGGACATTTTTTTGTTGCTATTAAAATAGTTTAATATGTACAGGGTGATTTGTGTCATCCTTTAAACTTAAGTATAAATTGCTATTAACATTATGAATAGCTTTTAAAATTAATAATGCGTACGTTGTATAATTATAAGACTTAAAAGTCGGATAAAAAGTGAATGATCTTAATATTTATAACTTGTTACATTTTAATTTTAACATCAGAGAAACTGAACGCCAATAAATGACTTCATATTAAGCTATTTTAATTTGAGACAAGACTTATGATTAATTATTATGAATTTCTATTACTGAACTACGAGTATTCATGCATTTATGATATTTCAAAGTGTGCAAAGTGAACATAAACTATGTAATCCACAAGCAATATTGTTCTGAAATAATTTATTTAAACTATGCAGTCTCCAAAATATTATTAATGCATGACCATCCACAGTCTTATGGTTTTTTAATACCCCTCCACATATTACTAATTCACCTAGCGAATTTAGTTTCCTCTTCAACCTTTCCTACCTCGGCTGCCCCATATTTTGTTAATCTAATTGTCCGAAAACAAGTTTCCAACTCGATAAAAATGAATAATCTTAACTGCTTCATAATGGTGCATATAAAAGAAAACTTCCTTTAAAAAACCATTATAGTTATTTTTATTGTGCTCCGCACATATCCGCGCAGGGAGTCGCAAGAAAATTTCCTGCCAACTCCAGAAAGTAATTCTGTGCACTCGTTGTAACCGTAAGGTTTAGAGAAAAATTCGCCAACACTTTTATTCGAAATAAGCGGTCCGTCCGCGAAATACCGAGTACAAATATGCGCTGGTCCAACTTGTTCCCATTACGTGTCGTGGAAAGTTCGGAAGATCGTGCAGTTCGGTTTTCTTTTTCTCCCCTTGCCGCGGAAAGAACACACCCGGTGAAAACAAACTCGCAGAGTCAAAGTTTAATCCCTTCGGAAGATTATGGGGGCCTTCGGTAGTTTCGGTATCACGTAACGAGTATCTTATTCTGAATCCCGACGTCGTTGCGGCGGCTAGGCTTATCGGTGCCGCCATGAAACTTTTCTCGCCGCCATCTTGTCGAACACCGCTTCTCGCGCGGAACATATTTCGCAACTGATTTCTTTAACAACCCTTCAACTTTGGCGATTCTTCGCGAACTTACTTCGATCAATCCCGTCTTTCTTCGATTAATCTTCGCGATACGGAAATTAATTGATGCCATGTATGGTGACCAGGAAAAAGGCAAAGTTGCTCGGAGTTATTGTGTGCCGCAGCATTCCGTCGACATCGACGACGCGTGAAATTGCTGGCCACTTGAGAAACTATTTGATCCTGTAAAGTTTAATCCTTTGTAGATGCAGATTACTGTCTTGGTTATGAACGTACACATTATAAACCTGGTATGCTCTTACGATGTAACGGTTTTCAATTTCGATGACATTTTGTTAATTGTTTGCTCTTTGTGGGAATAGGAATATGTTTGGTAGAAAGACGTTTTTGAAACCGTTTGTTTTTAAACGTTTGCAAAAATTGTATATATAACAATAAACTAATTTTAAATTCAATTATTACTTGTAATTACATGCACTAAAAAAAAAATATGCAATGTAACGTGTAGTATACATATACAACATACAATATATTTTACAAGAATAATAATGTGTCATAAAATGATGTATTATAGAAATAATATTGCAATGTTATGAATGTACAATACATAAAATATTTTACAATATATTCCGCAAATCGTATAAATAGTATACTCCAAAAAATATATTTAAAGAATATACTGCAAAATTTCAATAAAAATTCTCCATTACTATAAATTACAAAATAAAAAATCAAGTACAACTTGATCATATAAGTATGCTCGTTTTCAATTAATAAGAGGGAAATCTAATTGGTCAAGGTAACACGAAACAGTGAACCAACTAATAGTACGTTCTAACGGAGTTGTCCAGCACTTGGTGTCAAATAATTTCCCGTCCGTGGGTGCGAGGTTTCGGTAGTTGCAGGAGTCTCGAAGGAAGAAGAAGAAGAAGGAGGGCAGCTCGTGGGGCGAGTGTTGGTCGGTTGTGTGAGTTTGCCGTTGGCTGGTTGTCACCACGGGAACCTGGGACCGAGAAGACATTAATTACTCTTATCTGTGCAAACAGTAGGTCCGTTACAGGCAACCGAGGTCGGCTCCGGAGTCTCGGCAACTCGTCCGGTTAGTTGCGGCCTGCCCTCGTTCCGCAAGCTCTAAAACCGCGTCGTCGCTTTCAATCGCAATACACCCTAGCCCGAAGATACCAGCCTTTCGACCCTGTGCCCTGCCCATCCCTGCAAGCTCCTCCATTCACCGGCATCGGGCTTTCGTGCCACGAAATACGAGGCTTGCCACAGTTTAACGAGCCGTAGCTTGTAGCCGAGCGAAGCTGCGAGCGAAGAGGACAACTATACGTCGACACGCGGAAGGATTAATCCTCTGCTCTTCTGCTCTAGACCTTGGACTCTTATTTTCAGGGATGGCTTTCTCGATACGCTGGAACTCATTCAAGTGCAGGACAGTTTTAAGAAAATTGCACGGTATCGTATACTGTTGTGTTTGGAACGAATTATGTAATGAGAAGAGCGCTACATGTATTTATTTATCACATAACTGGTCTCGAATTTGAGGTACATGTCTATTTATATGTTTCGAATTTGGAAATTTGGAATTTGAAATTTGAAAATTTGGAAATTCGGAAATAGGGAATTCTACAATTTGGATTTCGAAAAGTAGAAATTCGGAAATTTGGAATTCGGAAATTTGGAACTTACAATTTTGAAATTCGAAAATTTGGAATTCGGAAAACTGGAACTTACAATTTTGGAATTCGAAAAGTTGAAATTCGGAAATTTGGAATTTGGAAATTTGGAATTCGAAAAGTTGGAATTAGAATATTTGGAATTCACAATTTTGGAATTCGAAAAGTTGGAATTCAGAAATTTGGAATTCGAAAAGTTGGAATTCGGAAATTTGGAATTTACAATTTTGGAATTCGAAAAGTTGAAATTCGGAAATTTGGAATTTGGAAATTTGGAATTCGAAAAGTTGGAATTCGAAAATTTGGAATTCACAATTTTGGAATTCGAAAAGTTGGAATTCAGAAATTTGGAATTCGAAAAGTTGGAATTCGGAAATTTGGAATTTACAATTTTGGAATTCGAAAAGTTGAAATTCGGAAATTTGGAATTCACAATTTTGGACTTCGGAAATTTCGAATTCACATTTTTAGAATTCTGAAATTTGGAATTCGGAAATATGATATTTGAAAATTTTGAATTACCACATGTAAAAAATTCCAAACTTATCAACTTTCTAAATTTTCGAATTACCAAATATTTAAATCCCCATTTCACAAAAAATATTTCTAAATATACTAATTTTCAAGATTAAAAAATTCCTAAATTTACATAAAAAATCACTCATAATTTAATGATAGAATGTTATCACAATATTATGCTTAAATGAATTTAAAACTTGCAATTAAATTAAAACGTCTACAAAAATGTTTTGTCGATATTCATATTACAAAATGGTCTTTTACCAGTTAAAGCAAGCAATGATTAATTTGAAACCGCACAAATCCGATGCGATTTACCGAAACAAAAGTACCGCAAAATAAATAACGTTCATGCTACATATATCAATTTAAAGCTTAACATTTGATGAAACTGTATAAACTTTTTACTGATATTACTCGTGGAAGTAAAAAGTCAATTTAACAATCAATTTGGTGCTTACTACTGTCCATTAACGGACAGGCATTTTTTAATCGTTTATACATCCATGGATATTTCGATTTGTTCATTTTCTGTGCAATATAAATGTATTTACATATTTTATATGAAGTTGGACAACTGGTCCATTACAAATAACTTAAAAATTTTACAACTTGATTTTTTGAAAATTTGGAGATTCGAGGACTTGTAAATTTATAAATCTAATAATAATAGAATTTGAATATCTGGAAATTTAGTAACTATAAAATTATTGAGCAAATATTTACTAATTTGAATATGTGAAAATTTGTAAATTAGAATCGGAGGATTTTAAACTTGAAAAACTCAAGAGTTGAAAATTTGAAAATTTATAATATAAAATTATATTTTACATAATTTTCCAATGTACTTATAAAGAAAATTATAAACTCATAAATTTCTATAATGAATATATTTCTTCCATAACACCTGATCAAGCAGTGAAAATGAAATTTTAGAAAAGTGTTTCAATTGCGACAGTACATCTTTCTTACCCGCCATTTTTTAAACACAGATATACTAGTTTAAAACAGAGATAGAATACAAAGCTAACGATCGAGTAATTGTATCGCAGAGTACAGGAAGTAGCTATGTAATCATTATAGCCCGGTGTCAATTTAAAAACGTCGTAAACGTCTGACTGTTCTCTTTTCCAGATTATATCTGTTACTTGCGGTAAATGTGTCGTCCGATGACAATTAACCAACGTGAAATGAACGACCATATAAAAGAAGCAATTGTCACGTAAAACGAACGGCAGAGTTTAAATCGAACCACCGAACTTACCATTTTTCCAGCGGTGTCGGAAATAAATCCCCGGACAATTCTAGCAGGGTGAAAATTACTTTCACGTATTAAATTCGCAAGCTAATTGCGACCGCAAATTTTCCAGCAGCAAAGTGCGTCAAGAGCACGTGTCCCGTGTTGCGGTTCTTCCGCAGTGCTGATCCGCAACTGTGTGGCAGAATAACAGGCTGGGGTAATCCTCCAACCCGCGAGACGATTATATGCTTGGAAAAAAGATGAACAAAAAGCTCCGGGACGTTGAACTGTTGGTGTACGAAACTTTTGATCAATTATACTTCGCGACCTCCGTTCGAACTAATTGTACAGTACAGTACAATATGTACAGTATTTATATTCTATGTATATGTAGAAACATTGATATTATACTATGTGTATAGAATACTGTATTCTTTCCCATACATGTACATATTAAACATATAGTATACGTATACATGTATAGAAAATGGATAGTATTTTATTTCTGAAGTTGTGTATAGGTGAATTGAAGAATTGAAGAATTGAAGAATTGAAGAATTGAAGAATTGAAGAATTGAAGAATTGAAGAATTGAAGAATTGAAGAATTGAAGAATTGAAGAATTGAAGAATTGAAGAATTGAAGAATTGAAGAATTGAAGAATTGAAGAATTGAAGAATTGAAGAATTGAAGAATTGAAGAATTGAAGAATTGAAGAATTGAAGAATTGAAAAATGGAAGAATTGAAGAATTGAAGAATTGAAGAATTGAAGAATTGAAAAATTGAAGAATATGAAAATTTGTGAATTGATGGATAGCTGTATAGGGAGACTGGTGAAATTTATACTTTGAAGATTTGTGAATTTTTAAATTGGACATGTGATGAATTGATGAATATCTGATTTTCTGAGTGTGTAAATTCGACAATTCATGATCTCGTAAATTTATGAATTTCTAAATTTGTTAATTTGTAAATTTAAAAATTGTCAAATTTGTGAACTTCTGAATTAAAAAATTTAGAAATTTGGAAATTTTTTTTCGTGCCCAAATCTGTCGATCGACTGTGAAACTCTTTATCGTCTCACATGCGCATAACACATCTCACTAGAAATCTTTAAAACTTGCTTATACTTCCTTCCTGTGAATAGTCACTGATAGGAGCGCAACGAAAGCTGGTGGTTGCGTCGTTTCCCGACGATGGCGAATAGTCTAACCTCTTTCATTCGAAACCCCGTTGTCCGTACACTGGTAGCATGGCCACCAGTTGACCCATTTGGCTGGAGTTTCTACGGTGTGATATCGCTTAAGCTCAATTTACGTAATATCGACGTAGCCGAGGCTGGCTGAAATGGAATTAAGATCAGACAACTGTATGGGAACAGAAACGGTACAAGAACGGGGGAAGAAAAGACGAAGATAAAAATGAAATGAAACGAATTTCTTGAATTTTCTTCGACAACTTTCTTATAGAACGAAACTTGAAATGATCCGAAGAAGTTTCAACGGGTTTGCTTGTCAGTACCGTATACTTTTTTATGCAGAACGTTCTTAAGAATCAATCTACGTGAAAAGAACATTATACATCATTATTGAAAAATGATGCAAACACGTTTGTTTAACTCCGTGTATTTTTATTTGTATTAGTCTTGCAAACTGTCATATTGCAAGAAATTATTTGACAAGCAATTATAATAGTTAGAACAAACAGTTATATGGCAGACAATTATTTGGTAGACAATTACATGGCAGACAAGTATTTGGCAGTCAATTGTCTGGTAGATAATTATATAGCAGACAAGTAAAAAGTTATCTACGTGACAATTACTTAACAGGCAGTTGTCTAGAGAACATTTATCTGTAGGGTTTGAAAATAGTTTCGTATAGTAATAACTTCGCAGACAGTTATGTAACGAACATTTATCTGTAGGATTTGATAGGTGATATTACAGTAATGATCTTTGACGTGATCTTTTTACATAAATAGTTACACTATTTACATTTTAAATTCTCATTATTATAATTCTTTTTTTATACTTCTTTCAAAATACATAAAAATCTCGTTTAGAAATTTAATTATTGAATTTCAGTCAAAGGATTCTCGTATAAATTTGACCAGATACAGGACTAACAAAATTACTAAGCGTTCTTGCTTCTTTTTCTTTGGTGCTGAAATTAAAAGTTCGTTCTCGTAAAGCATAAACCAAGAAAAGTGGCTTGAATAGGAAAACAAGGGAAGAACACTTGAACAAGCAAGAAGATAGGATACAAAGGACGAAAAATGTAGAAAAGTAGAAGGAACAATACGAATTCCCGTAAAAATATTTACATTCTAGGATATAAAGAAAGTAGCAGAGAGGTTGTAAAGCATAGAGCAGCAAATCGTAGAGGAAGAACAACGGGATTTAGAAAGAGGACGACCACAGAAGGTGAATCAGAATTGTGGCGAACAAAAATACAAGCGGAACACCGTAAATGAAACACGATGAACGAGAAAGAGGATGGTGACAAAGGCATTTTGGAATCGAGAAAATTCAGAGACGACGTTGATGTGGCGCGTCGTCTAACACGAGAAGTCTCGGGGAGCTCGTGAGTCTTTACTCGTTACGATGCTAGCAGGGTTAAATGAATATTTCACCATACTTTTGAGCGTCACTGTCGCCTAGTGTCAAACGGCGGCAGCTGGAACGTACAGGGTGCTCGAAAAGTAGTAATTGCACTTCTGCATCAGGGTTTTGGAATTTTCGAAATTTAAGATTTTGGAACTTCAGAATTTCAGAATTTATAAATTTATAAAAGTACAAGTTTGGAAATTTGGAAAATTGAGGATTAAAGAACTTGGGACTGGTGGTTACTCAATTTCTTAACTTGAAAATTTAAGTTTTTATGTTTCTTCATTTTTTAACTTATGGAAGTTTTTAAATTTCCAAATACTACATTTCCACATTCTCTAAGTTTCTAAACTCTTAAACCTTAAATTTCCAAATGTCTATATCCCCAAAAGCTGAAATTTCCAAATCATAAAGCACGAAATCCACAAGTTACCCAAATTCCATAATTTTCAGAATATTCGAACCGAAAACGCCGGTGCTATTCGCAGGTTGAATAAAATGGCGCATATGGGGCAAAAGCTCGAGAGAGTTTAAAGTAAAATTTCGCCATCGATATGCATCGATAACGGTTCAATAACCAATAATCGTTATTTACCTACCACCCCGTACGCAACTATAGGATGGCATACAGGTTCGCCGTATCTCGAGGATCACTTTTGTCGACGAAAGCTCCTCGAGCAGGAAGCTCCCTCTTTTTTTTCCCCGTGCTTTCTCGTCACGGAGTTGCGGTGTTTACGCCGAACCTCTTGTCTCGTATCTCGGCTCGTTCCGACGCCAACGACGTTTGTGACGAGCCGAGCGGCTCACCTGCGAAAGCTTCACGAATTTACGAGACGTTCTCGTGATTCGGAAAAATCCCTCGTCCCTCCCTCAAGTGCCACTTACCGGGTTTACTACTCGAAACCGCACGAATTGAGCCATTTCGAGCGAGGGAGGAGCCGCGTCTCTCGTGCTCGCGTATCTGAATGTCTCTGAACACGAACGGCCTCTTTACGTTCTCTAAGCTGATACCTTTTAACCCGCGACAGCTACGAAATGGGATGAGGAATATTGAAACAGCGAAAGGTTTATCGCGGCCAATACTCGTAACTGTGTATCCGTTTTAAACGAGAACAACGGCGAATAAGAACGAGCCAGGGATTTAGAAGGACTTTCGTTTCGCGAATCTCGTTATTCACCTGTCTATAGTAGAATTGAATTTACTTCTTATTGCGGATTACGTATTGAGTATCCTCGATTCTGGATCAACTGTGTGATTATGAACTGAAACGATCGTGTTAGGGACTGAAAAATGTAAAATAAAAACACGAGGCGGGAAATAAAGACGCAAGACTCACAGAAAAGTAACTTTTATACTGAAAATTTGTTTATTTACATATTTGGTTAGCTGTATTTGCTAATAAGTTTTGTTTAATTTGCTGGAATTTTGTTCTTGAAAAGTGAATTCTTTCACGCGTTGAATCATTATATTTTTTTAAATAATGGTTATTTTTAAGTGTTCGAAATGGTAAGGCATTGTTATAATTTCAGTTCTGACTGTTCAAGATTTAAATAATAATAAAAAAAGGTACGTGTGAAGCATTTGATCAAACTCAGAATTACATCGAAGTTTTATTAAAATTCATAGCAG
Organism: Megachile ligniseca; assembly: GCA_945859555.1. Taxonomy (NCBI): domain Eukaryota; kingdom Metazoa; phylum Arthropoda; class Insecta; order Hymenoptera; family Megachilidae; genus Megachile; species Megachile ligniseca. The sequence goes on from OX243780.1 coordinate 5,117,118, forward strand.
AGGGAATGCACAACTTTCCTTGTTACAATTAAGTGCTTGTTTAAGAGTTTACTAATTAAATTCTGATGAAACTACTTCATTAAGAAGCGACTGTACATTTCCTGCCTGCCTGTATGGTCATCGTGAACATAATGCAGAATTCTCGACAAATTTTTTCCTCTACATCGCTAAAACTGCCGAGAAGAGTTTCGAGTGCTCTTTAGGGCGTATTGAAGTGAATCTCCGAGAAGAAGTCGCGTTAATTATTATCCATTAATGAAACAGCAGCTCGGGCTGAATTCTGAATCGTGGATTACGTTGGGTAAAAGTTCTGACGGTGATTTTAGATTTTAGACTTCGTGACGTATAGAGTGTCTCATGTAAACGTATAGTACTTTAAGAATTTACGTTGACAGATTAAAAAAATTAATCTTGAATCGAAAACGTGGAGCACATCGAACAAATTGTGTTCAATAAATTTATTTAACGTTGAATAAATATTATCTACAATTTTTGCAAAAATTAAATAAAGAAAATAGAAAGTTTTAGTTTGAATTGTCTTTATCTTTTTTTACATTATTATTTAATTATACACTAACCAGTGAGTCATACAAAATTTAATATACGTATTCTGTCTAAAATATTTAGCTTTTCATTCGAGTACTGAATATATTTTCAAAATTTCGAAAGAAACAAAAAATTGACGAAAGTTTTTACTAACAAGAGGTATTGTCGAGCCGAGTGCAGTTATTATTGAGTTGTAAGTGTAAAGTTTTCGACGTTCTCATTTGTGAAATTTTTTTTTCATTCTCGCCAAAGAATCTTCTATCTCGGATAAAGACGTCGGGGACCGGAGTTTCTACATCCGGTTTCCAACTTCCTGTCACAGTATGCGGCGCATGCTGCGGCGAAACAGGACATCGGATGGAAAGATGGAAAAATACAGCGGGTCTATGAACTGGGATAATGTATAGAGGCTGTAAAAGCAGCGGAACTTTCTTCCAAACGTAAAACTGTAAAGAAGAGAAAAATTTCATCCGTCAATGATATGTTGTACATTATACATGTTATTTGTGCGCAAAATTGATTTGTTGCTGACAAATATAACAATTTTTTTGGTGTTGCATTATCATTTTTTAATTGCATTGCTGTTTTGTATTATTATTCAAAATACAATAAGTGGATTTTAGGAATAATATCGTCTTCGACTTTTCGTTAGTTAAAAAAATATAAATTTGATTTGTTGAAATTTATTCAGATTTAAGAAATGTGTTTTATTGATATTTATTACAATTCATAAGATGTATGAAAGAATAATGACTGCGATTTCTTAAGGTTTTTAAAATTTAATTTTGAATAAATGTAATTATCCATTATTCTAATACATTAAATTGATACACAGTATGTCCAGTATCCAAGTATAGTCTCCAGTAATACTTGAACAAAATTCTTCACTTATTTTAATAATTTAACATTAAATATACGTGTACAAAGTTCAACGTGTTTACCCTCCTCAACAGTTTCAAACAGCTTAAATCCAAAAAGCCAACTTTCTCAAATTTGTACACAGATTAATTTGTCACGTCCGATAATTAATAAAATCTGATACGTGCTAGCAAAACTTAAAATTCCAAATTTGTTCAAACATGCAACAGCACGTACCACAAATGTGCACTCGTGTCATAGCGCATTATATTAAAACATAAGACTCGTAAATGATATTAAAAATAAGTCATATAAATCCCTAACGAACATAATGGCTCCTATAATCAGCCCCGAATCACGTATTCAAGCCATTTCTTACAATCAAGATATTCAAATCCAGCTGTGCCACATTTGTAAGTCCAATTAATCTTCGTGCTATTAATCTATGCAACTTTAAATCATTCAAGCTGCAAGTGTTATCTGCATCACCACATTTACGTGGAAAAACAACGGTGTTCGAATCGGGAAAACAGGAATTTTACGTTTAAATTTTATTCGCTGGAATTAGTAAAGTTGGTAGAGGAATTAACGTTTGCAGTGTGAGTTTTCAGAAGCAACTGTCTCCAACTGTCAACAACTATTATATTATGGTGTCCAGGAACCGCCAGAGACCCACCACTGACCTATTCATGATCCTTTCAAAGGATTAAACTTTAACGTGTCCATGGTAAGCGCTTTCTCAAATATCCAGCAACAGTGTTTCTCTTAAAGCGCTTAGCTTACACGTTTGTATTACGTACAATTGTTTGCGACACAAAAAGCCTTATTAAAATATGGTGAAGAGGGAAATTACAGCGTTTAAAGTTGTAACAGCCGCCGGGTGTGTTTACACGGGGCAAACTGCCTAAATTGCACCCCCGTCCGAAACTTGCGCAACGTGATTTCGCTTTTAAATAGTCTGTTAGGACGGCGGAAATAAAATTTTACCTCAAGAACTTTAATTTTATGATTATTAAGGGTTCTGGTAAAGTTTCAGTATTTGCTTTTATGTTTCAGTATTTTAGAATCTTACAATTTTCAGACGAGCAATTCTCTTATTTTTTAACTTCCTGAACTTTTTAATCTTTTAATATGTTTTATCATTTTTCAATTTCCACTTAACTGTGTTTCAAATTCCTAAATTTTCAATCCTTAAATTTAACGAATTTTCAAATTTCCAATTGTGCAATTTTTTAATTTTCTAATATCCTATACATTCACTCTTCCAATTTTCTAAATTTCTAATATTGAAATTTTTCACTTTCCAATTTTTCCAGTTTCCCAATTTCCCAATTTCCCAATTTCCCAATTTTCCCAATTTCCCAATTTCCCAATTTCCCAATTTTCCCAATTTCCCGATTTCCCGATTTTGTAATTCCCCAGTTTCTAATTTACCAATTTCCTGAATTTCCATTCTTCCAATTTCCAGTTCTCCATTTTCTCATTTCGCAATTTCCGCATTTTCCACATTTTCAAGTTTTTAATGATCCAATTTTGCAATTTTCCAATTCAACAACTTCCCAATATCCTAGTTCTTAAATTTAAAATTTAACCAATCTTTTAATTGCACAATTTTCTACATTTCCAACTTTTCAATTTCTCAAAGTTTCCAAATTCTTAATATCTCGAAAGTTCTACATTTCTCAAATATTTTAACCTCTAAATCCCTAATTCCAAAAATCCCTAGGATACCTTAATTTCTATATCACTTGATCCTCATACCCCAATGTATCGAAACTCTTGGTTCTAGAAGTCCCTAGATATATAAATTTCTAGGTTCTCAAATTCCTAAAAACCGTATATTCCCTATAAATCCTATAAATCCCTAGAGTAAATCCTATATTCCTAGATGTTCAAATTCGTATGTTTCCATACCCTTAAATTCTTATATCTCTAGATCTCCAAAATCCTGTGCCTGAAATTATCAAGTCCCAAAAAATCACTTAAAATCAGCGATTCATCTTTTATTTGCCATAATTTCCCTAGAAAATATTTGCTATTGACTTCATTTAACCAATCACCAAAGCACAATATTACAACTTTAATATTAATTCAAACAATAATTTGAGAAACATAGGTAAATTTGAATGCAATTATAAATCCAGAATTAAGACAAAGAAATTTCTTCGCACTGATCAGTAATAGAATCGTAATTAGAATCATTAGAAAGTTCCGGGTCGTAAATCACCTTTCCTCGTACAACAGCTGAAAATTTTGGACCGGTTCTTGCTAATAGATCTAATTCGAGATAAGGTTACTAAACGTAATTGAGATTTATCCTCGATCGAGAAGAAGTTTCGAGAGGCCTAAATCGAGCCCTAATTCGTTGGAAAAACTTCCTAGTGAAACTGAAGATTTATCGTCGGACAGAATTGCTGCAACTTTAAAACCAAACCAACTTTACGAACAAAACTTTTCCACCGAGCTAAATATACTTCCTTCGTCCATGCTTCGTTGATACAAGATCTCGTTAGATAAAAATGCGTTTGAAACGTTGAGAAATCAACTAATTAGCTGAGGTAGATAAATAAGATAAATGTACTCATTGGCGACCACTAATTAGTCGTTAACTGTTTGTTTCATCTTATCAAACGTAGTTAATTAAAATGATCAATTGATCAGAACATCGTAGTTAGTAGTATCTACTAGATAAGATATATAAACTCATTAGGTCATTTGATGAGATACTAGTAAGTGCGATGTGTTGATCAATTAATCATTTTGATTAACATGTTTGATAAAGAATTATTAAGATTTCATTAAAGAATTATTTTTGAAAATGTCTAACCGGGCGTTTTCTCATCTATTTGTTAAACATCTTCAGGAACGAATTATTTTTTTAACCCAATTACTTTTGAGAATGTATAACGAGACATTTTCTTGCCTATTTGTTGAACGTCTAAACGAATTATTTTTTCAAACCAATTACTTTTGAAAATATGTAACGAAACATTTTCTTGCCTATTTGTTGAACGTCAGGAACAAATATTTAGAAACAAATTACCTTCGAAAATGTGTAACAGGATGTTTTCTCGTCCAATTGTTAAACGCCTCACTTCCGTCAGACTATGATATCTGTAGCTATGACGATAGAACAGCTGCTTTTGGACAAACAGATAAGTTTACCGTGACTAGACGCAGTACGAGCAAACACGATGATTGGCGTCGCTAGAGCAATTATTAGCGTTGAACACGTCGGTGCTAATAGACTGGTATGGGCATAAACATCTCTCAGAGGGTTGTCAGAACCATCCCCCGTCGACACACAGCCCTCTCGCGAGTTAATAGCTCGTACTTTCGGCCCGTGACTTCAACGGCGATCTAGATGAAGCTGCTTTATGAAGCCCGAGTGTACACAGTTTCCTCTTTCGTAGTTACTCGCACGTCGCGACGTCGTGCGTCGCGGACTAACGTGACGGCGCGTCTTTCTTTGCGAGTCTTCTCTTGATATCGCTTCTGAACACTATGTACACTCGGCTGCGATGAAGCTTTCCTTCAGATACAGGCACATATGTAAATTTGATAATTTTTGAACTTATACATTTTTGTGTTTTGCAATTTAAAAGTTTTGGAAAATTGTCATTTTCTAATTTTTTAATTTTAAAACTGTCTTACTGTATAATTGTGTAACTTTGAAACTTGTAACTTTATTACTAACATTGTAACATTGTAATACTGTAACTTTGCAATCATGCAATTTCTTATTTCCTAATTATCTAGTTTCCTACATTTATAATTTCCAAAGTTTCAAGTTTTCAAGATTTCGATTTTTCTAATCTTCAAGTTTTCAAGTTTACAAAATTCCTAAATTCCTAAATTCCTAAATTGATAAATTGATAAATTGATAAATTCCAAAATTTCTAAATTTTCAAATTCACAAATCCCTAAATCCTATATCCCCATATTTCCAAATTCCCAAATTCCTATATTTCTAAACTTCGAAATTTCGAAATTCCTAAATTTCCAAATCCTAAATTCTCAAGTCCTAATAAATTCTCAAGTGTCAACCTCTAAATCCCCAAATCCAAAATTCACAAATCTCAAATTTGGCAAATTTCCAAATCCCAAATTCTTAAATCCCCAAATCCTAAATCTCCAAATCCTAAATTTGCCAAATTTCCAAATCTCAAATTCCCAAATTTCTAAATCCCAAATTTCCAAATCTCAGAGGTTCAAAATTCCCAACTTCTCAACATTCTAAATCCCAAATTCGCAAATTCTCAAATTCCCAAATACCAAACCCCAAATCTCAAAATCCCAAAATCCAAAAATTTCCAAATCCCAAATACCCAAATCTTCAAACCACCATAATAAAAATATCAATTTTCTTCAAAAAATTCGACCATTTTCCTACGAATTCGTAAAAGAGTAAATAACATTAACACATCTCCAGACCATTCTTCGCTTCGTCTCTCCAAACCTGTTCGTATTCCACTCGAATACGAACACTCGAAATTATTTGCATACTTTCATGTCGTATACAGCAACCACACGACACAAGGAGCTATCAAAATGTTTAGTCGCTTCCCTTCTAGCCTCCTATAAATTTTCTCCGCATGCCTGCATCGTTCTGCCGACTGAATGATGAATGAATTTTTTTCCTTGGGTAAAATAAGGGTTGGAATGCGTGCGTACAATGATAGAAACCGAAGCGTATTATTACTCAGATAACAATACACGATATTCTCGATTAAATAAATTGTCTAACAGACGAAGTTTGTTGCGAAATGGAAAATTTTATTGCGTTCGTTAATCAAACGTTGCTCGATAATTATCGCTCGTTTCTGTTCAAGTAACGAGAATAAATATTCCGTTGCTTTCTCTAGCATATGTGCTTACGTTCTGAATGGGGTGAAAAGGTCTGGTATAAACCATTCTAAAACAATGTACGGTATATTTCATGTGGTTATTTGTTAAACTTTAATAGAATTTGATGATAAATTCAATTGCAGCAAGGACTCATATTGTGGCGCTTTTATATAACTGGTGAATATCTGCGTGCAGTAACAATTTATCTTTTTATTATTCATTTATGGTGATTCGACAATTTATTGTTGTAAAACGGATGGTGTGCAGTTAATGTATTGCGAAATAATATTTTGCTGTAATAAAGCGAACAATGCTAAATTGTGGAATAAATGATGTGAAATTACTTTATTGTGAAACTGTACTTTATTCTTGTAGAGGAAACACGGCTAAATTATGTTATCATAAAGTACTATGAAATTGTTGTAAAACGGACAATTCAAAGTAATGAATTTTGAAACGGAAATTATTTTATTATTTAGTTATGTTTTATTAAATTGCTTTGCAAAACATTTCTTTAAAACTGTATTTTACTATCGCAATACATATTTAATAATTCATACATAGTACAATAAATATAATTAAATCAAAATACAATGCTTTCGCAATTACGTCGCAAATATTGACATCAGGTAAATTAGTACACGAAGCTATAAAATGTACATTGTACCCATCTGCCAACTTACGAGGCGCTTAGGACAACTCTAAAGACGAGTTCTAAAGATTGTTTCATAAATTGAAACGCCGTTTAACTTCCAGCACGAAGATCTCGAGAATTGCAGGAAATTTGCAGCAATTATCAAAATTGTGCAAACTTCCTTTGGGTCGTCGCGTTTCAGATTCGAAAGCGGAAACTAAACTAAGAATTGAATACAGATTTCGTAGCTAAGAACATTGAACGCGTTCTTCTTACATATTCATGTGTTCTCAAGCAGAGTCGAGTAGGAAAGGAGGAGTATGAAAATACGCTTACTTGCAATAAATTACACGTCTCTTCCGCCAGGCTACGGCGCCTTAGTCGTAAACGAGATTAAGGTGGGTTAAATTCAGGACAGAAATGTCGATCCGTCCGAGGTTAGATGAGAATTACTGTTCAATACTGGATGATTAAAACAAGTACAGAAATTATATTGTGATCATTATTTATATTTTCGAAACTGACATTTTGCGGAAATATCTTTAACGCCAAAAATGTATCCGATACTGGAATATCAATGATTGCAAACTTCAATATTTTATTTTAAATGTAATTGCTTGAAATTCATTATTGTGTTTATCACACAAAATGTACATACATATACAAAGTTAATATAATTATAGTATATGTTGTAATATAATGTAATTATTATTATGACCATTTAATTCAGTACAATTTATAATACTTGTATATTGATAAATGTACTAGGTAAAAGTAATGTGAGCATTTTTTATCAGTGTGTTATTCAGCTCACTCGTCGACTGATCAAAAACATCCAAATATTTTTGCAAACGTAATCACGTCAAAAGCTATATAATTGTTGGAATTAGTGATTTTAAAAATAATCTTCCAAATCACGCGGTATCTCATTAATTTCCTCCGAAAATACGAATTCGTTCGTAATTAATGCGCGGTGAAATTTTCTATGCCCGCAACACTTGTCATAATAAACGTAACGTATTTATCTTAAATGAACGCAGAAAGTGATTAGCGCATTCAGCAATTTTATATAAAATATGCGTGACGAGTTGTGCTTTGAATTTGAAATTAAACGAAACTCGAAAATGAACGCGAACACAACTCTAATTATGTTGCGCCAAGGCAACGTGACTCCAAATTATCGGAACAGGTCGTGGAATAACATGCGTTTTAATGCCGTCGACTAATGAAACATAATTGAAACGTGCGAGAAAATGTCATAATCTGTCCAGAAAATTACGTGACCACGACTGTTACGGAAATTAAATTTCTTTACCGGAATTATAACGTCGTGCTTTGCGGAAAAAACGTACGTGCTCGACACTTTCGTGCTTGAAGATTATGCTCTCTGACGTTAACTTAACAATTTTAACCAATATTTCACCATAACAGATATTTTATTTAAGTTCGCTGCTGTTCTGGACGGAACGATCGACGTAAAATTTATTGTTGCAATTATTTTTATTTCAGAGAGGAGACACTAAATATTTCATAGATGGAATTTTACTAGTCAATTCTTGAGAGGTATTCTTAAATTTAAGATGATGCTTCAGCCTCACAAAGGCAAAAAGGGACACAAGAGACACGCAGACTTAAAGTTGGTCAGTGCGACTTGTGTCAGTTATTCACCGTTAGCTCAACACTAATAGCCATTTCGAAGCGTTATCTCTTAAATGGTTTAATATAGGAATGTTTGCACTTGTGTCGTTAAACAATTACGAAATTCGTAGATCTACTAGGCTCGAGAGAGAAGCAAGTTAGAATGGAGCCGAAATTCGTGTTCAGCATTGAATTGCACGCACGCCGTTTCGGAAGGTTAATGCGCGGGAATAGCTATGAAAGTGAGAACGCGTTATGGGAAAATGAAATAAATGGAGTCCGGCTGAAACGGAACTGTTTAAACGACTGCTCTCCTATCCGTTCGCGGTTAGTCGGCAAAACTTTCCAGCGTCTGTTGGGCAAATTAACAACTGATTTTCGTGGGAATTTGTTGATCTGCTAACTCGTGATTAATTATCGTGCTCGACGGAATGAACAGTTGCACGGAAATTCCGGCGGAGCCCGTTGTTCCTTTCGAATTTCATCCGTTAATTCTTTCGAAATTAAACGTGCCGTTCGTGCACGCGATTCTATCTGAAATTTAATTGAAAAGTTTATAAAAAGTCCACGTTCTGTCATGGTTTAATTATTGCACGGGGTGGGCGGATCGTAAATAACGCGGTTCAGTTTGACGCGTCAAATTTGACCTTGCAATAAAGTGGATACAGTTTTTTAATTTCCACGGAAACATTTCATCCGTTGGGGAATTAAAAAGTGGCCGTCGTACGGACTTGTTAAGTGTTAGATAAAATATAACGACGGCTTCGCGCGAAACTTCTCCTCGTTTGCATTTCGCTATATTTCCCTGGTAATTTGCATTTTAGTCGCATTATTCGAGTCTGTCGGGCGAATTTTCTGTTTCGCTAGGGAACCGACGTGGCTCACTTCCACAGGACGTTGTCACTTGTTATCGGCGAAAATGACACTGTCGTTAGCTTGTGTTTGACTTTGAATAAAGAATACTTGAGAAAATATACGGAACGGTGCCGGGACAGGCTGTATAGCCTGATATAATTGCGCGAAAACCTTGCGATAACCTTGCGCGAAAATAAAATCGAGAATGTTGAATAATGGTTTCTCGTTTTTACCGCCATTTGCGGGGAAATCGAGTTTTAACATTTTTTCTGTCCGAAATTTTCGTTTTTACCGAGCAGGGATTTTTATTAATGCGAATTATACGGTGACAAGTTGATGAACATTAGAAATTTTGTCTGAATTTTACTTTGCAATTAAGAACAAATTTTGATTGATAGAATTAATGAATTTGGTATAATTGAAAAGATTAATAAAACATAAAATTAATAAAATCAGTAAAATAAATAACACTGATAGAATTAAGAAGCTTTATAAAATGAATAAAATGAGTACATTTAATAACATTGATAAAATTAATGAGATTTAAAAAATTAGTAAAATCAGTGCAATTAATAATATTGATCAAATTAATGAGACTCATAAAATTAATAAAATTAAAAGAGTTAGTAACATTGATAAAATTAATAAGATTCATAAAATAAATAAAATCAACGAATTGTGGTAAACGGTATCACATCACAATAATTGGCCAGTTTTACGTAAATGAATATTTACGGCTCTGGATAGTTAGGACGTAATTGTAAGTTAATGACTGTAGTTTTATGAGAGAATGATTGCTTAATGAGTTTATTGACGCTGAAAATATAATCGGATTGATGCACCAGCTGGTGGGTGCTAGTAATTAGGTAATTTGGTGAATGGAAACGTGACATAAACCCATGTCGGTAATGAGTTTTTGAAGTCATGGTTGGAGCACCGAAACTGCGCACATAATCCTCCATTTGAACGATGCTCAAATTGTATCTACGATTTTGTTTATACAATCGTATCGCGATATCGATTTCACATGAGTTTATGAAGAAGAGAAAAATTTATTTGAAAAATTAGGAGCGTCTGATTGTAGCAAGTTTAAAATTTAATATTTATTGTGTTTTTTAAAAATGAATTCGAAAAAATTAAGAGAATAATTAAATTGCTTAAAGTAGTTCTTTCTACTATGTTTAATGTCAATCTTGTTAATAATATTTTGTCAATTTTATGATAATAAAATCTTTGTAAATAATACTTTATTTTAGCTACACCTACAAAAATATCTTTCTGGTAATTTATTGGCATGTCAATGTTTCGACTTGCAGATAAAACACTTCACAAATAACTGTAAAGATATCTTCCTTATCTTTGATACTTTTCAAGAAACTCGTAATTAAACTTACTTATTATTTTGAAACCTCGAAAGTGTTCTTACCCCTGAAGAAGGGAATTAAATTAAACATTGAACGGTAGGTACAGTACGGAGCACGGGTAGGTTTCCCTAGGGAAAACGACGATGTAATGGAAGGAAGCCCCACTATTCGCCATATATAAAAATATTAGTAGTTTAAATAATGTAATTAATGTGAAAGTTCTCGAAATCCTAATATTGGGGATATTAATATCGTCAAATTTAATATGGAGGAAATTAACATAATTTTCAGCAATAAATATGAAATTTACCTCTGACTAAGAAGTTTGAACCATTTATCATTTTCAATTACTATTCTAGAGGTTATTTGATCATTTTGTTATTTACTGTTTTATTTTATTTGATTAGTAATATTTAAATTTTTATCATCTTATCGATTTGTCAGTTTAGTATTTTAGCACTTTGCTATTTGATCATTTGATTATTTCATCGTTTTATTAAATTCCTACATTCCCAAATTTCCAAATCCCTAAATCCCTAATTCCTCAAATTTAAAAACCTCGAATTCCCCAAATTCTCAATTCTCAAATACCCAAAGTCTCATATTCTCAAGTTTTCAAATCCATAAATGCTTAAATTTCTAAATACTAGAACCCATAAATTCCTAAGTCCCTAAATCCCTAGATCGTTAAAATTCCTAAATTCTTAAATTCCTAAATGTTTAACTTTCTAAATCCCCAAGTCCCCAAAAAACAACAGGTACATTTCCCAAACCATTTCGCAATGGCGGTAAAATAATAAATTCGTCATCGAGCATCGAGGTTACACAGCGAGCATTCTCTGATTAATTATGCAATACCGATGCTCGCGAAACTTTTGCTGTCTACTTTTTTCCCCGCGAGGAGAAGGATGGAAAAAGTAAGTCCCTTAAAGTACGCTCACTGAATCCATTCGATGCACTTCGGAAATTTTGAGAGCGTAATACGTCCGCACGTGTGTGTGCAACGACTACGGACTTTCGGAACTTTCGAATAAAGTTTAGCCGTCCGCGCTAGCTACGGTAAATAAATGCAAATGCTTCGTGAAACAGAGGATTAGGAGTCTCTCGATTTTATGTCGTCCCAACTAGCCCTACGAATTTGTCGGCGAGAGTGTTAACTACGGACATGGTGTAATGTAATTAAGAAAGCCGTGGGAAAAAAATGGAAATGTACCATCGAGAGTTCTAAGTAATTATACAGCGGGAGTTTAAGTGGAGTATACAGGAATTGATAGATATGGACCGACGTTATTTTTCAAAAATTTGAAAAATACAATGCAATTGTTCTGTATTTGAATATTCTGATATTTCGTTGGGTTTGATTTGAAATAAAAAATTTGAAATTGATAATTTGTATCTAAATTTCGATATTGAGACACTTTGCAATTTGGTGATTTTTCACCAAAAATCGACATCATCTCAAATACTCCTCTCAAGACCACCTCTTCAAATTCCAATTTATCTCGTTTCTACACTCGGTATAAATCTTCACCTTTGAGTGTCCTGAAAACTTCTGATCGAACTCACCCGAGACCTCCACAAAGGCCGCAAACTCGACAAAACACAGGGACAAGTGTATTTGGGAAATCAGTGTGTCCCAGTAAACCGCTAGGTAATTAATTAATTGCATGGAAGGCTGTTACCGATGCTCGACTTAAACGAATCATTACTCATTCAAAAAGGGATGAACCGTAGGAGGCTTAACGACGTCGACATGACAATTTTCTTCTTCCCCGATAACGACGGTGAAACGATGCTCTTAAGGGACATTGTTCACCGACATGTAACAAATGCTTCCCTTTTTCCGTGCTCTCCACTCTGTCTTTTCCCCGAACGCGTCTTTTCCACTCTTTTCCCACCAAGTTTCGCAGTTAAGCAGAGATTTACAAGTCGCGGTTAAAATCAATTAAGCGCCCGAAGTTTAATTCGACGCCTTCGCGGATGGAAATTCATTTCGAGCTGAAATTTTTACGGATACTTTATTCCGTCGGCTATCGCTCTTCAACGAAGATGTGATTCACTATGGCGGGAGAAAAATAGCGGGAATTTGCGGTGGTTTCTTTCGGAAAATGGTGGCTTTCGTGAAATGTGCAGTTTATTCAAATTTTTAGGTGATATTTGGGAGTTTTTGGAAATATTGGATATTTGGGAGATTTTTTAGTGTGGGAGTGGTGGAATTTGAGAATTTGGGGGTGAAGAAACTTGAGAATTTTGGAATTTGAGTTTTCAGAATTTTGGGAATTTTTAAAGTTAGGGAAATTACAAGATTTTGAGAATTTTTTAGTTCGGAAAATAGTAAGTGTGGAAATTTGAAGATGTAATTTTGTAAAACGGGAGCTTGAGAATTTGTGTACATGCACATTCGAAAATTCAGAAATTTCAGATTTTGAAACTGGAAGTTTGAAATTTGGAAATTTAAGGTTTGGGGATCTGATAATTTGGAAATATAGAAATTTGGTTTTTGAAAACTTAATTTAGAAATTTGAGAATTTAGATTTAGATTCAGTTTAGGGGTTTGAAAATTGAAGATTTTATGGATTTGGAAGTCTAGCAATTTGGACGATTGAACATTTGAAAATTAAAAATTCAAAGTTTTGGAAGTTTGGAACTTTGGAAATACGATAATTCCAAATTCCCAAAACCCAAAAATGTGCAAACGCAAAAATTTGCAAATAAGGAAACGAATTTTTTGAGAGTCCTTTATCCCAAAAAGGCGTACATCGCAGCGAAATGAACAGCAGCAGGTCATAGAGTGTGAGGAGTTTCAGGAAGACTAGGTTGATGTGACATTAGCGAATGCATTAATCCGCTTTGCATCAGCGTAACAACGGTTCGCTGCGAATATACATAGAGCTCGGGCCTGCTTCATTCTACAACTTCCGTCGTAATTGTTATGCCGGGGTAGACGTTTACGAGACGTTGCTTATCAAAACACACATACTTTCATCGTTCCGGAGTTCCATGGTAATGAGATATCAACACTTGAGACGCTGTGTCAGCCACCGGAGGTAATACTTACACACGGTTTTCCCAGTCTCCACGTGAACGGAAGTGGCTGTTCAAAACCTGCATATTGCTTTCATTCCATTATTCGCTGCCGCCACGCTCTTGCCTTTTCCCTTCGTTTCATCTTGAACGCTTGTTAAACCTTCTACCTTACAGCGGTGGGTATTTGGAAAATGCAACAGTTGCTTATGTGGGTCTCGCATATATTTGATACAGCAAAGATTGCGTCAGTTCAAACATACAATGTCTTCTCTAATACGCAATAGCCCTTCAATTCTCTTAGTATCATTTCTGTCACTGAGAAGTTCAAGTCATTTCGAGATGAGTGCCGGTAAATGATTCGAAGCAGTGTTCTTGTGCCAACACCCGAAAGGGCCAAAAATGAGTGTTACAAATGCAGCAAAATATCTGCACAAGTCTCGCGAATTTGTAAATAAGTGTGTGCAACGTTATAAAGAGACAAATTGTGTCGATGATCTCCCTGATCGAGGTTCGAAGCGAGCTACGGAACTTAATGCGTCGGGGTTTCGGAACTTTATGCGTCTTTCCGGATAATTTAAATGCTCAGAAGATGATTAAACTGTACCAAAGGGGTCTCTTAGTATCGGTGAAACATTGGTTTAAAAGAACCAGAGACCATTGGATGCTTGAAGAGGACAACGACTCCAAACACCGAAGCCGCCTTTGTACGAAATGGAAAACAGCGAATGGTGTCAACGTGTTGCATTGGCCATCTCAGTCCCCCGATCCAATCGAAAATGTTTGGTCTCTCATGAAGTACAAACTCCGAGGAAAGTGTATTTTAAAATTGAAGACGCTAGTTTGCCGTATTCGAGAAATATGCAGATCTCTTCCTGTCTCGTACGCTGCAAAGCTGGTTGAAAGTTTGCCCAGGAATAATCGCTAATGATAGTGATTGGACACATTATTAAGCAAATGTGTATTAGTTCTTTCAAAGCTACAATTTCTTTCATTCAATTATTCAACCATTATTTGAATATTCAAAATGTCAACCCAGAGAAAACTTAAGCATAATGCAGAATAAACTCTAGTATGAGTGCTTTTACCTCATTTTTCCACTTCCCAGTTTCTCCTAGATAAGGTTAGAATGCCTAACGATGTGCAGTATTTCAATATTCATACTCTTACTAACGTTGCTGATAATTATCATTCTTAATTAAATACAACCATGTGTGTTGTATTACATTTTCTTTATTAATTACATTTTGTAATACATTAAATATTAACTAGTAATAAAAAGTTCTCTCTAAATCAATCCTAAATTACGTGATACCTCATTTTTTTAAAAAAGAATATACTTACGCCACTTTTAAAGTAAATAGTGCATTCGTCCAAAATAAGATAGCAAGTAGTTGGTCGGACGATGCGATCGGTAGAGACAGTCCTTCGATTCGACTTAATATCGTGATACGTTCGGATGAAACATAGGTTGAACTAGATGTGATCGATGTAGAAAGGTCGTTAACGGATCCGCTGATCCGCTTCGGCCTCATTTCGGTTCCATCCCCGACATACAGCGGTATAAAATTGAACCAGCGAACCGCGTCACAGCACTCGCGGATGCGTTTCACGATATTAAAAGTAAATCCGTTTTAGACGGTGATTCGACGCAAATCTACAATCGATTGCTTGATTAATATCTTCGGTGGCTACGAAAAAGATCGGTTTTCGGTATTCCCGATGTGTAGCGATCTACTTTCGGCTTGAGCGCGTGTGAAACACGAGAAACGTTTACATTCCCATTTTTTTCTCCTTTACTATTTCCCGGGGGATTATTGAAAGCCCGGGAGCTCGCGAGATTATTCCAACGGGACATTTACAAGGAATAATTTAAGCACGAGGCTAACAGAATCGAGTTAAATTAATTAGAGTACGGGCTGACGAAGTAACTGAACGATTAATAGTATTGGGTTTATGGTCTCAAATATTTCGTGTTGAGGGTTGCGATGATTTTAATTAATACACTTAGAATTAATTGAAGTAATAGGTACTTAATTAAGAATTAAATAGTTATTGTTATAATGGAACTGAAAGTTAAAAAAAAAATGTAAAAAATGATGTTCTGATTGAAAGTTAAAGTTTCATTTTTAATTTCTGTTTATCAAGTTGAAGACTAATAATTAATTTTAATTTAGGACCTTTTTAACGCACGATTAATTTTCACTCGTTAATGAAGGCTCCACGCTAGGAATAAAAATTTAAATCTCCGTTAAATCGCGTTTACAGAATAAAATTTATTTTTTTAGTCAGAATATTGTTCAATAAAAAATTGCAATTTTATTACTGTTAAACTATTCAATTGTTACTGATATTCAAAATGATTATTTCATTCAAATAATATAATTAATTCTTCAATCAAGTTATAATTTTTAAATAAATTATTAATTTAATTGTCGGTCAGTTAAATTAAAAGTTGAATAAACTATATGAAATTTTGAAGAGGTTTTATAGCTATAAAATAATAAAATAATTTTATATTCCTTGAGCTATTTAATCATGTTTTTTAATTGTTAAATAAATAAGTAATAAAAGTTAACATCTGAACTGAATATAACAACTGAACTTCTCTGTCTTATAAATAATTTAACTTCTTTCTTGTTGTACATTTCTGAATATTTTTAGTATGCTATGTTTTACATATTTAACACATTTGTCTTGCATTCTGATATTCTTTTACACATTGTTTTAGTAGTCTGTCTTTTAGGTGTCAAATAATTCTTTTCCTACTCTCATTTACGTTCCGTTACCTCCATTTTGTTCTTCTTGACATTTTCGCGACTTGAATATGCGAATGCGTGACGGATTATATTACTATTTTTGTTGTGTAACCTAAAATGCACTGCGAATCACTTGTTACTTGTCAAATGATATTTAATATTTTATTTCTTGCTTTTGAGACAGAGTGACATCTCAAAAAATGTATTATAATTTTCGAGATGTTACTGTAAGAACGGTGTAAAAGTACTTCAAATTTACGAATCTAAACCTCAAATTTTCAAACTAATGATTTCTGAACTTGTCAATTTTCCAACTTATAATTTCTAAACTTGATAACTTTCATGTTTATAAAATTAGACATTTGAGATTCTTTTCGTTTGAAGACTTACAAAATGTCAAAATTAATATTTTTAAATCAGTGAATTTTCAAATGCACAAAATGTCAAGTTTCCTAATTTGCAAAATTAAATATTTACAAGTTTACAAATTTGCAAAATTGAAAATTTACAAGTATACAAATTTACAAATTTCAGAATTTTCAAGTACGCAAAACATAATTGAAAAAACGTACAAGTTTCCGAGGCAATCATGTTTCAGAATCCGTACAATTAAATTTACACTAAAGTACCATTAAATGTACTTCGTGAATGTAGATTACGATTGACACAGCTTTGCGGTTCAAATGTTAATACATTACTGCAGTACGTCAACGTTATTTATTACTGTATTTTAAACCAAAGACTCCAAGTACTTCCGCAAATGAAAATCCAGCGGATTTAAGTCCAGCCATCAAGGTGACCTGTTGATTGATCGCCCACAACCGATCCATTTATTCGGAAACCGCTCATTTAAAAACTGTCTCGCTAGTCGACTGAAATTAGGTGCAGCACCATGGTATTTAAATCAAAAACGACGTACAATTTCGAGTACATCTTCTAATTATTAAAGTTTATCTTTAAAATAAAATTAGTACATTATTTTCTACCTAACTTTTTAGAAATGGTTTCCTCGAAATTATTTGACTAATGAATTTGATAATGTTTAGCGAATTTTCAGTTTTTTTGCACTCGGATTTGAAGAACTGAAATTTTTACATTTTTCAATTTCTAAGTTCTTCAATTTCCAAATTTTCCAATTTCTATGTTCTTCAATTTCTAAATTTTCCAATTTCTAAGTTCTTCAATTTCTAAATTTTCCAATTTCTAAGTTCTTCAATTTCCAAATTTTCCAATTTCTATGTTCTTCAATTTCTAAATTTTCCAATTTCTAAGTTCTTCAATTTCTAAATTTTCCAATTTCTAAGTTCTTCAATTTCCAAATTTTCCAATTTCTAATTATCCAAATCCACAAAATTCCAAATTTCTCAATTTCCAAATACCTAAATTTCCAAATTGAAATTTCTTTATTTCCAGCCATCTACATATTCAAATAAACAAATTTCTACATTAAAGATCATGAAAGTTTGAAATGTTCCTGCTTTAATATAAACAAAATTCCACTAAAAGTGCCAATACAATCAACCTCGTTCAAAACAAGAGAACCCAAAGCACTGTCAAAATGATCAAACATTTTGTACATACACTAGACACACCCTGCACACCTAACAAATCTAATCAACATCTGCGGTTTAAGAATCGTTCGTACTTTCCGAGGAAACTCGTAAACCTCTGTTCCCCTGTTGCACTTTCATTTTGCCACGCAACATATCGCCTCATCAGTATTTCTACAGTTTCGCGTTCCATTACCCTGTGTTTTAGTAAATTGCTTCCACTTGATTGCTAGTCGAGAGCAGAGCATGAATATAAAGACAAGAATCACGGCTTACGAAAAAGAATACTCGTGGAGAGTATGCGAAATCTGAAGATGAACAGCGAAGAGGCACGGAAGAAAAACTGGCAAGCAGTCGATTCTGCTTTTCAGAGAAACGTTCTAAAATTCAATAAGTCGCTGGAGCACTTGATCGAGTTTGATTTGGGCTGAGTGCAACGAACCAAGTCGAGGTTTTAAGGACAACAATGGCTCGAGATGCGAGTCCGTTAAAATGCACACACTTGAGCCAAGTGAAACGTAGCAAACATACGTACCGATGTCAACCCACGAGTTGGCGCATGAGGAGGCGGATGCAGGTTAGAGGAACACGTATCTAAATTGTTATACTAGTATTAGTTTAAATAATTATATTTCTGGATTACCCCGAGTTTTTATATTCTTGAGTTACCATATCTTCAAATTTTTATATACTCGAATATCCATGTTACCGAGTCCCTACATTTCCTAATATCTACTCTTACGATTCCCTAAATTATTGAATCCTTATATTTCCAAATTGCTACAATCCCGAAAACCTATATTTCCAAATCCCTACATCCCCAAATACCTCCATTTCCAAATTCCTACATCCCCAAATCGCTACGTCCCCAAATTGATACGTCCCCAAATTGCTATATCCCCAAATTCCTACATCCCCAAATCGGATCATCCCCAAATCGCTACGTCCCCAAATTACTATATCCCCAAATTTCTACATCCCCAAATCGCTACGTCCCCAAATCCCTACATCTCCAAATCGGATCATCCCCAAATCGCTATGTCCCCAAATTCCTACATCCCCAAATCGGATCATCCCCAAATCGCTACGTCCCCAAATTACTATATCCCCAAATTTCTACATCCCCAAATCGCTACGTCCCCAAATCCCTACATCTCCAAATCGGATCATCCCCAAATCGCTACGTCCCTAAATTGCTATATCCCCAAATTCCTACATCCCCAAATCGCTAAGTCCCCGAATTGCTATGTCCCCAAAATGCTACGTCCCCAAATTGGTCAGAATAGAAAAATGGACGCCTAGATTCGCACGTATTTTCGACAATAGAAACAGTAACTGGAATGGGTCCACTACATTATCGTTTCGTGTCTCACGTACACTGAAAAAAACATATATTATTCTAGGTTACTAAATAATGGGAATAAAAACAGTAATCAACTGAAAGAATGTTATTATTCGTAGAAACTTTGTTTCTGTTTAAGTCTATAAGTGAGTAAGTCTCTATTTAAGTCTAATATTCATATAAACTTTGTTTAGTAAGTCTATATGTGATTAATATACTCGTAGGAACGTTGAATTCAAGCTATAAAACTGCGCAAGCAATTTTCTTTGAACAGTAAAATCAGATGTTATGCGCCATTTCGTGTGAAAGAGTCGTAAAAGAAAATGGCGAGTTTTTGTCGAAGTCGAATCTGCATCCGGTGTTTTCAAAAAAGAGTAATGTTTGTCGAAATCACCGTAGAAAGCATTTGTATTCCAGAGATAGATACTTCTAAAGCAACGGTGACTACAAAGAGAAACGTATGAAGATTTACACCACATCCCCAAGGAGATTGAGCTCAAAGCCTCAAGAACGTTCTCTCTCTTACAGGAATTTGTTTCGTGAATTCCATGCAATAAGAAGAAATACATATTGGATGTACAAAGGCGTCGTTTCGTTCCTTTCGTGGTTGATTCTTTCCTTCGATTGAATTATTTCACTGTGTATATGTACATTATTTGTATAGTAAACAACTGATACTGTTTAACCCTTTACCGAATTTTAACCCGTTACCAAAACTAACAAATTTTAAGCATATTTCAATTTTAATTGTTCATAATATTGATTGTTCATTTAATAATAATTTATTCCAGATGTAGTAATTTTAGAATGAACAACTTACAGTTATAAATTGAACAAATTAGATAAATTAAATAAAACAGTACCACAAAGGTAAAATTAATATTAAAGCAAACAAAAATGAATTACAAAATATTAAATTTAATTCCAGTTTGAATTGCAATAAGTACATGTATACGTTTCTTCCTACAAATATTTGAATTAAAAAATTTTCCAAATAAAAGCAGAGAAAAAAAATAGCGTATTTAACTTCATTGGTTGATTATCGATACCTCGTTTACCGGAAGGGATAATCGAATTCGATCATCGAAACGGAACACATAAATCCGATCGGAACTGGCCGGGTTTAAACAACGCCGTCCAAACCTCTTTTATTTTCCTCCGTTTTCGTTTATGCGATGCTGTTTCAAGAGGTATCCAATATACCAGGCGTTACATTATCCACCATGCCGTCGAAAGTTATGGGAAATCGTGCAAAGGTATACGAGTACGACCTGTGTTATTAGTATCGTGAAGCTTCCATCTTTGCTTGCTCGAACCATGAAACCGGAAATCGCACGAATTCTGTTCCATTCTTCTTTCTTCGCTGCTTATGATCATCGAATTGACGATGCGATCGATTCCGACTGATTCCCTTCGATTTCGCGATATCGGACGCAAGAAGATTGCACCAGATTCTTCTGGAATCGTACGGGGCAAATTTCTTCTGGAATACTTCCTTTCTCCTCAATTTTATGGACATCGATATTTCTTTTTGTAACGCTTTTCTTCTACGTTTCCAGGCTGCATTAGTCTGTAACGTTCGGGATGTTGCCTCGTACAGAGTTGAATTACTCAATTGTTGCTAGAAACGTTTCTTCCGGGAATTGATGTGTTTTTTCGTAAAAAGAATAAGTGTAACCTAACCTATAAATTCTTCTATGTTCGAGACAGTTGGAAAAAATTTCGAATAATGAAAATTTACTTCGTTTCTCTCAAGTTTGAATTAAAAAACCGAACTTTTCAGTTCTGATTGGCTGTCGAATTTTTGACCGACATTTTTCTGCCAAACGCGGTTAAATTTCAGCGCGACATGTTTGGGAAAATTTTCGTAAAATGTACACACTAGATGGTAAAAGACCGTTGATAACGAGGGTCATCAGTGATTTAAAATAAGAACTTGTTAAAAATTTATTCCTTTGAATTTAATATAAAAAACGACTTCCCCTTAATAAGTTGCCGAGGATCGTTGATTAACTTCCTTCAAATCGGAAAAAATGCAGAAGAATCTAACTGCAGCAGCAAAGGTATCGCTGGTAACGCGAGAAATTTGTCCACTTTGCAATTTAATACCGTCGAAACTTACGTGAGATTCTTCGTCATTGTATTTTCCTGAAGGGAAACTCAAAACGAGAGGGACACATCATTGGAAGTTTCACCGGGTGGAAAGATGCCACGAAGTTTAGCCGATAAAAAGGCAAACTTGTCGCGAGAAAGTTCGCCACCAGGGAAGGAAACATGATTTCGTTATGCTCTATAACGAGTTTAAATTTTACACTGCATTGTTATGCTGATGAGCCGGCGTTTAACGAGCCGTCTGTGCGTTTCATTTCCGCGTCAATTGTGACGATGAAACGTCTCGTACAAGAGTTTGCGCTCGTTTTACTTCGATTTTTGTCGTCGTTTCTTATTTTCTTTTCCTCCACTGTTGCGCGGATTACGGAGACCGAGTGAAATGAAAGTGAAACAAAATGGAATCGGTGCGACGCAAGGGCAGTTATTTAATGTGCGGGTTTAACTTTATACCTATTGGTGCACAGGTTTATTTTGAAATGAAAAATGATGTAAAAATAAATAAACAAGCGATGAAGCATAGATTACATTAATTCTTTATCAGCAATATCAGCATAGACAATAAACTTTACAAACTTTGTAACATAAAAATTATAATGAATATCTTGACGAACTAAAAACAAAGTTAAGAGTCAGATGAAATATAAATTAATTCTGTATATTTAATAATAATATTGACATCAAGAAAACATTTTAACAAATTGTATAATTTGTTACAAGAAACAAATATCTTAAGAACATTAAATCAAAGTTAAAAAATATGTAAAACATAATTTAAGATACACATTAATCATTTATTTTGAAAGGCAAGAAAAACAGGTTTCAAGGAAACAACCTAAAATAAGAAACTTGTAAAATAATTATTTAACCTCTCTGACAGTTTTACTGTTAAAAAAGAATCATGCGATATTTCTGTTTATATAAAACCATTCAATATTTCTTAAATAGTTTGACAGAAATATAATTTTTTAAATAATTTGCAACTTTATAAGAAAATACGAAGACGTGTAGAACAGAAGTATCGAAAAATGACACCGAAAAATTTGTATCACATAAGTATTGAGTGATTTGTCTTTAAAATCCTATACTTATTTTCGGAAAAAGAAATTATCATTACTGGTCAGAGGGAAATCTTTAATCCACCAGAAGATTAACTCATTTTTTACCGCACTCTCCATTTAAGGATTTAAGTATTAGCAATATACTATTTAAGGGATTAGGAAGAAGATTAAACTACAGAGTCCACGGTTCTCAATTTTAGATCTATAATTCTTTGAAAGGAACGTACCGTAAAATGTAATATTACTGGCTAAGGAAAGATTCTACGAGCAGAGATACGTCGAAAATGTAGAATAATATATTTTGGTACACTCTTTCGTTTTCTAAAAAATTATGTTTAAGAATTTGTCAAAATAAAGATATATTTATAGCAAAGAAAATTACAATTTCAACAGTTTTTATTGTTTCAATAATAATGGTCGTTATAAATCAATAAACATGATTATTAATTAAATACAGATACGTAAAAGCGCTAAAATAAACGTAATAAACGTAATTGCCAATTAAATGTAAAATGAACATAATTAAATACAAATACTTATACAAAATAGAAGCAATAAATGTAATTACTAATTAAATAAATGTAGTTATTAATTAAATATAAATATATACACAAAATGAATGAATCGGAGTTATTAATTAAATACGGTTAAATATACCAACTAATAAACTTGTTCATCAATATTGGCTCAGAAAAATCAACTATAGCAACAGGTGTTACTTTATGACCTCGCTATGACGTAACGAATACTATAATTACACTTTCACCTAAATCCGTTGCATTATGCATTAATATGTCAACAATGTCATGGAAAGTAATGACTGATTACACATTTTTGCAGTATTTATAATTACACTTATTAATTAATCATTTTTGTTTAATTACATGAATAGTTACATTCATTAATTAATTATTTATATTTTACATTTATTAATTTATTACTTTTATTTAACATTATTAATACTTACATATATTGAACTACAATTTTAACAAACTTCTTAATTTTTTTATAAATGATTCCAAAAATCTAGTACAGATATTTTGAAAGATTTTCAAAATCTCAAAATTGAAGTCATACATAAAATTAAATTTTTCACATTATACAGTCGTATCATTTAACCAAATTCTTGATTACCTAACCTTTCAAACCAAGGTTGAATAAAAGTTGTATCTTCGATGGCTTTAAAAGGAGAATCTATGACACGAAGATAACGATTTAAAGAAAGAGAGATTTCTTAAAACACCCTGACGGTGTCATTATCCATTTTCAAATATCGTTTACGAAAGAAACATTTCGACTCCTCCTCTGGCAACGATATCTGAATCACAATGAATCCAGATTACTTTTCACATCAAGAAAGAAAGAAACTGGTTGAGGGTGTTCAGAAACAGATTCCACGATCGTGACCGAAACTTTCGGAATTCAGCTCTTCAGATTTTCCTCTTATTTCGAAAACTGTATTGATAAGTACGACAGCGAAATTTGAACAAGGTCAAAAAACGTATCGTCGAAGATATTGAAATGTCGTGTAACTGTGCCGCAGACGATCGTGAAAAATAGCAACGTTTTATCGTCTCGGAAAGAATAACATTTTGAGAAGCGACAGATTTATTCGCGTTTCTCACGACAGATACTATTGATTTCTTCGACAGATAGATATATATCGACTTTTTCATTATAGGTTAAAGAAAATAAAACACCCGACGAATGGGAGATCTGTCTTCGTGAAAGTATTTTCCAAATAACAAATATTGAAAACGAATGCCAGAGGAAAGTTTCTCATATTTAATCCTCGTAAAGATGCAGATATATTACAGAAATCATGTTAAATCTTACGGTTTTTCATCATTAATTATGTATAAAAATTTGGAAATTTCCTACGTTACAAATTTTTGAAACAACAAATTTTTATGTCAAAATCTTCAACTTTTTTTCTGGAATTCATAGAATATTATACATTTTATTTTTAAAACCAATCTTAAGTTTTTTCAATTTCAGAGCTACCTAAAAATACCTCTTCAATGCACACATCTCGTATTTCACTTATTTTACGCGAAACAATAAACGCCACCAGTGTCGTATATCAAAAAATGGCGGACTGTTACCTTCATCAAAAGCACCATGATAAAGCATTTTTTTATCAACATGGTGCTTTCCCACGACCCGTACACATTATTCGATATTACTTTCTTTGAGGCTAACGCTGAAGATCAACTTCTCAGAGAGTTCTTTATAAATTCAACATTTTTAATTCTCTTTTATTCTACGGTGTGTATCGTGAAAAGAATAAAGCGCTGATAAACACCTCTGACTGGTCAATAAAACATGAAAACGTAGTAGCCTAGTTTCACGCTTCTGGGCGCGTAAAATATTTTTCGTGGA
This sequence comes from Megachile ligniseca, assembly GCA_945859555.1. Taxonomy (NCBI): domain Eukaryota; kingdom Metazoa; phylum Arthropoda; class Insecta; order Hymenoptera; family Megachilidae; genus Megachile; species Megachile ligniseca. The sequence continues at coordinate 5,142,088 of OX243780.1, forward strand.
GAACACGAAGCGCGGATTAAACCACCCTTTAGCCTTATTAAAACTAATCCCACTAAAGTTCGCAGCCCCGAAGCGAACATCTTCGTGCGCCGCGTACTTCTAGGTAGTTAAGACAAGCAATGATTTTATTCGTCTGGGGAACGTTGATTTAAAAGAAGTACAAAGCGTCTTTAAACTTCTCGACCCTTCGCGGTTTTGTACGTGAGGTACTTGAGCAACCATTTGAACGTGAAACTATTGCTTATTGCGGTAGAGAATTATTTTTTAGTCTATTTTATGTTAGGTTAAGTAAAGTAAATCTCTCATTAGATTAAGTAAATTATACGTTACATATTAGATAAATAATATCGCTTCATTTATAGGTTCTTCGTGTGAACTGAATTGAGGTTATGTTGACACAAGGTGAGGAATAAATCAATTTCGCGTTAGTATTAACTTAAGTTAGTGTTAAGAAACATTGTCTGAATTATGAGAAAGATGAAAGAGAAATATTTTAAATGCATTTATTATGTGTTCATTTGGGATTTAAAAACTGAAAGATTGAAAAATTAGTATAATTCGAGTACAAACGTTTACTAACTGTAAAGTTTCCATGACTGTGAAAGTTTACCAGTAACTTGGGAAATAGTAATTAGTAAATGATTAGGTTTATAAAAAATGATATACAAGTTTTTTGATATCTTCATTGCTTCACATGTTTCATAGAATAAGGTCAACCTAATGGTTCAAGCTCGAAAGAAATATCGTTCAGGAACGTGGCAGCAATTTAATTTCCATTCTCATTTCATCGTATGGAAGTTACATTTTAATCTGCAAAGAAACCCAATTTTTCGTGGTCCAGTAATGTTCTTCTCACCGTCTTATTTCTCTCTGGTGCACCTCTCATCCAGAAGCCATCTCGAACTTGCACGTGTGTGCACACGTACACTGTAGCTCAGAAGTATTATGATTGCTGTCAATTTAGCACTTTCAGCAACTTCTTCGACTTCTCCAAGATTTTTACGTATTTTTATAGATATTCGTATTTCTACGAATTTTCACGTAGATTGCTTCTTCTAATGAAATTTTATGTTAATACAAATAATTTTGTTAAACAGATGACGATGTATAACGAAGATCGGTTGAATGAAGGGGATGCAACTTTGTTCTGGTCATTTTTTAATAATTTGGGATTTTTTAAATTAAATTATACACATAACTGGTTGTCTTAAGTCTCAAGAAGTAATGTCCTAAGAAGTATATGAGAATTTAGAGTTCTATGTAAAATTCAGTGTACAAAGACTTTTTAGCAATGGAGTAGATAGTTAGTGGTTGTATGTGTGTCAGATTCACGGACGAACGATAGATACGGTTATATCGGGAACACTGGTCATGTTGTAGAACGTAGCAACCAACCTATATACCTGTTACCTCCAATATCCGCACAGGAACGACATTAAGGTGGGTGCAATGTCGGAAATTTGAGGCAAACCGACCAACCTCTCTCGACCGCACCTACTCCAGTTACCCCACGTTAGGATACGACTTGTGGCCTCGATCGAACTTGAATGATTTTCCTCGCACTGTACTTAGAATTAGAAAACTTCGCAAGTTTCTCTTGTTCGAACGCTTCACAAACCATTGATACCTATTTGATTGCTACTTCTGTAATTGATTGCGTTAGAAGTTTCATTTAACATCCATTTTGTTACGGACGCTTTTCAGTGGTGATAATCACTTATTCCTGTGCTGATTTATTATAAGATAGATTAGGAGTTAAATTGTAGGAGACGTTTGAAAATTTAGGAATTTGGAGATGTGGAGATTTGGAGGTTTGGAGACTTGGAGATTTGGAGATTTGGAGATTTGGAGATTTGGAGATTTGGAGACTTAGAGATTTAGAGACTTAGAAATTTGGAGATTTACAAATTTAAAAATTTTGAAATATAAGAAGTTAGAGACTTAACGATTTTGAAATCGAACCTGTAGGAATCCAGGGATTACGGAATTTTGGAATTTAGAAATTTAGATAATTAGAAACTCAAACGTTTGAAAACCTAGAAATTCAGAAATGTAGGAATGTAGAAATTTATAGAATAAAAATTGATTCTATCATGAAAAATAATAAAAAATCATCCCTCGTTCAAAAATGTTCTTTATTATAAATACGCCCTATAATTGCACAACACCACAACAGAAGTACAAGAAACAAAATTTAGTAACCTGTGAATAAAATAGAATCTTTCCACAATAATCATTTAATAAAGTACGTCACTAGACAGCAACAACAAAAAGTATTATCCGACCATTTCACACGTCAGACAAAGAATAAATCAGGAAAAAACGGACTCTCCTCTAATAACACCTCTCTGCTTTATAAATACCGTCCATCCTGGGGACACCGGATACCATATCCTATTATGGTTTAAAAAACTCTTCCCACAGTATCGTCAGAAAGTAGATCATTTATCCGCTCCTTCTTTCTTTTCTCCCTTTTCCCAACTTTCCTTTAAAACCGCACCGTAAATGAGTAGTCCCTCCACCTCCATAAAGAGAATGATTTACCACTCTCAACGGTAAAGATGGGAACGTAGAGCACGAGCTTAAAACGTGAACCTGTTAATCATTCAACCGTTTTATTAATACCGACTCGGTTGCATCGAATCAGGTCAATTTTAATCCCTCGACGTATTGTTTGCATTTCCAATTTCATGCTGTCAAGTTGAATACGTTCTATTATAATAATGCCAATATGCAGACACTAGACTTAACGAATTATTCGGTGAATTTTCAACAGCACTTTATGATTCTATGACTTCAACATTTTTAGCCAGGATTTTGTCTTTTTTTGAAAACAATGCTAGTATAAAAAAAAATTAGTGAGTTAACAAAAATTCTCATTATTCATTTGTCTAATGTTAGGTTAGGATTCAGAGGGTTTTCTAATGTTAGAAAATTAAAAAAAATGTTAGAAAGTTAAAAAATTAGTACGAGTTAAAAATTTTTATTATAGCTTCAGAGGTATTTCTAATGTTAGGTTAGGCTTCTAATAACAATTTTGTGTGCCCCAAAGTAAAGATTAACCATATAGGCTTTTATATATTTAAACGTATTTCATTCCTTATAGTTAGATATTAAGACTAGAAATTATAAGAATATTTTGTCAGGATTGAAACATGTGGTGTCAGTATAGATTTGGTTTAATTTAACCTCCGAAAAGGTCACTGATTAAATTGTTCCTAGCCAACCAAGAATATCTTTCAACCCAGATGTATTGAGAAACTTCTACCTAGAAGACGTGTATACATATTTGAACTGTGCATAAAGGTTTACGGAGGAAATTATTTTATCAGCATAAATATTAGAACTCCGTTGACATCAGGATGGAAGGAAGAAGACGAAGAATGAATGTGTTATAGCGTTAGTTTGCGTTACAACGTGTGGCCAGAGTCATCTAATGGCGACATTTTGACGTGTGTGAACACGCCACTTGCAGAACCGCAAGAAATATCTGTCTATTGACAGCCTGTCGAAACTACGAGAGCTCTTATGTCACGTCATATTCCGGAAGCTTAAATATTTTCTGCCGTCCGCGGTTAAATCGATGATTTCAGCGCGAAGCTGTCAGAGCTTTCGAAAGCTTTCGGAAAAACCTAACTGCACAAAGGGGCGTGCGATACGATAGGCTACGAAACGATGGACTCAGAAAGAAATCACACTTCGAGTATAAACAATAGGATACTTATGATAAACATTAGAGAACTTAGATTAAAATGATGTTTGTATGATTTTTTTTAAACGAAAGTATAGTTTTTAATTTATATTAATAAATGGTTGTTATAAACAATTTTATATCATAAGTTATTTTTATAAGATAGTTATTATATGCACTTAGTTGCTGTTAGAAAAAATTATTTAAACAGAAATTATATAATGTTGGGTATTTGCAATATATTGAGAGTGCATAACACAATTTAGTAGGGACAAAAGAATTTTCAAATTTCCAAATTTCTAAATTTCCAAACTGTTAAATCTTCAAATTCTAAAATTTCTAAACTCAACAAAAATAGTCTGCTGCATCATCTCTTATCAATACCAACATGCAAACAAAAAAGCAACCATTATTTTCACGAACTAAACATTAATACAGACCCATCGTTCCCAAAATTATATCCTCAAATCTAATTCGCAGGACAAGATATCAAGGACGAATAAATACGTCGTCTATTCTCCTCGAAATCAGGGCAAAGTTCCTCGAAAAGAATTTCCAACGCAGTTGCATAAAACCGCAAGTGTATCTCTCCGTTTTCGTTCGGCGAAAAGGGATGATATAAAGGCATGAAATTTACGAGTCGAACCATCGTACCGATCTCCCTTGTCGTTTGGGCGCATAAAATATTTATATAGGCGTAGCCGGTTGCAACGTGACGAAATTTGAAATTTTACCGAACATGTCGAGGGACTCTGCTATTTGCTTCTCAACAGACGAGGTGGATTGTGCTCGTCGTTCGATTGCAAAACAAGCAGGCTTGACATGTTCGAGATACTCTGCGTTTCTATTCCTGTGTCCATTCTGCTCGGTTTCGTTGGTCAACGATCTCTGGACAATTCATGTTATGAAGCTTCTTTGTTTAGGACTACTCATGTCAGATTAGAGAGATCAAGCAAAAATCTAATAGGGGGATGAAATAAAATCTGATCGGAAAAAGAGCGAAGTAAAATCTAATTGAAAGAAGAATAAAATTAAATCTAGCTAAATAACTGACAAAGTAAAGTCTAATCAGAAAAAGAACAAAGTAAAAAACGAAATAAAGAATGAAATAAAATCTAATTGTAAAAGGAACAAATTAAAATCTAATTGAAAAAAGAACGAACTAAAATCTGATCGAAAAAGGGCGAAATAAAATCTAATTAAAAAGAGAATGAAGTAAAATCTAACTGAAAAAAGAATAAAATAAAATCTAATCGAAAAAAAGAACAAACAAAATTTAACTAAATAAAGAACAAAGTAAAGTGTAACCGAAGATAGAATAAATTAAAATCTAATAGAAAAAAGAACAGAATAAAATCTAATTGAAAAAAGAACAAAATAAAATGCAGCTAAAAAGCGAACAAATGAAAATCTATTGAAAAAGAACAAAATGAAATCTACCTGCAAAATGAATAAAAGCGTTCAACCTAAAGCCCCAGCAATGTCTATTGATCCTCGCACCTGTTCACAATTTTCAACCAATTAATTTTCATTCTTTGGGTCAAGTCTAGTGACAGAATACTTCGAGTATGATTTTTTACCGACTCTGACGGAAAATTGATAATCGGCGATCTTTGTTTATCTTATGGTGTATTGGTCAGGAGAATTGAGGACGGTAGATATTTGATTTTCAAAAATGTGCAAAAATACGAGTTAAGAGCAGAGTTAATATCACTAGATGCCAATACTCTATTGTCCCTAAATATCAATACGATTGAATCTTAACATTTGAATATCCCTAGATTCAAACGTCTCTAGATTATAGATTTTCACATTCCTGAATCCTTATGTCCTAAAAGTCACAAAATCCTACAATCTCTGCAGCATCCCCAAATCTCAATTTTGAAATACCTTAATACCATATGCCAATACTCCATCCCTAAATCCCAATGCGATTTTAACATTTGAATACCCATCCTTCACGCAATTAATTTCATCCCCCATCCTCGTCAACCACAACGAGGTCGTAGTTTCCCGCGAAATATTCTTTATGGAGCACGATTGTCCGAAGGCAAATCATCATGACACCTCGTGACCAGCAGTAAACGTCGATACACGTACAAGCAGCATCATCGCAATGAAAATAGGACGTGATTGAACCTTTAACGTAAATCAAGTCTCGCCATTACAAGCTGTCGAGGGTATAATCGTCGTATAACGTGTTATGCAGCGTTTTAGTCGTTACAGGAGTACCGTCGCGGTACAAGCGTAATCGGCGGTGATTTAAACAGCACTCGATCATCGAACGCTAGATCGAAATACAACCGGGAAACGATCGTCGTACGATGGCTAATCTGCTTTTCGTGCAAATTAATTTTCAAACTCGGTAGACGACAGATTAAGTTTTTCAGCCCCAAACGACATCCCTGCACGATCGATCGCGGACGCTTAACCGAATCTCCCTTTGATCTGGCTACGACGGCCAATAAAATGGCATCGAATGTTGGCCTTTATTGATATCGTCGCAGTAAGCACCGTTCTAGAAGAGCGATCGTTGTTCGAGAGCTTAAACTGATCGCTCGCGTGATTTTTTCAAACGTTTTTCGAAGCACTTTTGCTGGTAGCTTGTTGGACGGACGCAACGATCGTTCGAGTGGTATATATGATCGAACGAAGCCTCGCAAATTGCGATTGCTAGTGTTTTTACCTGTTTCTAGATAGTTTCTCTATCGGTTCATCACTCGAGGATATTTCGAAACCACTGTATGATTCGATGGTTTTCTTTGTTTGATGTGTGGGGACATGATTTTTCTTTCAAGGTCGGAGAATTGGAGATTTCGAGGCTTTTGTATTTACAGATTTTTGGGGTTTTGTGTACTCGAATTTTTTAATTTTCAAGTACACTTTCAGAATTGTCTGATGTAATTTCTAAATTTTAAAATTGAAGTTTCTAAGTTTTGGAAGTTTCAAATCCCAAATTTCTAAATTTCCGAATATTCAAATTTATATATTTCTAATTTTCCTAATTTCAAATTCCCAAATTTCCAAATTGGACAGTCTAAAAATTTAGAAATATTTAACTTTGAGAATTTTCACATCCACAAATTTCTAAATTTTGTCCCTAAACAGAGCAAAAAATTGTACCCGATAATTCAAATATATGAAAATTCATTATCCATTATCATTATATTACCATTATCATATATTCACATTTTTCGATTTACAAACCTTTAACTACAAAATAAAATTATAATACAGTCCCTATATTCCGCAGATCGCAATAACCTACAGATTCCAACAACCTCTTCAACCTGAAAGATTGTCACTTTTATACGATGAAAAAAAAGTATTGAAAAGCTCTTGACCATCCGAGTGAATGATTCAAAGTACGAAAACATTCAACTTGAAGGAATGGGAAAAACATCTCCATTGGCGTATCATTTCTCAAGGGAACAACTTTAAAAGTGATCACTTTGATTTTTAAAAATTTAACGCGGAAAAAACTTTTATAAACATAGTCTCATTACTTTTGGATCAGACCACGTATAAAAGTTAAAAAAGAAACGGGGGAAGAAGAGCAGATAAATGTCAAAGGTTTGTAAAACTGACAGTAAAAAGGAGGATACATTATTGAACAGTCTCTAAAGCTGAGATGTTTTTCAAGTACTTAGCTTTTTAGTTCTTTTACAAGCGATACTCTGCAACGAAAACAGGACATTTCTCGATACAGTCTTATCAGTTTTCTAATTACATTTTAATTTAAATCATAATTAAGGTTGGACACAGTTTTCATCTTTCGCATTCTACTGCAAAATAATTATTGCGTTTTAATACTATTTAATTTACTTGATGTGTTTTTTGTACATAAAACTAGAGCTGCATTTACTTGGAAAGGGAAATATTTTTCACATTTTATTTTGGTACTCCTTTCATTATTAAAGACTACGTTTATAATCGTGTTTACAATGTCAAGATGTATGTGGCGGACATGTTTATTAGTTCACAAAGTGACCGTCAGTGTCACATTTTTACGATTCTTACATTTGCTCTATTTGCCAACAGCACTTTAAAGATATAGAAAGAATTATGGCATAAGAAAGTATGTTTCTCGGTCTATCATTTGACCCAAAAACTTCTTTGTGATAAGTAAAAGAATTATGACATTTTTCCGCAATTACTGTCATTGTCACCCATCAGGAGGAAAGTAGCATCTATCATTTTGTAGAGAATTAAGTAGAAATACTTTTTCTGACGCAGAATAGAATTTTTATTAAAAAAGAACGATAAAAATAACATTTATTTCGAGTAATGATAAAAACAATACACACAGTTTTAAATTACTTAAAATAGAACAGATTTTTGTTTAATTTTAAATCAGAAGAATTTTCAAGTTATTCTAAAAAGAAAATTGACCATTCATGTTGCAAATATGTTTCATAAATCTGCTATGATATTTTTATACTTTATGAAGCAAACAAACAAAAAAAACGTGTAGAAATTGCGTTCAATTATAGAAACTATTCCGGTATTTCATGCAGCAGGCTATTTAATATGTATATATATTATTATATGTAATATTATTCAAAGCTAAGATTGCCGAGTGTTTGTAAGCGGTATCCTCGCCTTTTGTCTGCCATTGTAATGGAAATTCGACGGAATAAATGCAAATTCGGTGTCTGTGCATTTTAATTCGACAATTGGTATTTAAAACAGGAGAACTTTATGAGAAACGGTTACTTCTCTCAAGTTATTCTTCTTATTTCGTATTCCACGATTGTATCCGTGATCTCTGCTTCCAATTTGTCGGTACGAAAAATCCGACATTTTGAATTGCACGACCTATTATATTATCTGTGTAATATAACACTCTTACGAAACGTTAAATCTTCTGCGAAAATAATTTTATATCATTTACATGATATTTAAAAAATTATTAAATAATAGTGTTTAAGATATAGTTGCATAATATGTCTAGATAATGTTTAATAGTCATATATTTAAATAATATGTGAATACTGTTTAAAATATATAATACATCCAGATAATGTTTATATGGTTACACAATGTGTAGATAATATTTCTTAAATTATTATATATCATTCAGATGCTTCAAAATGAAAATTCAATAATATTAGTGAATTAGCAATATCTCAAAAATAGCTATATAATAAATGTTGCTTTACATATAAAAAATTCTTTGAAAAAAAAAATCGTACAGCTCTGATTTATTCGTATAATTTTATTCGGATCAGAGGACCGTTTCTAAACGATAATAATAAAACGAATTAAACCGAGTAAAATAAAACTGTTGCAACAGATCATGTTTTTCGCGTTATATAACCTCAAAACCGTTACGCCGGTAAAATTTACCCCTCAATTAAACATTAAACATTTCGCGTATACGTTCAGACACGAATTAACTGCCTGTTTACAAAAAATCAATTTATTCGTATTTCGTCGACCATTTGCGGGTTGTTTATTTAAACATACTCTGCAGTGGACATCGTTTCTGCACCTCCCATTGAAAATATCAGATTATTAAATATCAAACAGCAGATTACGAAACAGTGCTTCAATTTAATCGTTTCATACTCTTTGTTTGATATAAAAGTATTGCAATAAATATTTTTATATTTACGATCAAAAGTTTCATGTTTCTCATTTTTCGTCGTGTGGGAAGAGAGATCATTTTCAAACCATTGTAATGTAAATACAAATATTCTATCTGAAAAATAACTGAAAAAGACGTGGAAAATATTTAAATGCTCTGTCAGTTGAAATTATATATATCGTGTGTTTTTCATTTATTTTTAAAAATTGAAATCAACAGTATTGCTATGTGACACACTTTTTTATTATTTTACTGTATGGTTTCGTGAAAAATTGAATTTTTTGAAATGTAATGGGGTTTATTAAAATTTTTACTATTATTACTTATAGTTATTATTACTTAGTTTAATATTATGCAAAATATTTATTTAAATCAGTATAGGAATTATATTATAAAAATATTTATACAGATTCAGTGAAATATTTTCACGAATATCTTCTTCAAACTACAAGCTTTAAATTGATATGTCACACTATGTTTCATGTGTGGTATGTAATGCACGTCGCATTACATTTTCCACGTTTGGAAATCCATTATTTAATATTTCCAATGGCATACTACTTCTACAGAACATGTTTGTCACTTATTTTATCGAAAATCAATAGCACTATAAATTATGAATAATTTACTTAAATATATAAAAGCGTGCGCAACAAATCGGGTAAATATCTAACCTAACAAAATAAGGTTAAATATATGAAAATTTGCCCTAAAAACCCGGTTAGATGTACGAAAGCTTCTTCGACAAAAAATGGTTAAATATATGAAGACTGTCTAAAAAACAAAGGTTGAGTATATGATGCTTGCTCGACAAAAGAATTAACTATATGAAAGCTTGGAAAAATTAAACATGATAAAAGTTGTTTCATAAATTACTGAGGTTATCCATGATTTTATAGGCACAGTACTTGAGTACTCAAAGGCACTCAAGGTGTTGATTATGCAATTTAGTACGTAATTATAATGGCAACGCAACGCATTTTGCGGTGAAATGAACTGGTACGAAATCGTGTTAATAAATAAGCGACAATTACGAACATCGATCAACTAGTCACCGAACATCTTGATAATAATACCCCATATAGGAATACTTGGAAGTCTCAACAAGCTCGATGATGCTTGATATATCGGTTTTCTCGCTCGTACGAGTTCAGAAGTATAGACACTCACCACTTCCGTGACACGTGCTCGAAGAAATCGATTTAAGGGATGATTAACCTGTCAAGATGCATTATAAAGCGAAGTATCGGTGTTATTTTTCATTCCGGCTCAAGATACACAGCTGCAATAACGCAGTTGCATATTTTATCTGGCTACTTTTATATTTTGTGTAAAACAATCGGAGAAATTAAATGACTGAGAAAAATGGAGGATCGGTGTTTCATGTGGATTTAGTTATTTTTATTGGTGTAATAATTATTTATGTTCTGAACTGATGATTAATCGATAACACTGTAATAATCACAAATTGCTTTTAATTTTTAGATCTTCAAACATTTTCCAAAATTTGAACAATTTACCAGTACAGTCACACACTCTCTTTCCAACCATTTTCATAACTTTTCCACAATTTTCATAAAACAACAATTACATATCTAAAACCACCATGGTAACAAAATTTCTTCTGTAAGACAAGTGAAATAAGCCATTGTCTTCAGCCTCCACTATTTTAATACCATTTTATTATTTTTCAATCATTTACCTCCAACAACTCAATGATTAACATTGAAATATTTCTACCTTTATCTGTTCATTTATGTATATCTTACTGTTAAATTTATCCTCACATTTTATGATCTCCGCGCAAGTATACCTATGGTTTCAACCAAGATAGCACTGTTATATTCTACTATTTATCTTACAAAGGTAACCTAAGTCCAAAGCTAGACGTTGGTAGAATATAGTCCACATTGACGTAGAAACTTGCACCAGTTACTGGTCAATTAATCGGTCAGATTAGTCTATTTTCTCAGACTCAGTGTCAGTAATATTCAGTACCTGTTCAAGTACAATGCAGAGCACTCTAGCATTCCCTAGGGAACAGGACGATGCAGAGGAAGATGGCCTCACAACTCGTCTTAATACTCTGCAGTTGCTACGCATCTTCCCTAAGCATGGTATACCGTGGCTGCTTGATAAATGAGTGTTAAATATGAATCGTCACTCGGTGCTAAATTAACTGGTTAATTTTGAAACGAATAGTGAAGCATGGTAGCATTTTTTAATGTAGATGGCGATATAAAGAGAGGATTTGTTTTGATATTATAGATTTGCTACGCATTTTACGTAAGTATGATATATCATGATTGCTTGATAAATGACTTTTAAATTTAACACATTAACAAATTCTCAAATTCTTAAATTCTCATAGGTACAAGTTCCTAAATTTCCAAATTTTCAAATTTCGAAATCTATGGTCTGTAAAATTCTCAAATTGTTAATTGTTCAATAATTTTAATCATTGCTCATCGATTATGAAATTTCAATCTTCCAAATTTTTCAAATGCAAGAAAGTAGCTTCCACAAAAAATACCACCACCTTTCGCATCACTTTCCATAGGAAAACCATACTCACCCATTATTTAAACACTATGTTAATATCAATTCATATCAGTATCATAGTTATCTAAACAATTTCCTATATCACCGTGCCATCACCTTATCTCCAGCAACCCACGAATCCAAACATTATCTACCACGTCTTATCTTCAGCCCCAGGTTCAAACGAAACGAAACAAATTCTCAACACCCTACTTTCTTCTCTGGAAATTCTCCAAACCCCATAGAACGAACGCTCGCGCAAGATAACCAGGCATTCACCCCGGAAGTCACGTGGCCGTACCGGCGTTATCCGAGCGACAACTGTGACACCCGAAGAATGACGTTCAGAAACGTCGTCCTCTCGGTCCCCTGAAAAACGCCGAGTACATGAAGCAACAACAACAATAACAGAAAGGACACAACGAGACAGAAGAAGGCCTCGCTTGCTATTATAAACACGTCGACAATGGCCGGGGTAGAGAGGTGCAAATGACACGCAGGAAAAGAAGAACAGGAAGTAAAACTCGTCTGGAAGGGAGACAGTATTGGTTGAGGGATCAGGTGAGAAGGGGTTGGTATGGGGGTCACCGAGAAATATGCTCGCGCATCGGGGCAAAAGAAAAGCGGGACGATGGATAGCGAGAAAACGAAAGGGTAGAAAAAAAAAAGAGGGTCGAAAGAAGGGACAGTACCGAAACGGAGAAAGGGCGAACAAGCGAAAAGGAACGGGGGATGTTTCGGCGGATAAAAGAGGGACAGCGTCTGCGTGACAGAGAGGGTACAAGCGCGACAGAGAGAGGAGAAAGAGAGGAGAGAGAGAGAGAGAGAGAAGAGGTGGGCTGGTTAGTCGAGCTCAGTTACGCCGCGCCCCTTGCGAAGAGCGCTGCGCCTCGCGAGCGAGATTACGCTATCTTCGTGGTTCGAAAAACGCTTTTTGTCACCACGCTTCCGGCGTGTTACATCCCTAGTTTTCCCCCGGTGGGAAAATCCTTTGACGCGCTGACAGGTCCTCCGCGACGAGTACGTCTAGTGAAAAGTGCAGTGAAATCTGATTGTTTTGTGATCGGACGAAAATTATTCGTACCGTGTTGTCGAACTAGTGTGTGAAGTGTGACTTCGGGAACTGGATTGTAAGTCGGCGAAGAGACGCGGATCGAATTAAAGAGAGGGTGGCGAAGGTGTTGACAAACGAACGTGCTCGCATTGTGAAGTAAATAGAGTTAGAGGACTCGAATAACTTCGTTGGTTTCTTTCGCGACACGAAGAATGTACCGAGAACTTTCGACGATGGATAATGGACTTTGCTGAAGGTTTTGCCTGCGGTTCCTCCTGAGGCTTCTATCTGGTCACGTACGGGAAAAGATCGAGCAGGTACTCCGCCACGAACGCGACGAGAAGAAACTCCTCAGAGATGGATCAACCGGGAGCTTGCATTAGGTCCACTGTTTTCGTACCTTGAGATCATCCATCAGAAGGTAAGCACCCTATGTATGTATGTGTGCTCGAACGTTTGATCGCGACATCCATTTGCGACTCCCTTGCTCTTCGGCCTCGATTCGAGAAACTTTTTACGATTATGCATGCTGCGACACTCGACATCTTAGATGTTCTTTGTAATCTGTTCCTGATCGATTTACTTTGATAACCGTTTTATTGTTCAACCCTTTGCACTATGTTGAACCACAGTGGTCATCAGTGCACTCCTCACATTTATCTTGGATCTTATATACTTATAAGGTTCTCACAATCTGTATGGATAGGTTGGTTAAATATTTTCATTTATTTACTACTTATAATAGATGAGAAATATATTTGTCACTTCGTACTGTTGTAATATATTTTATTCAGAACTTCTTTTTTGATCTATCTTGTAAATTAAGGGGTTGGTAGATAAAAGGGAGTACAAATTTTGACGGATTTTAGATTTCTTATTTTCAAATACGAAAGTTATTGAGAAGTCTCTGTCAAAATGTGACCTTCGTCAAGATGAATCATATAAGCTAGTTGACGTGTTATTTATTTATTCTTATAATTCTGTTTGACATTAAATATAGGTGGTATTTAAATGTCCGCATAGGGTTAATTACTAAGGGTAATTAATATTGTTTAACCACAATGGTTAATTTGAGAACGAATATTCTAGTGAAATTTTATACTGAAATTGCACGAAAGCTTCGATTCTTCTTTGGTCAAGGATAATTCAATGAACTCGTGCAGCTAATATTTACCTTGTAGATCATGCATCTAAGTATAATGTAACCGATCATTTTTCAAACAGAACTAAGAAATTTTAATGAAAGTTCGTCAAATCTCGTAGATAAGTTTTTAGAGTACAGAGTTGTTGGAAATTCATCTTGAAAGTAAACTATACTTTATCAAAACCAAGTATTAATCTATTGCAATCAATTCTAATTGTTTGCATTATACTAGTAATCCATTTCGATTAGGTTAAATAAAAAATTAGGTTAGGTCAACTAAAAAGTCGTCAACTTTTTAAATTGAGTCTTACATTTTTTTATCTGGTATTTTAAATCCTGTCTGGTATTTTCCCTTATCTAGTATTTAACCCTCTGTAGACAACGTGGGTCATGACCCAAGTAAAATTCAATTTTTCTTCAAACTTTTATTGTTATTTAAAACAGTTATTTATAGTAACATGTGATTAATGTATTTAGTAATTATTTCAAAATTCTTTTTAAGCTTTTTTAAAAACCCAGAACAGTAAAATGACATAAACCCAGTTCACAGAATATAAAAAAATATAATTGTCTAAGGGTTAAGTGACATTAGTGAAAAATTGAGTGGTACCAAATAAAAATAATATTTTTAAACAAACTCGGTTAACGAATCTGTAAATGTAAGCTGTAAATGCAGCTATAAATGCAGTTAAGTTTGACGTTTAATAGAACTTCGTGTTATGGAAGGCAACGTGCAATTTGAGTACTTGTTAGGTGATCAATAATAACAAGATTATGTAGCATCGATTGGAGATCGAATCTGTGTTACATTCAGTTACAAAGTGAATTATTTACGCTCGGTTACAAAATATTATTCACTTATGCTAACTTTCAATTGTGAACGTGTTAACCCTTTAGCTACAGCGCGTTCTCAAGGGAAACTATCATTTTTGGCGGTTTCTAAAAAACCGAAATTTGAGTTATCAAAAGTATTTAAGAATACATTATATGATACTTATTAACCAGATGATTTTGTTTTTTACTAAATAGAAAAATATTTTATTTTAATAATTTAGTTTAGTGTACACTGGTTGCTGATTACATTTATATTCAAAATATAGTAACTTACCTAATAAGTAACTAACAGTTATAAACAAATATTGTAATCCATTATTTAAACATTTTTATCTAACTGGTTAATTGTTTATCTATTGTCAATTGTTAATTTGATCATTGTTAATATGCATTGTTAATTTATCGAGAAAATAAAAGGGATGTTCTTTAATTCTTGGATAATAAAATTTGGTCAGTCATGACCCTTTGTAAAATGTGTAAAATGCTACTTTAAGTGCAATTAGGCGCGTAAATTTTTACACGAAAATTGTTATATAATGGAATGTAATATGCAAGGATCAATATAAAATTTTAAATACGAAAATGGGACAGTAAAATTTCAAGGGAGGAGACCCTCACTGTGACTGTCAACGTGTTAATTAAACATTAATGGGGAATTTCAGTAACCAGGAATAGAAATATTGGACAGAAATTTGAATTTAATCTGTTAATTATCATTATGTCAATCTGATTTAATTAAATAATTTAAGAAAATTATAAACGTGATTGATGTTGCTGCAAAAATGTAAAATAGGGAAGCCTGATTAATAAATCAGATAATGATATTCGATTTAAATAATGACATTTCATTTAGATAATAATGTTTCATTTACGTAATGACATTTTACTTAGATAATGATATTCCATTTAAGTAATATTATACTTAAATAATGATATTTTGTATTAATCATTATGAATATTATCTGACCAGTGACATGAATTTAATTGATAAACAAAATTAATTAAGTTGATAATAGGTATGATGAATTTAATTGATAAATGAAAGGGGAAATATATCTTTACCGTAAATAACTGTACATAATAATAACTGTATAAATAACCGTACATTACTGTAAATAATCTTCATAATTCGCTCATTCAAAGTTAAATTTGAAATTTTAACGTTTCAAAAATTGTGGTTAGAATTAATTACGTAAATTTTGTATTATATGCTATTTCTGATTATGTAAATAATTATTGCAAACTAGTAATTGAAGTTTGAAAAGTTTATTGAATTACTGATTTTATGTATATAAATAATTTGTGTAATCTCAAAATCTATACAGTAAATTTAGGGTGTCGAGTCTACCCTCAAAATTTTAAGTCAAAAGACCCAAAATGGCGGCCTGTAGCGTGGCGCAAACGAATAAATGCAGATCGTTTCAGAAGCCTCACTACATTTCATAAAAAGGATAAACGTTTCGTGGTATTATGTACTTATTAGGCTATTAAAATATTTACTAATACGATCGATGAACGAAGGATCGTTCATAATGTACATTACGTGACTGTAGCTCGTTAAAAGAATTTGTGTAAACTCGTCGGCAACTGCAGAGTAAATATCGTTATTATGGATGCACCGGTTGCAACGTCTCGTATTAATGCGACACTCGAAAATCTTTGTTAAATCAGACTTTAAAATTCAAATTAAGACGTACCTGAGACGAAGGTTACAGCTCGTTTACATTCCCAATTATTACAGACGACTGCGTTGTTTCTCGATCCGTCATTTCACGAAGCTTTTATTTGCTTCCGATTATATCTGAGCGAGCTTGTGCACAACACTATCAAAAGTCGATTTGTATAATTTTATTCGCAAAGAGAACGATACAATTTCTGGAAATTTTCAAATTTCCAGAAAAAATTTTCAGAAAGTTGCATAACCATTATTTCTGAAATTATTTAATTGTCATACATGCAAATTTTCAAGTTTAGAAATTGTAAGATTTGGAAATTTGAAGATTTGGAAATTTGAAGAGTTGGAAATTTGAAGAGTTGGAAATTTGAAGAGTTGGAAATTTGAAGATTTGGTAATTTGAAGAGTTGGAAATTTGAAGATTTGGAAATTTGAAGATTTGGAAATTTGAAGAGTTGGAAATTTGAAGAGTTGGAAATTTGAAGATTTGGAAATTTAAAGAGTTGGAAATTTGAAGAGTTGGAAATTTGAAGATTTGGAAATTTAAAGAGTTGGAAATTTGAAGATTTGGAAATTTGAAGATTTGGAAATTTGGAAATTTAGAAATTCAGAAATTCAGAAATTTAGAAATTTAGAAATTTAGAAATTTAGAAATTTGGAATCTTGGAAATTTGGAAATTCAGAAATTTGGAAATTTGGAAATTTAGAGATTTGGAAAGGTAGAGCTTTGAGAATTTAGAGACTTAGAAATATATTATAGAAAATTAGAAATACGGAAATTTGTATATTTAGAAATCTAAAAATCTAGAAATGTTCGAATTTCGAATCTGAAATTCAGTTCTCAAATTATGGAATTAACAAACTTCCACTTTCGCAAATTAAAAAAACCTAGAATCCACAGTTTCAAATATATAATCACAGAAATTTAAAAATTCAACACAGTTATTCGTTTCTATATTAGGAAATAAAGTTCTTAATCACGCATAATTAATACCGAGATTGTCACGCTATAAAAAGCCATAGACTAGGCAAAGCAAAACGTAGGTTATGCTCTCATAATAAGATTATAATAATAAGATTATTAGATTTACTTATAATCCGCGTTTTATCGAGGCTATTTATAAACACTGTATAAGTGTGGCATTGTGTTAAAGATGCAGCCAGTTCATATTAGTAGGTTAACTCCTGCAGTGAAAATGGACGTACAATACTGCTAAAAAAAGTGTTCATCCATTTCTATTTCTTTATATTCACAAATTTTATATCGGATAAAAGTCATATATGCAGATGTCAACCCACGAGTTGACGCGTGAAGTGACCTAGGTGTTTAGATGAGCTACGGCTCCAATTGGTCAGAATAGAAAAATGGACGCTTCACACGTATTTTTGTTGGTCGTATTGGCTCGAGCGGTCACCAATTAGGTCAAAGGTATCTGTAGATTTTTATTCACTAATGTACATAACACTTCGTGTAAAAGTGGCAATATAACAAAAGCCTGCTCTCGTATCAATACCAGTAATATTTTTCTCAATTTCACGAAAATAAATTGCATTTTTAATAAACTTAAATCGTTCCAGCGAAGAGTAATTTAGTAAAAATCTACTAATTTAGTCTCTCGAAGAGTAATCTAATTTATTTAGTAAAATTTTATTAGTCACTTTTCACTTTGGGTTACTTTTTAATTTCTTTCTTGGCATTTTACTTTCTTTTTCCTCAGATGCTCAATTTAAATTCGATGAAATAATCTGACTCATAAAATTATAACACTTCTCTTACCAACTTTAATTTGTCAGTCATTTATCTTTTATTATACAATAAACATTTGTCTGCACATTTTCGCCTTCATTATTATAACCCGTGCAAATTGTAATAAATACAGTTTGCTGTTCACGTATCGTACGCAATTAAATAAATAATCAGTATTATACGCAGCTGGACTTCGTATTCTACATTATTACGAGATAATTAGCGTACGCTCTGTTATCATACTAAATACATCTTTGTTTCAACGTAACGAGAACGGTGGTAAATCGTTAATATCGAAACTATCCGTGTTACGTATTTACTTGGCAAGTGGTGTCTCTAAACTATCCAACTCTCAAAATTAGCAGGAACATTTAGATCAATATTAATTTCTAACTACATTTCTGATATTCCATGAAAACGTTCAAATTGCTGTTTTCATTTACCTTAAACTTTAAATTTATGTAACATAACTGTTATTTTCTAATACTTTCAAATCATATCATAACCTTTATTTTCGATTAAAGAAACTGAAATATTTTAACAAATTTAAAATTGTATAAACAATAGAATTAGCAGGACTATTTGGAGTAGTAATAATTTTTAATTCTATAGTTAATATTTTATCGGAATGTTTCAATTAGTTTTATTGCGATTTTTATATTGATGTGACACGAGCTCCATTTTGTAGTACTTTCATGTCATCAAATTAAAATCCATATTTTCAAGTGATTAAATAGTTTAATAACGTAAAATTTAATTAAATTCGTTAAATTCGTAGAAACAATCAATAACAATTTCTAACATAGTTAATATTTTATGAAAATTAAACTGTGACATGCATTATGCTTTAAGCTCCAAATTGATGTGACTTGAGCTTTTGTCATCAAATCAAAATCCCTATTCTGGACAAGTGATTAATCACAGTGAAATAGTTTAATGAAGTAATTTAATTTAACAAATTCAATAAAAGATCAACTATATCATTCCTAGTATTCAATTTACATCCAGCCAGTATTTTACATCAATCGAATTAGCTAAAAACCGTTTACCAGAGAACTATTTATACGAACCCACAATTCCGTAACAGTCCTATAAACATTCCGAAAAGTTTTCACGGTGAGTGCATCCTTCACCCCGAAACTTCGTCCAGATTTAACTTGACACGCGGTGCGCCGAAAGCCCATAACCGGTCCTCGGAAAGTTTGCCAAGAATCTTGCACCTGATCGGCAAAACCGCAAGATTGGATGTTAACAACAACATCAGGACGAGATTTGTTGGAAACATTAGTACCATCGGAAGTACGATGCTCGAACAGCGGATACGAAAGTGGAAACAGAATGGAATGGAGGCTTTAACCGTCCAGGCGGAAACTTGAAGAGGGCGCAGTAGGTCTCGTAGAAGGACGACGAACTCTCGTCGATTTCGGCTGGTGTAAGAACTTTTAAAAGTCGAAGCTTAAGTTTCCAGAGGGAAGTCTGGATCGTGTCACAACTGTTGGCATGCTTCTCTAGCTGAGAACGTGTATTTGTGGCCTGTTGTCGAATCGTCTGCGTCAAACCGCCGATGAAGGAACTTCGACCCTTATCGTTGACTTTGTCCCCGGTCGATTTGCGATAGTTTAACGTCACAACTATGACATCCGGTAGAATAACAGAAACTCCGACTTGTCGAAGCGAACGAAGGCTAATATCGTTTCTGTTCAGAACTTGATAGTTCGAATTTTGGATCGGTCATATGACATTCCTGTTTAAATACCGATGTTCATTTAATGTCGGAAATTTTTCATTTATGAGTATTGTTACGTACTGTAGATGAAAGAGCTTCGGATATTAAATACCTGGTAGAATTATTCGGAATTGCCGAGATTTTATGGACGGGTTCTATTTCGGTTCTACTGAATGTTGATGGGTAAAAAGAGGATACACTGAATTTGAGGCTAAAGTTTGGAATTAGGAATTATGTGTTATAGTTTGGAACAATAGAATTACGTATTATAGTTTAGAGCAGTGAATTATACATTCCGTAATGCGATTTTGGCGGGAAATATTCCCAGCGACTATAGCCCCTATATTTGGAGGAAAATATAAATGTCAAACGTTCCGGTGTATCAGGCGACCCACTTGTAATCGAAATTTTGATATTCGTGCCAAACCAGAACTATCTTATATTTTTATTATGTATCATTGAATCAGTTATAAATGGAAGAAACAATGAATATTTTATCAATATGTTACTATGAAATTTATAAGAATTTCATATATTACTATAAAATTCTACATTTGAATATATTATTTCATAGAAAAAACAATGACAAATGCTTAAATCATCAAAGTTGACTACTTAGAAAATAGAGATCTAGAATAAAGAAAATTTGTTCCACAATTTCGACATAGGTTGCGCGATGTATCATCGTTTCCCGTTTGAATCACAAACTCCGTCGCACCCTGCATTAAATGCGATGTCACTCACTAATATGACTAATCCGATGTCTGCGTATTAATTTTCGCAACATTTCTACAACTTTGCAGCAACATATCAAATGCAAATTCAAAACTTTTCCGCTGTACAACATTGTGATTTACAGGTACCGTTGCAAATTAATTAAAAAGTAATAAATCAAACATTATACCTTGCTCACTCATAATTATGCAAAACTTCCGTGCTCGTCTCATAAAGTCGACATGCGAACATATTCTAGTTACATTTGCCACATTCCTGAGTATGATACATATTAAAACCATTATAGTTTATAATTATTCCTTAATTTATTTTAGAAATTTATTAAATCAACTTCATTTCATTATTTTAAAATGAAACTGAAAATTATTCATTTATTTTAAAATGAGCCTTGAAGCTGATTTAATAGTCATTTTATAAACAAACATGAAGCCATTTTATCACATATTTTGGAATAAATTTTAATACTATTTTATCATTTATTCTCTAAACGAACCTTAAAATTATTTTACCCTTTATTTTAAAATGACCATTAAAGCTTCAGTTGTTATAAAATAAGCTTTACGGCAATTTTATTATTTATTTCAAAATGCACAAAGCTATTTTACCAACGACACCTTTTAATATCAAGCTAAATTTCACGCACACCTCATTTCAAAAGATACAATTGCGGACAAAAAAAAAGTGATATCGATATCCATATTTCATGTTTCTCATTTCAAGCTAAATGATCCAATTTCGTCCACGCGGAATTGTTCTCCAAAAATTCATCGGCTGGAAATCGATAGAAAAACGGTGCAATAAATTTTCCGTCGAAGAATACGGGGCCAGTAATTTGTAGAATAACATAACAAAATTTCCATGCAAGAAAAAGTGTGCCATTTATAAGAATGTCAAGCGAATTCGGAAAAACGCTAGGTCATTATTTCGGCATCAGAGAAATAGAGGTACGAGGATAATTCGTTTGAAATCTCGAAGGCAGCGTGCAAATTCTTTAATTCCATTCGAAGCCGCGTTTTTAGTCGACAGCTGTGCAGCAGGAAACACCTTCGTTGCGAAAATCCACCGGGCTTTCCGGCCTTTGTCAAAGGATTGGATGATTAATCACTCTGGCCGTGTTTCCATGCTGCTGTTGCGTCTGCGGGGCACACATGCATACTTCACCGCAGATGGGAATTCGTCAACGTCGAAAATTGCAGTAAAAGCTCGACTACCGATCGAACTGCTCGGACTTTGTCGTTCGATGTTGTTTCTGTTCGAGTTTCTTTTCCATCGGTGCCGTTTCCGTTGAACATATTTGCACGTCGCTGAATAGCGGTGTCCATTTTGCCTCGGATCGTGCAGATGAAAGGATACTACGATGATATTCTACAGGATGATTCCGACAACTGGGTCAGCTTCGTTTAGAGAGAAGTTAGAAATGTAGAGACAAATTTTGTACTCTATATTTGGATGCGGAATTGGATTATTTATACGTATGTAAACTTGGATGGGCTTTAAGCAGTGGCTACACCTAACCTAACTATTTAAGTAGAGGATTTGAAGATTTAGGAATTGTCAACTTTCTGAATTTCTGACTTTTTAAGTTTTGTAATATTTCTCGAATAGGTGAATTTTTGAATTTGAGAGATCGTGAATTGGTGTAATTTTTATATTCATAAATTGTACAATTTTCGAATTTTTTTATATTTCTTTTTCCTACTCTCCAAATTTTACATTCTCAGATTTTCCAATTTCGACATTCCCATATTTCTCAAGTTCCCAAAGGTATTTCACAAATCACCAAATTCTGAAATTTCTGAAATTCCTAATTCTTAAGATTCAAAATTTTTTAATTTTGCAACTCCAAAAATTCCAAATTCCTAAATTTCACAATTCTGAAATTTCTTCATAAATAAAGTTTATTTATTACTATAAAATTGAAACCACCGATCATAAATAACTGCAATGACAATAAATCCTGTAACTCAAATACATTATTTTCGTCGTAAATGCATGATGCGTTGCTGCACTTGCAAGTTGCATAAATTGATCAAATTGTATATTTTTGATCCTTCGTCACACAAATTATTTGCTCATCTTATTTGTCATACAACAAGATATCAGATAAAATTATTGAAAAATATAATACATCGTTGTTGATAATTCGATCCATGGGATCAAACATTAATATGTATAATTGCAATGGGACGTCGTTTATCTCGCGTCAGTGTGGATTATACGACGGATTGATTATTTGAATACAGAATTGGTCACGTATTTAAACTATGGAATGGTATCCATATTTTAGAGCACGTATCTGTGAATACATACATATGTAAATACTCGAGTTTAGAGCGTACTATGTATCGGTATTCAGCACATTTCTGTTGATATATGATACTAGTAATTATTTGAAATAATTCATTGTTTCAGGTACTTGACTATTCAGATAAATTATTTGTTAATACTTTTTTAGTTTAGCTACCATACAATGAAATAATAGTTCTGTTAGTATAACGGAGTGACAAGTAATTGGACGCAACAGGTTATTCAACAAAATTAGTTATTAATAGCACTTCGGGTGTTGGAGTTATTTAAATGAAACTTGTAAATTTCAAATATTAAAATTGAAGAAATACAACAAATTCGAGGAAACACAAATATTCTAACCTCTTTTTCGTTTCATGTAATTAAAATTGTAATATTTGTATTACTACAATTGTATGTAGTAATTTTATAGTACATATAGCATAGAATAATAATTTTGTATTCGTCTTAAATAGACACTTAAATATTGAAATATTAAAATTCAAGAAATTCCAAAAATTCAAGAAAAGTCCAGAAATTCAAATGTCCTACCTTCTTCTTCTAATTACTTCATAAAATTAAAATTGTAGTATTTACAATATTAGAACAGTAATTTTATAATATAAATAGTATAATAATTTTGTATTCGTCTTAAACAAATATTCGAAATATACCGCACAGTTTCTACTTCATCCAGCAAGATGTTCTACTTCATCTTCGGAACACTCGATTAGATATACGATGTTGTTTCCGAAGCTTTCGATCATTCATTTTAATTTACAAACGTCTCCTGTAAGATTCCGTTTGGCTAGGATTTGTCAGAACATTTCCTCAGGCAAAGTTTTCCATTCGTATCCTCTGAATAGTAATTGACACATAGTAGACCCAGCGAAGAACTTAATTTATGGCACCGTCTCCTGAAGACTTATTGTTCAATATCCCATTTTCTTCGAAGTACACTATATTTGAGAAATATTTATTTATTTATTTATTATACTTAAAAATTTGCACAATGATCCAGAAATTAGTCTTTGTTTTAATTCATTATTTAATTTAATGTTTTAAGATACTTTATTTTTGTATTTCTCAAAATGTTTATGCATTGTCATTGATATATGTTCATTTAATTTGATCGATTTATGATTTATTAAATAAATACGTAATTAACATAATTTATTTGTGATCTAATAAATAAATAATGAATTATTTATGATCTAATTTCATTTGTTAATTCACATTGCAAATAAAATTAGAATAATTTGGACAAATTTGATATTGACATTTCCAATGTTTGTTCACTGAATATACGATAATTGGTAACTAATCAATTGAGCCCCATTAAACTTATAATTCCGTCTAATCAATGCCAATGTGATTACGTAATCGCATTGATTATTTATTTTGGACATATTTCTGCTTCTCTACGTGTATTTTGTTTAAACATAATTGAATATGTAGATTATGTTTAGTATGAGATTGACACATTTATTGAAACAGAATTAATTAATTTGATGTTGGTGTTAACAATTGTAATTAGAATTCAGTTATTTTAATTATACAGTTATACAGTTATTCTAATTATTATTATATTTATTTTAGTATTAATTATTTTGCACACATTTGTAACTAAAATCTTAACTTAACACGTATACAACTTAACCTTAATTTTAAATTCGCATATAATTTAATTTTAATTTTAAATATTGATATCACATTAATTGACTTTCTCTTTAATCGAAAATCGATGACGTCAGCACAAATTAAAAATTAACACTTCGTTCAACAAAATAGAGAACATTTATCAAAAAATTATTACAGTTGTATTATGGTCAATCACTAACTGAAACACCCACGTTAAAACACAAATAAAAAACTTTCATCCAATAATTCTTGTATCAATAATTTGAATACAAATCGTATTTCAATACTCCAAAAATGAAACCATAACAAATTAGCATCAATATCCCGTATATCCAAACATCTACTAATAAAACTTCGATAAAACAAACTCTGTAGGTAGAACGAATCAATCAATCAGCGATTGAACAGAAAAAGAACCGTTCACAACTGAGTAACAGTATGGTCATAAATACCCGTCAATGTATTGAAATTATCCTTTTCATTTCAGAACCAATTTTCTTGCTACAAACGGCGCTTTGTCTCTCGTCTCGTTTCAATTTTCTTAGCTCTTTCTTTTTCATTAAGCTTCCGTCACGATCATCCGTCTTCGTCACTCTGCCCGGGTCCCTCTGGACTTTCGCTCGTATTTTCTCGCTTCTTATTTCCCCGGTTTTCAGACGCGCCACTAGAGTGGCTAGAGAAAATTGTCTGCAACTTATGACAGCCTTCCGGGAAGTCAGTTTCTTGCATCGCAGTGCACACGCAGCGAAACGCGACGAGAAAACATTCTAAAACGTTTCGTTAATCCTTCGTTTGTTTCGCGAACGGCTGTTATTGACGTCAACGAACTGTACAGAATTTGCCGAATGGTTTTCCGAATCTTCAGACACGCTGATATTTCCGGTTGCGGACCATTTCTTCAACTGCTTGTATTTATCAACCTTTACTTACTAACTAGTATTGCTATTGCTTAGTATTGTTACTTATAAACAAAATCACTTTTGTCTTCAAATTCCTGAACTCAGATATTCTAATATTTATCAGGACACTGTTTTTAGGATCAATTTGTCTTTACTAAAGTTTGTTCAAACTACTGGATTTAACAATTTGTACCAAAATTAGAGAAATATATTGCATATAAAGTTAACTGGTTATATGATATAAATTTTAACGTAGAAAATGTGCTATAATTCCATTGAATAAATCATGAAATATCAGATTTCATTCCGCGAAATTCAGTTTATATTGACCTAATTTTTACTTGCTCGAATTTAAAAATATTTATTATGAATTTGTTGCGTTTGTTTTTAATTAATTTCGGTAAAAAAGATCGATAAAAAAATTAGTATGCATTACTGGAGTTTTGAATTCGAGACTCTTTGATAAAACCAACATTTTTCCATCAAACTCATATTTGATTAAAATGTTAATTAAATAATTACAAACAGTTAAATACTAATTATAACAAATGTAGATACAGATTTTTCTGTTACTCTGCAACGTTGCGTCCTACAATTTCACAAAATTATTTTCTATAATTGTCTTTCGATGAAATATTTCAAAACTATATTACCACAACCTCTCGATATTAAAATTGTATATATTTTAAAAATGCGTACAACTATTGCCGATGAAAATGAATAAATAAATAGCGAATATAGATGAAAACGAAAATTCAAAAATATCACGACGGATGAAGAATCTGATTTATTAAAAGACAAGGAGCAAGATGCAGTTCATTGAACCACGATCGATGTCTGCGTAAATACGACTTGAGTGAATTCACGAATCTTCTCGTGTCCAAGATACAGAAGAAGCCATTGAATCCGTACCATCGTTTTTATTTAAAAAACTATAGAGAACAACGCCGCATGATGGATGTCAGGTTATTAAAGCAGAAACGCATCGTAAAGATGACTGTTACGGGTTTGGTAAAAGCAACGCAGAAAGGCCGGACAAGTTATAGCGGTCGCCTAACCATGTGATACTTTGGCAAAGAGCGTTGGCAAGCAACGACTCATCGAAAGTTAAATCGACTGTCGACTCTGTCGAATATTTAGACGCCTTCACCGCCGCGGAAATAACAAAACGACACGCGTTTGCCAACTGGAGTATCTTTAATTGATCCTCGTGTTCAATTCTTCGACGTTTGCCTTCTTCTGTTACTCATACACTCTATTTTAAGGATAAAATATAATTATTGTGTGATTAGTGTTGTTAGTTTGCAATATATCTATGTTTTTAATGTGTTCTTCATATGTAGACGTACATATTCATGTGAAGACATATGTGTGTTCCTGTTTTACTCTTGGTAACGAAAGTAGGCAAACATAGCTTAACTAAAACTTAACTAGTCAAGGTGATTATACCCACATGGTAAAATCCTTATATTCTCAAACCAGAAGACCCTCAACTTTGATACCCAAATCCCCAAGTCCCCAAATTCCTACATTCCCAAATTACCGTGAAACTCCTAGACCTCCAAATGCATCGACATCTTCAAATTCCAAAATTTCCTAGGTTCCAATATGCCAAGTTCCCAAAATTAGCCCATAGCATTCTCATATCCCAAAGACACCTAAAAGTCAACCAGCCTTACCCCCTTGTCTACCACATTTGTCCTAAAAAAGTCAAATTTGCCATCGACTTTACGATATTTTTATGTCATCAAATCACATCAGACGTATCCGGTAAACTGTAGGGTACAGCTGACACCCTCCGAAAATGCTAAGCAGCGGTTTTACGAGAACACTGTCCCTCCCGCGACACAAACAACAAACAAGCATTTCGAAAATCCCGTGCAGACACGCGCGACGTGGCCACCAGAGGATCGCGTGATTTCAAACGCAAAGGCTATTTACAACGGCGGTTGTATCGCGGATCGAAAATCGGGGAAAAAAAGGAAGTCTGCCCTCGCTACGTGGACGCGATTACGGCCTCGTACTCTGGAATGATGACGCAATTTATGGCTTCGAGAACATAGGCGTGCTCGACTCTCTGACCCCGTTCGATCGTTTAATCCGTCCCAGATAGGTTCGTACGATTAGACGATTCGACGGAAGCGGAGAACCATTCAGTATCCCATCCCTTTTGGCCCTACGTCCCTTCTCCATGTCGTGCTCTACCCTCCTGTTGGATCAGACGGCGCTCATACAGTTTCAGCTTGCAATCCGGAAACACTCTGTCCCTCTTGCGCTTCCGCACGCTCTCTTCGGACTTATGAGCTTTTCGCCGCTCGGATCAACGAGATCCTCGTATATGGAGTGTTCGGATAGTACGGGAACATTTTTTACGTTTGGTCTATTTGCCTATTAACTTCTGAAGGTATACAAAGAACTATCACCTATTTAAATCAATATCAAAATTAATTAACCCCTTCCCTTTGACGAGTCTCACTCGTGATGCACTTACAAATGTGACAAACCTTACTGAAATTTTGAATACTCTTAATTAGGTCCAATAATTTGAATTATCAAAGGTTCTTGAATATAAAATACATTTTAATTTTCTTTGTTCGTTTTAATGTTATATTGGAGAGTTTTGACAATAATATGCATAAAACCTAATAACCTGGGTTCCTTCTAAGATTTAATTCTGAGTGCAGTACTGACTTACACCTCTCAGTCTGGTGATCACAGTGTGCAATCAGACAAGTGAACGATGTTCAAACGTGTCTACCTTGTTAGCTTACATCTGAAGGAGTTGAACAGTCAGAAGTGGAATAGCAATCAAATGTTAACTAGCTCTTGTAAGTTTCAACATGCACCATTCAACTGTTCAGTAATTGTACTCAAATATGACACGATTCGAACGAGATGTATGAAGTTATCAGTGATACCAATTAGTATGATCACTTCCTGTATCTTCAAGAGAGAAACGAATATAATTAAAATGTATACATCTCGAATAACAATGATGTGATAAAAGTTGGAGTCCCGGCAAATGAAAAGATTTAATGAGAATATGAAGATAAATGCCTGCAGCAAATGGCGACATCTCATGAATATATCATATATTCATGTGTGTATACATCTGTTTGAAATTACACGGCGAGAAGAGATATTCTACGTTTTATGATCTCCCGAGATGAATGTTCTACTATAGCAGATACGAGATCTTGTTTATACATCGTTCTTCTTTTATTGTACGTGTATACAAAAGCATCGCGTTGCGCACGCGAATAATGCATAACAATACTGGGAATAAACGTGGTTGCTAGGATTACGTTTAAAGATGATACTCTGACCTATTTGATATTCATAACGTAAATAATACTGAAGAGTAAGCTGTAATTTATATCCTGATCGAGTTTTATCGTGTGGGGATTACACGTGCAAGAAATAAATCGAATTGTATACGAGTCTGATGCTCCTGTTTGCCCGGCAATTTCAAATGTCTTCAAGTTTATTAGGTTATTGAGTTTTCAATTCTTAATTTCTTACTCCGGGAATTTGTAAATATTCGAAATCGAATTGTCGAAATTCTGAAATTTCCGTTTTCGAATAATCAAATTTTCAAATTTTCAAATTCCCAAATTCTTAAATTCTGAAATTTCCAATTTCACAAATTCTCTAATTTCTAAATTTTCAAATTTCGAAGTGCCCAAATTCCCAAATTTCTAAATTTCCAAATTCCCCAAAATTTCTAAATTTTCAAATTTCGAAGTGCCCAAATTCCCAAATTTCTAAATTTCCAAATTCCCCCAAATTCTCAAATTTCCAATTTCACAAATTCTCAAATTTCTAAATTTTCAAATTTCAATGTGCCCGAATTCTCAAATTTCTAAATTTCCAAATTCCCCCCAATTTTCAAAATTTCCAATGCCCCAAATTCCCAAATTTCTAAATATCCAAATTCCCCCAAAATTCCTCCAAATTCCCCCAAATTTCCAAATTCTCAAATTTCTAAATTTTCAAATTTCTAAATTCTCAAATTCCTAAATTCCCAAATTCCCCAATTTCCAAAGTCCCCAATTTCCAAATTTTTCTAACTTTCACGTCCCTATACATATAAAACCTCCCTCAAAAATGTCCAGGTCTCAATCATTTTTTACTAGAAACAACTGAAAAACTTTATCGCTCTTAGTTTAAGCCTAAAATATGGAAGTTCCTAGTTTCCCGGACGCACGTAAGCGAGAATCCTTGAAACCGCGATATGTAGCTTTAACGCGTTCAAACAAATTCTTCAAATCCGCTTCGTGAAAATGGTTCATCGTGCTGACCTATTCGTCACGGCAACTTATAAACCTGATAAATGGTTATCCCGACATGTAAATCTACGTGCTTCCGTGCACGAACAGTAGTTGCCTGGTTTTGATTTCGCCGGTGACAGATTTGTTGATATTACAGATTTCACGGGGTGTTCCAGAAATATCTACACCGTTCCGTAAAGCTGGATAAATTTTATATACATTTTTCCAGCGACACAAATACGAGCGACAAATAAAAAAATAAGCAACGTGTTGAAATCCTGTTGCTATTATTTTTCGCTCGTTGTCATACGTAGGACAATCCATTTTTCATTTTCCATAAATCGTTTTTTATATTCATTTTTGATACTGCAATTTTTATTTTTATGTGATGGAAGGTGGCGGGAGATTTGAAATTATACTTGTGTTGATCAGGTTTGGTAGCTCTTTTCGAATTTCTTTTTTGTTCTCATACGTGGTGGAAGATGAAATTGGTGGGAGATTTGAAATTTGAATTTTCATTTTTTTTTACATTTATTAAACATTTTAAATGTCATCTATTTAAATACAAGGTTATTGTGTATCAATTAATTCTTGATACAAATGATTTTAATTTTTGTTCAAAGTGTACCATCGATTATACTTCACTATTTTTGTTGAATTTTTCATGTTTCACTAAAAATCAATAACCAAAAATGTTTAAACACACTTGATATTTTTACAAAAATTGCAATTGATATTTGTACAAAAATTGACACTCACAAAAATTAAAATAATTTTTCTATTTTTATTCTACCAATTGCTGTTTCTATATCCCCATTTTAAGAAGATAAAAATTCCTGTAAAATTATTTTAAAAGCATCCCTGCATAGATACGTGTCCGCAGATAAAATATTCTGCTTGTAAAACTTGTCGAGAAGTGAATAATTCGGAAGATATTGCGATGACATATTAAAATCGGACACACCGTATAACTAATTCTACATATTCTTCTTCCGATGGAAAATTTCCATCGATTTTGTGTCATGAAATTTCAAACACGAAACGAAAGTAGGACATTCAATCAGAAGCTCCTTTTCCGAAACAGCAATTCAGTTTTAATTTATAATCTCCTGGTGAGAATTAACGTTAGGATTTATAACGTGAATGACACGTGCTATTGGAATTATTTATGTCATGCAATATTGAACAAGTTTTCGCACATAACAGAAGAGACGAATAAATCAATTCAGAGAATTAAATTGAATTGTAAGAAATTGTTTATAGAGTGCTGCTTGGGCAAATATTTAACATCGAAAGTACCAAAAAAGTAAAAATATTATTTGAAGTACTAGTTTCTTGTTTCAGGTTAGAAATTATCGAGGCGTTGTTTTTAAAATCTATGTTGATTTTCGTTGAGAGTTAATGTGAATTTTTTGAAGGTGTACTCAAATTTATAGGAGTAAATTTAACACCCAATATTCCGAGTGAGGAAGCTGAAACTTGAAGGTAGCACTAGGGTAGTTAGTACACGAGGCAGAAGCATTTGAACCGGTTGAACTTTCAAACCCTCCACTTGTCGAACTTTCAAAGTACCCGAACTTTTAGAGATGAAACTTTGAAACTTTGAATTTCAAGATTGCATCTTATTGCCTTATGGACTCAACTGAGCTTCGATTTTCTGGAATTATGAAACGATAACGGATGATACAATCACTTCGGTAACTGTTGTGGGTAGTAGAATTGTTATAGCCAACAAAAAATTTCATTTTTATAAAAGTCGATGAAATTTTATGGTACATTACTTTTATAATACATATTATTTTACAGATATTATTTTTCAGTATATGATATATATTATATTATACTATATTATATAGTATATTATATAACATATGTAGTGTACTATTTTTATGGGTATTTTATTTCTCAAAATAAAAAAGCAAGTAAACACAAATATTTTAATTAAAAATATATACTTAAAAAAAAAAAAAAATATACTAGTCATTTTATTGGTAATACAATATTACCTAAAAATATACTGGCAGTGTGTATTTAATTTATTTATTTACATTTATTTTGTTTGTAATGAATTGCCCGATGTTTCTCATTGTTATAAAATTAATATCATCAATATCTCTCTCTGAAGTATTTCATAGCATTTCTACAAATTAATGAAGCATTAATAAACCAACATTTATGTAACGGCTCTCGTTTATCCTCGCTAACACAATACATTTATGTAATTATACTGGAAACCTTACGATGAGATATCTCATATGGTAAATAAGTTGAGCATAATTAAATTGCTGCATTTTAATTGATATTGAAATGTGTTCATTATATGCAATATAATGAAAATCTCTAATTTTCTATATCCTTAAATCCTAAGTCCTCAAACCTTTAAATTTTTATATCCCTAAATCGTTAAATCCCTAAGTCCTGAAATCTTCACATCTAGAATTCCCTAGATTATGAAATATCCAAATATCTGCATTTCTAAATTCTTACATTAAACAATTTTTAAAATTCCAAATTCCCCAAATCTCTAATTCCCTAAATCTTCAAATTCCCTAGTCTCAAAATTTCGAAGTTTCACTAATTTCCAACTTCTCAACTTCCTAAATCTTCAAATCCACAAGTTTCCAAATTTCCAAATTTCAATTTTGCCTAATCTCCAAATCGAAAAAATTAAATTTCCTTTTCTTTATCACAAATTTTCCTTTCCCCTAAATCGCCATTTTCCCTATTGAAACCTAATACAGGTAAATATTATACTTCTGCAAATAATCCTATTTTCAGTAATCTTTCATTTCAATAATCTGTATTCTCTATTTTTATGGTTTTCGATTATGAATAAAGTTAACGAAATTCGTTAAAATTTCAAAACTTATCAACGCAATTTCCAAAAATACTCGATGACACGTTTTCGCATAAAACACCGCGTTAACAATGCGTCAAATAATTGCGAATGTAATACGCGTGGACAGGAAACGGGAAAAACATGCACGCGAATACTTTAAATAATATTTAATTCGCGGGATATGCGCTGTCGAACAAAAGCTCGACTCGACTGTGATCAATTATGTGAACCGGGAATCCTCGTAAATCGTTTTTCTACCCTCGTAAATATAATAGACGTCGTTTGATTTCAATTTTCACGTGCCGTGCACACGTCAGCCGTTCCATCCGAGATTTTTTTTTTGTGTTTCGTTAACGTGGCACGAAAAAACTCCGCACAAATGTTCGTAACTTTGCAGAGTTATTATACCGAAGGTTTGAAAGTAATTTACAAATAAATTACGGAAGTGTCAATCGCTGGTTTCTTGAAATTTATGTCTGTTCATAAGGTGTACCATCAAATTTATTATTAGTTAGAAGCGTGTGTCGTTATTAAAATTGAAATATTATAGAATTATCATGTCATGAAAATTTGTAGATTTGCAAATTTCGGAATTATTTAATTTTTAAGATTTTAAGTTGTAAAATCTCCATGTTACAGATATTTAAATTTCTAAATTTAATAAAGTTGACAGAAGTTGACAAAATTGACCAAGTCGACAAAAGTTGATAAAAGTTAGTAAAAGTTGACAAAGTTGATGAACTTGATCAAGTCGATAAAGTTGATAAAGTTGATAAAGTTGATAAAGTTGATAAAGTTGATAAAGTTGATAAAGTTAATAAAATTGACAAAGTTGGTAAAGTGGACGAAATTGATAAAATTGGAAAAATTGACAAAATTGACAAAATTGACAAAATTGACAAAATTAACAAAATTGACAAAATTAACAAAATTGACAAAATTGACAAAATTGACAAAATTGACAAAAATTAACAAAATTGACAAAACTAACAATATTGCCGAAATTAACAGAATTGACAAAATTACCACATCCTCAAAATTAACTGAACTAATAAGGTTAAGAAAATCTGCAAAATTAAGGAAATGACATCTTTAAAATGAACAGAATTACTAAAATTACCAAATTCCCAAACCCCCAAATTTCCAAGTTAACTTTTCAAATTCCTAAAATTCTCAAAAGTTCCAAAATTTCCCAAATTCTCACGATTCCGAAAATTTTCAAAATACACAAAATTCTAAAATTTCCAAATTCTGAAGTTTCTAAAATTCTATACCTTCAAACCCTAATTTCGGACGTTGCCAACTTTTGTCGTTTCCAAAATTTCAAAAATTGCCAATATTCTAAAAATTTCAAAAATTTCCAGAATTGCTAAGCTATCAGAATGCTATTTTTCGAACGAACTGTATTATTTCGCACGTTTCGTATTTTCAGAGTTGTGTTATAGATGACTTCATCAAACACGGAGGATCGCACGAAAAAAACTTTGTTCCACGTTTTTGTTTCGTTTGCTCACGTAGAATTTCCATTTTTTGGTTACATACAGTTACGTGATATCTCGATGGAAACTGAAACGTTACCGTAAACCTACAAGAGAAGTTCGTTAAACAACACGCCTCGATTTTTCGGAAACTGTATACAAATGTTTATTGATGCAACTTTTACGTTTTAAGAGATGCTGTTTGTTTTGTCCAAGTTTTCTTTTTCAGGAACATATAAAAATGAGTCGACAAAATCTGACAGTAAATTCTACAACATTCCTCCAAAGTCTGTAGAAAATATTTCCCAAAGAATAATTTTGTTCAAGAAAATTAAATTGCCACTCTTTCTTCTCTATCAGAAATATTTAGTTCAGTAATAGTTATAATTGCTGTATTTGTTGATTATTTCATTATTGCTGCAACTTTGTGTATTTCGGTATTAATTATTGCACGATTAATCGTTGATGAGTTAGTTCATAGTTTCGCAAAGTTATTTTAATCGAGTTACATAGTACTATTAAATATCGTGTTCCATCAATCACCCATTTTTGAAAAGTGGACAAGTTTTAAAGTTACAGACGTTTTGATGTATCGGACAGGGTTTTAAAGCTACTCCCAGTAGCAGAATTGTAGAAAAGCAAAGAGGTATTCGCTGAAACAGAATTTTCCCGCGCATTTGCACGCATGCGCAGAGCATCGAACTACCTCGCCAACGCGGCGACGTACGAAATTACTGGCGGAGAATCATTAATCACATGTTTTCTGTGTACTATTTATACACTTTCACGATTAAAGAATGATCTATGATTCGTTATCTATTTTCTCATATAACATTTATTATGATTTTTGTTGAAAGTAAATAGTTCAGACTTTTTCTGGAATGAATAACTAAAAGAACGCGGTATCAATACAGGAACTATTGCAATTCTAAATTATAATACAAGAGGTTTCATGCAGAAACCTAATTAACTACTTTCAACTAAAATCTTAAGAAACACTGCATAAGAAAATGGAGAAGAAATCACAAATCACTCTTTAATTACAAAAGTACATAAAATGTAGCTAGAAATGGAGTGATTAATCATTCTTCACCGTTAATTTCATTTGTATCGTGCTGAAAGTAATTAATTATTCTTAACTAGAATTTTGACAAATGTTACATGCAAAAATAGGTAGTAAATTACAGATCCTTTTCTAATCGTAAAAGCGTATAAATTGTACCGAGAAAACGAGTGATTAATGAGCCTTGTCGGTTAATTTTATTTTGTTTCGTGCGATGCCATGCCAGATAGGCGGCACTACTTTAGTTCTACTGCGCTTGCGTACGTAAATCCTAATTCAGCGAATGGAACTTCGCTTTTCAAGAATGTATAATTATTAAAATACAGTATTAATATTATTGCTAATTATTTTTTTAATGTGATAATCAGTTTATAAAAAATTAACTACAGTATAGATAAGAAAATTAAATATTGCAAATATTAAGTAAATATTAGACAAGCTATATAAATAATCTTATAGTATATTAATTAATAATTTTAGTAAGAAAATTGATATAAATATCCTCTTAATCTCTTTTGCTCTTATATTTAAGAAATTATGAATACATAAATACCACAAACAACAATAACCAAATGCAACCAAATTTATTGCTTAACTCAATAATCAAATTTTTCAAAGTTGCATACAAATGGACGACAGTAAACGATCCGTATTAATTATTTTAACGTCTCGTCTCAATTACGTTAATTAGTAATACGAAAAGTAAATGCTCCGTTCTACGGCAGATTTCAAGTAATCAGGTTTCATCACAAAGTTTCGCAATAGATTGCACAAAGTAATTTCCAGAAATGAAACGACACGTACAGAGCTGTTTAATGCATGTACGTTTCTCAGCTAGTTCCGTGTAAAGCCATCTGAAATTGATTTAAGATTAAGGTAACCTACGATTCAAGCGTGACGGTATAAATCAAGTGTCTCGCGACGTTTATTAGAGGCGGCTCGAACCATTTGCATCAACCTTTTCTTGGTCTTTCAAGAATCAGGAAAGAGTTGACTAATATGCCGGCCACCTAATCACAGGAAGTGGTCTAAATGTGCCTGGCACTTTTCAATACCTTCCACGCCCGTTAAATAATTCATAATACCTTTAGATTCGAAAATATGTCTCACAACCATAAAAATTTCAACGCGATTCCGGTAATCAATCACAAGATTTCAAGCCTTTGCATCGATAGTCATTCATCATAATCTGCGATGGACATGGCTCGATTTTCCGAACACGCGAATATTCGAAATGTCAGAAATATTCGTCCGAATAAAAATATCCGAGTAATTAGAGCCACTGCAGCCGGCCAAATCATCGGATAAGAAAATTTCCAATCACAGTTAGTCGCGATTATTGCTTCTACTACTACATCGGCGAGAATGCGCAGATTTACACGACGTGCCAGCGGGTTCAATCAAATAGCTACGTTTTATGAAGCTTTGTTCTTCGATGAAATTGCTGAAAGTCAAATGGGAAAACTCAGACGCTCGAAGCAACGCGATGAAACAACGGAGTGGCGTTCAATTACGAAATTGTACGGCCCCGTGCAGTCTGTATACGATTACGCAGTGCTTCGAAACGGTGTTAATTAATGGATGATACGATGCATGGCCGAAACTGCCAAGTTGTATAAATTCGTGGAGTGTGCACGGAACAAATAAGACATTTTAGGTATCTACATGATTCGTGTAGCTGAAATGGTTATTAGTGACCAGATTTATTTTGATATACGATTAAAAGCAACATCTAGGTTTCTTAGGAGTATAGAAAACAAGAAGGGGAGTCACTTGGTTTTTAGAGATTTTTAGGGATTTGAAAATTTGAGGTTCAAATTTTTTTGCGGAGTTTAAAGATTAGAGTATTTAAGGATTTGGGAGATCACGAATTTGGGAACCCCCCAGAAATTGAATTATTAGTAATTATCTAGTAATTTGGAACTGTAAAATTTTGTGGACCTAGGGGTTTGACAGTTCAGGAACTTCACATAGGAATTTTTAAATTTTAAATATATGTAACCATACAATCATATAATATTATAATTATAATATTTAAACGCAGAATTATATGTTATTTATTTAATCATACAATCGTATGTATATAATTATACAATTTATTTAATCATTTATAATCACATAATTTATATGACCACTAACCAAAGATACTCATTTTAATAGAAATGCTCATCAGTTATTTTTTAAGCATTAAAACGAATTAAAGTTTCAAGAAAGGATTTCACTGTCCGAACGTTAAAATGAAATGTACACATCGTTAAGCATTTTTTCAACACACTTTTTTAATCACGAGAGTCACCAGTGTTTCATAACGTGTCTGTCGGGAGCATAGTTTTAATTAAGCGAGGAAAAATACTCTTTGATTTAACTTTGAAGTAAAACGGAGATAAAACGAAATGAAAGCATGATGAGTGTGACACATATAACTGTGATGTTTCTTGTAAAAAAGCATTATGAAATCATTTTTGGACGTATCTAATTTTCATGCGACACGGGATGTAACACTACGAGAAATAATATCAAAGCAGGTGAAATGTGCATGTGCAAAGACATCTTCCACAGGAAAATAAATTAAATTACGTTGAAATGGATATGAACGCATGTAATTGAAACATTGATGTATGACGGATTAAAAGTATATTTGTGACATAGATTTTCTAATTTCTATATATTCAAATTTCTGCATTTAAAATTTTTTAATATTTCTGCATTTAATATTTTTTTTTCTTCATTCACAAGTGGCCATATTGAGACATTTCCAAATGTCTCAATTTATTAATGTCCAAATTTATTAATCTCTGCACTTCCTCAAGTTTTTCAAGTTTCTTCAAATTTCTTCAAGCTTCCAAATTTCCATATTTTCAAATTATCAAACAACGAAAGTAACAGATCTCTCCACTTGCAAATGATTTAATTCCAAAATTAAAATTCGCAAATTTCGTAACGTGTATTTAAAATGCTTATATGTGCATTAAAATGTTCATATCATAACAATTGACCATTCTGCACCGCAAAAAAGTCATATATCAATCTTTTCGCCGAATTTTCATTTTTGTCGGCTGCAGAGGTGCATACACATTCAGTTCTTCTTTGTGAAGTTTTTTGCGTGCTACACAGTGTTACCTGCACACGGTTTATTTATTGTATTTACATTGAACGTAGAATACTCACGGATATAGCGTAATGGATGCTTTTATTTACCCGGCCATCTTTCTCTCTCTATCAGTTTCTGTCTCTCTCCAGCAATTATATGGACATAACGTTCGTACGACGAGTAACGAACCGTGTTCCTAAAACGCTCGAATCGCAGTGAAATCAATGATACAAGCAGAGGGGTCAAGAGAGGGATAAAAGAGGGGACACGGTGTTCAAATTTTGTGGTAGAAATGATTTCACGTTGAAAACCACCGGATGCGATTACCATAATCGCGGTGGTCCACGATCGAACTTCGAAATGGTATTTCTCCAAAAACACATATACCTCCATAAGTTTCGACGCCATTTGCATGTTTTGCTGCGAAAACGTTGCGAACGGCATACGAATTTCTTTCGTTTGTAAATAGACTGTTTTTTATATATCCACGAAAACATTACATCGGTAGTCTTTTTATATTTTTTGTAGTTACTGTAGTTTACTGTATAATGTTATTATTAATTCTTGGATGAAGGTTGCAGGATCGTTTAATAGATAATATCGAAGATTTATGATCTGAGACTTTTGTGCATTAGTCTTAAAAATTTATAGAATAATATTACATTTTGATAGGTTTACAAATAAATAATATTATGTTTGAATAGTTTAACAGATAATAACTTAAGAATAACTTAATAAAAATAATTACGTTTGAAAATTTTAATAAATGAAAAACACTGCGTTTAAACAGCTTCATAAATACATAATGTTATTCAAAAAATGAATTTCACAAAAATACTTCAAACCTACACATTTCTCTAAAATACATCAAACATAAATAACAACAGCATAAATGAAGGTCACAGTACAGTTAATTGGAACTGTATTATTTTTCCACATACGTCAATTTCCCGCAGTATTCTACGCAAAGAGAAGTATTGGAAAGGTCAACAGCCCGTCAGATATTTCAAATTTTTACATGAAATATGTCTCTTTCGAATTTAAATGTAACGTCGATGATGGACAGAATAACCTTGTATCCGCATGAATCGACATACCTCTTTAGGATCCATTCTACGTTGTTTATTATTTACAGAAAAATGGCTCCAATAATTATAGCTGCACGCTTTATTATTCTCGATTCGTTCTGCGCATTTCCTATAAGCATAAACGACTACAGAAGTTCTCTTCCCTTTTTTCTCGTCGTAAATCTATCCGGTTCTCTGCTTTTTCTCACCTCTATCGCAGTCGTTCATTCCTCCGGAGGGATGTAATTTTCATGCAATTTCGCGTAAACGCTGCAGTCGAAGTTGCCTGCCATTTGCAAAAATAAAAGGATGGAACTCTTCCCTCGCTATTGCTACGCGACTAGTTTCGCTTGCATTTTAGGTTTTTTTTTAAGACGATATGCAGATGTTTATGTGTACGTTATTTGTTGCGTACTGGCTGGAACCATGAGTCAAAATCTTTGGAGAATGAAAATTGTGATAGTGAATTAGAGGTGTGATTTCTGATATGTTTATTGAGGGATACCAATAATGTCGGAGTGATATAGATATATTGATATTGCTAAGAGGGAATTGGTAGAAATTGGTGGAGAGGAAATAGAGAAATGGTTCAAGTAAAATTTTTGGGTATATTTTACAAATTTTCTAGTTTTGCAATTTTTTGCTCATTTTATTACTGGTATTAAATATTAGTTTTTGCATATTTAGTAATTTTGCAGAGCTTGGATTTACTAGATACTTATAATTTAGTAACTTCCCAATTTCTCAATTCCTCAAATTCCAAATTTCTCAATTCCTTAATTTCTCAACTTCTTAATTTCTGAATTTCTCAGTTTGTCAATTACTCAATTTCTCAATTTCTCAATTTCTCAATTTCTCAATTTCTCAATTTCTCAATTTCTCAATTTCTCAATTTCACAATTTTTCAATTTTTCAATTTCTCAATTTCCTAATTTTCCAATTATCTCATTACCTAATTCCGTAATTTCTCAATTTTTCAATTTCACATTTATAGAATTTTATAATCCCCTAATTCTCAAATTTCCCAATTTCTCTATCCTCCACTTTCAATATATCGATATAACGTTAAGCATGAACAATCTCCCGATCACATATCGATAATCGATAGTCCTCTATCGTGAACCCATTTTAGTTTCGAATATTTTCGCCGAGGATGGAATGTCTGTTTCCTGCAATAGGAATAACTGAATTCACGTTGTTCGCAGTGATTTCGTTAAGTCAATCATTGTCAGAAAATTTTGATATCAAAGGTAAAAGGTTTACAATAGAAACGTATTTTTAATAAAAAATGGACTGTACTTTTCTAAAATGTAAAATTATTACATTCAGTGTTTAATTTAATACCATTCTATAAAAAATATAAAATTTCTTATTCCTCTTATTACAATATGAATTTTACGGTTTTTAGATTAGGTCCACACATAAAAGTATTACATTCAATGTTTAATTTAATTAATTATTTTACTATTTTACTATTTTACTATTTTACTATTTTACTATTTTACTATTTTACTATTTTACTATTTTACTATTTTACTATTTTACTATTTTACTATTTTACTATTTTACTATTTTACTATTTTACTATTAACTAACGAATAAAAAATTTCTAATTTTTCTTATACACATTTCAATACGAATTCTACAATTTTAATGTTAGGTTACGTTAGGTTCGAACAAATTAGGCGTTCCAGAACTAACAACATGCTCGCAATAGTGTTTAAATCACGGAAATTATTGGATCACAATTGTATACGCGGTACACAAATATCATTTCGATTCATTCAACATTTCAAGCACCCTAATGACGCCAAAATTTGTACATATTTGCTAATACAAGCATGCAAATGTGCTTACTAAACATACCATCGTTTCTACATTTTGCTGACAATGCAGCAAACATTTAAAATTGGTGCTTCACATAATGAACATGTATAATAATGAAGTACCAGATTACGCTACATTCTTGTTCAAAATATTGGGACACATTACGGTTACTATAGAAATAATATCTTCTGAATTGTAGAAAAACAATTTAAAATTCTAAAATGACAACATTATAAACTTATAAAGCTTAAAAGTTCTCAAAATTAAAAATTCCGAAATTGAAAAATTGAGAAAGTGGAAAATATGAAATTTTCGAAACTTATGAGTCTTCAAGTTTCCACACATATTCTTATGTAACATGCGTATAACCCGATGTAGAAACTTCGGCTTCGAGAAGATCCCCACGGTGAAGTACGTAACGATTGCGCGACTTCTTCCAGATTTGAAGAAACTATTTTCTTCAGATTCTTTGACGAAAGCATTTCACAAAAGCGATATGGTAGTTCGATGCGAAATATCCGTAGGTGAATCGTTCCGAACTATCTCTTCCTTATCGTTCGCCCCAGCATGTTCGAGCTACTCCTCGGAGAATATTTCCCAACACGAAGTTACAAGATGGACCGCCGATTTTCCTACGAATCTATGCTGAAAATCTAGATACGAATATATACGAATCCCCGAAGATTCGGAGCGTTTGATGCTGGTATTGAAAGATATAGTTGTCAACTTCTAGTTTTCTGTATGGAAAACTTTTTGGTATGGAGTTCTAGGTTAGGGTGTGTCATCAAACAAATTGCTTTGTGTGAATTGTATTTGCATGACTATTCTTAAATTACTAGATCAGGGTT
The DNA here is from genome assembly GCA_945859555.1 of Megachile ligniseca. Lineage (NCBI taxonomy): Eukaryota > Metazoa > Arthropoda > Insecta > Hymenoptera > Megachilidae > Megachile > Megachile ligniseca. The sequence continues at coordinate 5,184,135 of OX243780.1, forward strand.
TCGGTATATTCCTTTAAGTTAATAGATTTTATAATTTCTATATACCTGTATTCGTTCAAATACCGAACTCATCGAATCCCTTAGTTCTCAAATTTCTAGATAACCCTATTCCTAAATTTATAAATACCCAACTCTCCAAATCGCTACGTCCCTAATTCACTACGTCCCCAAATCGGTACGTCCCCAAATCGCTATGTACTCAAATTGTTACGTCCCCAAATCGGTATAACCCCAAATCGGTACGTCACCAAATCGGTACGACCCCAAATCGCTATGTACCCAAATTGTTACGTCCCCAAATCGGTATAACCCCAAATCGGTACGTCCCCAAATTGCTATGTCCCCAAATCGCTACGTCCCCAAATTGTTACGTCCCCAAATCGGTATAACCCCAAATCGGTATAACCCCAAATCGGTGCGTCCCCAAATCGGTACGACCCCAAATCGGTACGTTCCCAAATCGCTACGTCCCCAAATCCCTATGTCCCCAAATCCCTATGTCCCCAAATTAGTATAACCCCAAATCTCTATATCCCCAAATTGCTACATCCCCAAATCGCTATATCCCCAAATTGTGACATCCCCAATTCCTGGGTTGTCCACGGTACACTCGTCTACATGACTGTAGCTATAGACAGCAATTTACTGTTTTTGAAGACGAAGCGAAAAATGATAACTGTACGCGAATTTCCGAGGCATTTGATTAAAGGATCAAGGATCAGCCATCATGTTTGAGACTCGACGCATGGAGATAATTCAAATCGCAGGACGAGAGAATCGGTGATTTCGATCACGTTTGTCCAGGGAATAAATTTCATTCCGTCCGTTCATTGACTTCCATTCATCATGAAATTCGAAGCGTTTCTCGATTTAACCGAACGATACGATTCGTTTGCCAAGCGTTTTTCGTTGAGAATGTCAATTATTGCGCGCCTACCAGCGACTGATGTTCATTAGTAATCTGCGATCGAGCACGCAAGTGATCAGTACAATTATCGACGTTAATTGAATTCCATTATATCGTCGAAATTTATTTAATCCGGTGCTTTGCTTGGGGAGGAACGTGAAACGCTTGATAACAATCTGAGTGGCTACGTTTTGACAAGATATGGTTGGAAAATGTACTATACAATCGTTCGTTGTTATAGGGCTGGTTAACAAATTTTCATGTTTGAACACAAATCTTGCATATGTAGCGGAGATCTTAATGTACAACGTACTAATTGGTTTTTCAATGTACAGGGAGAATTATTACTGATCAAGATTTTAGTTAATTTAATCAATTTATTACATTATTGGCTATATTAAATTATTTGCTAAATTAAATTATCAATATATTAAATTATTGTGTTTATTCAATTATCAATTCATTAAATTATTGTTTATTAAATTATCAATTGAATTATCAAATTATTAATTTATTATTCATATTAAATTATGAATTCATTATTCTATAACTCTCAGAAAGCGAGAACTTTTTTCACGTTGTGTTTTATGACATGAAAATAAAAAAATAAATATTATGCACCTCATTTCTATTTCATACTACGTGTTCATTTATGTCACATTTGAAGCGGTAACAATGGATGCGTTTAACAATGATATTATTTCGTAGATAGATAATATGTGAATCGTGTACGAGAAATTGCACAGTGATAAAGGATTTTAATTTACATTGTAGAATACAATTATTTGGAGAGTAATGCCTGCATGAATTGTGTGATGAACTTTCATGTCGAATCAGACGTGAATGCCGTATATTCAAATAAGGTTTACAGATAATGCAGGATTATTATTATTCATAAGATTATATTTTGTTAGAAACGTCGATTCAAATTCCGGATGAATAACGTTACAAACAATCGAATCAATCTCATTTAACTACAAATACGTTAATTCTCGCACAAAATTAATTATGAATCACGAATTATGTTATCGATTTGCCAAACAGTATTTACTTCCTCCTGAAAAATAAATTTTTATTCTTTTCATGGGAAAGAATTATTATTTAATAATAACAAAACGGTTTTGACACAATTTTATTTAAGTGCAGTGTTTGTTATTGTAAAAATTGCTTATTATTTATTTATGTATTAAAATATTACTATTTTTAATTACAATATTATTATTGTTAAATTGCATATCAAATTTCATTGAGTATTTATAATATTCCTATTTTAAACACAAGTAAATCAACTCTTATAAACATCTGAAAATTAATGTTTTTTAATTTTGTTAACAAAAATTGATATAACTCGTGTTACAATATTTCATAAATATAAAATGTATCGCAATAAAGAATAAATGTAAATTCTTCTGCAACGTTATTTCCCAAAGCAGATATAAAAAACAACTAACGGAAATCAATAAAATTGATACACATAAAGTGGAGTGTAATCATTTTTAAATAACTGCATTTTGCATAATATTGAATTCCAGAGAAAAAATACGATATAACCACAGAAGATCGATATGTCTGATAAATTATACATTGGGTTCCTTCATGCAGACTGCAGACAATACATATTACACAAAACATTGTCTTTTTACTAAAGAAGATGAACAAATAATAACAGAATATTTTTGAAAAATTATTCAAAAAGTTTCTGTAGAAATATTTTATTTTTCGTTTGAATTTAAATAAAGTTTCAAATTTATTTTTTAAAATATTTAATTTTTCGTAATGAACGTGCTCCTACGGGATTAGCTATTCAAAAATATAATTTATGACAGCAACACGCATAAACCTTGCATATAAAACGATAAATTTACGGTCTTCTTTCATAACAGATCTTTAAATATAGATATTTGTTTAAACGACGCCGCAACTTCAGCTCGGAACAGTAATCCCATGAGTGCAGTAAACTTGCTAGAAATCTGCTTGATTTATCATTCACATTTTTCTACATCTTTCCTCCATTATCTCCGACCTCCGGATATTTTTACGACTAATAATCTTCAATCGTTAAAATTTCCTTAATTTAATTTGTTCCTTTCCGTTTTCATAGCTTGAATCAATTTAAATTAAATAATTCCTCCATTTAACCCGAGACGTTTCTACGACTAATAATCTTTAAAATTTTAATTCAATTCTTTTCTTCTCGCTTTAATGAAATCGTAAAATCCACTTGAATGCACAGAACGTGCCTTTTTAATTTTCATTACGATGGTCAGATAGAAAAATTTATACTTCAATTTCGTTGTTTATGGTAGACCGAGATTTCTTCAAAATGGCGGGTGCCATCTGCTGAACTATCAAACTTTCGTAGTTTCTCAAAGAAACTTAAATCGCTTATTTTAGTTTTAAAGAAATGTTAAACGGTGTTCGAATATTTTGTAAACTTTTAATACATTTTATTTCAATTATAACTTGTTTTAAGATCGTATCAGGGACATACAAAAGTTCTCACTGTTTTGTATTTTGTATTTTGTGGATACAGTATGTTTTTATTTCGATTATTTTTATTAATTATTTTGCATGTATTTTACATAAAATTTGACATGAAATTTGACATAAAATTTAAATGTAATTCGAATTAAATTTTACATGAAATCTGACATAAAATGTAAATGGAATTTTACATAAAATTTGACATAAAAAAAATTAATTTTTACACGAAAAGAATTAAAAGCTTTGCAGAATACTACAAAAATAAACAAGATTGCTATTTATACTCAAACAAACACTTTTACATAAAAAGTGTACCCATACATTTTCTCAAAAAATACATTTTACAATTAACTGCATAATTATTTCGTAAATAATTGATCGAGCAACGTGGTATCAATATTCGATATCCTCAGTTCGGAATATTTTTTTCGCAGAAAGAAGAAACAGTCCCCAATTGTTTCAAACTATTTGTTCTCGGCAACTTTGAAAATATCCACCGCAACGTTCATTATTACGGCGAAACCGCATGAAAATTTATCGCATAAAGTTTTACGCTGAAAAGCATTCCGAATAAACTCTAAAATAAAAGCGCGCGGAGCTTCAGAAACAACCTCGTCTATTGATATCCGATATTTCCTTCGGCACGTATAAGCTTCGGTTAAACTCTTTCAGCTATCAATAAAACTTCAACGTAAAATAAACTTTCATGAAAGCGTAACATCGTTACCAATCGACGCTAATCAGCGACAATGTTACTGATAATAATCTCGTCAAATTGTATGGTTCGTTTAACGATTTTAGGAAACGTTCGAGTCAATTTATTTTTAGAAAATATTTACAGGATAATCATTATTATTATAAATTATAATTATTAATACTAAAACTACTTATTATAAATTACACAATTTGTTGAAGTGATTCTCCTGATAACTGCATTGATCTTCATCAAGATAAAGAATTAATGCGTGTACAAATTATGTTTTGTCGTTTGTTTATTTTTTGACTTAACAAATTAAGTACACATTATACGCCGGTAGGTTTAGTGTTAAGAGAAGATAAAAAATAATTATTTATACTTACTGACCACAACAATTTTCGATTTTTACATTTCAAATTATTATATTATACTCGTATTTTGACAAGAGATTCATAAAATTCATATAAATTCTAATGTTTATGCTAAACACATATGCATGAATATCTATCTGTTCACATATGATCCATGTCAAAGAATGTAAGAGACTTAACAACTTTATTACATATTAGAATGTTAACCATTTTATTTATTCTGCTAATACTTTCACTAATTATTAATGATTCACTAATTAATTAGGAATTTGGGGGCACATGTACTTGGGGACTTTGAGGGTTGGGGATTTACGGATATGAATATTCAAGAAATTGGGAGTGTAAGAATTTGGGGATGGAGAAGTTTGGAACTTTGAATATTAAGATAGATGTACAGGAATTTAGGGAGACTGGAAAATAGAGAATTGCGTTATCTGCAAATTTGCAAATTTAAAAAATAAAAGAATTCGTATTTTGGGAATTTGGTTATATGGGAAATAGGAAAATATAAATTGAAGAATTCAGAAATTTGATGATTTGAAATATTGAAAATTTTTAATTTTAAATTCAGAAACTAGACAGTTTTAAAAATAAAAAATGTGCAAATTCCAAATCTAAGGAATGAGAGAATTGCACATATAAAATTCTGAGAATGAACAAACTTTCAAGTCACCATAACCTAACTATCCAAAAGAAATTCGTTTAACATTGATACACCCCATACATCCTGAAACACCCTATAAAATCACATTATACAAAATTTCTCCCATTTTTCTACCAAATTTTCGTTACGTAACGTACATTATACACAGTTAACAAAATCGATTGATACATATCTAACATAGATCACCTACTGAATGCCAATTAAGAGTTTGGCGAAGTTGAACGAGCAGCAGTCGCCGCCAAAAAGGCCGGGCGCTATTCTGAGCACTCGAAAGGCATTATCTGCAAACCAGAACGGAATGATAAATATGTCGATCGAGAGGTGATTATCGGCCGGTATGCTAATCAAGGAAGTCGAAGCTGCCACGAACATCCTCGGGCTCGAGTTTGCATCCGACCGTCCGAGAACATCTACTGAATTGCTAACCGTACGACGAGAGTCCAAAGGAACTTTCGTGACGAATCCCGTTTCGTCCGTTCTCGCATAATTTTGCCATTGAACATCAGCGAATTTCACCGTGTCCCGTATTCTACGGTGCCTCCGTACCGATCCACGTCGCGTGTAATTTCTTCTTTTCACCTTGTCACACCTCTTTGTACGATTCTCTGCCTTTTCGTTCGAGCCTTTTGCTCCTCTTCTTCCTCCACTTCACTTCGTCGCGTTCCACTTTCCGCGCCTCTTTGTGTTGTACCTTGTTCCATTTTGTCTCTCCTTTCACGTTTGTTTTCGTGAACGTACAACGCATCGTTTTGTACGAGTAGAACCGGTTGTGTCTATAACGATTTCTACTATGTTTATGGAATTTGATTGTGTAGGGCTGAGAGGAATCATTCCGTTCCTCGTTTCTTTTGTAACGAAGACCATTATTCTTCGTCTTTTATCTTGCATCGTGGCCTGTTTTTATTCATAATACGGAGATGATGTCTTGTTACGAGCAACTGTAGAATTGAATGATGATTTTCAAGTTATGTCGGGGGTTGAAATTTCTGTAGTATTGTGGGGCTACACTGTTTAAGGAAATGCAGTTGAGACAAATGTGATGGAACATAATTTGTATAAAATAAGATTGTTGGAAAACACGATGGATTTACTGGTAGACTAATGTACAGATATGGTAGTTCTAAAGAATTACTATGCAAATTATATTAAAAAATACTCGACAAAATTTGAAATAAAATATGTTTCAAAATAATCGAAATTATTTTAAATAAATTATACTTGAACATACATGAAATAAATAATATTTCAACATGCTTGAAAGTATTTTAAACACATCATATTTGAAAGTACTCGAAATAGGTTATGTTCGAAAATATTTGAAATAAGTTGCATTTTAAGTTATTTTAAATAAATTATGCTTAAACATGTACAGAAGAAATATTTGAAAGTGTGTGAACAAGTCATATTTAAAAATATTTGAAATAAACTATATATGAAAATATATTTAAATTATGAAATATATTGAAATAAATTATATCTAAAAATACTTGATACTAATATCTAATAACACAAATATTTTGTTTCATTTGAAGACTTCGATAAGATAAAATATGTCATTAATAATGAAAATCGGATTTAAACGTAATTATGGTTGTCCAGAATTATCTTTGATTAGTTCATTATTCAATTGTAAACTATTTAGCCGGAATTAGATGTGCTTAAAAGCAGGTATTTCATTAAAATTTCATTACGGAACATGCGTTATACGTATAACCCACGTACGATGCGGCGGGTTAATAAAATTTCATTTAGCAGACCCTTTTAAACGTTATGAGAAAAGCTTTTCATACGGTCCTGAGGGATATAAAATATTCTGAGCTACAATCACATGCATGGTAGAAAGTTTAACAGATGACTACGCACGACAAAATTACATTTTTGTGGTAAGACAAACGATAGAACTTTGAAATTGGTGAGCTAATCACTTTTTAGGTATTTTTTTCGGAAGTGTTTCTCGTGCGAAACGTTGAAAATAGGTTACGTTCGAATGCACGAAACCTTGCATGTTGATAGAAATAAAAGTTTCAGAAAATGTTTAACTCTCAAATTACCAAAAATCCTTCTATCTTTCATTTTTAACAGTACAAAATTTAATTTAAAATATTTATTCTGGTATATTTCATATTTAAAGAATTCCACCATAATAATGGTGATAATAAATGAAAATAAAAATTTAACTGTATAATTCAAAATGATAATGATATTAAAATTACATCATTTAAAATGCTAATTAAAATTATAATTAGAGTATAGGTACAGTAATAACTATTTTAAAATGAAGAACATATTCAGAATATTTTTCATGAAATCAAAGTTCGTGACATTTCCTTATTTATCTTTGATGTTTTCCTGGTTTATTAATATCCTCGTAATGTATATTTATATTTGCAGTAAATGATTTTACATTTATAATAAATTCTCAGTTATTAATTTATACTATCCTTAACAATTAGTAAAATCATACAATTTAATTTTTAATAAAATGAAACTGTCGTGTGTATAATGCGATAAAGAGAATTCGAAAATTAACTTTCATTCATTGCCAATGAAATTCGATAATTATTTCTGAATTTGGTTAGTTATACGCAGAATGTTGTTGTCATACTTCTTGTTCAACCGAAGTTGGCTCTGATAACGAGTGTGGAAACAACAAACAACATTAATAATCCACGGCTACAAATCACGTGGAAAAGTTAAATTGAATTCCAACGAGCCAGCTAAGGAACGAAGCTGAAATATTAAACACTCGACTTTTTCTGCAGTAGGATTTCTTTTATAGTTATCGACGCTGATGCTTTTTGTTCCTGAAGAAATTTTGTTGTAATCTCTTATTACAGTCTCGAAAAATTACATATTTCTTCAGCAAACAAAAAAATTGAAAATAGTTTTACTCATTCAAAATAAGAAGTGAATAGAAAGTAGTGTAAAATTTTTACTAAATTCGTTAACAATTTTTCTAAGAATTTTGAAGAATTATGAAATCTCAAGTACTGATGCAAAAAAGAATGATGAAAAATAAGATTATGAAATCATAATTTTTTGTGACTCTTACAGAAGAGCTTAATAATTTTTAATATAGAAGAATTTGTTATACAAATAAAATTAAAAAATTTAATTCTCAGTCCCAAATAAAAAATTACAAGAAAAAGTTGACAGATTTAAAAATCTTTTTTTAATCCATAAATTCATTGAAAACGTAATTTTCAGAGCAAAATTTCTCTGAAAATTCACAACCTTGAGTCCACAAATTCATCGAAATCGCTAATTGTCTCTGAAAATTCTCGGTGTCGAGTGCACAAATTGCAACAGCTAATTTTCTGTAGAAATTCTGAGTGTCGAGTGCAGAAATTTTCGAAGCAGGTGGGCGCTTTCGAAATTTACCCTTTGCCCACAAATTCTCCTAAATAGTAATTTTCGTAGTACGTGAATTTCAGTGGCAGCTCTCAGTGTCTTTGAACACATGTTAATGATCGTTTTCGGGACAAAGCGTGTCCGTGCAACGAAACGAGCGGCGTTGATGCAGCGTCGCCACGTTAAAATCTAATTAATGCAACTTTCATGATGCCGGTTTATTGTTCGCTGTAATGCGTGAGCGTCGTAACTTTCCGGCTTGCTCGCTAATTATTATCGTAGCCGCGATGCGTTACACCACGGAATTCTGAATGCAGATGCGCCGGTAATATTTAACTCGATGTCAGTCCGTGTCGATTCGTTGCTGTAACTTCGCGTGCAATTTAAAATGTGAATGGCGAAGTAACGCGGCCAGACAGCCACGGAATAATTCGATTGTGAATTACGGCGTTAACTATTGTAACGATCTAAATGCAATCACGGGCTCAAGGAAGGTTGAAATACATTGTACTCGAGAACGCCGCAACGTTTAACTGTGCGGCTTAAATGGAAAAAGTTCGAACGGTTTAACGTTTCTTTTGTTGGTTAAAACTTTAATGTCGGCCGACATTTAACGGTGGACTTTGTTCAACGCTTCGAATGAAATTTTTACCACCTTTGACATTTATTGTGCGCCGGTCACGGGCCGGAAATGAGATGAAGGAGAGTTTCGCTTTGCGTTTGTTGGAGGATTTTCAATATGGCTACCTAACGGGATCTTTTTATCTCAAACGAACGTGTATTGTTATTCTGGTTATGGGAGAATGTATTCGTAAATAGTAGAATATAATGGTTTTAGGTGGTGGAAAGGTTACATTTTTATGTTGATCAATTTTTTACATTGGAGGATTTTCGATATGGCTACCTAACGGGATCTTTTTATCTCAAACGAACGTGTATTGTTATTCAAACAGAGTATAATGGATAATTATATTGTGTAAGTCATGTGATTATATTTGTAAAAGGTTACGTTTTTATGTAGATCAAGTTTTTACAACATTTTAACTAAAGAAGCATAGTTAGCTTACTTTATGGCTTACTTACTGAACGTACTTTACAACAGTATTAACGTAAAGTATTAATAAAAAGAAGTGACTATACTTTTAAAGTTTTAAAAGTGTACACTTAGGATAGAATTATAAGTTCTTCAGAATAAGATAATATTAGTACTGTATGTAGTACTATAAAATTCTACTAAATGTAATTTAGTACTATGTTAGTAATGTTGACATTTTGAACTAGAATGTATTTTTTTTGTTGCCAAATATCAACTTTAAAACATTTCAGTTAATAAGTTTGATGAAGTTATTAATTGCTTAAAATTGAAATAATTTATTATTGATTTTTCGTTATTAATTAAATGATTAAATTAATTGTATCTAATAATACAGATCTATTAGAAAAATATTTATTTCAAATTTTTGTGTTAAACTGAACGATAAATGTAAATCACCATTCGATCGTAAAAGGTTAAATTAATGGTACATGATACAGCAGAATTATTGGACGAATGAAATTTTGTCTTCAAAGATAATAATTGTTCATTATCCGATTTCATTTCAACGCCTTGCGTTGACAATTGTCCAGGGAATATCCACCGTGGTACTAATTCTTTTTAATCTGCTATTACTCACGCCATTTTTTGTAACGTCAGCACCCAGGGGCTGATATAATCTCTCCAGATGACCCAGCGCTGAATTTACGTGAGTTTTGTAATTATGCGAGTAAACATAAATTAAATTTATGTTAATCCTAGGCATTTTAACTGACTAATGAAAAACATGATACAAGCATTTATTGTTTGTTTTTAACATGAGATATAATATATGTATATTCTTGTATGTAATGGTAATTGAATTATTTGGTTCATTTGAGTTAGGAAAGTAAGGAATTAAAAATTTTCAAATTTACAAGTTTACAAAAATTTACAAAAATTGATAAATTAACGAGTTACCAAAGTTCTTCTAACGTAGAAACTTAATTTGATAATTTCTACAATTTAATGATATAGAAATTTTCACTATATTGCCATTTAATCATTCATCATAACGTCATGAATACAACGTCAACACCATCTCGTCATCGCTATATCGTCAACCCTATATTGACACCCGTATATCGTCATCCCTATATTATTAATATTATCTCGTCAACACTATATCGTCATCCCTATACATATAATCACCCCTATACCATTATTACTAGATCTTCATCCCTACCTCATCATCACTATTTCGTCATCACTATATCGTCATTCCTATATAGTCATCCCTATACCGCCATCATCATCTCGTCATCACTATATCATCACTCCTACATTATCATCCCTATCTCATCATCACTATCTCACCATCCCTATATCGTTATCATTAGATCATCGTCCCTACCTTATCATCACTATCTCATCATCACTATATCGTCATCCCTACCTCATTATCCCTATATCGTCATCACTAGATCTTCATCCGTACTTTATTATCCCTACCTCATCATCCCTATATCGTTATCACTTGATCATCATCCCTAACTTATCATCACTACCTCATCGTCACTATCTCGTCATCCCTATATCGCCATCACTAGATCTTCATTCCTACCTCATCACTATATCGTCATCCCTACATGATTATCCCTATATGACGATAACTATACTCTCATCATTATCTCGTTATCCTCATAATTGAAAAATGCAACCCCCTGCAGTACCATTCTCTCCCCCATATAATTTCCCTAAAATCGAGCCAAAATACCTCGAACGTCATTTCTCCGAACCGTTAAACGTTCCAACGTATCGTTCGTTTCAAAATAAATACGCGAGGCAATACCGAACGCCGCGCATTCTTATCGTTCGATATCAAAAGGCAACCAGCCCTGGTCGAGATGTTAATAATTCCAGGAACGGCGGAACGTTGGCCGGCAAAAGCCTCGATTCCGTGCGCAAATATTAAAACTTTCCGCGCAGGGATTCGACCAGTTCTCTGCACGCATCGCACCAGCTGGAATATGCGGTTCACGAATACGTGCTTCGAACTCATTGTACGATTGCACACGGCGAGAATGGAAATAGGAAGATTGGGCGTGGTTCGAGAGCATTGATACTACACATAGGTCTGAGCATTGGCATGCGTCCAGTTCTAATGGGGTTTAATATTTTTGTGCAACGAGTGTCGTTTTATGGGATTACCGTTCCAGTTTTCGTTAATTGGATGGCGAGCCTCTGGACCGCGTCTGTCTTCCCTTTTCGATTTCTATGTACTTCATCTGTGTCTGGTTTTGTCGCGTACGAACTCTTCTATTCGACATGTTCGTATATCTTTTTTACCCTTTGTCAAATGCGTCAGGCAGCACTTTACTGCTACAGTATTAAAACAAATAAAGGAAGTTAAAGTGTTATGAAAATTTTGTATTCAATGATCCTTGACTATACAAACAATAATTTGAGATTTGTCACATTTGGACTGCGAGTGCGTCACGATACTCGTCAAAGTATAGCAAGGAGTTAAATATGTATTACTAAGGGGATGTATTTTATTCCTGCGTTTTCGAAATCTAATACTAGGAATTTGAATACATATGGTACCATGGAATTTGGGGATTTAGGACTCCAGAAAGTGGAGCTAAGGCTTTCTGTCCAAAATTCAATATTTCTGTCTTCATGTTCACCAACTGTACTTGCTGCCTTATTGCACATATTCGCTATCTTCATATATCTTTTCAAACGAGTATTGCTGGTTGAAAGTATTTTATTACCGGGTTATAAAAATTTAAGGACATAGGTATTCAAGGATTGTCGGATTTGGAGATGTAGGATATATGAGAGGAATTTAGTGGTCGAGAAATTTGTGGACCTAAGGATTTTTGTGGTTCTATCATTCAATATTTCTAACTCTTTATGTTCATGTTTACTTGCTGCTTTATTGCATATGTCCGCCATTTTTACATATTTTTTAATCAAGTATTACTGGCTGGTAGTAGTTTATTACCGAGTTGTAGAAACTTGAGAGCATTGATACTCGGAGACTGTGGGATTTGGACATATAGGAAATTTGGGAGTTTGGCAATTTAGGTGTCTAGAAGTTTGTGAAAGTAAGTATTTTTAGGGTTCTAAAATTCAGTATTTCAATGTTCCATTTTAATGTTCAATTTTTTATATTTTCTCAATTTCTATCATTTTCGAGCTTCATATCTCTTCCAAATCTCTGTGTTTTGAAATATATAGTTTCAAATTTCTGCATTCATCAAATCTGTGTCGAAATCCATATTTGAAAATTTTTTTGTTCTCGAATTTCAAGGTTCTCATATTTCTAAATATGGGAATAAACCCAACTCTCTTTATTTCTCAAATCTCTATGAATTTCTAAACTGTATATTCTCAAATTTCTATGTATTCAAGTGTACACTTGGAAATTTGATCATCCCTATTGAATATTTCCATTTATTCAAGTCTATATTTGCAAATTTCTATAACTGAAGAGGTTACATAACCTAAAACTACAAAATCTAAGATAAACTGTGATACTATATTTTATGAAACATGTTTCTTAATCTAAAAATGTTTAAATACAGGTTAAAGTATGTATCTTAATTTAATAATCACATGAATTTTTTTTAAAACTATGAAAAATGAACATTTAATAATGTTTCTTCTATAATGGACACAACTTCTTCACTAGTTTAATATTCGTGACTTATAATGCACAATTTTTACTTTTTCAGTTTATTATTATAAAGTTTTTAATTCTGTTAGAATTAAAAAAATGTCGAGTCCTCTAATTATGTAGCATAACTGTTATAATTCTACGAAAATTTGTCTGTTCAAGAGATTTGAGAGAATATAACTAAAGAATATAATCGAAAATAACACCTCAAGTCATATATTTTGGTATGTGAACCATAATTCAAAGTTACCATCAACTTCACCGTACCACGAGAAGCACAAAAAATTCTTTTCTCGTACCTAGTTTCGAAGTTTTTTTCGTAAAAGTGTTCCGTTGTTTCCGTGAATAATTACGTCGTAAAATTATTAACACTGAAACTACTTTCCTGTCAATTTCGCTCCACCTTCATAAAACGATGAACTGCACTTTCTCTAAAACCTGAGCTCATAACCTGAATCTAAAAAACTGTGAATCTAAATCTTTATGTTCTTGCATGTTTCATTTGATGGTGAAGTACCATGAGAAAGCACTTGTGCTGTATAAATTCCAAGCTTGCACGGTATGCATATCATTTGCATTTATCATAAACAAAAGCAATCTACTCGAGGTATTTTCTTTTTATCATTAATATAGAACAGAAATTGCTTACTTTTGTTTTCTTTTAACTCTTTTTATTTTCTGTTCTTTTTACTTTATACTAGCTTTATTTTTTACACTTTTTACTTTTTACTGTTGTTAGTTTTTATTCTTTTTATTTTATATTCGTTTTATTTTTTTCTTTCTTTACCTTCTACTCCTTTTACTTTTTACATTTTTTATTTTTTACTCTTTTTACTTTTTACTCATCTTACTTTTTACTCTTTTTATACTTTTTGCTTTTCTTACTTTTTACTCTCTTTACTTTTCACACTTTACTCTATACTCTTTACTCTTCACTTTTAATTTTCCACCATTTACTTTTTACTGTATTTACTTTCATTCATCAAAAGAGTCGCTGGGTCAAAAGGTTAATACTTCGATGAAACTAAAAGTGAATCATCGTCATCGTTGCATATACTCTTTATAATATCCCATAACTATATATACTCCAGAAATGTCTAAAATTAATTTATAACCTTTATTCAAATATAAAACGTTTCGTTTATAATGCGTTTAAAGTGCGTTGACGCAAGCGGCAGAGACCAACAATCGACAACAAAGACCGAGATACATCCTAATTGAACCTCCCAGGCAAATTAAACTCTTCTGCAATGCGTAGAAAAACCATTTCAAAGTTAACAGAATTTTCTTAGCCACAATAACCAAGCGTGTATTAGGTTCCTTTGATAAGCGACCTGGGCACCTGCTGTTTGATATCCAAACGGTATTTGCAGTAATGTCGGTGTTCCGTCGTGCTACCAATATTCCAAAGACTCTGTTTAATTTTACTGGACGTTTGCCATCGTTGAACAAGACAGAACGAAACGGTATCAAATTAAGCAGCCCGGCTCGTTTGTGCAACATGCGTCGCGTGTAAATTCCGACCGCCACAAAAGCCCTGTGTGCTCGTTGCTGTGCACGCAACTGTGACAACTTCCTTTATTTCTGTTTCATCCACGTGTCTATATGAGGAACCGAGAGAAATGGCTGTGTCAACGTCGCTTTAATTTGCTTCAATTGCATGGAGAACGTTGTCTTTGTACCGGCAGTTACTCCCCTAACGAATAATCTGCTTTTCGCTGAAAAATTACGACGTAACATATGACGATACGTGGAACTTCAGAACTATCAAATTAGAGAATCGCTCTGCTACAGAAACTTATAATGCTAATAGAAACTTTTCACTCGATGAAATTTTGTGCTAAGAAGAATCGTGCAATTTTTATTACATCTCGAATTAACGATAGATGAATTTTTTACAGTATTATTTTTGAAATTTTTCCTGAAATATTTTATGGATCTGGTCTGCAATCGACTAAATTTAATTTGGACTGAAAATACATTTTGTACAAGTATCTTGTCTCGCTGTTCCGTACGACAGAAAAATGTGTAATCGAATTTTCCAGCGGATTACAGCGTATTACACGAAACTGTACGATAATGGTGTTCCTCGCAGTTTCGTTTCCAAAAAACAATGACAGTAATCAACGATAATGTCCGACAGCGTTTAAAGTCCAATCAGAATTCGCGGGACAATTTCCATGCTAAGCGACGGGGACGCAGTTTTTAAAAAATTTCACAGATAAACCGGTTATTCCGTGTCGCGACGTGAACACCGATAACGACACGGCTTCTTCCTGTTATTTTCAAGCTGAATTGTATTTCGAGCCACGAGAATGAGAACAGAAAAGGGAGAGATAATCAGCTGGCCGTGCATTGGCGTATTTCATTCGCTATCGTGATCTTGTGACGGTTCAGCTTTAATTCGAATAAAAATGCCCTGGCAAAGGAACGGAGACACAAAAATAGATGAAAAGGTTCGCAAGAGAAACTGTCGATAATGAACGATGTAGATTAACTTTCTTTCGGAGAATTCTTTGGTTGATGTTGAAATTGGGAAGACAATAACGACGAGTAATTGAAAGGTATTTTAGTGGAAATTAAAGTGCTGGAAAAAGAATCAAGTCTGTTAGTGATGGATGATCTGCTATTTCAGGAAATGAGGGGATTAGAGTAATAGAAAGGTATTTATTTTCTCTCATTACATATCTTTTGTTAGGTATTGGGGTGAGCATAGTGTGACATATTTTATTGACATGTGTTAATTAGTAAATTTGTAATTTTATAAATAGTGAATTGATCAATTTGTGAATTTTTGAACTATTGAATTACTGAATTTGTAAATTAGTCAATAAGCCAATTAGTCAATTAGTCAATTAGTCACATAGTGAATTAGTAAATCATTGAACTAGTAAATTAGTGAATTAGTAACTTGCTAACCTAGTCAAATAAAAAATAAGCAAATTCATTAATTTATAAATTTCTAAATGTGAAAATTCATAAATCTATAAAACCTTGTAAATTGAAAAGCTTCTAAAAAATATAACTTTTAAATAATTTCCCTAAAGTTTACATAAACTTCTAAAGAGCGATCTTTCATGAAAAATCGTATAACAAAAGAGTGTGAAATGTCAAGTCGTAAATAAAACATGCTCGAAATCAAACAAAACATGAGAATGGTTTTTTAGTACACATCATGTATCATGTATATGAAAGGATATAACAAAAATCCATTTGCCAAAATTGAGTATAAAATATTCCATAAAATATTGATCCTTCAATGTCCTCGTTCAGCACCTTTCATATGCAAAGTAACTTGAAAAATCGACGTTTGAAAAAGAAGTCTATACAATACAGTACCAAAAAAAGTGAATCGAAAGAAACGAAACGTGAAACAATGGAATTTGTAATACCACGTCACTTTTTATTACGTTCTTTACAACTCTCAACGAAATAAAAGGTAGAATTCGTTTTTATCACCGAGAACTTCGATGGTTTACATGCATTAAATTTTATTACAAATATTTTGTCTATTATAGAAATATGAGAGAAGACGTTATATTTGTATTATTATAGTAAATTTTCTAGTTATATTTAGTTTCACTACATTAAAAATGGCCATATAGGAAAGTTGGCTATTGTAAAAAAATTTACAAAATTATTTATTTTACAGATTTATTACCTAGTTTTATAAATTATTCATCATACATCATTATTATCTACTTTATAAAATTATTTATTACACATGCATCATTATTACCTATTTTATAAAATGATTTATTGTACAGAGATGATTGTTACCTATTTCAGAAAATTTTTTATTATTCAAACATCATTCTTCTTCATTTCAGAAAATTAATATCATACATACATCATTATTATTCATTTTATAAAATTGTTTTTCACATACATCATTATTATTCATTATATACAATTGTTTTTCACATACATCATTGTTATTCATTCTATAAAATCATTTAAAAGTACGTCATCATTACCCATTTTATAAAATTATTCCTCTACAAGAAGAAACGTGTTTCATAAAATGGCTGACAACATCAAACGAAACCAAAATGGCCCGCAACACGACTGAACCGCGGAACGCGTTAATGTTCACCGAACCCCGCAAAATCCTCACTCGTCAGAAATCGCGTTCGCTTCACGCACCGAAACGTTTACGTTAAAAAAAGCAGAAGAAAGTGCACACGTTCGATTTTCGTATCCGGAGAGTCAATTTCAAGCATTTCAATAACGTCAGCCATAAACGCTGACGGAATGCCTTGTCCCGAATAGAAACGAGATTTTCGAATGTCTGACACGCCGGCGTCCGTTCGATAAAAGTGTTCCGAACGTGTGCGAGGCGATAACCCGAGGTGTTGTGCACAGGTGGTCTTATCGTTAACTCGATTCGCGTATCACGAAGCCGAAAAGAGAAGCAGAACATGTCAGATAGAGCGCTGGGTGAACAAGTGGCGATTGGGTCAGTCGTGTGAATTCATCGTACGCGGTCTAGTTGCATGTTTTCTGATCCGATGCCGACGTGGCTGTTCGATGCGAATAAATCGCTGAGAAGAGCGATACCGAATCGCTGAATCGCGAATGCAGTCAGAATGCATCGATAACTGCAAATAGCGATCGGACCACCTATGATTTCGAAGGCTCGATACGTGATCAGAGGTTACAGCTTGTGTGGACGAACATTGCTGCGCTGTTATTATTTACGGCAGGGATACTAGTGATGGGTTTGATACTGTTAATAATATTCGAGTCAGTTCTGATGTACTTAGGAAGTCTTTTATGTACCTATCTTTTCGACTTGAATCGACATCAAATCAAAATTGAATAAAAATTGGTTAGGTACTTTACAAAGATACTGATGACGATAGTATTCATAACATTTTTTCCATTCGATCCAAATACCTCTATTACCAGACTCCCTAGAACTTGAAGTCAAGTGACGTCATCAGATAAGTTAGCAAAAGTGTATTCGTCTCTCAGAAACTGTTAAAAATAGCAAAAACACGAATACCAACATGAATCCTGAAATTTGACGATCACCCAAATCACGAAAAACTAAATCAGAAAAAAAATGAGGGTCCCTATCCAAAGTCACGATGAGAGAAGTTAGCAAGGTTCGTCTATCGGAAACTCTCAAAGATCGAAGCGAATCTCGAACGAGGGAAAATAGTTGTCTGGGTAAACGTTGCTCAGCTCGAGTGGGCCTGGGCTCCGTTTCTGGCTGGTGGTCGAATGAATGTTTGATGCAAGCTTGCTTGTGGATCCAGTGCTGTCTTGTCACAGGAACGACAAGCACGAGTTGACGCAAGATGCAAGGAAGCTGGAGTTTGCAAGCTTTCAACGGGTTTCAGCAAGTTCCTCCGTGTCCCCAAATACCGTTCATTGTCCCACGGGAAGTCGGCTAAATTTTTCAACCCCGTATGTGTATGTGTGTGATACGTTGCTTATCGTCCGGTACCTTTTACGAGGGGATTATCACGCACCGGCTAGCTATAAAGGGATTATAGTGATTGCGGTGAAAACAAGGAATTCGCATCGTACACCCCAGGGCAATTTCGCGCCTGTGCACGCGTGCGTACCTCTGTTGTCACGATCGCATTGCGATGAGTGTTAATTGTAGGCTACATCCACTGTGTGTTTACCGAGAAACACAGTTTCCAGCGAATGCCGAGCGAGGGAGAATTAATTCTGCTGTGTAAAGGGGACACTTGATTCTGCCTTTAACGTATCTGCGCTGTTATTAGTTTGTTACGTCTCTCGGGAATAACAACGGACATTAGGACAGGAACGTTGTAACATAAATAAACTGGCAAAGCAGATATACTGCTTTAATCGTTTTCACGGATGAACGTTGTAACTGCTAGAAGTGGCGAATTTAGATTAGAGGTACGAAGTGGATTAAGGTTATGTTATGAACAAACTTTTATTATAAGATTTTCAAATTATGTGTAAAATTATTTGACTGAAATTATGAGGTTTTAGAATTGTAAGATTATGTTGTTTAAGATCTTGCACTGAAAATGTACAAAACTGCTAGATTGCGAAATAATGAAATTGTAGGATAAGATTTTGAAACTAGATTATCAAATTATGAAATTATAAAATTGTAAGATTATAAAGTTATATATAACATTTATACATTTACTGAAAAAGTTTAAACATCTGTAATAAATAAAAGTCAGCAAAAGATGTAATCGATAAATGCATTTCAATGCGATATAAATGCACAAACATCCGCAGTCTATCTGTTAACAACCCCTCTTCTTTTTTCATCTTTTATGTTTAATTATTCGATTCTAAATTGAGTTGTATGGCGCAGAACAGTTTCACGAAGACAGAACAGATTTTATTTCCATGTTTTACTCGGATGAACGTTCGATCGCCGAATTTCGAATAATTGCCATCATGTTTTCTCGTCAGCGTGGCACGCAGCTCGCGTTTGTTTGCCTTTTTGCAAAAACATCAGCCGCGCATTGTTCGTCGGACGAACGGAATTAATGCGGAAACGGTATTTTATTACAAGCATTTCCCTGCAAAATAATAAAGAAGAAAAAAAAAGAGAGGTGGATACAGGTCGGAAATGCTTCGTTAACGCTTTCTATTTTATCCTCGATACAATGCACGAAAGAAGGTAAATATTTTTGCAATATGTATGTAACGGTATGTGATTAATGCATTCTACGCGAGCCAGTGTTCTATGGAAAATTCAATAGCACACCTCGTTAAATGAAAATCTATCGCCTCGTCCCATTTTTCGCAACCTCGCGTTTTATCTATGTGCGAAACAAATGAAATATGAACAAAATGTATTTGTCTTGTACTCGATATGTGCGTAGACGCTTAATTGCACGTTGTTGAATGAATTTTAGACAGAAATTGCATTTGTCCAATAGTATCGTGAAATTTTTTGTTTATTATTTGTTAATTGCACCAATTTTATGGAAACCTTGTTCAAATGATTTTAGACAGAAATTGCGAGATGCAACAGTATCGAAGCGTTCATGAAATGTTTATTGTCTATTTCACGAATTTTACAAAAACCTTGTTGAAATAATTTTTCGTGTGAAGAAAAACATTGCATTTGTGAGATAGAACAGTATCGAAACGTTTATGACACGTTTCATTATTTATTACTTATTAATTGCACCAATTTTATGGAATCCTTGAAATAAATTTCCGCGCGAAGAAAAAATATTGCATTTACGAGATACAATAATATGGAAGCGTTCGTGAAATGTTTTATTGTTTATCATTTATTAATTGCACCAATTTTATGGAATCCTTGTTGAAATAATTTTCCGTGCGAAGAAAAAATATTGCATTTGCGAGATACAATAGTACGGAAGCGTCCATGAAATGTTTTATAGCTGATTATTCATTTGAAATCGTATGAGTGTACATTGGATTAATAGTGACAATTTATGAGAACATTTAAACATTTTTTCTAAATTTACTGATATGGTACACATCAATTTATGAAAACAATGAATATTTTTAAGATTTCATGTACACAGTTTATTAACTAATATGTTAATTTATTGGAAAAGAATGTATAAAATAATTCTTCACACAGTGAATCGAATTTTATAAAACGTTTCTTTAATTCTCACTGCACGAGGAATTATTTGACACTGAATTGGTGTAATGAAAAACTAGGCTCAATCTAAAGAAATATCCTGATTCTTTGCTTGGTTATAAACTTTTTTTAAACTTTCTCTTATCGATTGGTTTTTTTTAAACGAATAATCCAACATCATTGATTTGGTCTAAACATATTGTTGACCCTCTTACCCGGCTACCCTAATACGCTACAATCTATATTTCTTAACGGGAACTTTTTCGCAGAAGCGTCAATCGGAACCGTGCAAAATTCTTTGCACCGGTTAACGTCGTAACTGACAGAACCGAAATTGACGCGTCGAAATGTCTTCCATTATCGAAATTTTGTGACTATCGCGTTTGACTCCCCGGAAACAGCCTTCGCCGGTGCGACTGAAAGGATTGCACATTTGGAATTGAGAATTCGACAAGGCGAAGACAGCACGAAAGTTTCTGCGTACATTTACCAGTTAGTTACCGACCTCGAAATCAAAGCTATCAATAGAACTGAGAGAAGCGACGAGATCTCTAGCAGAAGTTTGTATGCCAAAGCGTGAAACTCGAGGATGCTGTACCGAACTGCACTTCGATTGGTCCCCATCGAGAACCTGATTGGTTTCGTACAGTCGAGTACAAATCTGACTATCCTGGGAAGAATATGGTGGTAAAATGGTGGTGAAAGAATAAATTTCTTACTCATTTAGTTTTAAGAACATTTTGCTGAAATTTGGAAATTGGGAGAGTTAAGATTTTGGGGATATGGAAATTTCAGGGCTGTAGGATTAGGGATTTAGGGATATGAGAATTGACGGATTTAGGGACATAGGGAGATGGAAATTTAAGGATTTAGGGATCTAGAGACATGAGAATTTAGGGATTTAAGGATATTGGGATATAGGGGTATAAGGATATAGGGATATAGGAATTTAGAATTTTAGGATTTTAGGAATTTAGGAATTTGTGAGTTTAGAAATTTAAGAATTCTAAAGGTGAAGATTTGGAGATTTGATAGTTTAGAAATTTAGAGATCGTAAATATGGAGATTTGAAGATTTAGGGGCTTAGAATTTTGGGGATTTTAAATTTGGGGATGTGGAGATTTGGGGGTCTAAAAATTTATGAACTCTAATGTTGAAGATTTGGGGATTTGATAGTTTAGAAATTTAGGAATTCTAAAGATGGAAATTTGGGGATTTGATAGTTTTGAAATTTAGATATTCTAAATATGGGGATTTGGAGATGTAGAAATTTAGAATTTTAGGGATTTGGAAATTTAGGAACTCTAATGTTGAAGATTTGGGGATTTGCAGATCTAGAAATTTAAGAATTCTAAATCTTAGGACTTGTGGACCGAAAAATTTAAGGATTCAAAGTTTCGGAATTTGTGGATGGAGAAGGTTGGAAAGTTGAATAAGCATCTTAGAAAATTGAAGAAATTTCGGAATATAGGAATTTAAAAACTATTATGGAAAATTTGCAATCACAAAAGTTCACTAATTCATAGCAAAATATACTAATTCGAGTATAAAACAATTTGAAAATTTACAAGATTTCAAGTTTATATGTGTCCTCATCTAACGGAAGTCAACGATGCACCAGAGTGTACATCTCCTCTAAGTCACATAACTGTTTTCAAGTATGCTTACTTCGTCAACTATCCGTTCCATATTGAACCTTAAAATACTCGCGTTTTGCTGTCACATTTGACCTCTGAAAACGTAGTGAAACTTGCAACTCTGTTAATACCATGGCCCGCATATCGAATAACCGACATCAAAATATAGAACGGTCATTTTATTTGATCACGTAAATGTACCAGAATACTTATGACATATTCGTAGTTAGAATAACTCTCAAAATCTTTAAAATTGGGACAAACTTCATAATATTTTAAGGATGCATTTCAAAACTTTTCAAATTAGGATTGACATTTAACAATTTTTTAAATTAAGATACACGTTAAAATTATTTAAATTAGGATACATTTCAAAATTTATTCAATTAAGACAGATTTCAACATTTTTTATATTAGGATACATTTCAAAATTTGTTAAACTACAATGAATTTCAAATTGTTTTAATTACAATTACAAAATGTTTAAATGCTTTGATTGTCAAAATTTTTCTAATTAGAGTAGATGTGTATATTTAGTTCCACATGTGTGTTAAAAATTTGTGCGTGTTCCTTTAGGTCACGTTACAATTATTCGATACATCAATTAGTTTACGAGGTCATCGATGATATATCAATTTCAAATAATGGTTCAATTTGCAAATTTGATTGAACATATACGTTGTAAAATTTATATATATTCGTTTTGTTAAACAAATTAATTTGTTACCTTTTGAAGTCCAGCCATGGGTAATATTTTATCAGTTTGAAATTGAAACAATTCGATTAAAAAATTTAATTTAATATCTACATCGTAAAATACGAGTAGATTTACGAGTAGACTCGTAAATCGTATTACAATAATTTTGCACATAAATTAAATACCCTGTCAAACTCAGCCATATATGACATATCAATTCCAAATTGCAGTGACATAATGTCAAAATCTGATTTAATACTTATGTTATAAATTTCCTGTATCTTCAAATCCTGCAATAATTCCGTGCACAAATTAAACGCGTTGTCAAAATCCACCATGTATGACATATCAATTTCAAATGACATAATTTAAAATGATTCAATACGTTCATCATAAAATTGCATATGCTTTAACATCGTGTTACAATAATTCTGCATATGAATTTTGTTATCATCCACAGTAAAACAGTCCAATCTTTCTTAAGTTCAGAAAACGAAGTAAAATATTTTGCTGCACCTCAAAATACGTAAAACAGACTTCCAGTAGAATTGCTTTAAGATTTTTCTAAGAGAAAAGACTTTATCTACCGTGGTTTTGATTATACTAAAATAGTAATTCATTAACCTTTAACCGTAACGGCATAATTAGTTTATTCAGTAGTGTCTCGTTTCCTTTTATCACGGTTTTCCTTCGCTCACCTTTCTTCCTTATCTCTCTAAATCAATGGATCCTCTCGACCTCTTCGCACGTCCTCTTCGCAGCTCTGTTAACAGTCTGGAATACAAATTGCCTGGTAGCGTGTCGCCACGCTAGCAAAATAGATAACGGCAATTAGAACATCATCCCTGCTGGTACACTGGGAGTGTGCCCGATTAGTTTTCCCCTGATTGTTCTCTGTACAGTAAACGAGTAATTCAATGGCGCACGTTGCTGAAGTTTCGACGGGTCACTGTCACAACCATGAAACGCTATAATGATCAGGAAACATTTCAATAGTGTCATATAACCGTGAGAATTGCCGAGAATACGATCTGACTTGAGTTACAAATACGGTGCTTCACAAATTTATGCAGTTCTACGTCAAAACTTCGAGATACGACGCCATGTTAGTATTCGCATACATTCTTCGGAGGTTAGGTTACAACTAGTTTTAACATTAAAACTACTAAAACGGTCAAATGATCTTTTTATGAGTTCTTTATTTTAAATTATAAAATTTGTTAAGTTGATTTCTTTGCAGTCTATGCTGATCTAATAAAGAATTAAGGTGTATATTAATTCATGTTTCATCGTTTTTTCACTTATTTTTTAATTTCATTTTTAATTTTAAAGCAACTGTGGATTATACGCCGGTAGGTTTACTGTTAAGGTTATTAGGTTTTGTGTAGGGCGAATGAGTTTGATATTAGGTTAATGAGCTTGGTATAGGGTTAACGAGGTTGACGTAAAGTTAATGAGTTTAGTATAGTTCGGTATAAGCGTAGATTTTATCTTCATAAAAAATATAACACATGTGGTGTTTTATGAAGAAAGAAGCTGCTTTACCTTAAAAAATAATAAAACACATTTGGTGTTTTATGAAAAGAGAATATGTTTTACCTTTATCAAAAATAAAACACATTTGGTATTTTATGAAGAAAGAATTTGTGTTATCTTCACAAGAAATATAATACGTTTGATGTTTTATAAAGGTAGTGAGTAAATAGTTGGGAGACCTATTAGACTAGTTTTGAAACTATTTCTATATTTCTTGCTGAGAGAGAGGACTACGGTCACAAGTACAGTCAATGTAATGCATAGCGATTAAAGGCAAACTGTGGGACAATAATCATAATTATAACTGTGAATTACCGAATTAGTAAATTAGTAAATTTGTGAGTAGTAAGTGGTGAGTGATGAGTAGTGAGTAGTGAGTAGTGAGTAGTGACTACTAACCAATAAATATTGAATACTGAGTAGTAAAAAGGAGAACAGTAAATAGTAAAAATTGAGTAGTAAATAGTAAATATTGAATAGTGAACAGTAAGCAGTGAATAGTGAACAGTAAATAGCGAGTAGTGAACAGCAATTACTGAATATTGAATAGTGAATAATAAATAGTGAGTAGTGAACAATGAATAGTGCATAATGAGTACTAAACAGTGAATAGTATTCCTCAGGTTAATAGAATGGATTACAACACATATTTATAGCACAAGGATCAAATACATTCTCATTTCATTTACGATACTGCAAATAACCTAGTGACTCCTATTTTTTTCTCTCCCTACGGCCAAAGCACTAGCAATAAACAGAAGATATCCTGTTAGCCGTTGACATCAATTCTCTGGATTTCTTGTTTCAATCCCGTAAAAGAGATTCAACTGCCCCAAACAGCAGCACTTTGCGGCCGTCCGAAAACTAAGAAGATCATCGATAAACCGTCTGGCCGGTATCCAATCCCATACTCTCGTTTCCTCTTCCGATTCCACTCTTCTCTCACCTGTTCTGATCTCGCCGTTCCACCTCGTTCCTGTCCTCTCCATCCATCAACCTCGGAACAGGTGAGATCCGATGGTGGTCGATTCACCTACGGCCATATTTTCTGAAAACTCACTCCGGGCGTAGGATGTCTCGATTCACGTCGATGGTTGAATCCACTTCCGCTCCTGCTGGATAACCTCGTTCCGCCATTGTCATTCGACCCCCGCCGAACGAACGCCACCGCAGATATTTCATCGAGATTCCAGCCGAGACGTTCTGGTATTTCATTGTCATGGAAATAGACATAAGACGAAGGGCCGAAAAGAGGTGCCCCGGGATTCTTCGAGGGGGCGGCGACGATTTCGACGAAACGATCGGAGATGTCTACGAATCGATTCGCCCTTCGAAGATGACAGAGACGCGTTCGTCGCACGGCAACGGGATGCTTCGGCGGCTAAGTACCGCGAGAATAAATAATGCATGAGTCAGACATTTTACTTCGCCGGCTTGGCTTTGATACCCGTCGCGTGACTGCCGTGAAAGAGACGGCTTTTCGCGTAATACGCTTGTCGATTCTTCGGTGACACCGGTAATGAAGTTCAGCATCGCTCAACGACCGATGTTCCCTTCAACTGGTTACTCGTCTGTTCATTCATCGATTCTTTTGTGCGCTACCTGCCTACTCCATTATTGACAACCCCAATTTTCACCTTTGACACGCTTACTGCCACGATAAACATCTTCTGTATATTGAAAATATATTAAATTTTATATTGACACATTTCCTAATTTTAATCAACTTAATGCACAAAATAGGTCAAGGGTTTCTACATGAAATGTGTTGCAATAGTACGAAATATGTGACAAATATATTTTTTATAACAAAAATATGTATATTCGATCAATTTATCTCAATTTATCTACGTATCTATTTATCTATTTATTTGAATTATTTACAAGATTCAAGAGCAATGTGATGTCGACATTAGACATATCAAACATCAGAAATTTGCAAATTTTATTGGGAAATATTTTACTCCACGAATTTAGACATTTGGAAATTTGAGATTTTGAACATTTATTTATTTATAAAATATCAAATATAAAAACCTAGAAATTTTCGAAGCACAAATGTCATTTCCCAAAAGAGATCTTAATTATGAAAAAATAATGAAACGGTAAAATAAAAGAGTGCTGAAAAATGATATTTTAATCTACCATTTAAAATTTCACGAAGAGTTATTACTGTAATTTCCTGGTTAGGAATGTGTTATCAGATTGAACAATAGAGACTCTCCGGTGTTAAATGCATTGCTTGTAATATTCCGTAAGACACGGTGCAAAGTACAAGCTTATTGAAAGCACTTAGTTAAGCTCAAAGCAAAGAACGCACAAAGGTACCGTAATTGGAAAAAGAAATCTGTTAAAGCTCGTATATACGTATGGTAGGTAGGCGAAACACGTTTCTCAAATAGCTGTATTATTCTGTGGAATTTAGATTTCCACTTTGCAGTTAGTTAACGCATTGCTTTATAAAATTAATAATGAATCTGAAGGTAGAAAAATGTTGTTACTTCGCGCTGCAGAATGAGACTATTGAGTTCCTTTGTGAGAAACAACCATTATGTTTTATCCAACGAGGGATTTGCTATTTGTAATGGGATTGTCTGTCGAAATAGTATCGACATAGTAATTTTGCTTCTGTGTAAGACTTATGTTCGACGGAAGTAATTTCCGTAATTCGATTTCTAATTTATTACAAGGTTCGTTTTCTTTATTATTTGAACGGAGGATGTATATGTACACTATTCTTAACATATAAAATTGTTACAGCGTTTTATTCATTTGTCTGATGTTATGCTAGAGAAAAATGCAAAATAGTGAATATTAAGGTGAAAATTATGTTGCAGGTTGATAAAGTTAAGTTTTGGTAAAATATAGCATGTGTGGACATATTTGCTTCATTCAAATTACAGTAAAATTTTATAAAATTTTATTTTATTTATAGTAATACGAATGTACGTTACAGTAAAAATTTCCCTAAATATGATACGTATTATGTATGTATTATGTAAAATATCTAGAAATACCAAAAATTATGTTTATAAAAATATAGTCCATGAGAATTGGTAATAAAAGAAAATTCGTACAAGAATAATAGAATAAATGAACAACTGAAACTTTCATGTTGAAACAAAAATAAAAATATAGTCACAAATTATTACAAAAATTAAATTACAAATTTAAATTGCAAAACACATGTAAACATGTCTACTCAAAGTACAGTAACTCCCCCATTTTTCTTAGGTATAAAGGTATAACTATCTACTCTAAAGTAAATACACTTGTAAAGCAAGATCCTGTAATGTTTCTTCCTGTTTCCGGTTCCCTTGACGTGCGAATTTTTTACGAGCTTACAAATTCATCTCAGGTGGCATTGAATTTAGGGGAGCACGTAGCAATCTTGTGTGCTAGCCAAAATGGTGGCGTGCAATTTTTGTGAGGCGCGGAGGTTGGCTTGTCACGCGAACTTACGTATATGTGTATCCATTTCACGATTGTTATCGAGATACGGTAATTTGTATGATTTCATTCTGTGACTTAGGCGAGTGAAAAAGAGGACTCGATCCTTTAATTTTGCTCTGGGTATGTACTTTGGGGTCGTTAGTTCATTTATACAAGGTTATAGGTATACTAAAGGTTACTTTATATCACAGAGACATTGTGCTTTTTTTAGAGGTATTTTGGAAGATTGATATTTGGGAATTTTTGGAGTTTGGATACGTTTTTGGGGTACTGGAAAGGGATTTTGGAACTTTTAGAAGTTTGCATAGTTACTGTGGAATTTTAGGATGTTGGATTTTTTAATTTCGGAGCTGTACGGAATTCAGAAATTTTGGGATGTTGGAACGTTTGGCAATTTGGGACTTTGAGGATTCTGCAAATTTGAGAATTGGGAAATTTAGAAATTTGGGGACTTGGAAATATCGAAAATAAGAAATCTAAAAATATAGAAAATCTACAAATCTACAAAACCGCAAATCCCCAAATCCACAAATCCCCAAATCTACATACCCAAAATCCACAAATCCCCAAAACTACAAATCCACAAATCTACAAATTCACAAACCCAAAATCCATAAACTAAAAATATTCCACTTCGTATAATCTCCCAAACTCAAAGACAAAATAATATTCTCCCCTTCATTAGCTCCTATTCAAAACGACTCTCCACAACCCCAAGTATACTTCTAACACTCAATCGCAACTCGAAACAAATAATCGACAGGAGCGACACATAATCGATAGAGAAGTATAGAGCGTGCAAGGAAATACGGTTTCCACCGTTCGATGATGTCGCCTCTATCCTTCAGATCGCGGAAACTGATCGGAAATGAACGCATCCGAGTATCCTGTAGGAGCGATTAGCTGCTTCCCTTTAGGAGTAAAAGTAGATCGGTAGGAATTGTTCCCAGCGGCGATGCAGGAGGAAGTGTTCCGAAGGCTGCGACGTGACTCGCGTAGAGATGTTGCTTGTGTGCATAATTTGTTGTGCTTATTATGTCTGTTGGTGGGCACGAGCGGATGGAAGCATGTTACGGTGGCTAAACCGCAGAATATTCTTCATTTTGAGTCCACACAAGATAGATGGTATTAAGTTATTGCGTACAAGTTAGCAGGCAGTTGTTTATATAGTAACTTGAGAAATTCTTCGTCGAATTCAAGATAGAGGAAAATTCCTCGTGTACGATTACTTAAGAAAATGTCTCCACGAATTCCAAACGTGCTTTTGTGTAGAAAATTGTGCCTTTGCAGATTTCAAGTTGTTTGTTATTGTTCTATGAAAGGGTGAATATTTAATATTGTACATTAGAGGAATTCATTTATGACTGTATTTATTTGGGTTATTAAAAATATTTATTTAGTGTACCGAATTGGACTTGTTTAATTTTGCTGAAAGTATTAATTTAATATGTTAAACTGTATTTATATGTATAATTTATTAAGAGTATTTATTTAATATTCTGAATTGTGTTTACTTAATTTACTAAAAAATATTTATTCAATATGCGAAAGTTTCTAGTTTCAGTTTAATTTTAAGATCATTTA
Source organism: Megachile ligniseca (assembly GCA_945859555.1). Classification (NCBI taxonomy): domain Eukaryota; kingdom Metazoa; phylum Arthropoda; class Insecta; order Hymenoptera; family Megachilidae; genus Megachile; species Megachile ligniseca. The sequence goes on from OX243780.1 coordinate 5,213,786, forward strand.
TATAGATTTAATAGTCTTAATAAATGTAATAATTTCGAAAGAAGTAAATATTCTAAAAATTAAAAAGATTCTAAAATACTGTTGACTGCATGAAGTGCTATAATCATTTCTCCTTTCATAAATGTTAACTGAAAACTGATTACAGAGTTCCCCAGTTACTTTTTAACCTCTTCGTGACCAGCGGGATATACCTGTCCTACATAACCTTTTTATAGTTGCACCTGAGGAATCGATAAAAAATCCAATTCTGTAACATGCCTGTATCTCGTAACACATGGTTAAAATATTGCATCTAACAAACCGTTTTACGAAACCCTTTATTAAATTATACTAACCATACTTTTTCTCATAATACAATTTTCCATTTGGAATGTGATATCTTTCATTACGTTGTGAAATATTTTATCACAAGTTAATTTTATAGAATTAATCCCTTGTTTGTACGCCATGTTCAAATATAACAAAATAAATCGTATTTACCTTACAATTTTGAGTTCAACACAATTAGTACAATTACAGGTCTCTAAATACAGGATATGTCTAATATTTCAGGATCACAATTTCATTCTCTTTGCGTTAAACACGCAACTGTCTGCGGTACATCATAATCTATCAAAAACGTCTCCCACTTTTATTTCTAATTTTCGTCAAGCGATTAGAGTGTCACGCCACGAACGCGGTCGATTTTTTTTCCGAAACGCTTTCATCGGAATTGAATGCTTAATTTTGAATGTACGATGCTGAGTTCCGCTGGTCATCGCGCTAACGATATTAAACGTAATAACTTCAACACAGCGAATCGGTAGATCTATGTTAAAAATTTTATTTCCCGGAGTGATCGGCCCCGGAACGAATAGAAAATTGTACAACCTCGCGTGGCTCTCGTGGAAATTACCTCGGTGACAGAGGAAAAATTAGCTGGTCGCCTACGAGATATATATTTCATTCCATGGAAAGGCTGAAAGGCTTGTTTTACATCAACGATGCGATTCATCTTCAGGGAGGGTAACACGGAGAGAAAAAACGATGTTAAAAATAGGATTTTCAAGGGATCCTACTGAGAAACAAAAAATATATTCACTTTAATAAAAATATAGTCATTTTGGAAATTATAGGAATGTTCTAAAAAATGTAACAGCACCATGGTTTTTATTATAATTAACCCTTTCTTGTAATATTTGCAATATTAAGTTCTAACACTTTTATAAGTAATATCACTAGGAAAATACTTATGTAATAAGTAAAGTATAAGTAAATGTATTTAAGGAAAAATTGTATGATATTTTCGCCATCTTGAAGAAATATATTTCGGGTACGATTACATTAATTGTGCAATTTACTCATAATTATGTTATTGATATTAAGCGAAGTACTGGAATACAGTACGTCACAGAACTTTAAACAAAAATTAAGTATAAATCATAATAATTATATTAAAAAAAAATTAGTATATTATAGTTCAGCGTAATTGCTTCCAGCGTAATTATTTAGTTTATTCAGATATAAGTTAAAATTGTATAAGTTTGTGTTGTGATTTGCGTCTAAAATAACCATGGTTCTCCAATTCGGGCGAGTTCGGAAAAGGCCCGAGCGTGTTTGCAAACATTGCTTAGGCAAGGCCCGATTCACAGTTAACTCGACTGTTATCGGAACAAGTCGAATCGCGTCGCGTATCTCGCTCGCTCCTTCAACAAAGAAAATTATCTTGAAACGCAATCGTATTTTACATCGTTCGTATCCATCGATAACACGGTAATATATTTACTCTTATATTATTATTAGTACTCTTTATATTATTGTAAAATTCAATCCATTATAATTTTTGTTATAAATAATTCTCTTTCTCTATGAAATATCCCGAATCTGTTTTTCGTCAGTTAATAACGATGTAATTTAGTTACACTTTACAAAATGTATAAACACAAATTTTCACATCTTCAAAAATATCACAGAATTATAAACTTTAATTATGGATTGATTTTTACTGCAATATTTCGACTGATCTTAAATTTTGATCGATCTTAACTGTAACATTATTTTCGTCCTCAACATTTTCACCGCAATAAAAATATTCGCACTGCAAAATAAATGTGGTGTAAAAAGAACTGCAGTGAAGATTAAAAATTCATCACTGCGCCGTTCATACATACAGTTTTAAAAACATTGAAAACATGGTAACAGATTACGAATTAATAGTAAGACAAATTGTTCAACTGTGCTTTATCTATTAATCACGAAAACATCGATCGACCTGAACGAAAAATTCACAGAGTTTCAGAAACGGGACACGTGACAGAATTGTGTTAAAACATTGATTATTAACGTGTCTGGTGATACGTTCCCGTTTTTTATCGTGTCATTTAGTAATACTTTTTTCATTTTGCAATCTTTAATTTTACTAAACTTCTTTTTAGTAGAATTAATGATTTTAAAAACAAAATATGTATTCAGTAATTTATTAAATATGTTCTTGTAAATTGGACACTTTAAAAGACGTGTTATTAAAAAATTTTGTATAGTTAAATTTATAGAAGATTTATGTTATTTTGTAGTTACACTTGTTATTGAACATTTTGGTAAAATGTTCAGTAAAATAAAACTAATAAATGGATCATACTGTCATTTAATAATTAATAAAATACTTTTAATTATAATATTTTAAGGTTTTTTAAATTCTTGGCTTTTTAATAAAATTTTCTTCTGATTTTAAGTATATTAACACTCTTCAAATTACAAAAATTAGTATTTTAAATATGAGAATATTATTTCGTACTTTAAATATCAAATCATTGTTTTGTACTTTAAATATCAAATCATTATTTGGTATACTTAAATATCAAATGATTGTTTCCTACTTTAAATATGAAATCATTATTTGGTACCTTAAATATCGAATCATCATTTTGTACTGTATCAAATCAAGACCTTGAAACTCTACAACACAAATTTGTAAGACACGCTGCCTTCAGACAATCACTGACCATGATTATACTATTATTAAATTTTCTCTTAATATTTCGAGCTTAAAAAATTTCCCCTAATATTATATAATCCGTACAATAAATACGTGTACCATAAGCATCGACATTCTCCACCCCCGAACAATATCCGACCCGAATAAATTTTTCCCGGAACATCGATATCCGTGCAGATCAAAAGCAATATTTACCCGACGTAATCACGAATCCCATTATCAAGTCAGAACAGTTTTGCAATCAGCGCGAAGAGGCAAATAGCAGGACCACGGGTAAAATCAATCACAAAGTCCATCCGAAATCCCGCAGCACTCGGGAGTTCAAAGGGCAATCTTCGGCGCATCACGCATATTGCGAAGCAGAAACGAAGCGAGCATCCATCAGCGTTGACAGCTTGCTGAAAAGCGGCTGAAACAGAGAAATAGACGAAGACAGAGGGATCGGTTGGAAAACGTTTCAACGTGCAGATATTGTAACGTTCGGAACGAGTCACACAAGCTGCAGGCTTCATGCGGTTGACAGCGGTAGCGGAGGTCAACATCATCCTCGATGTCCACTTACCATGTTCCCGTTCTCTCCCTGGGTGCTGGCCGAATCACTCCCACGAAAAAAAAAACAGTAGGATGCGTTATGTGAACCCGTATTTGGGGACAGAGAGGACTGCACTTTGCCGGAAACGAGCTATGCCGGCGTCCATCTCGCGACAGCGCCAAATAGAATGTAGCAATAAAAGCACCAGCAATTCGTTCAAAATGGAGCTCGCGACGAAGCCACCGAATTTCTGCGAACAGGAGACGGGAACAGGTTGGGAAGGATTGTTCTAGTTTCGGATAAAATTGTTCAGTTTCGGTGATAGACTGTACGCGTTTGCGAACTGACAATGAGATTGACACGACACGCTATCTGCTTTTGCATCGAAAGGATTTAACGCGAGATTTACAGATTTATAGTTAAACTTTGAGGGTCAGATCTTTAATCTTTAAAAGGGTCAGATGGTAGTTATAGGAATTTGTAACGTTGGTTATGATCTTCTAGGTAGGTTTGACCCTTTTAGGAGACTGTAACAACTGTAATACTTCATTGGAGTTAGTTATTTATAGATGTAAATTATACCTGTAAAACATACCTGAAAAATACTGGTCCTCTAAAAACACTGGAGCCAACTAGTCAAAATGACTGGTTACAAGTTATTTATGTTACAAAATTTTGTTGTGAAATGTCAATGTACACTTTCATCTTGTACACCGCAACTGACATTAAAATGTGTTCACACACATATTTCATTAAATTTCTCAGAACAACCTTAAAATGATCTGAAGTAACATGATCTTGAAATAACCTCTAACACATATGTCTAATATACAAATTTTGATAAACCCTGTTATTTCATAAAGAACAAGAAAAAAACGATTTCTTCTATTTTTTAAAAAGTATGAAGAAATGATTTCTCTCATTTTTTGAAGAATGTGAATTGAAGAAAAGGTTTCTCTCATTTTCCAAAAAATATGAATTGAATAAAAGGTTGCTTATATATTTTTAAATCAGAAATTTAATCTTCTCTCGATTCTTCTCTCAAATATTTAAGTACAGTTCCTAAACGTATTACAAGTAAATTTCATATGTTTCTAGAAACGGGAAAACGATATCACTGGAGCAGCAGTTTCGCAGAAGGATCCAGTTCAGAAATCGACCCAGAAAATTTCGGCTGTAAACAGTACGTGAACAAACACCAATGTAAGTAAGCAACATTTATTCATGTTATCGAAACATACCAAATTCGTGAAACAGAAACTATCGCGAAACCGTGTTGCATTTTGCAAAATCGAGAAATGTAATATTACAGGCTGCAGCAGGAAATGTACCGATGCTTTTATTCGAAAGGTTGGTAGAAATTTCAGAGCGAAATTCCCTACTCGACGAAATATGCGAATGAAATAGTGCATGCTGTTTATTTTACTACGTAAAATGTTCCTAACCTATAAATGGTTCGGAAATGTTTCTTAACAGGCTATTAAAATTTATAGCTAAAAACTATTAGAAATTTTGAAATAACATTTACGATTATGGTTTTCGGTTTTGAGCTTTAGGCAGTCATTTTGTAGAACAAATGAGGGAGTTGAAAATTTAGTTATCTTTAGTTACAACGTCAGATAATAGATGCAAAAATGTAACGGGAGTTATATGCATTGATTAAATGCAAAAATGTAATGTGAAGTTACATGTAGTAATTACATGCTAATATGTGACATGAAGTTATACTATATGTATAATAACTAGATGCAGATGCGGTAATATTTACATAATGCAATAAGATTTATATTTTTATAGTACAGAGGTGCATTATATTAAAGGCGATTCGTGGTTCTGATACATTACATTAAGTGTATATAAAAGCTTTCTTTATTTTATTTTAATGCTTTGCTGTAATTATTTTTAAATATAATAAAGTATAGAGTAGACTTCCTTTGGATAAGGACGAGTGTAGGCAAAATAAGCTATCCTCCATTTTCCTGAAATTAAAAAAAATCACATTTAACGTTTCTGAATGTTTGAATTTTCAAATTTCAAATTTCCATCATTTTCAAACTCTAATTCCATAAATTTTGTAATTTCCAATTCTAAATTTTCTAAAGTTTCAAAATTCCAAGTTCCAACTTTATAAATTTCTAAATTTCACAATGTTCAATTTTCGAATTTTGCACTTTTTCAAATCTAAAATTTTCAAAGTTTTAAATTCTCAAATTTCCATATTCTTCAATAGAATTTTCAATTTGGCAAATTTCAAGTTTTCAAAGTTCCAAAACCTAAATTTGTATTTTCCAAATTTAATAATTTCCAATTAGCACACGTTCCAAATTTTTTAAGTCTCAAATTCCCAAACCCCCAAATTCAAAATTTCCCAAATCCCTACATTCCCAAACGTCAAACTGCTTCAAATAATACCGCAAAACTTAAAGAATTCAAAAATCTGCAATCTCAAATACATATAAATTCAAAAAAGTACCGATCAAAGGCTATCAAACGATAAACCTATCCGTCGGTATTATCCTTAGCGAAGTCTACTCCCACTCATGCATCACCTAAATCAATCAGTTAATTGAACGTACTACTTCCGTAAGTGAGAAGAGTAGTTGATTCATAATTGAAGAATAATCCAATTACGATTATAAACAACGTAGGAAGAACATTCGTTGGAAACTCTTCGGATAAAGCGTGGGTGGAGCGAGGCAACGAGAGACGCGTAGAAGCGAGCTCGTTAAAATTTCAGTTTGAACCCGTTACTTCTTCCCTGCGGACTTTTAATTCCAATTCCAGCGGGTCGTTTCGTTTGTTCCAGCCGTTGTTTCCGACCGTGTCAGATCGTTACGGCAACGACAAGTTACCGACCCGTGAAACTAGATCCCGAAAGGGACCGGAACTGTTCCCAAACACGAGGGACCTTTACGTACCCAGATTCTTCCGAATGGCTATTGGTGCAGCCATAAGTGTTATACCCGCTAACGCGTTGTCGGTTTGGGTTTTAATCGACGATTGTGACTTATCGTACTGGGACGTTGGCCAATAATACTAGGATATTGGCCAGAAATGCTGGGTCGTTGAGTAATAGTACTGGGATAATAGTTGATAGTAAAGTAGGTAATATTGGGACACTGATCAATACCGAGACAATAACTGATACTGGAGCAATGGTTACCAAGTAGTAATAGTCAATGATACTACTATAGTACCTAATATTAAGACACCAATACTAGAATATTAACCTAACCTAACCTAACAATTTTCGAATTAAACAATTTGAAAATTCGTTCAAGAAGATGATTCTTAAATTTGAAAAGTCGAAGATTCATAAATTTGAAAAGTTGAAAATTACAGAATATGAGTTAAGAAACTTGGGAAGTTGAAAATTACAAAATTATAAATAAAAAAACTTAAAAATTCAAATACAAATGAGTCAAAAAATGAACAAACCTAAAACAGAAAAATTTGCAAAACTAAAAAATGTAGAAATCACAGCACAAATTTCCAAACATCAATCCATCAAGTTCTTCCCTATAAATCCCCACTAAATTACCCATCACTGCAATAAAAGCTAAAAAATTCCATTACGCCGCCATAAAAAATTTAGTCCACATTTACCACAATTCTTTACATCTCCCTAAATTACATGCTTATCAACTGAAAAACATTAGCATATTACACGCTTATTTATAATACCATTAAGCAATAACCGCATATCATAAATTATAAAAATAATTATTCATTAAAAACGAGTAGAAGCGAGCATTGTTAGAGAAACGTCGAGAAGTATTTATTTTTTCGGCGTTCGTATCACGCGCAGAAAATTAAGTCTGCAATATTAATCCAGGAAGTAGGTAGCGACAGCATCGCGACGACACAGGCAATATTTTTCCTCGAGGAGCCGTGGTTTATTCTCGTTTTTCTTCCATTTTCTAGCCATTAGCTTCTTCGAAGTCTGCAGCCTGTTTCGATAGCGGCATCTTCTTCTTCGAGTAACGAATAAATTTCGAAATACTGGCGGCAAGTCTCGACGATTTATACGGCTCTCCGCTTGTCGTTCGTATTGTCGCGAGGGTTATAAATTATTGGGATCAAATTCCTTCGAGTCTTCTCTTACATCCGCCATTTTTCTCCACTTTCCTCCTGTCTACTACGGTTTATTCGTTTGTTTCTTCTCTCGTGTCCACCGGTGGACCTTTAATGGATCCCTTATCTTACGTTAGGTGAGTTATCGCGAGTTGTTCTCCGATTGAATTAACGTGCTCCACGAACACCGTGAATGGAGTTTAGATTGATATCTTTGAAACTTGCTTTTAAAAGCATGTTGAAACTTACGGGATTCCAGGAGTACCTTTTATGTTGTTTCAAATATTCCGAAGGTTTCAATTATGCTGACTTGTAGATTTTCAGTGTTTCAATACGTGAAATGGTACATTTTTTATTTTCTAGTTTTTAAACTACCGAATTTCTGGATTTGTTGTTTGAGATCGGAAATGTTAAAATTTTTTAATTTTTTAACTCGAAAATTTCTAACTCTGAAATCTCTAAATTATCGAATATCAATCACCAGACCTTCAAATTTCTCGAATTTTTCGAATTAGGGAAATAGAAATTTGGGAGATTTGGAATTTGGGAAATTTGGAACTTGTGAGATTTGGAATTTGAGAGATTTGGAATTTGGGAGATTTGGAATTTGGGAAATTTGGAACTTGTGAGATTTGGAATTTGGAAAATTTGGAACTTGTGAGATTTGGAATTTGAGAGATTTGGAATTTGGGAAATTTAGAACTTGTGAGATTTGGAATTTGAGAGATTTGGAATTTGGGAAATTTAGAACTTGTGAGATTTAGAATTTGAGAGATTTGGAATTTGGGAAATTTAGAATTTGGGAAATTAGGAAATTAGGGAATTAGGGAATTAGAAAATATAAATACTTGTTATTTTAAGAACTAAAAAATTTGAGCAGTAGAGAATTTACAAATTTAGACATTTAAAAATTGTATAATCTGAGTATCTGAAAATACGATGCTTCAGTTTATCAATTCAAAACCTTGAAAATTTACAAATTCACAAATTCAAGGTAATTTGAAAATTTGATTGTTCAAATCCCTATCCTCCAACTCCCTCAAAAACTTAAAAACCTTTAAAATCTGAAAATTTCAGAACTTTCAAATGTTCAAACTCCTCACATTCCAAACTTACAAATGTATAATAAAATGGTATCCTACATCTTCACATTTGAAAAACCAATACTTCACACGTGAACGACTTTATTATTACGGACATAATAAAAACAAATTCATCTATCCCGTTTCTATTTCTCGTCGAACATTTATCCACCGATCGATCACGCGATATAAAGCGGTGATTAATAACAATCGCTCGAATGACGAACAAATTACAGTGATTCGCGCACGAATCGCGAACACTGAATACGGAAATGCATAATGCAGTCTTCTATACATATATGTATACACGCTTCTGTTATCGTGCACAGGCTGCTGTATCCACGTGCATCTGTATTTGCATAATAGCTGTGACCTCGTCTCTTTCCTTCGCCTAGCTTTAACTTACAGCTGAAACTAATAACGATCGTTATCGGGATCGGTGTGGTCAGTTCCTCTTCCACGAGATTGGTGAGCTGCAATTTTTGCACCGGCTATCCTACCTTCTTTACGGTACGTTCTTTATTGCAGCTTACCAAATGACACGTTCAACGATGAAATATCAGGTTATACGGCGGTTCCTACCTCATTTTATTCCTTCGTCTAATACACAAGTATCAACGCCGATATTGAAACTGTACTCTTACAATATGATCTTTTATTCTAATTTAAACGCGTCTTTAATTACTAGCAAAAATTTGAGTTTATAAATTAAATCAAATAAAAATTGTTTATGAATATTATTAGGAGCACAATGTAACACTGTCAATATCATATCGTAATATAATAATATTATATTGATCATATAGTATTGCACATGTATAATGATCATATAGTAAAAATAACAATATTACTTTGAGTAGCGATTATCCAAAATTCCCTTAAAATTAATTTAGAAGCATCTTCAATCAGTAAGATAACAGACTAATTGCTTAAACTTATTAATTACATCGTAGTTTACATACGTGAAATGACGTCAACATATTTGTATCAATGAAATGTACTTCGTATTTTCACGAATCGAAAATGTGCAACGGCAAAAAAGTTGAACTGCATTATCCACAGCCTGATTTCGGTGTTAGGTTAACTCAATTCGAAACGCGTGTGCGTTAATTGCGCGAAACTCCCTGATTATCCTCGCGTCTAAATCGCATTAATCTGTAGCGGCAAGGGCAGCGACTGTGATATTACCGCATCCTTCCTGCTGACCCTTTCGTCGGCTTCCACAAATAGATCGTCTGTGTTTCGAGCGTTTAATTTGTAAAACGTTGCAATTGGTCGCTATTCAAACGGGCGTATTCCAAATTACGACGACAAAAGGGTTAAAGCAACTAATGACGTTGAAATTTCGAGCGTATCTAATATTACCATGTCGTAATGATCGATCACGAAAATACTGTCAGAGAATTGGATTCGAATCAATGTGATTTAAGTAGTTAATCCAATGATCTAAGTAGTTAATTTATTAACAGAGAACAAATCCTATTGAAGTTCTTAGCGTAATTGTTGGGATCTTGGTGAAGAGATTGGCTGTTTCCGTGAACGAAAGATTTACTAATTACAGTCTTAGATCACTCCGAAACTCAACTAACTACAATTGCGAACAAGAGCGCAGTGCTCGAGGATTTGAACATTTGGGGATTAATTTGGGACAGTAGGAATTTAGTGCACTCGGAGTTTAAAGAGCTAATGATATAGGGATATTGGGATCTAGGTGTATTGGCATTTGGAGGTATTGTGTTGTTAAAATCCAGTCTGAGTAGCAACGAATATTGTAATGTTAAGATCCAAGCGATCTGATATTGTGATGTTAAAGATCGATTTCTGGTGATATTGTGACATTGAGATCCGGATTTGTATTTAGGGACATCGGGGTATTGGAATTTGGTGATATTAGAGTATCAGAAAATTGAGATTTGGAGATCTAGAGACTGTGTCTAGAAACGCTCTTACATGTTTAAAAATCTACAAAACCCCAAAATCATAAAATCCGATTTGGAGACATGGAAATCTTGTGATCGAGGTATTCTATAAGTAAGGATAGTGAAATCTAGAAATGTTGGTGTTTGTACATAACGATAATGCTCCAGTTCATAATCCCGTCGAAATTAGGTCTCCTAAATATTATATAAGAGAAACACGACAAAGGAAACATCACGTTGCCAGCAGAGGTTCCGGAAAATGAACATTATTTATGTCCTATTTTATTCTTGAAAGTCGTTACGTATGCATAGAGCCATTGCAGCATTACGCGTGCACATAAATGAAGCCGCGTAAGAAGAAGTGTCTAGCTGGTCGTTATTCAAAAGCAGCTGGCAGATAGTTATAATTATAGAATACTTAATAAGCGGTTACCGGATGATATAAGGTTGCGGGTGTCTTTCGGACACGGAAGAAGCTCGAATTAGGTAGTTACTTCAAGATGATATCGTTGATAAATGGAGAAACTTTACCGACTTATAATTTATTTACTTTCTCATTATTCCTTTCGTATCAGTTTTAAAATAACGTTCCACTCGCGGCAAAGTTTGCGTCATTTTGATGAAGATGCCAAATGAGAAACTAGATCTACTTTCGATCGGCTATTTTTCATGCGGTTTCAAAACTTTCGAATTAAACAGTAAGCTGCTGCGTTTTATAGAACGGATTCGTAATAGGGGAAATTATTGTGGGCATAGTGGAAGTTGGTATTTATCGCGGTTGCTGCGGTGTGGAATTTCACTTTCGATTTGGAGGAGGTTTTACTACTTTCTGCTTTACAATTTAGAATTTTTTAATTTATAGATAGTTGAATTTTCGAGAAATATTTAAACTTACAAATTCTCAAATTTTCAAATTCTAATAATTTTGTACTCTAATTTTCAAGTCCTACTTTTCATACTAAAAAATGTTTATGTGCCTAAGGTTCCAAGTCGAAATAAATTTTCAAGTTTCGTAGTTAGTAAATTTCCAACTTTCCAGATTTCTTAATTTCTATATTCTTAAATATCCAAATTATTGTATCATCAAATTTTAAATTTGCACATTTCCAAATATCCAAGTTATCAAATTTGTTCATTTTCGAATCTCCTAATTTCCACTTTCTAAAATTCAAATCTCCTAATTTTCAAATGATAAATTTACAAATCCAGAGTCTTCAAATTTACAAATCCCTAAATTCTTAAATTTTCAAATTTCCAGATTTCTACATTTAAGAATCTTTAAATATCTGAATTACCTGATGATCGAATCCCTAAATTTCCAAGTGTAAAAATGTTCAAATATCCAAATTCTTCAAGTTGCTAATTTCCAAATTTCCACGTTGCCAAATCTGTAAATTTCCAAATTATCATATTCGAAATTTTCAACATTCCAAATTTTCAAATCTTAAATTTACAAATCTAGTCTTCAAATTTAAAAATTTTGAAATTCCGAAATTCTTAAATTTTCAAATCCCCAAATTCCTAAATCTCCAAATTCTCCTCAACTCTGCACTACAGAAATCCATTTGCTTCTCCAGCTCTGGTATTTATACCACCACAATTTAGAACCTAAGTTCTACTGAAAATTATAATACAAACTTTGATTAATTCCTACATTGTTTCTACATGGAACGTATTTGAACCCGTTTACAGACAACACAATAACTGTATAATATAATAATGATTCAATAAATTTCGCTTTGAAAGTATACATGGAAGGTGTTCCACAACTTTCAATTAATACTGCAGGGAGTGAAACGGGGTGGAATTTAGAACTGAAAGTTTATCATCCCATTTTGATTCAAAGCATTACATATTTATTACGTTATTAATAAAGTTCGTTAATTAATTCTGAACTGAAGTATGCACAGGTCGTATTCCATAGAGATTGCAGAATTTACAAGTCTACAAATCATTATATGTAAATTTTTAAATCTTCAAATATTGAAACTCATAGGTCCCTAAATTTATAAATCTCTAAGTTCACAAATCTCTTAATTCCTAAATTCAAATCCCTAAATTCACATCGTTCTAAATTTTCAAATTCTTAAATTCCGTATTTCACAAATGTCCAAATTCATAAACTTTTAAATTCCTAAGTTTGTAAATCCCCAAATTCTTAAATCGGAAAAATACCAAATACCTGCAATTTCGAATCCCCACGTTCTCAAATCTCTAAATTACCAAATTCATAAATCTCCAAATTTCCAAATTCTGAAGTCTATAAACTTACAAATCCCCACATACCCCAATTTCTAAATTCTGAAATCCCTAAATTTCCAAATCCTTCAATACCCAAATCTATAAACTTCCAAATCTACAAACTTCTAAATTCCTAAATTCTCAAATCGATAAACTCCCAAATCCCTAAATTGCTAAACCTCTATATTCCAACCCCCTTAATTCTAAAATCCCCAAGTTCTCAAATTCCTAAATTCCCCAATCCATAAACTTTCAAATGCCTACCTTCCAAAACCTCTAAATTCTGAAATCCCCAAATCCTCAAATTTCCAAATCCCTAAACGCTGAAATCCATAAACTTCGAAATCCCCAAATCCCCCAATTCCCAACTTTATCACAGGCCTTGTAAACAAAAGATGTGCAGTCAATGTTTTTTCTGCAATCAATTCGCTCTTTCGTCCCAGTGCGATCACGAAGGAAATAGTAAAACGGGGGTTAATTTCTTCGTCAACAGCATCCCTTACTGTTTTAATTAAAGGCAGCGGTTTCAACATCGGACGACCGTGGAATACCAGATCCTTGGATTATGATTCTTTATATATTCCACCCGCATACGGCCGTATGATTTGCATGATAATAGGACCACAACAGTAAAGAGCTCTTCCATTCATTTTTCGCGATATTTCTTTGCGTTCTCTTTTAGATCGTTTATTTTTAATTAACATCTGATTGACAGGGCCAATGCGTTCATCGTGTACGTCTAATGCCTGAGAGTACAAAAGGATAAACACGAAGTGCAAATTTATTGTTTTAATGAAGGATGTATTCGACAGGAATGGCGATGAAAAATGTTATTGGAAATTTTCCGTGTTGCTTGATTTTTATTGCTTTAATGGTTTATAGACAAGTTTTGGCCAATGAAAGCAAATGGTGAAATTTACAAAACGTTTAATGGAGCGGAAGATATCGGGAACATGCTGGGTATTTTTAACTGGTGGTAAAAGAGGGTGAATTTATGTAAAAGGCAAAAATATAAAGTAAATTAAATTTATAAAATAAGTAAAGAAATATATAATATTTGTTATCTGACAAATAAAATATAGCGCAAGTGGTTAAACATTTCGTCATAATAACGTTGATTGCCATATTAAGAAGTTGGAAATTTGATTAAATAACATTTTTACTTTCAACAAATGTTCCCAAATATTTTCACAATACATTTATTATTCGTAGTTTCAAGTAGTTGATACAAGTATTTTCAGTTAGGTAAACAAATTCTTGAATAATATAGGTGATGGATTCATATGGTTTCCATCCATATATGGGTGACGTGGCAGCTAAAGTGATAAAAAGCAAACTCTCAAAATAAACGACTCAATTGTAACATTCTGAAGTGCACGTATGAATGTCCTGATCGTATCGTCGATCAGGACGTTCATCATTCTCGATGATACAGTTTCAGCGTGGGGCTTCGGTTACGATAACACCGGAGAATGATCAACACCAGTCGTGCTTGACGGATAATTATTGACCGAGACCCTTGATACGGCACTGCATTTACGAGTTCATCGGTGGACCAGGTGTCTCGAAAACAACAGACATTTGGTCAGATGCGTTCGCCCGCTTCTACGTGTGCAAACAAATGGATTGATACTGCCTTAACGTTCCCACAATTCAACGGCGCCATGTTGTAAATAAGATCCTTCTTGAACATAGATCTGCTCCTTATCTGATCTATTGGGCGATTTAGCACCGACATATTCTACACAACAATCTTATCGAACAATCTGCGTACAACATTGTGCTGTAGCCTTGATACGTCATCCCCAACGCGAATATCCCTTAATACTGATCGTTAATGTGAACACCTTGGTCATCTAACACGAACATATATTTTTTTGTGGTAAAAATATTTGTACACAAAATTAGTTACATCACTAATTAAAGAAAGAAGGTAGCAGGTAATTTAGAAATTTCTGTAAAAATACAAATGATCAAACTTTGCAAGTTAATTACAAGGAAAGAGAATTTGTTTCTCCTCACTTGAACGAAGTTCAATCACTTTCCCGTCAATAAATCTGAATGTCAACACCTCTGTCGAACCAAAGATTTTAATTATTTTCGCGCGTTTCGGCAGGTGAGAATTGAATCGAAACAAATTCGCGGGGAACAATAACTCTCCTTGATTCCGTATCGAAAGGCTTGAAATATTGAAAATTCCGTTTCTGTTCTCGAAAAGTTTAATTTTTCATTTCGTCCGAAGATTAATGAACTTCCAATGGGTAAAATTGTTCGAATAACGGGAAAATGAAACAAGCATTTAGCATTTCTTCCGTTTCGGCGATTTACTCTGTTCCCGTTAATTTCCCGCGCAAATTCGACATTAATAACGTAGTTCCAGGAATTTTTCACGGAAACGAGGGACAGAAAAATGGAGCAACTTTCGGGGGCTTTTCTCTCGCACCTTTCGATGATAAAACTCGACGTCCCGATGGATTTCGAAACTTCTTCAACTTATAATTGGATTCTTTCAGCGACTAGCATCGTGCAAAATTCAGAGGTTTTCGCCGACAATAAAAATACAGATTCGTTTAAGCCACCATAAAGACGTCCATTCACCGATCGTACCTTTTCGAGTCCCCATCTTTATAATCACCCCAAGTTTCTGGCGAAAGTTTCGCAACCCCCCACCCCCGACGAATCGTCAAAATCTCCGAGTCGGTGTCCCGTTTCCCGATCCAGTTCTCATGAAAACGCGAAACTTAGAGCGTGGTATCGAAAGTTGTTCTGGGAAAATTTGTTCGTCACGATTCGACGAACACGACCCTCTTGACACCCCTTTATCCTGACTATTTGCCCTCCGAGAACAAGATCAGAACGTGTTTGAACACCAATTTCAAACTCCGATAAAGTTACTCTCTGAAAATCATTTTGTTAAAATTGATGTTTCGATACGATTTCGAGATATATGTGGGATATTTTATTTTAATATTACTCGTGTTAACGTATGTGTTATGGAGAAGTCTTATTCTGAGATGGGTTTTTTATGTGTACGTGACGTCACATATGTACGTTTATGTAATGGGTATGTGATGACGTCACATATGTACGTCGATGTAATGGATATGTGATGGCGTCACACATGTAGTTTCATATAATGAATGTCTGATGACATCACACATACATATTCGTGTACTGAGTGCCCGATTACGTCACACATGTATATTCATGTAATGAGTATGTCATAACGTCACATATGCATGTTCATGTAATGAGTACGTCATAACGTTACATATGTTCATGTAATGAGTTTAGAATGACGTTACACATATATATCCATGTAACGAGTATTTGACGACATAATATATGTTCATGTGATAAGTATGTGATGATGTCATGTGATGACGTTACATATGTACGTTCATTTAATGAGTATGCAATAATATAACATAGGTATGTTCACGTAATAGATATGTAATGACATCACATATGTGTATTATGTATATGTGATGACGTCACACACGTACCTTCACATAATGGAAGGTAAATTCTTCAAATTCTCAAATTTCTAGATTTTCAAATTTCGAAATCCTCCATTTCTCAAACTTCCCTAATTTGTAAATCCCTATATGTACCTCCCTTATATGCACATATGCATGAATTCAATACATATATGCACGAATACAAATCTAAAATAACCCTCGACATCGATTTTCATAACATACCTCATCAAATTGGTAAGGTCCAATCTCTTCAAACACCTAAAACGTTTATAGTCACTGTTCTCTACATCTTCCCTTATTTTCACTTGCAAAACCTAGCCACAAATTTTATGAGCAAAAATCTGAATCAACGTGTAACACGCGACAATATATCAACAGGGTAGTCATGTTAAAGTTTCGGCCATAACCGTAGCGCAAGAGCATGCCTCTCTGCTAAACACAGGATCCCATCCAAAAGGGATAAAAGCACCCGAGACACCTGGCGTGAATGAATCTCACCTGTCACCATAAAAATACCCGCGACGGAGATCTGTCTTCAGACTCTGAAACATTCAGAAGTCTCGTGTGGCCGACGAGAGCTGAATGGGTTTGGCCGTGGTTGCCGCGAGACGCGTCTACCCATAAAACTCCAAGATTACTCGATTCGTTTTAAAGAAAACCGGTACAGTCACGAGCAAAGCTTTCCCTGGGGAAAAATAGTGTAATCATGCGATGTGACAAGCGGTTGCCACTTGTGGATTCTTGGCGAGTTTGCATATTTGGAATTTTGAGGCATTGGAGAAATTTGGGAATTTTGGGAAAATTGGAAATTTCAGAATTTGGGGATTTTTAGAAATTTGGAAATTTGGAATTTTGGAATTCGGTACTTTGGAATTCGGAATTTTGGAATTCGGTATTTTAGAATTCGGAATTTTGGAATTCGGTATTTTGGAATTCGGAAATTTGGGAATTTGAAATTTTGGAATTCGGTATTTTGGAATTCGGAAATTTGGGAGTTTGAAATTTTGGAATTCGGTACTTTGGAATTCCGATTTTTGGAATTCGGAAATTTGGGAATTTGAAATTTTGGAATTCGGAAGATTAGAAATTTGGAAATTTTTCATTTTTGGATTTGTGTAGTTTTTGTAAATTAGGAGAAATCTGTGCTTCAGGAAATTTAGTGAGTTTGCTGATTTAGTGATTTTAGTGAATCACCAATGGTTCTCTCGACTGTTTATTCCCATGAAACACTGTATGAACACGTTACAGTCTGATGCAGCAGATTTTTACTTTACTCTTCCACTTTTCATTCAAATATCGAACCATAATAACATTCCAAAATCTCAAATAGTCATTTTTTTTTTTTTCTAAAAACTGGAGAAAAGTTTTATTTTTGTACCCAAACCCAATAATTCCGTAATTCGAAAATTGTCACAACTGTATCCCAACACAAAGGAAGCCATCGATGCATCCGAGTGCACAGGGACGTAGCGCCATGACGTTTTTCTCCTTGTACTTTCTGCTCTTTTTTTGGCCAGAGATAGAACCGGTTCTATATCGAACGGTATCGACTGCAGCGGATCTCGAGACTGGGTCGACTGTGATGTGCCGGTAGTTGGCAAACGGCCAAAGCCGTTTCCGTAGACAAATGTCCATTCAACCGCGAGGAAGTAAGCCTGTTTACGCTTTGCTTTCTTTGCTACGTTCCCTCTTTTATATCACGAGCCTCGTTCTACGCTTGCAACTGGAAATCGGTCACGTACACCCACACAAACACTAGATCGTGTGTGTCACTCACTGATCGATACGTGTGAGTAAGGTCAGACTCTCGCCCGCGTATAAAAACGTCGACTAGCCTGTCTCCCTCGAAATTTGTATTTTCCCGTACCAACTGGAAACAGCCGATATCCTGCAACTGAAATGGGACCAACTTTTTCGATCCGAGGGATTTCGCTTCAGACTAATGCGCGATCGTGCGAACGCTGTTTTAGAACGGTATCGGGATCTATTTTGTGATATGTACAATTAGGGGTGACGTATGATTTTCCTGGACGACGATACGCGTGAATGGACATCACCATTTTTATTCCTTTAATTTTAGCACTGTAATTGAGAGTTCAAGTTTGTAAATTTTGGAATTCTTCAATTTGAAATTTACGTATGTACAGACACCACCATTTACCCTCCTTTGTAGTCTGTAATTGAAAGTTGAAATTTGTAAATTTTAGAATTTTTATATTTGAAATTTTCATGGGAACAGACACTACCATTTTTCCTTCGTTGATTTTTAGTAGTGTAATTAAAAATTTAGGCTTTTAAATTTTGTTGAGGGTTCTAAATTTCTGAATTTCTGAATTTTTGAATTTTTGAATTTTTGAATTTTTGAATTTCTGAATTTCTGAATTTCTGAATTCTCGAACTCTAAAATTTCCAAATTCTTAAATTCACAAATTTATAAACTTTCGAATCTCTCAATTTTTTTATCCCCGAATTCCCAAATCCCTAAATTCTCCAAAACTCAAATCTCCAAATATTAAAAATGTCCAAATTCTCAATTTCGCAGCTTGAAAACAAATTTAAAATCCAACTTTAAGGTCCGTTTAAAAATCTAATAATCAAAAATGAATAAAAGTAAAAATTAACTTCTCCATCAATTCTCCAACTTCGTATCAATCTCCTATATCCTTATTAAAATAATGCATAAAGCAACATAGATATTTTGCATTTGCTGAGCTGCAAATTTATGGGGCTGAAATCACCCCTCGTTCGAAATATACTAACAAAGCGTATTTTGTGTACACATGTGACTATACGTGTAAAACATATAAATGTATATCGTGTAGGCATCTAACGTACATATTTTCGATATTTTTCTCTCCAAGTCGTTTACATTTCCGATATATCCACAGTCTAGGGTCTAGAGACAGTAAATCTTAAGATTCTAGGGGCCATTTCACAGGTTCGTACGTTCCAATACATTTGTACCGAAACATCTCGTTTTGAACATATTTCACTGTTCTATAACTATGTTTCTCTTATTTCTTCATAAATGATTTAGTGCAAAGTAAAATGGCAGAAACTCGCATTTTCACAAATGTTGAAATATTGCCTCTGTCGAAAGTATCTATCATTTTATACATTGACGATTTTGACGTAAAATTACATAAATCGTATAAACAAACTATATTATGTACGTAATTACATAAATTAGTTTCCATAGATGCTATATTATTTACTATGAATTTTCTTTTATTATATGTTCTTAATACATCTTTGAACGTTATTTAATTAGGGGAATAAAATAGCAATTTTATGAAATTTCTCTCTTCAAAATTGCAGCTTGAATAATTGAAATGTTAACAGTCTTATGAATCAATTTGTCCGTTCTTTTAATCGACTTTCAATGTCAATTTAATTAAAATGTAACAAGTGCAATTTAACTGAAATAACAAGCGAGATAGTAATTTAATTAAAATATAGCAAGTGCAGAAAGATTGTAATTTAATTAAAATATGATAACAAGCAAGATGACAGTTTAATTATAATATGATAACAAGTGAAAAATTGTAGCTTAATTAAAATATGGTAACTGTAAAAAATTTTATTTAATTATATTTAAATTGTATCAAGCATTATTTGATCATATGAGTCAATTTTTTTAATTTGATCTATTATGGATTTGCTTACGTTAATCACTTAATAATTGAATAATAACTCTAACAACAGCGACATGTGGACATGCGGTGGGCCTTAGACTCCTACTGAAAAGAATGTCGCTAAGGTTACACCTTCCCTCCTTTACTGTGACGTAATTAGTTATAAATGCTTTTACATTACTGTTTTAACAACGAATAAAATCTATAACTCTAACTAATTTACTGTACGTAATTATAAAACCGTGATATACATCTCTTCTTCTACATCACATTTATTCCAAAAGAATAAATAATTAACAGAAAATAATTTCCTAGCATCCAATATTTAAATCTAATATCTAAAATGTAAATGTAAATATCATTTTTCCGATGTACCTGGTACTGCATTTTAAACCGATTCTTTAAATCATTCGCTCAAAAGTACTTTTCGGTTTTTGAATCCACCGAATGTTGTTCATGCCTAGTTCATCTCTAGTACGCGTTTCAACTCTGCGATGCATGTTTCAGCTTTTGGAAATGATGGCACACACTCAGCTAGAGTAGATTCAGCTTTTATTTCGGTGGGAGATAAATCCTTCATATGGAAATATTTTATAATCCGAGTACTTCGGTTCTCTGCATTTACGAAACACAGAGTTGTTCACATTAACAAACCATCAAGCACAAACATTTTGATGAAAGTGTATGAAACTTTGCTATTGAGTTGATGATACTGCATTGAACTTGTTATCATTGTTTATCATTCTTGTTATATTTTATTTAAATTTTGTTTACACTTTTATATCATGTAAAAATTATGTTTATAATTTCCCAATTATTTTTATGTATGTGTATATTAAATATTGCTACAATATGCCAATAAATAAGAAAATGTCGATAAATCAATGACATCAATAGAACAAAATTTTCCATTAGCAAATGAAAGTGTGCATACACAGTAAC
Organism: Megachile ligniseca; assembly: GCA_945859555.1. Taxonomy (NCBI): domain Eukaryota; kingdom Metazoa; phylum Arthropoda; class Insecta; order Hymenoptera; family Megachilidae; genus Megachile; species Megachile ligniseca. Next base: position 5,234,667 of record OX243780.1, read on the forward strand.
ATTTAAATGTATCGATAGATTTTATTTTATTCAGCAATCTAACGCGTATCTGCTTCGCACATCTCCAATGGTTCCATCGAAACTGCACTTAGAAAGTGTTCTAAAACTTTTGAGGTATTGCCGGCTAAAGGATTTTCTACGACCGAAATTCGAAACTATCGAAGACGCATAAATAGAGGCTAAAGTTTTCAACGAACTCCTTCGAACACTCCGAAGCGAGCATTTTATCGCTCACCGGAATCCTCTCTCGAAATGTGCAAATTGAATCTAAGAATGATGTTCAACTAACCGGTAAATATTTAATTTCCTTTGCTCGAAATTCGCGTCAACGAATATTTCCGATTTTCCCCTTCATAAATTGCCATCCTCAAAAAGACAAAGTGAACCTTGTTTGCTTGAAATAAAATATGTCAAAAATTATTAAGAATCGATAAAATTAAACAGAATTTTGTGAAAATAGGATATGAAACTTTACTTTATCGCGTCTTTTTTTACAGTTCATAAGGTTGTCTTTACTTTCGATTAAAAATTGTGGAAGAAAAATTATTTTGTGTGTAAAAAAATGTCAGATGTAATTACTGTTAGTTAAATTTTAAAAATGAAGCTTATCTGAAGTCATTGAGGAATTTGGAGAATTGAGGATTTGGAGATTTAGGAATTTGGAGCTTTGAAGATGTGGAGTTTTGAAGATTTAAGAATTGAAAATTTTGGGAATATGAGGATTACATCATTAAATAATTCAGAAATTAGAAGGCAATTTAGAAACTTGCAAATCTAATAATTTGAAAATCTCGAATTTGTCTATTTAAAGTTTGAAGTTTACAAATCTGGAAATATAATAATTTCAAGTTTGAAAATTTAGATATATTATAATTGCAAATTTTTAAACTTAAATACGTATTAACTTCAATTTTGGAATGTTTTTTGAAATATTACAGTAATATTTTTTAAACAAATTGTATACTCTTGTACATAAATATTACAGTAAGAATATTTTTTAAACAGATCGTGTTCTTGTCCGTAAATATCATAGTAATATTTTTTAAAAAAATTGTGTATTTTTATACATAAAAATTACAGTAAGAATATTTTTTAAGCAGACTGTACAATAATGGCCTCTAAGCGTCAACGATCGCGTTAAAAGAAGAGAAAAGCAGTTTTCATAATAATTTTATCCAAAATGATTCTTGAACGTGGTTATTCTGTTTTACTTCCATTATCCCGTTCCGTCTCGCGGAAATTATTATTTCAGACATTTCCGGACATGACGTTATCACGAACTGATTGAGCACGAAAGAAAAATTCCCTCGGAGGTACGTTAATCGCGAGTCTCGCTCGAAGGGGAATAAAATCGAATGAGACCGTGCGATTCTCGATAATGAAAATGATCGAGTGTACACAGGATAACGTGATTCAATCTGTTCGATACTGCAAACCTTCAAGCGCGATGAAATACGCGCGGGAAGAACGTAGGATACGAAAAAGAGGTAATTTAGCGGATAAAGGGATCAAGGAATCAAAAAGTGGAGAAAGAAGAACGGTAATGATAGCGGAAGTGAAATACGAATGTAAATTGTTCCGGAAAATGTACGATTCTTTTGCTTAATTATTGATTTATGTGTTCTTGTTGCTTTAAACTTTTCACTAATTTCGGCCACTCGTTTTCGGGGGAAATTAGTCAATTTTTTTCTTTGCAAAATAATAGAAAATTACTGATAAATATTAATAAATCGTTGTTGACAATATGGAAACCTATATTTGTATTGAATTTGCGAGACCTTAAATTTCATTAAGTGGAATTAAATATTTATGGGGGATGAAGTTTTAAATACCGGATTAAATTTTTAACTTGAATTCATGGATGATAATAATTTTTTTCATATGCATTATTCAGTTCGAATATTTTATACTTCATTCAGTTAAAATATTTTATATTTCATTCAACTAAAATATTTTATACTTCATTCAATTAAAACATTTTCAATTTCGTTCACTTAAAATATATCGTATTTCATGAACTAAAAATATCTCATATTTTATTCAATATAATGCATCATAAGAAGATCATGTAAGCATTTGCTGATATTTACAAATTTTGCTATATAGTTTGCCAGATTATGAATGCAAATAATAACGTAACGGTAACAAAAGTAATTTTTCCGGTGTTTCCGAAACTTGAACAAAGTACTCGAGTTCTTGATGCAAGGACGTTGTACAGGTCCTTAATCCGAGAAACCAACCGTAATCTCACGTTCTCTGTTTGAAGTTTGGCATTCTCCTGTGTTTATGACACGACAATCGCGTCGGGTAGGCAACACGAAACTCCCGTCCCGAAAGTTCTAATTAGAATTTGGAGTTTTCCTGCCCATAAACAACGGCATGGAAAAGCTTCAAGTTAGGACCTCCTTTTCCATGTATCCTAAACGAGTGAGTTGAACGAAAAAATGGATTTAGAGTTGGTAAAAAAATACCACAAGTTTGGTATACCGCTATTTGGCATACTTCACATCGGTACATGAAACGTCTCTATACGTACAGATAAATAAATTGAAATCATAAAATACCAAATGTGAGTATAATCATGTTGTGATGTATCAAATAATCGAATTCGAAATGATACATGAGGTATCTATTTACATACAAATAATTAAGTTCAAATTAATAGAATAACATGTGAAACAGCAATATAAACATGTTATAACATATGATATAATCAAAACGATACATAATATATGTACATACGTGTATAACATATCAATAATTAATTTCAAATCAATACAATTATATCGTTATAGTAATGCTTGCTTATTTTATCCATAAAGTTTCGTATTTTAATAATGAATAACTTGTAATGAACCAATTAAACACTTCAATGAAATTCAATTTATATCAAGCGAATTAAATAATTTGATTTAATTTATAATGTATAATTAAATAATTAGATTTAATGTACAGTAAATAAATTAAATAATTACATTTAGCTTATAATGAATTAATTAAATTACTGGGTTTAATTTATAATGTACAATTAATAATTCAATTAAATTTATAATTAACGAAATAAATAATTTTATTCAATTAATGTCATACGAATTGGGTTTAATTAATGATGAATGGGTTAAATAATTAAATTTAAGTTGTAATGAATAAATTAAATATATAATGTAATTTATAACCACGAATGAAATAATTGAATACAAATCATAATGAATGAATTAAATAATTCTACATAAATAAAATGATTAAATAAAATAATTACAGATAATTGATACCAAACGAATGAAATACAGAAATCTAATACTTAACAAATGAATTTAATCAATAACGTACCATTAAATAATCGAAAGTGTTCGAAAATCATCTGTCAAATCAGAGAATCACTGCTATCATTTTTCATCGATAATAAATCAGATTAAAAAAAAGATTTATGTTGTGTTAAACGGTGGCCAGGATAGAAACAGGAATGACGTGTCGGCATCATTTATTAAAGTGGTTTTGTGACGCTCTAATAATTGCCGGCAATTAATCCCGTGGGATTTAGCACTCCTCTTTCTCTGTGTCATTTATTTTTCGGAAAAATACAGTCAACCAAGCTTAAACTACTTGGAGAATAAAATAAATAACCTACGGGCGTTAAATAGGTTGACGCGAAAATAATCCGTTCCGCAAAGAGAAGAAAAGTTTTATTAATCCAATCACCTTTTCGTCCGATAATTGGCATCGGTGTGCTCTTTAAATTTCTCCTGGGACGTATGCCGCTTTTGTTTTTTGTCGCCATTCGGTCGATTCTTTTAGATCCCATCGGACATGTCTGTTCGCCCAAAATTGGAAACCGCCTCACGACGCTTATACATCATTCCGCAACTACGTCGACTTGTCTCGCCCCAGGGAATGGAACTTTGACAGTTCCGAGGGACAGAAATTCTTCGAAAGTGCGTATTAAATGGATCGTACATCCCGAAAAACATGGGAAAATAAACGGTTCCTCTTGCGAATATAACAAACTTGAAATGCTTGTTTGTCAGCGAATGTGTCATTAATTATTTCATTTTATTGGTTTGCAAACTTTTGTATTAGAAATTGTGCACTGATAATTTATCGGTTATAGAAACCACCTACTCTATCGATCATAGAAATATTATTTATTATAAATTTGTGGGGAAGCTTGTTATTTAAGATAATTGTATTCAGCATAGAATTTTATAATTTTTTATTTGGGATATTTTTGTTGTAAAATTCTGTACTTGTTATTTGGGGTAACTGTATTTATTATAAAATACAATATAAACTGGTTATTTGGGATAACTGTATTTATTATAAAATTTTACAGAATTTTGTTATTTGCTCTAACAGTATTTATTGCAAGTTATTTTTTTATTCAGAATTGTTTAAATTTTGTTATTTAGGCTTTTTCTTGCGAATTTCGACAAATCCGAATAAAAAAAGTATTATTGTACAATGGCAACAAAAATTATCACTCAAATTATAGTGGTATTATTATTTACTTTAAAATTTCGAATTCTGTCAATGTTGTATAATTTTCTAACAAATTTTTACGTAGATTGTTTCGAAGAATCGATTCACACAAAAAAGTTGCATAAAAGTATCGAATAATCCATTTATGTAGAATGGTTCCATTAAAAATACTGCACATGATCTTAATTAACAGAATAAATGACTTTCAAATCTCACAGAAAAAACATCATCTCGAGGAAAATGTTTTCTACCATTGCATATGCTCTTTAAAACTGTATGATCATTAAAACGAAGATACTTAGATGTGCTCATTTAAATTTTCCACGCTGTATACATTCAACACGGTCTTATAATCCGTGTTGGTCAAATAATTAAGAAATGAAAAATGTAGGTCAATTGTTAAAATTTATTCGATATTGTTAAAATGGAAAAGGGAGAACAGTGCAAAATTTTCTGAATAATTTTTTATTTTTTTAAATTAATATATTTATTGCAGAAGGTTTTTAAAGACGTACAAATTTATTTATTTTATACATTTGAATATTTTAAAAGGAAAGTGCAAATTTAATGATTTCAAAATAACATGCGCATCTATATTTTAAAGATAAAATGTAAATTTAGTATTTTGAAGGTGAAATGTAAATTTAATATTTTTAAGGGAATCTATACTTTCCTATGCTATGAATTATTTATTTGTTAAAGCAAAATTTAATTTCATCCATGCTTGAAATTAAATGAATGAATAAAAATTTAGCTTTATTAACAAACTCTTGTTATTAATTATTTTTTAAATTTATTCTGTAATTACACATTAGCAATAAAATTAATTATCAGTTCATTTCAGAATCATAAAAAATTGCAAAATAAAAATTATAATTTTTCTACTCACCTTATTATAAATAAATAACAAATTTTTGTTAACATATTAAATATATTTGCTAGTACTAACAAAAATTATAAAAATAATATCTATTATTCTTATACAATATTTTATTACACAATAAAATAATATTGTGTATTAAATAGTTAAATAAAAAAATAACGTTTTGCTAAATGAATAATATTTTCGACTTTATCTAAATTTGATCCAAAATAAAATAGTAATTAATTTATGAATTCCACGAAAATTTTCAACAAAGAGAAAACGATATCTGAAATTAATTTTTAGGTTTGATATCCAGTTTAAAAATTACATTCTTCATTTAATAATCCATGCCATTAAATATGGCTAATTCCACGTAAAAATTTCTCGATGCGTTTGCATATCGGGTCCAGAAATATGGTGAGCATAAATTCGCTAAAATGCGCGTTTAGAGTAGGACGGGACAGTCGATATGAAGCTTAAAAATTTCATCGTGACTGCGATAAGTGAATAGAAATTTCGGTATTTATATTCTGCGTCGATTTGATAAATGTGGTTCGTGGCCGACGATTTTGCGGCTGACCGGACCGATTCGATTTTACTATCGCTGATCGAACCGAACCAGTTGGCGAGACTATAAACGAGATATGGAAAAACAGGATCATGCAGGTTGTACGATACGATCAATCACGAAGGAACAGTTTTTTAATGCGGTTCGATCGAGATTTCGCCAGCAGGACGGTAAATCACCCTCGTGAATCGAATACTTCTATCGTTGAAACGATTTTTAAAGAACGGAAAGGTGCGCGATTTTTGAACGAGCGGAGATAGCGCGATTGCAGATCGTACAATCGAGAGCAAATCTGTTTTCCCTAGGGATTGTGCGGTAAACGAGGGAGCGGTTGTTGATTTTCAAGGATTTTTTAGGGTTCGGAAAGTTGGAGATGAGGGAATTCGGATATTTTGCAGAATTGATTTATGGTTTGGGTGGAGTTTGGGGATTTGGGACGCAAATAGTTTTTTAATTTGGGCTTTGAAAATTTGGTAGAGTGATAAATTTAATAATATAGGGATTTGGAGATTTGGAGAATTTGGAGATTTGGAGAATTTGGAGATTTGTAGAATTTGGACGATTTGGAAGATTTGGAAAATGTTGAGATTTGTAGAATTTAGAAAATTTTTAGGATTTAACAAATTTTGAGATTTGGAAAATTTGGCAATTTAGAAATTTAACTTGAAAATTAGGAGAATTTGAAAAATTTAGAAATTTGGGCATATGGAAAATCTGATAAATTGAGAGATCAATCAATGAGAAGCTTTATTATACGCTATACATAAATACAAACGGTAACTGCCAAATTTTACAGAGAAATTAATTTCCCTAAAGTGTACAACAGATTCTAGTGTTCTACGTAACAAATAAATAGCTCTATTAGTTGCAACGCATTAATAACAGAATCCGTAATTACTTGAATGTACGGTAAAATTAATGAACCAAAAGCGGAGGATGGATTTTGCTAGATGCAGTAAGTAACTAGTTCTATTACCTGGAACACATTAATAATAAAATTTCTAATTGATGTTTAGCTAAAATTAATGAACCAAACAAGAATAATGGATTCCGGTAAACGTAATAAACAACTAACTATGTTATTTGCAACATACAAATAATTCGTAATTAATTTAATTTTTGGCAAAATCAGTGAACCAAACTTTGTTCACGAAATTAGTTTCATTCGACATAGTTTTGATATTAAATTACCTGTAGGGTAATTAAGCTGTTTAGGTAATTTGGAAAATTTGATAATGTATTTAAATTGCTTATGAAGGTGATATTACCTAATATTATAATAATCGTTGAATATTAACCCCTAGCTGTACTTTGACGAGCAAAATTAAGAGTTGTTCGAATGATCTTCAAGAACAAATTTGAGGCACACCTAAAGTTATACATAGTTAATATGAGTATAATGCAGTAAATAATTTACAAATTAAGGTGACATTTTGAAACAAAACTAATCTGTTTTATGTGTGACGTATAAAGAGAAGCAAACAACATGGCGGCTAGTACCAGAAAAATAACAAAAGAATCCTTCAAATTTTCCCAACTAAAAACTTTCACATCTGTCGTCACTAAAAGCTCAAAAACTTACAAACGTAAATTACCAGAACTCACAAATTCTCGAATAATATAAAAAATGCAGAGCTGCAAGGTTAAATAGAAGAACTGTGGAGTACATCCCCCGCAGGAATGCACTCTCTAAATTCGCGCGAAAATAAACCGCCATAACTTTCAGCGAACATTCCTGTGCGCTAAAAGGTTTAACGGTTTCCCAAGAATTTCCGAAGCACGAACAAAAAGTAACCGAAAAGTTTGAAGATCGACGATAGGTATTCGTTAAACGGAATTAACCGAACGCAGTGTATGAAAAAGCCGGTAGATTTACCGAATGACTACGAAATGAAGTGTCGTTCATTGCGGGCTTTAGTCCTGGCTACAGGACATTTATCCCGAACTAAATCCGACATTGTCCTAGAAACAACGGGAGTTCCAGTGCACACGGTCAGTCGGTGGCAACCGAAGATGCAATTTCACGAGGAAATGACAATCGTACGACTACTCTTCTGTTGGAATACCGTCTGTATGCTTTCCCGTACATTCAACGTGAGCTTCTCGTCTTCGTCGGTTACGCAAAATCCCTGAACCCCTTTATTTTCGTGGAACAAGAATCGTGCAGGATTTATACACCGGTCCTTCGAGGCTCGTACAAACGACGTCGTTTATTTAAGCGTCCTGAAACGATTACACGTACCGAATCGAGGAATTTCAACCGTGTTCAAGAAATCAGTCTTCGTCTCCGTATGAGTACATCTACAAAAATGTCTGCGCTAGTGTAGTTAATGGACATTTTTCTTTTTCTCTCACTCTAAGAATTTAGTATATGGTGGTAAAAACTGCTCTTAAGGTTCGAGCACAACAATTTTTATTTAAAAGATCGCGTAAAGTAATTTGTTGCAATTTAAGTGATTACTTGTTTTTAAGTTTACGAAATTATGAAATTATAACATTACAGAATTACAAAATTACAAGTTTACAAGTTTACAAGTTTACAAGTTTACAAATTAACAAATTTATAAATTCATAAATTTTTTAATTTTTAAATTCTAAAATTTCCAAGTTCTAAAATTTCCAAATCCTAAAATTTTCAAATTCTAAAATTACCGAGTACAAAACGTTCTAAATCCCAAATTTCCTAAATCTCAAAATTCCCATATCCCAAAATTCTCAAATTCTACAATTTCCAAATTCTAAAATTCCCAAATTCCACAATTCTGAAATTTAAAAATGACCAATTCCCAAAATTCCCAAATTCCACAATTCTGAAATTCAAAAATGACCAATTCCCAAATCTCAAAATTCTCAAATCCCAATATTCCCAAATCCCCAAATTCCCAAATCTCCAAATCCCAAAATTCCCAAATTCCAAAATTCCCAAATCCTACAATAAAATTCCCAACCCCAAATTTCCAAATAAAAAAATCGACACTTGTAAAATCTAAACTTCTCCGAATCTAAAAATTTACAGATTCGAAAATTTCCAGTTTACCATATTTACCAGCATCCATCAAATGTTCACTGAATCGTGAGAACAATTAAATATCCATTAAATTTCGATAAGTAAAAACCATACCACCCCGTCGATTATTTAATCGAATTATATTGATGAACGACTTGAACGGTAATCAACGTATGTACGTTCTATCGATCGTAGCACGCGAAGGACCATTAATACACGCGTCTCCCTATACATTTTGGTCATGTTTCCCGAATCGATCGAAGATGGAGAATGTGGGCGAAAGCCATAATCGTTGCCAAGTCCATTTCACCGTAGATCGATCGCGAAGACAGTGCCAGGATTCGCATCTCGTATGGCTGCACTGATTAATTGACAATACAGGTTGGATGTTGCAATCGAATTGCGAGGTGATATCGTTAGCAAGGTCCATTTGCTGCTTGATAAGGGTTAGGATATTTCATGAAAGTTACTGTTTTTACAAGTTGAAATGTTTCTTGAAAGTTACTCTTTTTACAAGGTAAAATGTTTCATGAAAATACCTCTTTTTACAAGTTAAAATATTTCTTGAAAGTTACTCTTTTTGCAAGGTAAAATGTTTCTTGAAAGTAGCTCTTTTTACAAGTTAAAATATTTCTTGAAAGTTACTCTTTTTACAAGGTAAACTATTTCTTGAAAGTTACTCTTTTTACAAGGTAAAATGTTTCTTGAAAGTAGCTCTTTTTACAAGGTAAAATATTTCTTGAAAGTAATTTTTTTTACAAATTAAAATGTTTCTTGAAAATACCTCTTCTTACAAGTTAAAATATTTCTCGAACGTAACTCTTTTTACAAGGTGAAATCTCTCTTCGAATTCTTTTTACACGTTAAAATCTCTCTTGACACTAACGTTTTTCACTCGTTAAAACTAACTCTTCCTAAATGTTAAAATCTCTCTTGAAAGTAACACTTTTTACGGCACGAGTGAAAACCGAAGTTAAATCAGCGAGACTGTCATTCGCTGAAGTTAACACGAGTACAGATTAAAATGTTAGGAAAAATATTTATTTTATAAGAAACGATTCTTTTGTAGTTAAAATTTGTTCTTTGTAGCTTATATTCTGTGACGAGAGGAAATTCGACATTGTTGAAACTGGTGTTTAATAATTTGATAACTTAAAATAGTGAACATTCTAATGATTCACATATCAACTTATCAGACACGTACAATAAAAATTGTTTCAGAAATTAATTACAATTCAACAAAGAGTCTAATATTCTGATTTAGACAACAGTTCTAATATTCCAATCATTACAAAAAGTAAATCTGATTATTGATATCTGTTCTTCAAAAAACACTCTATTCACGAATATCCTCTTATTGAATCTCGCTAGCGATTTTTATTTGTAATCCTGAGAAGCGGGTAGGCTGTGTTACAAGTTCAAATCATTATAGTAATTTTGTCTTGGAGTGTACATCTTATATCCCCATTGTGGAGTGATAATGGAATCATTGTGAGCACCCTTTCGCTGCATATACTCATCAATTCGCCCTTGCAGAGCGATAAAGGAGGCTTTGTATGCGCCCTTGCGTGAAATAAAGCAGACATCATTGTTTAAGTGTCTCGTATAGTAACCTAGACTATCTTTGTACATTCGGTGCACAAAACGAGACCGTAACTGGTAATAAACTGTTCAACTATGCACGACGAATGAGACAGATTTACCATTTATGGTTGCTTGAAGTATTTCCGTATCGTTCACTGATATGAAACGAAAGGAAAGAGTCGAACACGTAAGTGATATAAGGGAATAATGAACACATAAGTTGGTGTACCTTTAAAATATTCGGGAAAAAGATTAGATGTGAGGTAATAGTTTGTATGTGGGAACTTTTATTGTATCTTTCATAGTTATAAAGTATTTAGTGTCATTTTTGGGTATTTTAGATACTCCTTTTATTTGTTCGATGATGTCGTGTGAAGGACATATGTTGCAGTTTTTAATTAGTTATATATGATTAAAAGAAATTTAGGAATTTTACTATTTGGGGGTAGGGAATTTGGGGGTAGAGAATTTGGGGATAGGGAATTTGGAGATAGAGAATTTGGGAATTTGGGAATTTGGGGATTTGGAATTTGAGAATTTGAGAATTTAAGAATTTGGGAATTTGTGAATTTGTGAATTTGTGAATTTGAGAATTTGAGAATTTGTGAATTTGAGAATTTGAGAAATTGTGAATTTGAGAATTTGTGAATTTGTGAATTTTTGAATTTGGGAATTTCAGAATTTTAGAATTCGAGAATTTAGGAATTTGGGAGTTTGGAAATTTGGGAATTTGGGAATATGGAGATTTGGAATTTAAGAATTTAAGAATGTGTGAATTTCAGAATTTGGGAATTTGGGAATTTGAGACCTTAGAAACTTAAAAATTTAATAATTTAATATTTATTATAAAAGTATAATAATCTTAAGAAACATTGGAAAAATCTTCTTGTGAAATAAAAATTGAGGTACTTGTATCAATAAATGAAATAAAGTTAAAGTTTCTGCAGAGTAAGAAGAATGTACATTTTCGGTATTCCGTCAGCATTGTAGATGGCACCGTCACCAAATTGAGGATATATTGAAACATGGAAAATGTCAAAAGCAGTTTTCCCCACAGAAGGAAATTTCTAGTTTCGAATGGATGTCTCATACAGACCCCGTTGCAAGAAGCAATTTTAAGAAAGTTTGAAAGTGTTATCAAACCGAAAAGAGGTTAATAGCATTTCGTTCGACAATTTTTGTATCCATTATTGTCGATTTCTAAACTATATTTGCTATAATATCTTTACATTGTATAATTATTAAATTAGCTTATTGAGTTAATAAACAGTGAGCTTTCGAATTGAATTCTTCTCTATCGAGAAACTAATTTGCAAGATAATTTTATTTATTTTAGGAGTACTATATTGATTTTATGTAATCTGTCCTTTAAATTAATTTTACCTGTTATTCTATGAACATTTAAGCTTTTGAATTGTTTCACTTTTGTATTTGAGGAATTGGTGTTTATGTTAATTTAATACATCTTGCAATCATCATATGAAAAGAAATTATTTATTACGTTAATTTACATGAACAATTGTAGAAACTAATTTTGGAACTAAATTCAAATACTAAATTTTGCAAAATTTACTAAAAATGTCACCTGTATAAACATTACACGATTTATAATACATGTCGATTGCTCAAAAATATTTGATATCATTTTCCTAAGTTTTCAAACACCCCATAAATATTTTGTAATATCTTCATATTTAATCTCGTCAGACGTCAACGTCCCGATATTCCACGACTGAATGTCTCCACAAATTGACGACTCGTATAAAAGAGCATACATTTCCCTAGTTATTCACAAGATGTCAACAAGTTACCCCGGAACATTGGACAAAGTAACTTTCATCCCCTACTTAGGATGAGAGCAAATATCGATAGAAACAGAAGTTATTTTTTCCCTAAGAGATGAAATTCGTACAAATGCATCTAGATCGTTCTGGACCAATTTCTTATGTACTTTGTGGATCTATTTTCTATATTACGGAAGTTTTACCGAGATGAGCAATCAGCTTCTAACGCTAGATCAAGGTCAAACTGCTTCAGATCCAACATTGTGAGTTAGAGGATTTTCTTTAGTCACTTTTATAGAAATATAAGACATTGTGAAGATGAAATAGATGCTACTTCATGTTTCATATATTACTTTATGTTTCACGTACTATTCATTTTTATACACTTTATTTTTAATTTAGAAGTGTTGAATACTAAGAGCACGTTTAGTTTTATAACTCGGACGAGTTCTTCTGTCAATTAAGAATTTTAATTTTATTGCAATAACATGTTCAAATGTTATGTTTAAAAAGGCAAATGAAGGGGTGCCTTTCATAGTTATCGGAAGTGAACGCGTCATAAAACGGTATCTAAAAATATTCAAACTCAGACTTGGGGACGTAGCGAATTGGAGATGTAGGAATTTGGGAATTTACCGATTTTGGGATGTTGGAATTTAGGGATATAGAGATTTGGGGATGTAGGAATTTAGGGATATAGAGATTTGGGGATGTAGGAATTTGGGGATGTTGGAATTTGGGGATGTTCCGATTTGGGAATGTAAGAATTTCGGGACGTAGAGATTTGGAACTGTACCGACTTGGGGATGTAGGAATTTAGGGATATAGCAATTTGGGGATGTACCGATTTGGGGATGTACCGATTTGGGGATGTAGGAATTTGGGGATATAGCAATATGGGGATGTACCGATTTGGGAATGTAGAAATTTGGGGATATAGCGATTTGGGTGAGTAAGAATTTGGAAATGGAGGGATTTGGAAATGTAGATATTCGGAATTGTAGGAACTCGGAAATGTAGAGATTCAGGAATGTAGGTATTCGGAACTATAGTGATTTAGGAATAATATAACGATTTCTATATTGGCTCTTGTGTACACCTATGCCAACCTCTTCATCACCCAACTTTTGGGTCGTCATGGGTTCCGATTACCAATATCTGTGCAATAACTTCGAATTTCCTCATAAGGTCCTCACATCTCTTCATCATTAGGTAACGACATTTCCACACCCCATTTCCATGTCTTCTGAAACACACTTCCACAACTGAAATACTCATAAAAACGCAAAATGATAGTTTGAGAAAGACTTCTTGTAACACTAAACTAAGAACAGTACAAATAATTGACTAAAAAGCAGAAATGCAAAGTCAATTACTATATGCTTGAAAATTCAGAGTACACTAATAGACATGAATTTAATACTGAACGTCGATAGTTCTTGCGTTAACTAAATTAACAGAATAGATCTTTTATTATGGATGACGAAATTTTCTTGAAAATTCAACGATGTATATGTTGAATTAACGGAAACAAAAGGGGGGCAAAATTACAAACGCTGACGGTCCACTGTTTAACAACGACGATTAAGAACACGAACATATTTGCATACCTACGGAAACACTCCATTTTCGTGTTTAACAGAGAAATATTTAAATTAGCTCCTCATTCTGGCCCGCTCTAGACAGAATTCCAGCTTAATAATAGTAGCGAGATGGCAGAAAACGCTTTCTAGATCGGTAAAAATGTCATCTATGTAGGAGACTCTCAAAGTGTGGACTCAGTACGGTGTGCTGCGTCAAATATTAAAATATGACACATTTAACGGTAATAAAACGAGGTTTTTTTGTTGAATATTTAATGAAAGGTCTTCACAATTTAACGTGAAAATTGTCGTTCGAGATGGAGGTTTAGTTTTCGAATTCTGGGATTTTTGAGCTTTGAAATGCAGAATTTCAGAAACTATGAATTTTAGATAGGTTGAAACTTGTTAACTATTGATCTTTTGGAATTTTGAGATTTTGGGATTTTGGGATTTTAGGATTTGGGGATTTGGGGATTTGGGGATTTTGGGATTTTTGGGATTTGGAAATTTTAGGATTTAGAAATTTTGGGATTTGGGAATTTTAGGATTTTGGAATTTTGGGATTTGAGAATTTCGGGAATTGGGAATTTCGGGATTTGGGAATTTTGGAATTTGATAATTTTGGGATTTTGGAATTTTGGAATTTTCAAATCCTAGAATTTCGGTGCTTAGATACTTTAAAAATTTAAGATTTCGCACTGTTGCAATTTCTGAATATTTAAATATTGCAACTTAACAATATCATATAATTTTGCTTAAAAAAAATTTTCCACATAAGAAAAATCTATAAATCATTTTCTTATTAATATTTATTTATAATTGATGGAGAATGTATTTTCTTCCAAAATTGCAAGACTCATGCAACGAAAAGTACACATTTATCACGAACCCTGGAAGTATTAATTAATAATTATAGTTGATGTATGTGAAATCTGCAAGAAGACAATACCAATCGTAGAACGAAATTTGGCACCCTTATCCTATGCATGTTGCATATTTCGTACATATGTGTCTCACTGTACCTGGTCTACCAAACGAACATAGATGAATTGTCATGCCGTCACTGTGATACTAGTCATAAATTAATTGATAGGGACTTTGGAGTGGTGATTTATTGGAATTGTTCCAAATACATAAACAATAATAATAGCACTCTAACTCATAGGTACACGTACAGCTGAACAGTGTATCAGATTGTGACATAACCCTTGAAACGTTATTTCTGTAATTCATACCTTGTTAATAATCTAGAACATTAAGCAATAATATGCATAAACTATGATATCCACAAACAGTACGTAATTAATAACAACAATATTCTAATTCATAGGTAGATGTTCAACAGTGCACCACATTGTAATATCACTCTTGAAGCGTTATTTATACAATTCGTACATTATTAATAATTTACAACATTACAGACGAAAGTATATTAATTTTTCTGTGTTAATTTTCTATATTTTCTATACCAGTGTAACAATTTCTAATAAGTTAACTATATAAACAGTTGAACAATTCTGTAAACATCAGCAATTTGATAAATAAGTGATGAATCGAAACTTCTATTCGGCTCCAAATTTCAACAAACTCCACAACCTCGAAAAGAAAATTGTAAGATCTACCTTAGGTAAGGGATTCGAAAGATTTGAAAAGCACCTTGAAAGTGAATTATAAATCGATCGATTAAAGTTTCATCGCTGCAGGTATTGGAAGTGGAATTCAGAGCGCGTTAAGAACGCGCTGATGACGCTAGTTTCTCTATCGCGGGATAGTTTTTTGAAAAATTGCCTAACGAAGTTTCCCTTTCACGCAAGATCATCCCTTTGGTATGGTAATGCGCGGGAATAATTACGGCCGAGCGATTTTCAGACGAGGCGAAACTTTGCCCTTTAAGCACGTTAATTGCATTTTAATTTCTTCGCTTTTTCCAAGCTTAGACAGAACCGAGGCTCAAGGTTTACTGGGGAGACCTAAATGCATTCGCAGTGCGCAGTCAGGGACATATTTGACTTCTCTAGGAACAATATGGCTGCCGAGGGAGGGATCTCGCACTCGCTGATTTTTTGTTTTGAAAATTTGGGGAATGAAGATGGGGAATTTTGAAGATTCAAAATTTTCGTTGAAGATTAGGTAGTGTAGGAATTTGGAGACTATGGGGTTAGATATCTGTGGATACCTAGGGGGTTTATGGATACCTTTGGGGGTCTAGGGTTTGGGGATTTAGGAATTTAGAACATAGGTATTCGGGAACCTTAGGATTTGGGTATTTATAGGTATAGGAATCTCGGTATGTGGTATCATTAGAGATCTGTGGCTTTTGGAATATGGGGGTATAGCAATTTGGGGGTCTAAAGAATTTCAGAACCTAGGAATTGGGGAATCTAGGGATTTGGAAGCTTAGAAATTTGGAGACTTTGGGGTTAGATATCTATGGATACCCAGGTATTTGAGGGTCTAATGATTTTGGGATTTAGAAATTTAGGAATATAGCTATTTAGCAACCTTAAGATTTGGGGATTTAGGAATTTAGAACATAGGTATTCGGGAACCTTAGGATTTGTGTATCTATAGATATCGAAATTTGGATATGTTGGTATCATTAGAGATCTGCTGTTTTTGGAATATGGGGGTGTAGCAATTTGGGGGTCTAAAGAATTTCAGAACCTAGGAATTGGGGAATCTAGGGATTTGAAAGCTTAGGAATTTGGGGACCCAGGAATTTAGAAACCTAGATATTCGAAAATACAGGAATTTAGAGACTTTGGGGTTAGGATATCTATGAATATGGGAACCAAGGTATTTAGGGGTTTAAGGAGTTGGGGATTTATGAATACAGTAATCTACGGATGTGAGGACCTCAAAATTTGGAGATGGGAAGAACAAATTTAAATACCAATAAATCTTGACAATTATAAAATATCAGTTATTAAAAATTAAACGGTGTAGAAAAGAACTCTTTTTATATTGCCAGTTTGATGAACTTTTCAGTCCAACATCTGTGGCAATGTAATGAAATTTTACCGCATCTATACATATGTATACATGTACACATATATGATTGTATATCTATTATTATACATATGCCCATATATAGAGTGTGTACATATAAACATACTTATAGTGTATGTATAGAGTGTATACGTATATGATGTATGTATATAGAGTGTATACATATGATAATATGACAGACACTAATTAAACTTAACACTAGTCTTTTCGAGTTTTTATGGTGACTTCTTAATTTCAGCCATGTTTCGTAAGTATTATATTACGCTCTACTGTCAAGTTTAATTAGTATCTATCACACAGATGATAACGAGTAACTGTAACAGGATTTAAACTAGTCTAGTTTAAAGCTGTTTCATGGGCCGGTAGTTCAATCATTCGATTGCAATTTGTATGCATCGTTGATCGAATAAGTGAGCTTGCACAGAAACACTCTCATTTATAACTTTTAATTGAATAGCAAACTTTCGAACCGTGTTGTAACAGAATTACAACGCAACTCGTTATTTGACCGAAATTATTTGATTGAGATCGAATATTGACCAAGTATTAGTGCTTCCTATTTACATCTGCCACTCGAGTTGCTGTTCTGTGTATTTTTATCTTTCGCGATTTGAGCTGTTGATCAGTTTTATAGATGCAATGTTCTGTGTCAAATATTTGACCTATCTTTGACTGAAAATATGTCGGTAATAAATATCTACGTTTCAGTGCAATTTATCGTTTGCTGTTCTCTATGCGAGTACAGTGGAATTTTTCATGATTAAATTATAAGTTTTTCCAAAGATATGATATGCTTTAACTTTGATAATTTACTTTTTTAGAAAATTCACAAAAATAATTTTCAAATGTTTCCAATATCGTGTATTAGTGCAAAGAGGTACCTAAACTACTTGGTACCTTTTATTTACATGTAATGTACTTTTGTGGGATTTGTTAATACTCTTATAAAAGAAGAGGTTAATTATGTGCCTGATTATATTTAAGAACACTGGAATATAATACTATTATCATAAATAAAGCTCAGATTTAATCCTTCAATTTAATTCCAAAATATTCACAAGAATAAATCTGCTCATACAATAATTTCCACTTCAATATTTTCATGACGGTAAGAATCCAATTTATTAACCGATAGTCGCAAGAGAAGTAACCTTTCTCCTGATTTTTTGGCAAGGAAACGATTTGTGGATGGCAAACGCGTGTCGTTCATTCGAGGCAATTTGTCGTAAGCCGACTTCCTTTCGTTCCTGTGAATGATACATCTACAGGGTGCAATTTACGATACAGCGATAGATAACAGGAAATGGCGGAAAACGGAAGATCCATTTGTTATATTCCATCAGTGGTTCAATCTAAGGAAAGTACATCAATTTGGAGGGAACTCACGAAGCTGCGAAAGAAGGACGGAGATAAATGCTTTATTAACCCTTTCATGAGCAAATTCGTCTTTTCAACCCCTTTACTGTGTTCAGAAAACCCTGTTCGGTTATACTTCAGCAGAAGATATATATTCGTTTGGTTAAAGATTTTGATATTCGATTACAAATACATAATTATAAATATTTGACTGTTACAAATGATTATCTGTTGTTGATAATCATTAATGAAGTAATCACTACATTATAAATTGCTGAATACACGAGTAGGAATGAATGCAAGATTATAAATTGTTAAATGTTTCGTTGTGATTGAATTCATGGTTATAAATTATTCAATACTTGATTATAAGTGAATTCAAGATTTATAAATTGTTAAATATTTTATTATAAATGAATGCAAGGTTGTAAATTGTTAAATGCTTCATTATTAATAAATTCAAGAACATTAATTGTTAAATACTTCATTATTAATGAATTCAAGATTTATAAATTGTCGAATAATTAATTATACACACATTCTTTATCATAAATTGTTGAGTACTTAATCACAAATAAGTACTTGATTATTGTACTTGATTATAATACTTGATTGTAATTTTTAATTATAAGACTTGATTATAATACTTGATTACAATACTTGACTGTAATCCTTAATTATAAGACTTGATTATAATACTTGATTACAACACTTGATTATAATACTTGATTACAATACTTGACTGTAATCCTTAATTACAAGACTTGATTATAATACTTGACTATAATACCCTTAAATAACAATAATAACAATACAGATCGCAACTGGCCAATTGAAATTAAATAAAACTTAAAAGTTCGACAACATAAATTGAAAGAAAACGCTCGTTGACTTTTACGATTTTGATCAGCAAAGTCGCGTTTAAAAGGGAAGTAACTTTTCTTTGGTAATCGAATGAACAACGTAGCCGGTATATAATGATAGAGAGATTGTGATCAATCGTGGGTTACTTTTGGGTCAATCGTAAACTGCATTGCGAGTTCAGTGGTGCAAGTCAACGAATGGTGAGTCGAATGTTTTATGGTTCTTCTACTAGCGTAATGTCGTAGTTTAACGTAGAACGAATGGTCCGAAACGGTATCGGTACCAATTGCATTTTTCTCTTTAAAACGACTATGGAGACCTCTTATATAACAATTTTATACAAACCTTTTTCTCTCTTTCGTACTTCAATTTCCTATTACTCTCGTGTCGCGGTTAAATCAATTTTTTAGGAACTCAGTTTTTAATCGACTCCGTTTCAATCAAATTTGATATTAACACGTTGACTGTAATATTGAAATAGTTGACACGGATTGCATAAAATATTTAATGAAGATTAATTTCACGCACGGAGAAACTTGAGACAGTTTAAGACGTTTATTTCGATACCCAATTTCTGACAATTTAGCAAGTAGAGAATTGTATAATTTTATAAATGATAAATTATAAAGGAATTTTATAATTTTAAATACAAATAATTAAATAAAATATTACAAATAGTTAAAACTATACAAGTAATGTAACGTATAAAGAATGTTTAGCTCAAAACATATAAAGAATGTTTACCTTAAAATAAGGAACTTTTCCCTCGGCACATTTCCGCAACGTCAACCCCAACAGTCCATTTTCGCGGGTACACAAAATTTGGGTTATGAGGGTTAACTTGCATCGTAACCAGGCGTCATTTGCTTAGGAGAACGAGAGACAACAATTTTCCCCGGGTGTAAAATTTTATCTTGTTTCCACTGTTACTGCCTAAAGGGTGATTCCACCCTTCATGGTTTTACGGCTGCAACAGTAATTTCAACGAGCAGGAATCTTCTCTATTATCACGTTCTGTCCGCGTGAACGCCGAATGTTTCGCTAACGTGAATGCAAATCGATTTTCATCAACAGAACCGATCGAAAGCTCAGCAGAAACCGGTAAATAAGTTTCAATTAACACCGGTTTGGAAGTAAGTCGAGCAAAACCCACCGGGCACGTTTCGCCTTTAATCAAGACATCGCGAAGCAATAAAACAGAGTTATAAAACGTTAACTTTCGTCCGCGGAAACTTTAATGACAATTTTGTTCGTTACACGGACGTTGTTTTATTTCGGGCGAGAAGCCATCGACATGAAAAACATTTTCCATTTAACGCGTGCAAAAACATCTCTCGTTAAATGCGGCGACAAAAGGTGTGCGTATTTCTTGGAAAAATTGTGGTTTTTTTTTTTATTTTCTCGGACATTTATTGCGACGAGTAAATTGTCGAATTGAGCAATTTATTTTATCTCTGGTCTCTGTTTTAAAATAGTGCTAGAGCGTCACTTCGCCATTTTGATTGTTTTTTTTTTCAAGGATGAGCAACGGAGAACGTTTTACAGGGTTGTGCAGAGAGTTTATGTCGAGAATGTTATTAATAAATACCGATATTAGGGTACCGTTTGACGAAAGTGATTGAAATTGTGACACATTTTAAAATGATTATACAATGTTTTTACTGTAACGAACAAGTTAAATCTCATGAACTATTAAACCTTCATAGGATTTCAATTTAAAAAAAAAAACCTTAACCTACAACGTGACGCACACGTGACGCACACTGCAATTGTATAAACCAGACTTATATTTTCACTGCAATTTAATTTTGAATTGAATTCTAATTATAATTTGTATCATCAAGGCTGAAAACCTAACATTTTAACATTCTTTAGTTAACGTTGTACTAATAATTAATAGCTGTGAATGCCTAGAAAATTATAGGTTAAGTGGTTAACCGAAGTTTATGTCGGTGTTTCATTACGTTAGAATTGAATTTAGGATAATTAAAAAGTAGAGCATAAGGCATAATTTTTGATTTTCGAGTGAAATGTTTGGCGTCGGACAAGCATAGCATTTATAAAACATCGTTGACGTTGAAAAGCGCACGAATGCCAAACGCAACACATCGAGCCGTCCATTTTAGCGAAGAAAGGACGCGGTTAAATCTCGAACGATTTATGTGAACCAATTTGGCAATCGTTGGATAGTCGTTCGCTTGATTTATTACTTCAAACTATAGCACTTATTGCGTTTAAATACCAGCCACGATTTAACGCTATCGAGGACGTCTCGTTACATTGAAACGAGCACCGAATTCTATCCGCCGATGGTAATTCGAGTTGGATATTGCGAGTATTGGCGCGGTAACCGTACATAATTTAAACGTTCAAAGGTGGATTACTGAGACTCAGATAATATAAATTCAATTTTAGACTTTTTACTTTTATACGTTTCTACGTTTCTACATTTATACGTTCCTACATTTATACATGTATACGTTTATACATTTATGTATTTGTATATTTATACGTTTGTGTATTTATACATTTATACATTTATACATTTATACGGTTATACGGTTATACATTCATACGTTTATACATTTGTACATTTATACATTTTTGCAGTTCAATATTTCCAAATTTCTTAACATGCAGGTTTTCAAATTTTGTAAATTTCTTCATTCCCACATTTATAAATTCTCAAATTTCGAAATATACACATTTTTAAATTTCAACTTTCTTGATTTGCAAATTTCTAAGACCTCAAATTTGCACATTTCTGCATTTCTGAACTTCTACATTTCTATATTTCTGTATATTCTAACCTACGAATTTTTAAATTCTGTAAATTCCTTTATTTCTAGATATTTAACTTTCAAATTTCCAAATACTATTTTTCAATCTTCAAATTTCTAAATCTGCAAATAACCCCAAATTTGCTAATTTCAAATTTCTGCATTTTAACATTTCTACATCTCTCCATTTGTTAATCTACAAATCTTAAAATCTTGTACAGTTTCCTGCCTCATAAATTTCTAACTTCTCAAATTTTCAAATATCCAAATTTTTAAATTTCATATTTCTAACGTTGTAAAGTTCTAGAACCCCATGTTTGTAAATGTTTGTATTTCTGTCATTTTGCATTTTTGTATTTCTACATTTCTACAATTCTACATTTTTACCATTTTATATTTTTACAAATCCACGTTTCTAAATTTCTACAATAATAGAAATTTTCGTTTTAAATGTTACTTTCCACCACATCTTTCGTTCAAAATTTGTGTCATTAATCTTAGTCAAAATATAATTACCTATTTCGTAGGTTTTGGGTTTCAGGGATTTGATTAGTTGATACAACCACAGCTTTCTGTCAAAACGAGAAATTGGCCAAGTGACTTTAGTCGTATACAAGAACAGTTTCATCATAGAGAACATTGGCGAATATCAGATGACGTATGTTCGAATATCAGATCCGTTGTTCTCATCGCTATCAAAATGACTAATTATCGGCCAAATAGTCCGAGTAGCCCACGGTATTGTCCTTCCACTTTATCAGTTGATATTCCATCGGATGATAAACTTGATACTCTATCTTATGACGGAAATTGTGTGCTCTATGTTTAACAATGAAACATAAATTAATGAATCGATTGATGCAAGAATTAGTGAATTAATCGAGGAAAAATTAGTAAATTTATTGAAGCAAGATTTATTGAATTAATCGAAGATAAATTAGTGAATTAATTGAAGTAAGAACTAATGAATTAATTGAATCAATAATTAATTAATTAATTGAAGCCAGAATTAATTAAGCAACTGTAGCAAGAATCGATAAATTAATTGAAGCAGGAATCAGTGAATTAATTAAAGCAATAATTAATGAAACAATTAAAGATAAACAGTAATAACAAAATATTTATTATCCAATATTTTTTTATTCATAAATTGTGTCAGAATTTTGACCAACTCTTACTGAAAAGATTCATAACAATTAATAACAATTTTAGTTATAAATATTTTTATAATCGAACTGAAGAAAATTGCATCGATTGAAATGGTTTTATACAATTGATATCATAAAATGTAGATTTACTGATATATATATTCTGTTGATCGACTGTGTGGAAAAATTGGTTATTTTATTAGATTCGAAGCAGTTTCGTGCACAGAGTTTATTTTATAAGAATAAATACAAAATCTATCGACTCTCAAGTATCGAACCACGGCAAAGTAATTCTGTACTCTTGCTCTCACACGGTGCAGAAAAATGTATATGTGAATGGAAAATAACTATGAAACCAATATGTTGCTTGTGGTAAAAGTTTGCGTAGAAATAATGTTGGAGCACGGCCAGCGGCAGACTTTTCATGTAAATGGACACAAGTTTCATAAAACCTAATGCGATTTTTCCTCGTTACTTACACACGATGCACACACGATCAATTTTAATAGAGTTTTGTTGCTGAACTCTACGGTTTTAAGTTCATGGAGAACTTTCGATTCCTTTGCTACATATTTTCATGAAATATTTGTGGGAAATGATAGCAAGAATTTTATTAGCGAATTTTTGGTGATTTTGTGTCAGGAATGAAATATGTATTTAATAATATTATTAAATATTTAATATTATTATTATTGTATTGTATAAATAATTCTTTAGTATATACAAAAAATATTATTAATTTCAAAACATAAATGACGGACCTAAATAAAGACTTAAATCTAAATAAAGAATTATTACAAAAATTATTAAAAAAAGTCTAACGACTGACATAATTGCCAATAAAAATAATGTATAAAATAAAATATTCAAATATTCCATGAATATGTTTGCAAAGGAAACAAAATCTACGACACCGCTGTAGAACTTTTTCAGCTTACAAAGTGAGTGACATATTTATGAAACGTCAAGATGCTTTTAAAATCTACGTTTTTTCCGAACGTATTGATGCATGCAATATCACGGTTTGGACATTTCGGATTTTTTATTTTTATCCATTGTTCGTCACGCTGTACACCTGTAGATAATACTCGAATTGTTCCAACTGTTTTTGAACATTTTTATTTGCCATTATTTGTGGTGTCTATTGTTGTACAAGAACGTCAGCTATTCATTTACGATTTATCTGCATCGATATAAAATTGAATTGCAGAAAAAGCTGAGAATTATAATTCTCTTGTACGTCGGATATATCAAATTTTAGATACATGGTGAAATTGTTACGATGAATGTGACGAGTAGGAAGATCTAGATCCAGGAAATTATCTGTTCACAAGGATAGTTTGAATGTACAAGAAATTAAGATGTTTGTTCCACGAAATGTATTAAATCAAGTATGAATATAGATTACAGCAATTTTACTAATCACCTGAATATTCTAAAACTTTTCTTCATTTAATTTAATTAATAAAATAAAATATTTGCTTTTATTCAAATTTTATGAGAATATTTTACCATGTCACGTTCAGCGTTGAAGAAAATGAACACCTCTGCCATTTTGTAAGAACTTTACATTCTAAAAATTGCTTTGACAAACTAACGATAATAGTTTTTTGTTTCAATGAGGATGTTTTTTACTATCTAAAAATATGACAGAACGCGTGCATTTTTTAATAATACCGAAATATTTTAAGTTTATCCATTTTTAGATGCTTCAGTGTAGTATGTTCCCCTAACAAAAGATTCAGCGTTTACACTTGAAGCACTCGAAGAACAGGTTGTCTGACCTAAGTGCGCAAACAATAGGAACCTTTTCCGAGGAACACATTTTTTAACCGTCAGAGCCATTCACATTCTTTTAGAACCGTTTGTTTAATGGTGGATCCTCGGCACAATGCGTTTGCTTCCTCAAAACAAACAACTCCTCTCCGATATCTTCTCGTCAAGCATTGATAAATGAAACGCTCTGCGTTAAGCATGATAAGTGAGATGGAAAGTGGGAGAAAGTATAAAGGATCGGAAAAATGTGTTTCCTTTGGTACGTGATGTACACGGTGTTCCAATAACTTAGATCGTCCTAATTTTCAACTGCTTCTAACTTTTGAGATATTCATAGACTAAAATTAGACATTTTTGGATTTTAAAATTTTGTAAGTTTATCTTCACAAATTTGGAATTTAGAAATTCAGATATTTAATTCAACACGTTAACTGCCATAATGAAAACTGACGTTTAATTTTAATTTAACTGAATTAGCGCTCATCACATATGTCACATGTGACATATGAACAAGGATACTTAATCTTCGAATTTAATCTTTTAATCTGTTAGTTTAGTGTCTCAAAATTAAGAGCTCACAAATGTTCATTTCGTCTTCTTTCTCTGTAAATAATTAATTTAACTGAATTTACAGCGATGATCACATATGTTACATATGACACAAAAACAAAGGTGCTTAATCTTTTAATTTTTATTTTTTAAATTGTTAACATATATCATTGTCTCAGTATTTGAAAGTCCTTAAATGTTCATTTCGTCTTTTTTTCCTGTAAATAATGAATTTAACTGAATTTACAGCGATGATCACATATGTCACATATGACACAAAAACAAGGGTACTTAACTTCAAATAGCATTCAAATTCACCTTTCAATCTCTCAGTACGTGTCATTGTCTCGACACTAAGTGCCTTCAGACATTCCTTTCCTCTTCTTTTCGTATAAATAATTAATTAAATTGAATTTGTAGACTTGATCACATATGTAACATATGACACAAGAGCAAGGATACTTAATCTCTCAGTTTCATGTTTTAATCTGTTAGTATATAAATGTCTCAACATTAAAATCCCCCAAATGTTCCTTTTATCTTCTTTTCCTGAAATGAATTAATTTACCTGATTAAACCTCTGATCACATACGACATATCAACACGTTGACAATTTCACTAAGAGCAAAATCTGCTATCGGTGCAATGAAATTCATGCAGTTTTAGCAGATATACAAATTCTCCGCAGATATACAATTTAATATCGAAGAAAACAGCGTGCTTTCGCCAGTTTCACGAACACTCGTGCATATTCCAAGCAAACGGCTGAATTCTATGGGAAAAGTAAGATTCCGCCGGTGAAAAACTTGGAAAACCTCGACTCGTATGAACGTGGAAGAGAAATGTATGGTTTCGTTGCAACAGTCGCGAACAAATTGGGTTCCTCTGAAACAGTGATTCTAACAGAAATAAGTTTCCTGTCTGGATTGTTGTTTTCTTGTGAATCGCGATTGCGCTTTAAACTTTAACAAGATTGATGGATGTTCAACATCGTTGTAACGTCTCCTCCTTTTAAACGTCACGTTCTTGGTACATGACATAGGCTAGGTATTGTGACGTAAAAGGGTCTTGAAAAACTGACGTTATATTTCATCTTTTTACTTCTCAAGATTTTGTTGAGAATCTTAGGAAAATTAGTACATTATTGAATATCAAAGTATTTTCAAATTTTTCAGATTAATCCGAACATAAACTAGTGGATCCACAGAACATCCACTAAATGTACAGACCACGCGTTTCACACGAATTCGAATGTGTATTTCAAAGAGTATCTCATATAGGTAGAACAAGAATAAGATGCAAAGATTTTAAAGTCGTTTCAAAGGATTAAAATGGCGTCCCGTAGCGTGAAACAGACAAATAAATAAATGCAGATAGAGTCGTTCCTAGAGTCCTGCTATGTTTGGAAATAACTATCGTACTTGAACTATCCACATGTTAGGCAAGTAGAGCAGTGTCTCTACTTGAAGATGATTAATGGAATTAATACTCCTGCTAGTAAGGCTAACAAGAAGACAAACTTCGTAAGTTGAAGCTATTAGCTGTCACGAACTTATCTAGCGTGACCGAAGATCGTAGAACTTGGGTTCACACTATGCCCCTGCTTCGAGATATCGATATCTGTTCCAGTAAACTCATAAACTACTGAAAACTCGCGTGTTAGGCGTGCAGGGAACCTATTACGGTCAGTCTTTTTCAGCGAATTAGCGTTAATTACGAAGAAATATGAGTAGATGAGTGATCGTGTATTTAGGGTTTGATATGGAAACGTTGGCAGGCTTTAAATATCAAATTATACCTGAGTATTTGGATGTACATGAAAGGCGAAAGAAAAATCTATGACCATGAGTTGAATAGCAATTTTATGTGGAATTATGGTGGGTTCTTTGGAATGTGACATTCCACTTTCTTGATTATAGAGGATACTAATTTTAAGATTAGATTTACGGTATTCGTGAAAATCTTTGATTTCGTATTTGAAATTGTGGAGGTTGTTATGGTTGAAGTACACGATGACTTTTGGAGGGAGGAAGAAACATGTGTTAGGTTATGTTCTACGTGTATGGAAATTTGGTAAGATGGCAGATTGGTTGTTTGGTAACTTTGTAGCTTGATAACTTGGAAATTTGGTAAGGTAGTATTATGACAATTATGTAATTTGATAATTTGGTAAATTGGAGAATTGGAAATTTGGTCATTTTGTAATTTTATAAATATGTAATTTGGTGAATTGGTGATTTTGTAATTTTGTAATTTGGTAACTTGATAATTTGATAACATGATCTCAGTAAATTGCCATTTTTACAATTCTCCATTTTCTAAGTTCCAGCAGTTAATTCATACAAATATAGTACATACTCAGAGCATACAAATATAAAAATATGAAATTTACAATTTCCCATGTCAAACTTGCATAATTTACGAATTTAGTATTAACAGTTTGAATGCACATGGCGGTGACAGTCATAAGCGTGACAAGAATTGAAGACGACGGTGATTCAAGGCGTGAGAAGTGCATCGTCGCGCAGTAAAGATAGCTAGGCTAACAGGTGCGAGAGAAATATTTATTGCGACGAGATGCAACAACTCGGTGGAACAGAATGGTCCGCGATAAAGTAAGGAGACGATCTTGAAAGTTGAAAGGAAGAGTAGCGTTTATTGCGTAGCTTAAACTCACATAGGAGCCCCGTATCGTTCGGAGTGGTTAATATTTCATTAGGGTAGCGCTTTTTTCGAGATGCTCGTTGGAAGTTAATAACGAGGCCGGTGTTATATGTCGCCACACATGCACCAGGGAGCACGATCGGCGATATATTTTCGTGGCTAGCCTACAACCCGACCATAACCCTATATTTCGATAATTCTGCTCGTAAATTATACCGGCGTTCGGCCGAAAACGTGCTTCCTCTGCGGTTAATAAACCGCCGATGAACGCTGTCCGATAGAACGAAATAGATACGTTGCTTTCTTACCTCTGCGTCGATTTGCAGCTGGAATTTCTGTGAATGCGGAATGCTTGTTTTGGAGGAGAAAGGAATTTATCGGAATATTTTTGAAGTGCATTTGTTGTATTTATTATGTGTTAGTGAGTATATTAGGTGGGGAATGAGTGTTTTGTTGATAATGATAAATAGTGTGATGCGAAGTCGGAAATTTTTGAATTATGCAATTTGGAATTTTAAGATTTTGGTAGTTTGGGAATTTTTGAAGTTGCAAGTTTGTAATTAGGAATTTAGGAATTTTAGAATTGGAGAATTTAGAAATTTGGGAATTTCAGAATTTTAGAATTCGAGAATATAGGAATTTGGGAATTTAAGTATTTGGGCAATTTGACGCTTGGAAAATTGTATAATTAATTTGAAGATAGGAAAATTGAATAATTTGGAAATTTGACGTTTGGAAAATTTTGTAAATTAATAATTGAAAAATTTGAAAATTGTAGAATTTGGAAAATTGTAAAATTATTGGAAAACTGTAGAATTGGGTAATATAGTCATTTGAAAATTTGTATCTTTAATAACTATGTATGTTCAATAATTTCTACCTCAAATTAACTTATTGATAATATATGTGTATGAATATTTATACATACGTATATAATATATTAAATTATATATATAAGTACGTTAGTAAGGGTGTATATGCACATGTGTATTTTGTATGCGGTTGACCGAGCACACCACGGGAAAACGTTCCTTTCTATTTTTCCCTCAATGTACGCGTGATGGCGGCGAGATGTAATTCAACTTCCAAGGATAACAAAAGCTGCTCGAGAACAAGCCCCGGGCAGAACGGTTGAAAGGAAAACACACCGCATCAGCGACGTTTACTCGTTCGTCAACTTATTGTTTTACGACCAACGGCACAAGGTCACGTCTCGGGCAACAGGGGAAAAGGTCAACTAGTCAATTATACCAACTCGACCTTTTTCTTTCTTCAAAACTTTTATTGTATTTGTCGATGGTTTTTGGGGGTTCCCTGTTGTGACGTGAAAGTGGAAGTGGAATTGAAAAGGAACCTTGTAAAATTTCATATTTTTGGTTATCTACATTTTCAAAGTTTTAGGTAATTGAAGTTTCAAGTTTTTAGGTACTTAAATTTTTAACTTTTAAATACTTGAATTGTAAATTTTTTTGATTTCGAGCTTTTATTTTGCAATTTTATAGTTTACCAATTCTGCAATTTTGCAATTTTCTAACGTGCCAATATTGTAATTTTGCAAATTTGCAATTTTGCAATTCTGCGATTTCACAATTTCCCAATTTCTAGTTTTCCAATTCTAAAACATCTCATTTTTCAATTTTCCAAGTCAATGATTTTCTAAATCAATGGAATGCACTACTTTTACTACTGAGTGCCATCAGTTAAACCTTCGTTAATCAATGAACGTCGACCCATCAAATCAATCAAACCTTCGATGATCAAATTACTGAAGTTTTACTGATTTAATTACTGATTAACTTCACTAATTGAATCAGCGTCTATTTACCGTTCTGCAGTACTATCATTCTAATTTATCGAAACAGGCTATTCATAAATGATCATTCTATTATACACTCAAATATTAACCGTAGATTAAGATGCATCGTCCACTCTGTCATCTCCAACTAGTCAGTAACTTTCACCATGATTTATACCGGACTTTTCACCTTCCCTCTGAATTTTCCTTCTCAGTCACGAGACAAACTTTTTGAAACCTACAGATTAACCTCTTAGGCAAGGTTGAACTTTACGTGGCTTCCCTGTACGACAGAGTTCGACACAAATTACGCGTAAACAGCACTACAATGTGTGACAATGCTGTTCTCTACGCGAGTACATTGGAATGAAGTTTTTCACGATTAAATTATAATTTTCCAAAGATATGATATGCTTTAACTTTGATAATTTACTTTTTTAGAAAATTCACAAAATATGTCATTTCCAAATGTTTCCAATATCGTGTATTAGTGCAAAGAGGTGCACCTATGGTGCCTAAACTACTTGGTAACTTTTATTTACATGTAATGTACTTTTTTGGGATTTGTTAATACTCTTATGAAACGTGGTGTTACTATACTGGACCATCGTATAGTGGTACCTGCGAAAGCCACTATAATGGCACGCCGTGCATAAAGTGTTACCCCAAATCCGCATAAATTTAGAGGAATTTATACCAATTCCATCTATAGTGATTCAGATTTGAGAAACATTACCTTTCACGCACGAAAAGCTGCAGAATTCTCAGGAATAGTTCATATCGAATTACTATAAAATTGACTGCACCGTTTCTGCTAACCTCCGCCGAATCCAACTGGAAAAAAGTGGACGAAAAACTTTTCCCAATACTGGCAGAATGGGGAAATTGTAAGGGCGTTCTGTTTCTCCAAAACTATAAAATGTTTCGAAATTTCAAAGCTCTTTTCAACGAAAAAGAAATTCGAACTGAATTAAACTTCCCGTAACGTTTCACGTTATTTCTGTTCGAGTTTCTATTATTTTTTTTTTGTTTGTTTTTCTTCTGAATTTTATTGTGAACTTTTAAATCTGGATCGGTGAAAATTTCAGTGATTTCAGGGAACCTGTTTTTAAATCGATATCTGAACGAAGTTTTCACAGGTCGACTGAGTCAATCAATCAATAAACAATTAATTTAATCAGTGCTTAATTTGACTTAATCAGTCAATAAATAACTAATTAAGTCATTGGTTAATATGACTCAAATTACCAAATATAATAAATTTACCAAATTACCAGTTCAATGACAATTTTAATAGTCATTTCAGTGCATAATTTGATTGCAGTTAACTAATTAAATCGGTGTTTAATTTGACTTAATCGGTTAATAAATAACTAATTAAATCAATGCTTCATTTGACTCAACCAGTCAATAATTTTATTAATTAAACCAGTGTTTAATTCGTCTAAATCAATCAATACATCTTTGTCATGCCATAAATGCATAAACTTTGCTCATCATCAATTATCAATCTGAAGTGGTTATTAATTATTAAAACTACAGTGATTACGTATCTCGACGCAATTAATCCATCTCTTTGAAACGCGTAATACGATACACGAAAGAGGAGAAATGGAGTGACGGAATAGCTAAACGATCAGGTAGGATTTACTTTTGAACGTCCTTGAGCGAACAATTGATCCTGGATGTGGAATAGAGAACAGGATCGCGAGATATCAGTGGTCCAAGTATTCCATCAAACGTTTTCCTTTCGAACGACTGTTCGATCTCTAGAATCAATTTGTATTCAGTGTAGCAACACAGCTCTTATCGACTCGAATAAATTTCATACATTGAAAACTGCTTTGCATGGCCGGAATAAGTTCGCAATGCGATATAATAGATAGAACTAGGGTATTCTGGTATTTCATTTTGCAATCCCCTATTATTTGCCACAATGGGTTGAATTAACCTCTTACCATACTTTGACGAGTCTGACGCACTTGCTCAACTATAAATCGTTTTTTTTTTAGAATTTTTAATACGCTTTAATTTTTAGTCCAAGTACAATAATTTACATAGTTAAGGATTACTGAATACATGACAGACATATTTCAAGCTTCTTTGTCTGTTTTAATTTTGCAGCTGTGATTGGTTAGATCATATCACTTTTTTTTACTTCAAATTTTCACGATAATGTAATAAAAGTATTTACTGAAATTTTGAATGTTTCACTATACTGATTAGCAATTTGGAGAACGTGGACACTGAATACTTTGGTTTATTAAATATTTTGACATATCAATTGATCTGTTGCACGTGATTTGTTAAAGACAAATCATAATTTATTCAATCCCCTTTATATAAAAAAATGACTCGACAGCATTTCAAATATAGATATATCTTTTATAGCTGACCGATCTGAACTGACATCTTTAATTCAACTTTTATTATACAGTTATAAACCAGTAGTTTTATTCCTCAAATGCATTCATTTTCAAGCTTACATTCATAAATGTACGAAGTGGAAACATTGGTGATTGCTCTTCAAACTTCAATTCGATTATAAATGAATTTAATGAAAATATTTGCGGTCGAACTTCAATTTAATCGTGAACGATATTTAATGAAAATATTGGCGATGACCTTTGAAGTTCGAATGTAATGCATTGTCGTACAAAAAGTCGAGGAAAAAAGAAGAAATCGCGGTCAAGTCGTAATTCACGCAGTGGTTGTTCCGGGGATGTGAAAATGGGAGCACGTTTTACAATTAGAGCGATCGATCGGATCTCCCCTCGAAACAATTCGAATTAATGGAAATGACGAGACCTGTGTGTTCGCCGCAGGAAAAATAATCGCGTGTCTAGCAGATGGATGTTCCCTGTAGAAGATTTATGGGATCGCACAACCTTCGTGTATGGTTCAAGTGATTGCAACTTGTAACAACTACTAAGTATTCGATGCAGGGCTGAGTGGAAACAAAATATGTTTTACATTCCTGTCAATCATAGGTAAAAAAAGTACCGTCTTTATAAACTGTTTCTGTAGTTCAAAGATATAGAAACTAGAATTATTCTAGTTTATCAGTCAATTTCACTCAGAAGATTCTGATAAGTAGTCAAAGGCTATGATGTGGACTCACAAAAAATCTTACTATAATTTGTAATATTCTTCAATCTGAAGTTTAGGTACAAGTATCATTTGTGTAGGGGTTAATCAACGGAACAAAACAGATATACAATTCAAGACAATATTGCCTAAAAATATTTGTGGAATTGGAATGAGGTGTGCTAGTTTTGAAAAGTTAACAATTTAGTATTCGATTCTTTCATTTGCTTTCTATAAACGTTTCACCGATGTTTATAACAAAAAATTGTTAATTTAATATTGCAAACAATGAAATGCGTACTTTACATTCTCCATTATCGCGTATTTAATTTTTAATTGCTCACATACCATACTGACAATGAGAGATTATAAAAACATGAGAGCCACAGATTTTCTGCGATATAATAAATCATAAAGTTCATTATTACCCAGCATACAAATGGTTGAAAATTGCATGTTTTTGCATCACTGCGCAATAGTAGCTATAATACTGCTGATTGTTCATTCTGATACAGAAGCTGCAATTCGGTATTGAGAATATTAATGAAACATTTATGTAGTTATATTCATCAAATTAATAATATCGTATTAATATACCGTGAACGATATTTTGCGGCTCTTGCGTCGAATGAAATCGTGTTGGAATCCGTATGTTTCGAAATTGATTATTTTCTGTGAATGATAAAGAGAATTTCGTAGGTTTTGTGTCGAAAATATTGGTGAAATCGGAATCATTTTTTGGAAGTTCGGAATTTGGGAACTTGGAGAATTGGAAATTTTTTGCAATTTTTAGAATTTTAGGTACGTTGGGAATTTATCAATTTTTAGAATTCGAGAATTTGTGAATTTTGAGATTTGGTAATTTAATTATTTTGGGAATTTTGAGATTTGGTAATTTAGGAATTTGGGGAGTTAGAAATTTGGAAAATTGAGAATTCAAAAATTTAAAGATTTGAACATGAGTGGATTTGGGAATTTTAGAATATGGTCCTTTAGGAATTTGGAGATTTAAAAACCTTGAATGTGGAAATTTTGGGATCCAATAATTTAGGAATTTGGAAATTCCGAGATTTAGTAATTTAGCAATTTTGAAACCTAGAAATTTAGAAGTTCATCAACATCAAATTTTCATACTCCAATATTTTGAAACTTGAAGGTATCAATATTTAAAAATATAAAAATTGATAAATTTCAAAATTTCGAATATGGAATTGCACATACTAATTTTCACAAATCTTTAAACCACAAATTACCATGCAATACATGACATCGCATCATTAATTAATACCAAATTTTGCGTATCTCGAAATCAATCATTTGTAGAAAATGAATGTTTATGCATTAATACTGCATTAAACTCAGCAAAGCAAACATAAATCACTAAATGTAATTTATGAGATTCCCAATCTATGGATTACATGATTTATGTATGTACACATACTTTACAGGCATCGTATATCATAAACATCCGCTGTCCGGTGATTTCATATGCGGCAATTTAACAGAATTTCATTAAAATTGTAAGAAAATTATTCTCGAGAAGCGTTACGTTTTTATTATCAGGTCTCTGTTTTGTCGAGAACAATGAATCGTGATACTTTCCGACAGTATTCTAAACCACGATCGAACCAAACTATGCAAATTCCAAGTTCGAAATGGGTTTTGTAGGCAACGTTTAATGCGCAAATGTCGGTCAGGCGTGCGCGCAACGTGTCGCGAAATCACATGAAAACACGCCGGAACCTTCGAACGAGGTTAATTAAATCGCGGCGAAATCGTTTCAACGGAAACAGCGCGACTTGATACGATAAATTGGTGGACGCGAAAAGTTCAATGCTTGGTTTTCGTGTCTTCCAGTGGGGAATCGTTACATTCACTAGAAACAGTCGAGAATCGTTAAACAATCTTCTTATACACAGTATGTCGGAAAAGTAATGGAACTTTTAAAATTTAAGGAAAACTACTAGCACCATCTATTCTATCTGAAAACAGTATTCCTCTTCTACAAAACAAAACAATCATTATTGGAATCGAGCAACGAATTGTAAACTTATAGTGTTTAAAGCGAAAGAACCTTTCGTCACCGTGTCACAAAATCACGACGAAGCAAGGAGCGAATATTAAATTCTGTTTCAAGCTCGGTAAAACTTTTACAGAAACATTTGAATTAATGAAAAAAGTTTATGGTGACGATTGTTTATCCCGTACACGTGTCTTCGAGTGGTATAAAGCCAGCGTGTGCCAGAGTGGAGCCAAAGCCAGGTTTTTGGTTCTTTCTGAATTCTAAACGATTCTAAAGGTATTATACTTCGGGAATTTGTTCCACAGCGACAAAATGTTAATGTCGAATATTATCCGGGTGTTATGGAACGTTTGTGGAAAAGAATCGTTCGTGTCAGGCCCAAATATCGAGCGCCGGGAAGTTGGTTTCTGTTGCATGATAATGCACCATGTCACAGAACTGTCGCTGTTCGTGAATTTTTGGCGAAAAAACAAGTCTGTGTGCTCCAACATCCTCCATATTCGCCCGATTTATCTCCATGCGATTACTTCCTTTTTCCAAAACTGAAATTAGCTATGAAAGGAACGTTTTACACTGTTACATTTTAAAATTAAAACGAAATCTAAAAACGAACAAATCTACTGAAGGTACTAAAATTATACCCAAAACGATATCGACAAATTATGAAAATTATTAAAAATTCAGAATATACATTATCCTTTACCTAAACAAAGAATAATTGTACAAGCTACGTCTCTCATTTATATCCAATCCGAAAATGCTCACTCCATAAATCCACTGTTAAATGGATAATCCAGTACACGAAGAAGTAAAAATTTTACGAACCGTTTAATCCGGTTGGACAACTCGTCCGCGTTTCACTGGTCGGACAACATTCAACAATGTTCATAATAACACGAAAGCCTCTCCGCATGCAGCGACGCACGAATCAACGATCCTCCAGCAGCTTTACACGTCCGTGGTTCTGGAAGCATTCGTGTTTCATATTGGCCAGGGTGAACAGGTCAGTAGCACCGTCGATAGCTTAAAATATTTCACGCTACGTTGAAAACTCCTTTCATAAAGCGTCCGCGATTCGGAACAAGATTCCTTAATGCAACGTTGGAACGGAAAATACCAGCGATAAACTTGGCCAGGAGCTACCGAGCCGGCTGGGTCAACTCCTTCAATTTTCCAGTCGATCAACGAGCTTCTATTTTCGGGAACAAGAAACCGAGAAAAGGTGGAAGACGGTATTTCTGTAACGTAATATTTCACTGACTCGCTGCGACACTGAGTCTGCGTTCCATCTATGCAAATGGCACACGTATGCAGATTGAAAGTTTCGGGTTCGCGTATGTGGATATACTGGAATTCGGAAATTTGGAGGGGTAGGGGGTTGGGAAAGGGAAAATTTCGAATTTGGGTGTATGGGGATATTGGCATTTGGAGATTTAGAGGAGTCGGTGATTAAGAAAGGGCAAATTTCGAATTTGGGAGTATGAGGATACTGGAATTTGGAGATTTGCAAGAGTGGATTTTGGGAAAATTGAAATTTTTTAATTTGGGAGAATGGGAATACTGGAATTTGAAAATTTGCAATTTGGAAAAATAGGTTATTGAAAAATGGAAATTTTAGATTTATAGATTTATAGTCACTTATTATATTTGGAAGTTAGACTTGAGATTTAGGAATCAGAAAATATCTGCATTTGACCACTTGACCACATGTGAAATCTTGTCATTTCCAAATTCCAAAATGTAGAAATACAAAAATGTATAAATTCACCTGAAAGATATCGTAATATAGAATTTTCCAATCAATCACTTTCTCAAACAATAAAATCTGGAAGCCATATTTCCACACGATATTATTTCACATACTCAGAGCGACGTTACATCTCCATTCCTGCGACAATGACCCACGTATGCGTAAAGAATTCAGTCTGGACGTGCGATCTCCAAATTCCTCGATCTTTGGTTCGGTGATCACTCGCTATTCAGCTTGATACGAATCCTTGGACTCGCAATATCCAATTTTCATCCCCTTCCCATTTTTCCCACCCCTCTGTCTCGACTTCTGAACGCAACGAAAATCTAGCTTGAGAGTTTTTTGCTCGCTCCATTGAGTTTCATTTTCATAACTTTTATACAGTCACGTTCGAGGACGCGCAGCTGAATCGAGCTGATGGTCCTAGCTCTTCGACGACAATAGCTCGATGGAGGGAACACGTATTCGTAATAGATTCTCCCTGACGTCAATGCATGGGCCATCCTTGTCCGTTCGTCCGCGGATCAACGGATTCTGCTTGATTTTACTCCGTCGTTGCTCTGACTCGACGTTCCTCGAACAGGAAGGTTTGTTCTTTCTTCGGTTGAAATTTTTCCGACGACGGCAGATGAAATCTCCGATGCAGACGAACGCAGATTTTTGTTTAGGCGAAAGAACGAAATCTCGTTGAAGTGAATTTCGATCACGTGGAATTTTTGGTTGAAACAATTTTTAGCAGGGTGAATGATTTTACGGGGTTTCGCTAAATTCCATCCTTATATTTAGGAAATGGTTTTGAATAATAATTGCATTTTTAAATCGTTTTATGGAAATATATTTCAGACAAAAGTTGTAAAATAAAAGTGAGTATTTAGAGGTTTGGCCTTCGAATATTTTAATACTTGATGATTTAAGTATTTAGAAGTTTGACCTTTGAATGTTTGAGTATTCAAGTATATGGAGATTTAATCTCAGAGTATTTGAGTGTTTAATGATTTTAGTATATAGAGATTTAACTTTCAAATATTTGAGTATTTGATGATCTGGGTACTTGAATATTAGATTATTCTAAAAATTGAGTATTCAAGTATTTGACCCTCGAATAATTCAGTACTTATATATACAACTATTTTAATATCTTAGTATTATAAAATTTCAGTATTCAAATTTAAAATTAAAATATTTGGATACATGTACACTTGAATATCCAAAAGTTTGAGTACTTGAAGATTCGAATATTTCAATATTTTAGCAATATTTTTGTCACAAATTTGTCAACAAAATAGTGATCACTGAATTATTGTAAAAGCGATATCGGAATCATATATGCTATATACTTATAGTTGAAGTGTTAACTCAAGGTCATCTTGACCTTTTCCAATGGCACCATATATCTGGTACTTCGGAAGTGTAGCTGACATCTAGAAGTATTCAAGGACCTATTATTCTTTTAGAGCTGAATTATGAAATTTAGAAATGTCATATAATAACAGATACCATATTATAGCAAAATGACTGATTTTGTTTAAATGGAAACAGTAATCTGTTTTGTGACATATGTATTTTTATTTCTTTGACAATCTTTGATGTTGTAATATTCTTGTATTTTATTTCTTCGGCAATCTGCAACGTTCCTGTGTATCAAACCTAAATATCTAAATTGAAGGTCATTTAGAGACCATGATACAAAATTACAATCTCATTGAAACAAAACATACATTTAACACGAAAACGTAAAAATAAATTCAAATATAATATTTAACCAAATTAATCTTGATTTGTATCAATACCCTTAATAATTAAATGCCATAACATTACAATAATATTAACAAATAATTTCTACGATTTCTCATATTCGACATGTCTTTCAATACATAACAAGACGACCTGATATTTTCTGTCGATACAGTACCTCCTTTCCTAAGTTTCCGCAATTATGTCTGAACTATACAGATACTTGATTGTCAAAGTTAGGTCATGAGGAACCATGGTGGTCTTTATCAAAGCCCATAAATTCAGTGACGAGTACGGAGTCCCATCAAACAAAGGTCGTCTACTGAATTGGGTCATTGATGTATTATAACCAAAGCGAATATTGAAATATTTCATTTCTATCCACGTTAACAATGACTCCAGTAGGTTATTAACGCTACGACGATTTCAGTGAGTTATGAAGGGAGAAAGAAAAAACAATTCTGAATAATTCAATTTTTATTACTGGACTGTAGACGTCTATGCAAATATACGTTCTCTCTATTCACGATTTAAGGCTTTTAAATTCATTTTGTATATTCTACGTGTTTCAACAAATTTATTTTGTTTTCTCTCGTGTACAACTGACATTTTTTTTCACTCAAATAATTAATTCTTAGCAGGTATTTTTACTATTTTTTCCCTCAAACTATTATCTTAAGAGTGTTTAAAATTTTACCTCTTTCTATTAAAATCAAGAAAAGTTTTGAATTTTTATGTGAAAACCATTTTTTCCATTTTTTCTGAAATTTTGTTTATCAACGTTTACATTTAGTGAAATCAGCTGTGAAATATGGTAAAACAACTTTCAAAGATTATTTCTAATTTTTTCAAATTAAAATAATGAGTGTGGTTTCAGAAACATTTTTAGTGCCTGGGGTCTTAAACGTCATTGTGTGCCAGGTATGTTATTTTGATGAGGTGTGACATTAAGGGCTAATGTAATATAATTAACATCCGTCGTACTAATATAATTAATTATCATTTTTCGTACTCATATAATTAATATAATTAACATTCTTTGTACCAATATAATTAATATAATTATTCTTCGTACTAAAATAATTAATACAACTCTTTGGTTCAATATTTCTTCCTGTACCTAAATTTTACAATTTCCAAATTCCTAAATACACAAAACTCACATGAAATTAAAAAATCTAGAATATTTAACAAAACACAAACATAATAGTTCGTTAAACAGTCACATTATTAATGTAATTTAAAATTGCCTTGTTGACACGTTCGACACATAAAGCCAACTACTTGAATTCTCCCTTAAAAGTCAGAGGGAAACAATCGAGACCGAAACGGAGTAATTAAATGCTTAACCGATGAAACTCGATAAAAGTGTGACCGAACGCTCCTTTTAATTCGCGCCAAAGCTTACCGAGTTGATTGCAATATCAATTTCACAATCGAGCGTCGCACAAAAGCGTTTCCTTCGCAGTCGGCAGTTAATCAGGTAATAAATAACTTTATGGGCTACATTCACGCGACGCAGACTCGCTAATCAGCTATTCGTCGAATCGACGATACTTGATCGATTTCCACCCCCAAGTAACAATAGCACTTTGAAAGGGATTCTGCATACACGTGATGGATGCTTTTCCGAAGTTCGTGTGTACGCAACGCCTGTCGTCCCGTTTCCAAACACATCGATTCTCCCGATTCGATTCATCGAAGCGTTCGGTTAAAACGGAGGCGTTTCGTTCGTAAACGACACGTATCATCTCTTTCTTCCGCGTTCCTTTTCAGATCATCTCCTCTTTTGCTGGCTCCGGGATTTTCCTCTCTTTTTCCCATTCGTTTGATCACAGATACACCACTAAACCTATAAGAACACCATTCCTGCACCATTGACTTCTTCTCCGTTGTGAATTTATCTGCGTAATTGTGTAATCGAAAATACTAAAAAAAGAATCCAATTATAAAAATATCTATTGTGTCACATTTTCAAATATTCAATAATGATCACTTACCACACCAACGTCTATAACTTCAAGAGAAACGATCTTCGTCAAACTGAAGTTCATTAAAGATGATGTGTTTAATAAACGACAGACGAAAGGAACTCTCGATACGTTGGAAATGAAGCACATCGTAGCGATAAAGCGAATTTATTTAGACGCTTTTGCTATTAAACTAGCTAGAGGCCGAGCATTTCTAGTGTCCCATAAAGCTGTTGGAACAGGGTGATCCTAACGCAAGCAACGTTACCGTAAAATATCGAATAAAACTGTGAGTGGCAGCGACAGCATTAAGTGACACGACGAAACGAGTAGAGCGAACAAATAGGGTGAAGCGGGAAATAAAGAGAGAGAAAGAGAACGAGAGAGAGGGAGAGAGATTACTCGATAAGCGAAAATGAGCGACATTCAATTACGGAAATGGCAGAACAACGAGAAATATGTAGGTTCACGGCTATGATCGACGGAACGGCGTTGCAAAGTTATTGTTGCGATCGAAGAATTTCACGGGTTGAGTCAGCCATTTTATTGGCTGAATACCGGGCTTATCTGCTCGGTTGAAGAAAGTCGAGAGCTGAAGAAAATATTGACAAGATGTTCTAACTTTTGATGCGGTTAATTGAGGTATTTGGAGGAATTTTTCCAACGATTTGAAATTTTGTGATTTAGAAATTTTCAGATGTGGGTTTTGTGAAAATTGAAAATATTCGAATTTTGAAATATTGGAATACTAAGTTTGGTTCTTGGAAAATTGAAGCTTTTGGTATGATGGAAATACTGAAATTTGGAAATTTGTAGATGGGGATTTTTGCAAAATTTAAAAATTGGGAAATTCGTTTGCATTAGAGAACTATTAAAATCTTCAAAATTTAAAAGTTAAGAACGTACCAAAGAATTATGAATGAAGTACTAATTCTGTACGTTGATCCCATATTGACTAAATACCACCGTACTCGCGTTATATCGCTGCACTCCATGAGCAAACTAGTAAGGAATTAATTGCAAAGATCAAAGGTCAACATTATAACGCGTAGGCTTATAGCCAGATTCAGAAAAATGCTGCGAGAGCAGGCTGTCGGTGAAATGAAATTACCAGGTGGACTGCGATGACCGCGGCACCAATTAGCGTGGCATTAATTGAGTCGGGCGTCGGCGACGACTGACGTTCACACACGTGGTTCTGTTCGCACGTACGTCGGCTCGTGTGCATAATAAATTTTCACTGCGACGACCTTTCGGCCGCAGGAATGGAACTGGCAATCCCATTACCGTGATTATCGTCCACAACTATCGGTGTATCTCTGGATACCCATCTGCGTGTACCAAACTCTTCGCATCTGTCAATAATCCGGTAAACCTTTTTACTTATTTATTATACAGAGTGTTTCATCTGTATCACTTTATAAGTGTCGATACGGAAAAATGTCAGGGGAGAAAGATGGATGGTTCAAAGGGTATATTCGTGGGATCAAGTTCATTTAAAAGTGCAGTGGTGCATGTGCGTTCAACAATTGCATTTCTTTAAATGGAAATGCATAATTTTTACACAGTCGGATTCCTTTTACCATTCTACGTAAAAAGTGTTGGGGTACAATAGTAAAAAATGACTAGTTACCGAGGTATTTTAAGAAAATATCTTTACTGAAGATTCCAAACGCTTCTCCATTACATTGTATACGGTTCAGACAAAGCTTTACAATTGTTTTCATAACTGAGTTAAGATGATCTCTTTATTGTTGCACGTTGTATTACCCGTTCTTTCAGATCCTCTGCAGAATTTATAGGATTTGAATAAATCTTGTCTTTCAAATAACTCCACAGAGAAAATCGAGGGGATTTAGATCGGGAGAGCGGGGCGGCCAAGATATTGAGCTGCGTGTGCCAATGAATTTATTGCCATACTTATTTTTTAAGTATTGTATGGCCACGTGAATTGTGTGCCGGTGCAACATCTTGCTGGAAGTATTCCAAATTTGGTTGTCATTAAGCGCTTGAGCATCTTCTTCGGTAACGATATTTTCTTAAAATACCTCGGTAAA
Organism: Megachile ligniseca; assembly: GCA_945859555.1. NCBI lineage: Eukaryota > Metazoa > Arthropoda > Insecta > Hymenoptera > Megachilidae > Megachile > Megachile ligniseca. The sequence goes on from OX243780.1 coordinate 5,277,096, forward strand.
TAATAATTCTTTTAATGTTGAATTTCAGTTTGTAAAAAAATTATTTATTTCTTTATGCATTTTTTATTACTTTAAGAAATAATTCGATTGTTGAATGCACACGAGAATTTCTAATATTTTAAATATAGATTTTTTTAATTTTAGAATTTTTGAATGTAGTAGTTTGGTAAGTAGAACAATTCCCAAATTTTAAAGAAGAAAATTAAAAAAGTTCTTAATTTGAAAATATAGGAAGTTCTGCACCTGTAAATTTGTAAATGTATAGATTTAAATATAATTTAAATATAAAATTCCTAAAATTAAAATTATTATTTAAATATAAAATTAAATATAAAATTGTAAAATTGTAACAATGTAAAAATGTAAAAATGTAAAAATGTAACAATATAGAAATCTAACAACATAAAAATATAACAACATAGAAATGTAACAAATATAATAATAAAAAAATATAAAACTACAAAAACGAAAACACGTAAGAAATGTCAAGAATGAAAAAGAAATAAAAAAACTTTAAGAAAATAGAATTGTAAAAAACGCAAAAATGTGAACATGCAAAAGTGTATGAAATGCAAAACTGTAAAAGTGTGAAACGGTAAAAGTTCGAAAATTTCTAACAAAGGATGGTCAACGTTTTAAAACCACAATGTAAGCGCAATAACTCGTTCGTACTTAATACAACCATATTTTTTATTCTTGGCGCAATGTGGTTTTAAAGGGTGAAGTCACCCCGTTAAAAAAGCACAGAATTGTTCTATTTTACGAACTATCTCGAAACGTTCCTCGAAAAATGTTGAAATAAAATTGAAATAAAAATAGTACACGTATCTTCTATCTATAGATCTACGTAACCGGCATTACCAAACAATCGGAAAACTTGTAAACCACGGATTTTTCGATAACTCTGGTTCTGCAGTCGTATAGATATAAAAAGATGATACACCTTCCGCTTAGACCGTTTTTCAATATTCTCTACGGTTCATGAAATATCACGTATTATTCTCTTTATGGACAAATAAAAGTTTTATTATTGAATTTGAAACCCTACAATTGCTATTCCACAAAAAATGAGAGGAACCTGTATTTTTTGCGAGGGATGATATGAACCTGTAATACTGCACTGTAGCAGATGTGAAAAATAGCTTTGGGTTATGAATTGATTATTTTATTCGTTTAATTTGTGAAGTTTCACTGATTTTTATATTTCTATGTTCACCGATTTACTGTGTTAGTATAAAGTAATTTATGAAATCATAAGATTTTTCATAATATTAAATATTTTATATGTCAAATGAATATCGTTGAAGTATTTACTAAGAATAAGTTAAGTATTTTATCAGTAAAAAAGACAAGGTTTCCAAATAAAAAATACGAAGCACGCGTCAGAATCAACGCAGCTTCGACATCCATATGCCTCTCTCAGTTTCCTTGCTGCAACGATAAATATTTCATTTTCCTGGATTTCTAGGTTCTCTGTGAAACTGCCTTTTTGCCCGTGATCCTACCTACTTATACGATAACGCATCATCGATTCTGAATCGCTGCATCGACGCTTTAAGCTTCATCTTCAAAGCCGCGTATCTGGAACGTGAAACCGATGAGACTTGAGGTTCCTTTGAATGTAGCCAATTTAATTTCATTATAGACGACGTCCTCTTTTTAAAACAATTGTGCCTTTGAGCGGAAAAGTTTTATTTCATCTCTGGATGAAATACATAACCCGTGAAATTTACGTTTTCTTCCTTTCTTGCGAAAATTGATTCTATTACAACTTCGATGAAAATATACTTTTTGAAGACGTACTGTTTCATAAGAATATTCAAATTTATTTATTTAACACTGAATAATAAATAGTTTTGGTAAATATTAGTCTGGTTAATATTAAGGTACAAATATTATAAATTATTATTTAATAATAAATGAATTAAATAAACAAATAAAATAGCACAAACAAATAACACATATAAAAGTATATCATTTCTTTTATTTCCAAATATTAACCAAAGATAATAGAATTAAATAATAAATTAATATTATTAAATAATAATATTAAACAATAAATAATATAATAAATTAGAGTCAGTATTAAATTTTAATACTATTTAATTGTAAATAAATATTGAATTTAATAATTGTATAACAAATAGCATATAATTTCTTCCATTTCCAAATATTAGCCAAAGATAATAAAATTGAACGTAACAATATTAAGTTACAGAAGTAAACGAATTAATTTGCAGTAACTAACTGAAAATACAATTTATACTTACGTAATATTTTCGTTGAACTCTCAGCGGGATCCATAAACTTCGCAGGTAACAATTTTTCTAAACGTGTTGTTTCTCCGTGAGAGGTTCTGTTGAAAGCACCGATGCAGAGAGAAATAAAGGAAGAGGAGACCAACAGAAAGGATATTAAAAGGGGAAAAAGGAAACATAGATGTGAAAAGAGATAACAGAAAGGATGAGAGGTGAAAAGAAAGGATAGCGAAAAAGGAAACAAAAGCTGAAGACATAAAGTTAAATGGAAAATGTTACCGTACCGCTGATTTCATTTCGCCACGAAGAAATATGAAATTCTTAATAAACTAAAAATTCTCTTTACGGGACAAAATAAGTAACTTTAAAAAATCGGAACATTTACAATGCACAGTAACGACACATCGTTAACGACGTGAGAAAATTTATTCGCCATCGAAAGTTTTACGCGTCCCCTAAATTACGCGTGGTAATTCGAGTTCAGTAAGTAGAATTTAGTTTAGAGTGCAGTTTAGTACAAAGTAGAAATCGTTGTTGTAAAATGAAATAATGGAACGTAAACATCGGCCTGTTTGATATTCAAATTCCGTGTTTTTCGCCCACCGACGAAAAACAACACGGCCGTCGAATTAATTTCGCTGGAAACACACTTTTGACTTGTAAAATTTCAACAAACTATTCCGTGTTTTACGCTCGCAGAAGGTTGCGTGCGAGTAAATTTGCAGTACGGAACGAGGGTACAGGAACAACATACACGTACACTGCAATTTCAGTTATCAAACTCTACGAAAATAACGAAGAAATAATAACCGCGATGGGGGCTCCGTGTAAAACGGTTTCGCTTATTTTTAATCACTTATTTATTCCACTTTCCAATCAAACGTCATTTATTTTTCGATGCGCGGATAAAGAGAAATCGATTGGCGCCAATGTTGTACACAAAGCTTCTCAAACTCTGTAAACTGAGGTGAAACTTATATAAAATAAGTTGATACTGTGGCGCACAAAATTATTAACTTCTTTTTACCATTTAATAGTTCTTCATGTCTAGAATACAAAAATGCAAGTTTTAGTTACTTTAGTTATTAAAAAATGATAAAATCAACCAACTGTTTTTTTAATTCTACAGTAAAAAATATTATGTATCAACAGATATAATTATTAATATCGTTAAAATGTATGAAAAAATTGTATTCAATGTTTTTCCCTTGTTTTCATGTAAATGCACCCTCTTTTACCGCCATTTCAACACTTTTCAATTCACTTTTGACATTTTCGCGCATCGTTAAATATAACGAAAGTTTCGTAACAAAGTTGAAGTTGAAAAAATGAAGCACCCTGTAGAATTCATGCGAACAGAGTTTTATATTGAAAGAAGCGAACTTCTGTGAAACGGGAATTGAAAAACTGGCAGGAAGGTGTGATCAGTCGAACGGGCTGCGGCACAATAAAAAACATTTTAATCCTTAAATGGGTACCGCAAAACTTTTTCTGATAATCGAATATTAAACTTCCGTGGTAGTTCAATTATAGAAACGTGAAAGTACTATCACAGCTCTTGAATCGAATCGTTTCCCCCTTGAATTCTCATAAAAAGCTTCTCGTCTTTTTCTATTATATAAATTTTATAAGTTGTAAAACTAAAGATCGTTTCAGCGAAAGCGAAATTATTATTATCGGTTTCCAATAATTAAAAATTGGGTGACGTTCATCTGAAAAATATGTGTACTATCATTTAGAAATTTTTTATTTGTGAAATGGTATTCTGGGTACTTCAGTTATTTGTCTTTTTGGATTGTGGTTCAAAATTATTTTTATACTGATTTTGTGATCGATTGAGGTTTCGTTAGAGAATCGAATGATTATTGGCACAGATTTTATATGAGAATGTGATGTAGGCTGATTTTCATTGCAAATTTGTTAAATTTTGATAGTGGATTAAATTTTATGTTGGAATTCCTGAATTTCTAAATTTTCAAATTGTCAAATTGTCAAATTGTCAAATCTTCAAATCCACAAATTCTAAAATTTACAACTTACCAAATGTCAACTTATCAAATTTCTAAATTTGTAAGTTTCTGAACGTCTATTTTCCCAAACCACCAAATTTCTAAATTTCCAACCCCAAAAATATAAATATATCCCCACAATTAAATGAACCAGTTTACTTCGGAATAAATCCAAAACAAAATACATACTGGCCTAATCCGATGAAGATAATCCCGATAAATGTGAAGGTTGAATTAAAGTTTCTCGACCAAGTTCCGCAATTTTTTGCGCAGTCCGTGTTACATTATACAGTTTGGTGTTATCTTAAAGAAGCAGAACGACCTCACAGTTTATCAACCGTACTTTCGTTCAAACTTTCTCGTATACTCTTTAGATTTATACTGACTCGCGCTAAGGACAGTATTGTACACGGTACGTTTCTTTCATGAAAAAATACAAATTAAATATAACAGTATAGTTAATAAAAGGTGTAACTCGATACATAAACGCACTTATGTCGTAATGAATAGTTTTTGTCCCTCATTATCATGATTCGTATTAAAAATATTATTTTTATATATTAGATTAGTTTAAATACCATAAGCAAAATATCGCATGTGTCAAGACGTGTCCCAATGTGAACTGCGCGCCGTTCACATTGATGCAACTTACATTTCCTTTAAAAATTCGAACTTCAATAAACTAGTAAATGGAAAACTGAGTAAAACTTTAAACACCTGCACTCCTTTCTAAATTGGCGCTAACTGTTTTAGAAAATGTCCTCCGCTTATGCTGTCCAAAAAGCGCGGCAAATTTGAATGTACTTAACGACGGAAATTGAGCAAACCTAAAATTTGTAATTTCCTTCTAAACATAAAAGTAGAAAATAGAAATTTTGTCTACTCGATGCAGTTTAAAGGCGATACGATAACTGCATAAATCCTTGTTGGCTCATTATGCGCGTTTCTTGCGAAGTCGAAGCGAGAGGTTGCTCCAGTTGGCCGTATCCACGCAGGCTTACATGCACTTGGACGTAATCGGGAAAGTCAGTGGTTGGCTGTTTGCCAAATCGTTTCGACGTTGCCTTCTTCGTACGTGGTGATATTTCAATTCCCGGTTATACTTGCCCTGCGGAACGGAGGCAGCAAAGAAGATAGAAACCGGAAGAGCGCATAGAAGAGCCGTTGATTCTTCCAACCTCCGGCGAGCTCGTACTTTCGACTTCTCCTAGCTTTCGTAAAAGCTGCCAGTGAAAGAGACGAAGAAGAAGAAGCTTCAGGGTTGGAAGAGGAAAAACCTCTGGCAACCGCGTAGTCCGCCACTAAAGTTTCAAAGAGCTAGAAAGTGTTCTTGTTTATCCCCTTATCCGCTTTTCTGTTTCTTCAATTTTACTGTTATAATTTATATCGGTACTGGCGCTCTGTGATACTGTCACGATGCTTCGTCGAAAATTGTGCTCCAAAACTACGTCGGTACATTTGTGAACATTGTAGGTTGTTGGCAAAATGAGGATGTAGGAAAAGGGATTGCGTTGTTCGTTAATTTTTTATTGGGGATTTGTTGTATTTTAATTACGGTAAATATTTTATTCATATTAAAATCATATTAAAGAAACTGAGTTTGAGAAATGAATAAATTAATTAATGCAACTAATTAATAATGTACACATGCTACCAATTTATATTTCTACTCCTAAAATTTTCAAGAGACCTGCACATCTATATCGAAAATTTCATACCATATAAAACTGTCGACATCTGCAGAGATCTGTGTAATAGAAATTCAAGGTTTCATCGAACTTGTTAATTAAACTCCTGTTCCTGCAATGTTCGACAGTAAATTGACGTCATAAACGGTACGGTTTCTTCAGGGTAAGCAGAACCCGTTTTTTACGGTTCTGGGAAACTGTGACAGTCTGAATTGAGTCCTGAGGGAATTCCACGTCGTTATCAAATTTCTGCTCACCTATAAGGAAACCGACCCTATTTTCTCGTCCTCAAGGTACTACGATGATAACTAGGTGGTGAAAGTAGGTCCTACTATCACGTGTCTGATATTGCTTAACCCCCGTGTGAGTACACGGGTACATTTGTACCCACTTACGAGTTTAAATGAAAAAGAACGAAGATACACTTTACTACACTTCGTGGATGAAAGCAATTTTAATATTCATTGAGATTATACGTACTTTAAGAGGTTAGCTCACATTTTAGCCATAAAATACATAGTTTTTAAACAGTCACATTTTGGTCATAAAGTACATGTGATTTTCAGATTTTCTTTTGGGGAGACACTTTAAGAGGTTAGGTTATGTTTTAGCCATAAAATTCATGTCCTTTGGATTTTCAAGATTTTACACATTTTACAAACGTATGGATATCCGCTACATAATTTTGTCAAATTTTTCTCCGAACGCTCTTTTCGTGCAACGATAAAGTTGAAATCAGAGTTATTACCTCGTAATAATAAGTTAACTGCTCTCTTATACTAAAAGCCATAAAACTCGAAAAAGCCAGACTACGAAAAAGAATTCTCAAACGAAATATTAAACACGTTTCCGTTCGGAGGCAATCAAATTCACGTTTAATTCCCGTGGAAAAAGAAGAAAGAGATTTCCAAGCATCAACGATTCAATTTCTCGATGTTTAAAATATCGAACTGGAAGGCAACCATTGCACATTTCCAGGGAAGCACCTCGAGGATCGATGAAAAGGACGCGGTTTCTTGGCTTCGAGGCAAGAAACCTGAAAGCAACATGGATAAAGAGGAATACCTCTAAAAAAAAAATGAAACGAAAAAATCTAACGTTTCAGAGGAAAATAGAGGTTTCGCGCGAGAACCAAACTACGGGGTAAATATCGAAGCGGGTTGTACCGATAGGAAGTTCTGCACACAGCGTGAAAAATGATGGCGGTTCTTTTATCTACCCTTTACAGTCCAGCATTTCTCTGTCCTCTTCTCTGCACGGACAATCGAATAAAGCTTAACAGATAAAACGAGGGATAAGTGAAAGACAAGAGGAGCTTCGTTCAATGAAAGGATTCGAACACTCTCTGTGTTGGCCGAAGGTCGTTTCAAAGACGCCTTTGCTGAAGTGTCACCGGCAACGAACTTTGCACAGGGCCCCTGACTACACTCCACACTCCTGATTCTATTGACGCTAGTTTCTTTCATTTCTTTCTGCAGCTTCTTTCCTTTGTTCTTCAGACTTTCTCTTTAACTCGTTACTTCTTAGGCACGGATGAAGTTAGGTTGAACGAGATGTGACTCTGAAGATCTCTTTCGGGAACTCTCTTGTATGGAAAATGGCGCCTTGGAGGTTATGGTGTGCTTTGAGAATTAGTCGGATAAGCTGGGTCTGAGTGGAAAAGGACAGTTTAATGAAGATTCTGAAGTATGACTGATAAATGAACCTTGCATTTGTGAAGCTTTGAGGATATTTGCGCGGAGTAAATTATAATTCATTCATTCGTTAGATGGAGTGGAGTATGTTTATTTATTGAAGGAATACACTTCTGATTTTGAGTAAATATTTTCGTTCAAAGATTTATTTTTTAGAGAAATTGGATACTTAGATTTGATACTCGGATTAAGGTTGTGAATTTGATACTTGTTTCTTGATGAAATTTTATTATTGATAAAGCATGAATCTTTATATTATATGATCTATATTATATATTTTCTATATACTATTATTTTCATTACACATAGATTCGTTTTTTGAATGTTCTCTTTAAGCTTGTTTCTGTAAAAAATAATTTACAGTAAGAAAATAATATTTTCTACATCAGATAATAAAGATTTTCGTGAACGTGAATTATATGAATATGAATTGTACGGATGTGAATTATATGACTGTTATAGTACACAAGCAGTTTCCGAAATATTCGAAAAATAATGTGTCAGTAAACCAAATGTAAATTTCGTTTCCAACCATAAGTACCGCGGAAGAGGTATAAAGAATGCAGTAATATCAGCCAGGCGTGAACCATAAATGCGATTCGAGAATACGAACAAACGGCTTGAAAGAAATGTCTGAAATAACTTCTAATATTTTGTTCAATACGTACGAATATAACCTGGTTATAATTTTACTCTCATTTATTTTCCTGTGAAGTAAGACATTTAAAGTGAAATGTTCAGTGAACACAGATAAAACTTCCAAATTTACACCGAACTATTTCCTGGAAGTATTTCGTATTTATTCTAGTATTTCTTAGTAAATACTTATGTCCTTAAATTGTTAGGGTTTCAAGTTCTTTGGCTTTAAAATTTCTAGATATCTAACTCGTACAGAGTCAAATCCCTAGATTTATTCATTTATTAAAAAATTGTAAGGTTCAGAAATTGATGGATTTCCAAATCTCTAGATACTTAGATCTCAGGATTTCTAAACGACTATGACTTTAAATTATTAGATCGGATTCCTAAACTTCCAAATACCTAGACTTCAAATTCTTGGTGAGTCAAATACTTAGATTTCAAATTCTTGGTGAGTCAAATACCTAGATTCCAAATTCTTAGGAAGTCAAACATCTAGATTTCCATATCTATAGATCCCCAAATACCCCCAGATCCCCATTACGTCTCATAATTTTCAATCTCCCAAATCCACAAAACCCTAAACTCCTAGACTCATTCCCTAATCTTCGCTTAAAGAAATCCTCAAATCCTCAGATCTCCAAAACCCTGGATTCTTATATTTCTCGACCTTCACTTCATTTCCAAATCCATAGATCCCCAAATCCCTATATTCCCACACTCGCAATCTTCAGTTGATCCTCGAAACCTTAAATAACCCAAATCCCTAGGTTCCCACAGTCCTCGGTCTTCGGTTGATCCCCAAAACCCTCGCATCCGCAGAAATCTACATTTCCATACTGTCAGATCTTCAGTTGATCCTCAAATCCTTAAATCCCCAGGTCTCCAAATCCTTGACCCACCGTTAAAGTCTCGAGTACTCAAAAATCCCTAAATATCAACGACTGGTTCTCTTTCGTTCGCCTAGTTTTTCTCGGTGATATCTGATTTGTGCACCGTTAAAATTTCGTATTATAGAAAACTGGTAGCGTCGGGTTACGTTGCTGTCTCTTTGTCGGTCGCCAAGAAGGGTTGCTCGAACGATCCTCGTGTTTTGCAGCACGCCTTTGCGCGTTTATCTTCCGTTCGAGGGTGTTCCTCTATTTGCGGACGTCAACTCGAGAACTCGAGTACACCGCAGAGAATTCGACCCTGAAGAATCATGCTAGACGTGTACGTACGTTTCTCTGCCACCGTATTTCCTACACCCTCGTCGCCGCGAAACCTTGTTAACGGACGACTGTCGCGTTAAATGAAAGCATGTCTCCTACGGTTTACCCGTAATCTGTTAAGCGAGAAAAGACAAGTTAACTTGTAATTCAAGTGAGAAATACACTAAATCTAATAAAGAGTTTGTCAACAAATTTTTGGCTTTGTTTTAGGTTGAATTTTACCGTTGATTTCTAGTCCCAGAAATTTTTACAGAAGATGTGGATCAGTTTTTCGTGATGTTTGATGGAAGTTCAGGAAGTTGGGGATGTAGGAATTTGGGTGGGGAATATTTAGAGGGATGATTGGGGACATTTAGAAATCTAGGTATTTCAGGATTTTCAAGTTTGGGAACTGATAAATTTGAAAATTTTGAGAATTTGGAATTACAGGTATTTGAAGATGCGGAAGTTACAGAATTTGGAAAATTGGGGACTTGAATATTTTACCTATTACAAATTTGAGAATTTAAATTTAGAAAATTGTGAACATTTGGAAAGTTGAGAATTTTGAATTATTGATTCAGGAAGTTGAAAATGAAAATGTGCCCTTTAGGAGTTGAAAGAGTTTCAAAATTGATATTTGAACACAAATCTTTTGGAAGATCAAAAATTTGCATATAAATCTTCTGGAAATTGGTACTTTGAATGTAAGTCTTCCAGAAAATTGGAAAATTGAGATGTAAGACTTCAAGAAAATTGCAAATTTCAATATGGGATTTCTGGAAAATTGGAAAATTTTCGTGCAGGGTTTGTGGGAAATTGAATATTTGAATATTTCGAACTAGAATATTTGAACATTTGAATATTTGAACATTTGAACATTTGAACTTTTGAACATTTGAACATTTGATCATTTGAACATTTTAACATTTGAATTTTTGAACATGATTGAAAACTTGAAGATTTGATGAAGACTTAAAAACTTAAAAACTTGAAGACTTGAAGACTTAAAAAATTGAAGACTTGAAGATTTAAAAAATTGAAGACTTAAAAACTTGAAAACTTGAAAGCTCGGAAGTTTGAAAGCTTGGAAACTTAAAAACTCGAAAATTTCTATATTTCAGCATTTAAATCCTCGAAAATTTGAAAATTCGTAAATTTGCGCCCTCGTGCGTCTCCGCATTCCTCTCCATTACCCGTGTCCAATTCTCCGAACAATTTGCAGCCAGGGCCGTTCCACATCAGACTCTCCCAAATCAAGTCATTCTCCGTGGCGCGTGATTCCATCCGGAACTCCAGGTGCCATTCAAAATGGCAGTAGCCCGCCTAACGGCGCGTCCAACATCTCGCTTGAAAAGCTACTAATTACCATCGATTTCGAAGCAGCCGACCGCAACGTGACGTTGATCGTTCGGTGTGTAAAAGCACATCTTTAACACGGGCCATTCCATCGAAATCTCGCGGAACTGTATTCAAGGGTGCGAGGAGAACAAGGTGTCCCCAGCCGGCTAGTGGCCCTGTAATCATCCGACGAGCAATTTACGGCCACGACGAGTGCCGGTTTACCGTTAATGGCCTATCTACGTGTCTACATGTGAGCTACGAAGGTAGCGTTGCCCCCGACGCCCTAGGATTTCACCGTTTTCGGTTAGGTAAAACGCAAATTACGCTCTTCGAATCGTGCTGACCACGGTGCATTTGGGCGCCACCGACCAGAACTTCAAATTATGTATCGAGTCGGGCACGAGTACGCAAATTGTGAGCAATTTCAACGGGAATTTATCGCTGGCCAGTCTGGGCCCTGAAGGCATGCACACTTTACGTGCCACACTCTTTGACGTCATTTAATAGAGTAACTTTTACGACTGAACCGACGGAAACGAGATTAATCTTCGTTTCATGACGTATTATGTGCTTGTTAGCGGAATTGGTCCGAATGTGGGCTACCGCTTTTATTTCCAGACATTTCACCATGTCCGTTAAACATTTAAGATATAACTCTTCACCTGAACACTTAAACATTTAAAGACACAAATGATATAACTGGAGATATAAATTGGAGATAATTTCGAACACCTTTACAATTCTTTTTCACAACAGTTCTACGCTTAAAAATTTCTCAGGTGGCATAACTTAAATTACGTCGAAACAATAGTAAGTTTGATGATTTCCTCGCATTTCGTCTTGTACTCCGCCATTTTGTACGCGTTCAAGTTGTTCCGCGCTCCACGGCAAAAAGAATGAACAGAGGCGGCATTGAAACGATCGTAGACGGAAGTCGTCGACTTTCAACTTCGCTCAACTTCCTTTTCCTCTCCACCTTCTCATTTCGAAGGCAGATGGTGCTTTCAACTTGTGCGCGGTACTTTCTCGATGGCAGAGCTGCACGACGAATAAATAGGAGGAACGGAAGGTGGGATCGTGAGACAATTGCTAGCGTAATACCCATGCAAATGCACACGGTCCAGCTTGTTGTAAGCAATGGCCTGCTGTTTCGCCGTTTGTCTTGGAGCGCAAATTGCCCGGCTCTAAGACCCGCTTGTTATTCCCTAAAACGACTCCATCCGGGCTAACGCTGAATTATTTTCGAGCCTGGATGCTACCTGCTCGCATTATCGGCCAGAATTTGAATTTGAGATGCGAACTCGATGGCGTGCAACTGCGTTGCGTATGCTTTGACCCACTTTTAACCAGTCGATGAAGTTAGATTTTGTAGCACTCCTATGATGAAAATATTCCACTCATGCTACATTTTTTTGAATTCTTACATATGAGATATTTAAGAATATCACACATTCAGGCAGGTGTATAAGTACTTACATATATCAAACTGTTGTATATGATGACAAACACGGGTATATAGTAATAAATATTTGCATAAAATCACAGAAAGTATACAATAACAAAGACATGTATCACAAGTTGGCATATGTTAACTAGCACTTGTATGTCATAACAGACAGTTACATATAACAGTAAGCATACATGTAATAGCAAACAGTTGTATATAATATTAAGTTCTTGTACAAATTAATAAGAAATTATATGTACAAATGGTTTATATAACAGCTGCATATAACAGTCAACAGTTGAATATGTTATCAAACAACTACATAAAAAATCCAACATATGCACACGACAGACTTTTACACGTCGATCACGCATAGTTTTATCCGCCATATTTCCATGGTACGGTATTTTTAAAGAACATGACGGAGTTCGTCATGAAAAATAGTGATTCCCATTCTTCGTGTAGCTCATCCGGAATCAAATACACGGTACTATATACCATAAACTGCAATCAAAATGGAGGGTAGCCAACGGATCCCTCTATTTCAGCTGCTGTCTAATAAATCGAATGGAGAGACTACAACGCGTCCATTGAAATCGTGCGAATGGCAAAATTTCATTTATCGATTACAATTTTTCCATCGGCGCGTTTCGAGCAGCAACGTAAAATTGCATTTTCGCGAACGATAAACAACCTGCATGGAAATGTCGCAAATTGAAATAGTCGGTTCACGACTGTAGTTATCAAAATTTCTGTCCATGTTTCGTTCGTGTAATTCTCCTTTCGACAACAATTATCGATGCGCGGGTGAGTGTCGAAAAATTCGACGGAATTCGCCGTGGCGGTAATCGCAGTTGCGATCCGCGGAATCCGCGCGGCGATTAAGCTGAAAGCACGCGTTCACGGCGAAATTTCCCGACGTAACCGTCTGCTCGCATTAAAGGGATAAATTAAGTTAAACGCTGCAGAATTAATTACTCGCGTGGCTCTTCGTGCGAGCGTTACTTGGCGGTTTGCGTGTTCCTTCGTGCGGCCAGAAAATATTTTCGCAGACCGTGGTTGATGTGGATGCGTCGACTGTGCTCAAAATAAATTCAATTTGAAGAAATACCGGCACTCTCGAAAAACCTTCACACGCAACATATATTGCGCTTCAAGTTTTGTTCAAATAAAACGTGAGCATAACTTGCCCTTTTCATTTTTTAAAATATTTAAAAATGAATGGCTTATTTGAATAAAGGTTGAGCAGCGAATTCTTGCGTTAATAAACGGGCCATCATATCCGTTAAATGATTTGTTTGAAGTTCGAGCTATTTTTGTCGAATCAATGAGTAAAGAAAAAAGGTTCCAGAATGGATAAGTAGGTGCTCGAATATCCGTCGAGTGAACAGACTCTTTGTGAGGCTGTCTCTCGGCAACCATTTTCGCTGACAGAAGGGCGCAAGGATTAATCATTTCCCTGGAGAGTCTCTAGCACGACGTGCGCACAGTAACTCGGTTAACGTCGAGTTCCCTGGAAAAATTGGAACATGGCCTGGACCATGTGCAACGTGCAAAGAATTGGATCATTATAATTTCACGAACAGGAAAATCCGTAGATCATGTAATTAATTTTTAGCCAGGGACGTTCAGCTTCCACGCAAAGTACGTTGTCATCCGTGGCGTTCTTAGTAATTGGCATTACGCCAACTGTGGTAAGCTGTCGCCTTCATTCCCTGGCTATTTTATTCCTCCTTGGCTATGAACGATCCTGCTAAAAATATGTGGCTTCCGTTAGAAACGCCATCGTAACATTTTTGTTAAACAGCGCTTGGTAGAATATCATTTATGGCTTCACATTTGAGATTAATATTATTAACGTGTGTGAATTTCACAGCTCGTTCTTATTTTATTTACACTAATTCGTAAGAAATACCGGCTTCAATTGTTATTATAAAACAAGTACGACAATAAAGCGATGAACATACAACTATATTAAAAAGTTACATACCATAATTTATTAAAATATAAAAGCGCGCTATTTACGCAGAATTGCAACAATATTTTATCATCTATCTAGAATATGAATTTGAGGAATTTTAAGAAGAATGCAGTATTAATTGCTAAAAAGAAAGGGAAGGAAATTAAAGATTAAACCCTGCTCACGTATTTTTACGAGAAGATGGACGTGTCAGTTGTTTAGCAATTTTCACAATGAAGCCACAACAAGTTGACAGCGTGAATTATAGCCAGTTGATCGGATCAAATCGATCGGGGTCGCAGCAGGGTTTATTGAAATGCCATCACGAATCGAGTGTGAAGAAGACTTGGGACTAGAATTCCAATTTCGATCCCCCAACGTCGCGTCGTTCTTCTTGATGATTATGACTAAAGCCTAATTACGCTGTCGTCTGCGAATTCCACGGTTCTTTCGTTCCTCGAAATCGAACGTGAACCGTCGTTAATTGCCCCAAAACAGGAAAAAAGCACCGTAATTACATTCTTATCCTCTTCCTGCATAATGACATTTCATTGCGAACTTTTTATTTTGACTATTTCTCAACCTTTTTGTACCATTCAGTTAGTTTGTGGATTCTACTAACTCTCTTGCAGACATTGGACAAAATTAACACTTCAATAAATTATTCTAATTCCAATATAAATTTTAAAAAGTATAATATAAATTAAAAATGTTAGTATATGACTCTGTTGAGGTGTTGGGATTAAATTTTAACATTCATACGAATTAAAAATTTTTTACTTCAATTTTTTAAATGATTCTTACAGTATTTAAACGTCACCAACATTCGATTATTTTAAATCATCTTCGAACTGTTAATTAATTATCATATTATAGTAACAAGACAATTTTTTTATTTTACATCTTGCAATATTGTACTAGATATTAAATAACTCCATTTTATGCGTCCATCGTTAGGAGTACAAGTTCTTTTAGCCGATAACGTGTGCCCGTAACTTTGTATTCAAAATGGTTTAGCTATACAGTTTCTTATGGGCCACGCTGTACACGTAAGATGCTAATGGAAGGTTGCAATAGCTTCAGTTGTATTTTCAAGAAATACACGTCGACACGCGGGGACATTGAATAACAGGAAACCGTGTACTTCTGAAATTGAACGAAACGATAACCGTTCTAGGAACGAACGTTGAGCAAACCTAGTTCGCGCGCAGGAAAGAGAAAGACAGAAAATTCCAAGACGGGTTTGCATTTTCGTCGATTATCCTCGCCATCGCTGCTCCTTGAAAATGTAAGCTGTGTACTCTCGAAATTGATCGAAGTTACGGCCGATTCTACCGAACCTGTACAAAGTGTCGTTTCCGAGGATTATTGTGCAAGACAAAATGGCGCTTTCGTTTAGTTGTTAGTTTAAGATGGCGGAGTTGAAGTTTTACGGCTTCAATTTATAATTTATTAATTAAATTTAATTTTATATTCCATTTCATTTGCATTTTGTAAATCTTATGGGCTACTTCATTTTGAATCTTCCGGAAGGTATTCAAATATTTTGTGATTAAAAAGAAGAAAGATTGTATATCAGCAAATAGCAGTTAAACTGTGTTTGAAAATTAATTTAAAATAATTTGAAATTGATTAGAAAATTATTTTTAAGTACATTGAATAGTTGGTGATTTATTGAAAATATTAATAGGATTTTAAACAATTTAAAAGATTAAAGTTTGTAGACTAGAATTACTCTATTATTATTAATTTAACAATTAATTATATATTTATTAATAGTTAATTAATTAATTAATATTTAATTAAAGTATATGTCACACATCAATTTAAATTTAATTTCCCAAAATAGCTTATAAGTAAATTTTGTTCCGAAATTTATTTTAAGACAATTTCAGAAATCTCTTACAAATCTCTAGAGTAACCTTATTAAGTTTCAAAGTGGAGAAAAAAAATATCCAATCCTTTATAGGTCAATTAATTCGAACAGATATAATTAAATCAGTAATCGTCGTTTACAAGCTTCTCAACTCTTACTTAAGCGAGTTTACATTCCGAAGCTTGTAATGAAATGGTAAAAATGAATTTCACCCTCAATTCGTAATCCAATTAATGATCAAACTTGCTCGCAAATCAGTTTAATCGCTTTGCTGTTTAACAAGATGGAATACTATAAAATAAGAGGATTATTTTGAAAGTTTATTATCCATGAGGAAATATGAACGTGATCAAGTACGGCGTATTCCAAACGATGATAGTATTATAAATTAAACGACTTAAATAATAAATTTTATTTTTATTGTATCCGAAACAATGTTTAACCTTCTATTTATCATTGGGTCGCAAAAACACACAGCTAAAATACTCACCTATAATATTTATAACACAAAATTAATAATAAAATACTTATTGGTATTTTATTTCACTGTCTAAATCACGATAAATGCATCAAATACGATTGTGATGCAGTTCATGTATTAGACAGTCATGTAAGGTTATGATTCTGATTCTAACAATCAATTATGGCGGCCATTTCACGTTGATGTTAAAATATACATTAATCTTTGCGAAATTCAGGAATTTTGTTCACGTCCTAATTCGTGTATTTATTCTATTATTTCCAATTTATAATCAAACATGCATCGTCAGATGCAGATTTTGTACTAGAAACCTCGAAGATGAGCCGGTATTACAGGGAATCCATATCAGGTATAATAATCCTGGTTACGTGTTTTCATAGCAGAACGAGAGTTCCTATTCACAATGGCTGATGGTGTTCAGCTAGATACAGTAACTTCAGTCGTACCCTCGTCCCGGGTTAATCTATCTATTATTTCCGGTGAACTCGACGTACTCCACATTCCACTAGGCGTGTCTAGTTACAGCATACCCACCTGAGATCGTCCGTGGTCCGTGAGCACGTTTATTTATCTATAGAGCGAAGTGGAGTCGCGGGACTTGGATCTAATTATCCGTCAACCCCTGTACAAAGGGATGCTTTCACGCGAAACAGTTTACGCTACCCATTTGTATAAAGAGCGCCGAGCAAGCTTCTGTCACGGGCAGCCTTTAGATACTTCGCAAATTTGTAAACACTCCGCTGCTTACTTTGATCATTGTGTTTGATGATGTTTGACGAACTATCCTCATTGAAACGTTTACATTCAACGAGAGTTCGCGAATTTATTTGACAACCGTGAAAGTGACATGCACGGCATTTTGTATCTACGTTTACGTATGTTTGGGTGTATTCACACGTGTGTAGCATTTGTACTCATGTATGTTTAGCTAGGGGCTTGTACTCACATAGGTTTAACTGAGTATTTATACTCACACATGTTTGACTAGGTATTTGTACTCACATATGTTTACCCGAATATTGGTATTCACACATGTTTGACTAGGTATTTGTACTCACATATGTTTACCTGAGAATTTATATTCACACATGTTTAGCTAGGTATTTGTAGTCACATAGGTTTAACTGAGTATTTATACTCCCACACATTACACCCACATATGTTCAGCTGAGTACTTTTATCTACATATGTTCACTTCAATATTACTCACATATGATTAGCTAAAGAATTGCGTTATCAGTTGTAATTATGTAAACTTTAACCAAAAATGCACATGTCATTTCTCTATGTGAGCACATGTGTCTACTTAGATAAGCATATGTACTCACATATGTACTCACTCGTTAGATCTTGATAAATGACAAATATGTACACATCCATCTATCAATAGAGCAGACAGTTTTTTGCTACTGTGCTAAAATTGTGTCTGGATTAAGAATTTAGAACATAGGATGATTATTTAATAACAAGTTACTAGTAAGTTATAATAATAGCTATCTTCTGAATAACGTAACAGTGCACTTACTCTACTATACTCTTTACTCGGAACTCTGCACTCCCTCCATACTCTAAACTATCCACTCTAAACTCTAACTTTCAACTGCTTCCAGCTCTATTCATCCCCGTAATAAGCCACCTGCATACATACTTTATTTCCAACACATAAATCATACACCCATTACTGTACTTTATTACGTTTCTCTTTGAAATCATCAAAAGTTACTATTTTCACTGTGTCGTTAATTATCGACGGTGATGCTGTATTTTCGATTGACATACGGTTACTAATTTGAACGCGTTTTATGGCCACGCGTTATACTGTAACGCGTTCGATTATCACGCGTTATACTGCAATGCGTTCGATTAACACGCGTTATACTGCAATGCGTTCAATTATCACACGTTATACTGCAATGCGTTCGGTTATCATGCGTTTTATGGCCACGCGTTGTTTATTCGAGCGTTATATGGCCAGACGTTATATGATCAAACAAGTCATCTACTATGTTGTGATATATGTATAAACGATATTATGTGCAATATAATATATGAATATACATATAAAGAATATATGTACAATATAAAATATAAATATGTATATAATATAAAATATTAAGACTGAACCAATATTAGCTGGTCAAAAGTAGAAATATGTTTACAAGAATGTGTATTAGGTTGAAAATCCCTAACTACAATCTGGATTTGACCTAATATACATCAGAATGGAGAACATCTACTTAGGATAGTCATTTTATCGAAGTAATGCAGGGATAGAAATTCTGTATCTAGGAAGACCACCTTACCAAAGACATGCTGTGGTTGAAGATGCTTATTTAGGAGTACCTTATCGAAGAAATACAGCGGTACAAGGGCTCCGTCTAGGATAACCATTTTGCCAAAAGAATTCAGAGGTAGAAAGCCTTCTTTTAAAAGAATCATATTGAAGGATTTTGCGGATGCAAAAATACAGATTTCCATCTTGTCGAATTTCTACACTTCTTAATTTCTTCATTTTCAATGTTTTCATATTTTTTAATGAAAAAATTAAATTTTTTAGTTTCTAAATATTCAAATTTCCTAACTCAGTTTGTTTACCTTTATATTGTCAAATTTTCAAGTTATTCAATTTCCAGATTGACAAACTTTCATATTATTAAATTTACAAATTGTCAAGTTTCTAATTATTGAATTTCCAAATTGTCAAATTTTAAATTATTAAATTTCCAAATATTTCAATTATTAAATATACAAATTCTCAAGTTTCCAAATGTTCAAATTATCGTATTAATAAATTTAATCACATATACTATTTTTTCAGTACAAAATTATTCATTTAAATTTTGTCGCGTGCCTTCACGTCAGCTTCACCAGTTCCGTCTAAAAGACGTCTGCACAAGACTGCCAAATTATTTCTTAACTCTCGATAAAAACACCGGTATTACAGAAACCATTAAAAAGCAAACTGTTCTTACACGAAAAAACTACCCTTATTCCGTTTTCCACGCTTCATCATCCGCGGTTAAGTGAAGCACCTATCCCGGATAAACTCGCGTATGTATATTCACAGCAAAAACAAAATGAATAATTCAACACTGTATAGACGAAGCTTTTCAAAGTTTAAAGGGAAAAATATCAAGTTCTTACGCATCTCGCATCCCCAGGGAAATTAGAAATTTCATTAGATGGTTGAATCTCGATGCCTATTTATCGTGAACTAACTGAATGGTATGCAATAATGGTTCGAATTACAACGTACAGCGTGCTTGTTATTTGCAAACGTGAAATTGCTCCATTTCAGAATCTCTCTTTGTATCAGGCGAACATGATTTTACTTTGCTCAACGGGTAAATGAACGTATACACGGTCTGTATATGATTTCAAATGGAAATACTGCGATTATAATTATCGTGTAATATGAATTCTATGATGCTATATTTACCGAATACTCATTATCGTTAAAGGAGCGTTGCAATATTTTGATTAAAATTGTTACTGGGGATTATGGACTCGGTACAGGGAGATAAGGATGGAGGGTATTCGGAGTAATGTTATTTGATTATTTTCATTGTAGATGTACCTTCATAATTTAAATGTAAGTCCATTTCATAAAAGGAAATAGTACGACTATGACGGTTTTATTAGAGAAAATGGTGATGTAGGAAGAAGAATTTGTGGATTTTTTACATTTTGATATTTGCAAATTTTCTGCAGCAAAAGTTGTAAAATTTAGAAATTTGTATCTTTAAAAATTTGCAACTACAATTTAAGTGTTCGTAAATTTTATTATTATAGAAATGTGCGAATTATATTAAATGATTTGAAATTCAAGAATGCAGGAAAGTTCGAATATTCAGAAATGAAAAAATTCGAAAAGCTAATGAATCTTCAATGAGAAAGCGATCTCCGAAATTTCTAAGTAGAAATCCTTCAAAACCCCAAGAGCAGGGTCTGCATTCCAGCAACTCCGTTCTCGAAGACACCCGCAGTCTCTAAGCGAGATTTAATTACCGCTTTACCTCAACTAATTTCTTGGTCGATTATAAAACAAAACTCACCAAACAGCAATTAACACTACAATCAATAGCAAGATTCTCTGTTCCCGGGACAATTAAGGGTAGAAGATTATCGATCAGGAAAGTTTTTGCCACGCTGGCAATTTCTTCCCGATCGTACAAGCTTTCGGGTACGAATACTTTCGATATGCTAATTCCCAAGGACGAAAGCAATTAAAGTTGGAGCGGATGCGGTTCTATTAGTCCGCGAGTGGTAGATCGATCGAGTCGCGAATTTATGGAATGGCACCGAAATGCCACTGTATTATGCAAAATACACCGGGATTCATGAGAATTTCAATTTGCCAGTTTCCATGGACGTTGACCCGGTTCTTTCGTGCAGGAACCAATCTCATAAATTCAAGCGTCATCGTCAGCACAGAAAGGTCCAGCTCCGGGAGATAGGAAGACAAAGAAGAAAAAAAAAATGATGAAGAAGAGGGGAAAAAGAATGATCCCCGGAAGCATCGAGCGTATCGAACGAGGTCGAACGAGAAAGGTGGTCCGATCTCTCGAACATCCACGCTTATATCGAGCCTCTCTACCCTCTATGTCCCATAAAACATAGGTAGGTGGCTCCTCGTATGCATACAAGTAGCGACAAGGAGATCCACAGTGCTCTTACCTGAAGCCGTTATCGAGCGATAAAGCCAGCCTCATCCGGAGTGCCACCTTTCAGATACTCTGTTTGTGATCGAACCTGCCAGCCGTTATCACGAACACCGGATATTGTCTTTCGTGTCTTCTGTAATAAAATTCTTAATGACCCATGCTGAATCTCTCTATTTTTACCTTGGCGAAATAACAGACGTTTCATGTTGGGAATATGTAATAGACGGAACGGGTAATTTAGCATTTCTGCAGTCTTCAATAAGATTCGATGGCTTTCAATGGAAGTATAGTTTTAAAAGATAGGGATTTATTTGGTGTTTACGTACATATATAGGTATTTCATGGTTTTATTACTATTTTAAGTTGTGTTAAGGTTAGGTTGTATCGCCTGCAATTGTGATGACGCACCTGTTGCGTCTTTGGTCTGGTTACGTATTTCATGGTACTGAAAATAATGGTGGCATTGCGGTTTTTTTTTTAGGAAGATTTGAGGGAAGTAAGCAGATCTAGTAATAAGTATAAGGTGTTAGAGATTCATGAAGATTTCAGATTTTTGAATTCAAGAATATAGATATTTAGTTTAAAAATTTTTATATTGTCAAGTTTAAAAATATAATTATACTGAATTTAAAATTGTTCCAATTCTTAAGTTTAAAAATTTTCAAATTTAAAACAGGTTTATCAAATTTAAAAATTTTTTAAGTTTCAAGTTTATGAATTTTCAGATTTAAAATCATAGATATGTCAAATTAAAAAATTTTTAAATATAGACATAGAAATTTCGAATTTAAAAATATGGACATACAAAATTTTCGAATTTAAAAGTGTGGACATAAAAAATTTTCGAATTTAGAAATATGGACAAATAAAATTTTCGAATTTAAAAATGTGGACAAATAAAATTTTATAACTCACCTAATAAATTTAGAAATATTAAATATTTGACATCTAAAACTTACGAATTCTTGAACTTTCAAGTTTTCAAATTTAGAAACTCAGAAACATGGAAATATTAAATTTTTCAATTTACGTATTTACAAATTTAGAAACGCAAGCGTTCCAAATCTTCAAACTATCAAATATTTAAACGTAGAAATTTGTTACTCCAGAAATGCAGAAATAAAACCTATAAATATTTCAAGAGTTTCAAACTTGTAAAAGTAGGATAGAAATATGAAATTTTTAAATTTAAAATGCATTTGCAGTACATACATAATGAGAGAACTTAACACAAATTTTGCTGGGTCATTTAATATTCTATGGTGTTACAAAAGTAAACCAGAGTCAATTTACAGTCACACGATTAAGAAAGTGGGGTGTATAACTCACCTAACAAGAATTAACTAGAAGAAACTATAATGGACACTGATTATGATAAATGAGCTGAGAAGAATGAAAGAAGTCTATGCATAAGAAGCATTATTAACGAGGAAGGTCTTAAATTAAGTTCATTCTGCATTGAACATAAAATTAGTTGTACAATAGATAATATTAAATCATCCTTTAAGTAATACTACTTTAAAAATCCATCAGCAAGAACACAAAAATTAACAAATACCTACCGCCATTTTTAACCCCTTGCACTCCTTAATATCTCCTTAACTAAATAATAAAATAAAATATTATAGTAATAGTACGTAGTACATGACAAATATATTTTTCATTTATTATAAGTAGTAAATAAATGAAAATATTTATATTCAAGCAATCTATAATATTTATCTAATATTTATAAGATCCGAGAAAATTTCATAGAAGTGCAAAGGGTTAAATATTAAATTTGACCCTCAAGATTTATCTACATTTCATAACTCCCCTATAAAGGAACTAAATATACACGCACGTTTCATCGAATTAAAAGCTAGTTCCACTCTTTGAAATACCTTTTCACATTGTACGGAAACAGGAGTTACCGTGTTTCGCTACTTGGATACCGCTTTTAATCAGTTGAAGTGTAGCGCAGTTTTAAAAACTTTAAATTTCATGAACGATAAGTTCAAAAGAGAGCAGAAATTGGCTTCCCTGAAAATGAAAGATGAACAAAATTAATGAAAAACTCTATTCGATCGAGAACTTCTCGTCGATTACAAAATCTTTCGTTTAATACCTTTCTCAACGGAATTTAACTTTCAAAGAATATTCTTCGCAATTAGTTTGATCATTGGTAAAATGCTTGTTCTTGTTTTCAAATAAAATCGAGATTCATTAGCAATCTCTTTAAATTGATTTTCAAGTGATTTCGGTGCAGTATCGATTTTATGTGGAGTAAACTCTGATCTTTTGAAACTGTATTTTCTGAAAGATTACTCATGCAATTTCAATTTATTCATACATCTTATTAAAAAAAGAACTTACCGATGTATGTACTTATATTTGACTGTTTAAAAAAATAATTTATCACTTCGGGAAAAAATGGCTCCAGAAAGGTTGCCGACCCCTGCTCTAGGACGAAGTTTAACCGAATTTTATATTAATTGTTGAAAAAGCTAGTTTAAAGGAAGAATGATGTATAACAAGATGGAAGCACATATCTCTCACATATGTAAGGGATAACTCATTGTTAAGAAGCAAAGGTGTAACGATACGGAAACTAATGTTTACGTAAATCAACGTTTGGTCGATCGAATCGATCAAGCGAAGTTGTCCATGTAAACAAGATTCCAATTAAGTGAAAACGATTTCTGATCGTTTCTAAACTCAAACTTGTCCTTTGTCCGCTCGAACCAGCTGACAGTGTAAACCAAGTTGATCGCGGTAACATTGTGACACCGTAGTTAACAAGTATTGATTGAAACAACACATGCTTTAGTTTATGCATCAGTATTGAATAGACAAAACGTGTTGAAATTGAATTGAACTCAAATGTTAATACGAAGAAATTTAGGAATTTTGAGAATTAACTTGATGACAGAGGTACTTGTGTGATGATAGTAAGCTGATAGGAAAATATTGTTTTTGGAATTTTTATTAAATAAAAATATCATTCAAACATAACAAATAACCTGCAACTATCCATCTCCAAAAGAGCAATACCTGTTTCATATATGCTTCACTTAATTTCACACTGACCCAAAAATTCTTGAAGAATATCGATCTACATAAATATCTTCGCAAGTTTCGCTGGTAAAACCAGTATTCGAATATTCAGGAACGTTTACGCTAAATATGATATTGAACCACAACCGAGGGGGCATCGAAAGTCCGGAAGTGAAGGTGGAAATGCCTCGATATGGGCTCAGATATAACCAGAAAAGAGGATCATGATCGGGATGGGTCGAGCAGATATACAAGCACGTTCTCCTGTTACGACGGCTCGTACTATATAGCAGAAAGGGAGAACTCGCTATGTGCCGCATTACGCTTTAACGACGCACGTATAACGCTGCTGGTTACCGCTGGTTATAAAAGAAGAGGAGGGGAAAGACACTTTGAAAGCTTCTCGGAAGTCGATGCACACGTGGCATACTCTTTCTATGCTTGTTTGCTTAGTTGCAACTTTCTGTATTCGTGCATTCCGTGTTGAAACTTACTTAACACCTCGATAACGCGTGTGACACTGTATTTGAAATGGTCACATTTATTTTAAAATTGGTTATACTCATTTTTGTGTACACTGGCTTCTGATACGGTTACGGTTGTGGAGAAAGTGTTTTGATTTTGCATTTGGTTGCATAAGGTGAGTGCTTTAGGGAGAGAATGATAATCTTTCTAAATTTTAAGGGATGAAAGTCGTTGTTAATGTTATGGTCAAGTTGTTGCACACTAAGAGGGATGTTGAAATTAGTGTCACTTAGAAATCTAAGTGTTTGGACAATTTATTTAAACATTGAAGTCTAAATATTTGTATAATTTATTTAAACATTTAAGTCTAAGTATCTATATAATTTGTGTGCCTAAAACATATGTAGTATTACAGATATGATGAAAATTATATTCTTGAATTTTGGAAAGTACGGAGATAGTATAATTAACGTGCTAATATGACTAAAATAAATTATACTAAATTCTCTGTGCATTGTTAATTTTAATTAAAAATTTTGTACATCTGAAATATCCGTCATGTACCATTATATGGCTTGATGTAATTATTTTAATAAATGTAGCTACTGTTATGTTCTTTTCTTTCAATGAACAACTTTTATTAATAAGCAGAACAGTACAAATGAGGAAGAAGAATATATTTGGTAATCTAAATTTATATTAAAAGGTTATATCAGATATTATAGAGTTATATGACAAGTTATATTAAAGATCCTAGAGTTATTAAGTTTATATTACATAACTTAGAATTCTATTATAAAGTTATATCTAATAACATAGTCACAGTGAAAGGTTATGTTGGACATAGAGCTATATGTTAAGGTTATATTAAATAATTTCAAATTGTGGGGTTATACTTGATAACCTAGAAGTGTATAAAGTTGTAGGTTATCTAGGTTACCTAGAGTTATATTATAAGGCTATAGTAGATAACGCAGAGTTCTATTATAAGATTACATCAGATAATCCAGAGTTATTGTAAGTTTACTTTACCTAACCTAGAATTATATTATAAGGTCAAATTAGATAAGACATATAGCTCCATAACCTAGAATTATAATATAAAACGTAGTTCTATAGCTCTACAAGTTACAAACTTATAATGTAACTCTAGAATAAAAGGCTGTAACTCTAAATAACCTTGTAATATTACCTCTAACCTATCTTATAACCACCTCTAAGGTCTATAACACCTACAAGTTACATACCTTGTAATATAAGCCATAACTCTATAATAAAAGGTTGTAACTCTAAATAGCCTTGTAATATTACCTCTAACCTATCTTATAAACACCTCTAAGGTCTATAACACCTACAAGTTACATACCTTGTAATATAAGCCATAACTCTATAATAAAAGGTTGTAACTCTAAATAGCCTTGTAATATAACCTCTAACCTATCAACAACCTTTAATATTGCTCCAACTTAAAAATTGAAGAAAACAGAACGTAAAAGCACATCGTTCAATGGGCCATAAAAAATGTTCCCTAATCAAATCTAACGAAACGGTTCCTACATTGTCAAACAATCTCCTCAAACATCATCCCCTATCCAGTATCCAAACAAAACTCTCCTTTCACGTCCGTTGAACGCACAATAACTCTTAGCTTCTCAAAGCGATGCGCCGCTCAATCCATCATTTTATGCATCAAGCGTCACGGTACATCACGCCTCAATATTTCCACCGCGAAATAGAACATTAACATCGGCGAACGTGAAAATAGAGTTTTCTAAGGCATCCATCGGTGTATATATCCGGCGGGTATATCAGCCACAAACACGGGCGTACACTTCTATGTAAATAGCCTGCGCTCAGGTCTTGCTAGCATTCTGGAGCACGGTATGTTTATGGCTATATCTTCCTCTTTTTTTTCCCCCCCCTTCCCTTCGGCAACTTTATCTTTCCACCCTCTTCGCCCCCGTTTCTGTATCCTCTCATCGGGATCGGTATCCAACACGCTCGAACGGTTTTCATTCGTGTTCCATCATGATACCCGCAATGTGGCCCCATCGCAGCCACGATCGCGTTGCCCGTGAAAACCCCATCAATTTTGCGGTTTCAGCTCTCGAGATCATCGTTGATTCGCACAAACGGAACGAAATATTCTGAACGTTTCCGAAGTTGAAGGCAGAAACGTCTGAACTGCTATTTTGCTTATCGTTCGCCTGAGATAACGTTGGTTACGCTACTTGCACCTGTAACTGCCGCTCTCTTCCGACTTTTTCAGAATTTATGGTAGGAATAATGAAATTCTTTTTGGAAGCTCGTTGATGTAGACGATTTTGGAAGAATTGGGACGGAAATTGTTAAAATAAAAAATTATCTGTGTTGATATTTATAGTTGTCGAGTTTTTGAAATTGTGTAAGATGAAAAATTTATATAAGATATTATAGTATCTAAAAATAATGTCGGTCATGTAGTTTGATCATACAAAATCTAAGCAAAAGGTGAGATAACCTAACCTCAAAAAATTAAACTAAAATTGAAATTAGAGAATGTTATTATTGACGATATTTTTTTGATATTCGTTCTTAAAATAAAATTCTCCAATAATTTATTACAATCTTCACAATATTTTATAGGTTCCGAAAAGAAAATAAAATTGAATAAAATTTTTTATTTCGTTATATTTGTAGGAATTTTGTACCACCCTGTACAATTTCTAATTTCTTTTCGCTGAACGTTTCAAATGGGTTGTAAACGCGAGCAGACTGAGATGAATGGATAAAAGAGGCGTTTCGAACGGTTACCTAAATTTTACATGCACCCTATACGAACCTGCCACGAATCCCTAATTTGAGAAACCACTCTACGATCTCAAGCTCTGATCCAACCTCGGACATGCTCCTCGGCTTAAAGCACCTCGATTGTTATTGAGCAACGAGAAGTAATTTCAAGCTTTCTTTCTTTTCCTTTCGACTTCGAAACTTCTCCAATTATAAGTTGAAAAGTTATATAAATAACTAGTTTTGTACACAATTAGTTTTGCACGGATTGGAAACTGTTTACATCGCGGTGGAACATTGGTTATTTAACAAACATTTGATTTCTTAACCTCTTATCGGTTTTCTAAATTAGAAACAAATTTAATTACGTTGTCAGAGATGATTAATATTATTTCTGCAAATTGGATGGTGAAAAATTTTGTAATTTATGGTGGATATAAGATTGACAAGAGTAATTAAAATACGTCGGTGTAATTGAATTTTAATTACGTTGTAGTAAGAAGTATTATAATAGAAAACATTAATTACATTGAAATTAAGAATATTATTGGAGAACCTTATTTTTTATTATTTAAAATTTCTTATCTCCTTTTTCATTTGATAGTTTCTATTATATTTGTTTCATATTTTATCTTTCATATTTGAAAATTTTTTTCATTATTTTTTAACGAATTTCAAAAAAGAATTACTTAATTGATTAATATTTTTAAAAATATCTTTCTTATTTACTCTCCTTAATCTACTTGAAGAATACCAGTTCCTTGCACGAAAAACAACAAATTTTAATTAAGATTGATGAATTCTCTGGAACTTAATTAGTGACATTTTATTATAGAATGCGAAGCTTAAATTATTAATAGCGATAGAAGGAATTTTTTTACAAAGATTTATGTTACAATTTCACGTACCTGAGCATGTAGACAAAAGAATCGGGCAACTGTGAACGATTTTTAATCTTACAGTCTTGTTTCAAATAACCAAGCCGAATCCGTATAAAAGAAATGACCTGATGAAAATTCACGATTCAACGGTTCCTTCATCAAATCTTCTTTCAGTCCCTTTGTATTTTCACCGCAATTTCGTTCCACTAACAATGGAAAAGAGCAATTATAAAATGTACACCGAAGAAAATTTACGGAGGAATAATTTTGTACGCTAACGAACAAAAAACGTAGCTTTCATTTTTAATAAATTACCGTATTCTACATCGATGTCTTATATGGACAAAATGGTGCTTTGTTGCTGTGGTACTTAAAATAATACATAACCTAACAACTTGTAATGGCGAACATAACCTCTTTATGATTACGATAACGAGCTTGTTAGGATCAAAACAATTTTTAATTAATTTAAAAAATTACAAATTGTAAATTACTGTAAATATAAGCTAGTACAAGCCAGTATAAGCTAGTTTAAATAATATAAACAACTGTATAACTACTGAAATTATTAGAAAAATAATATTACATTATGACATGTTTAAATATGGTTTTATAATTAACCTAACCTATTATAATGACTAGAGTCAATATTTTATAGTAATATGTTTGGATATATCGACTATAATTGCTAAACTAATATTTAAAAATTAACTTGCAAAAATTTTAAATCACTCTTGTAAATCTATTTACATAATTGTGTATATCAGACAAAACTTCCATAATTGAAACACAACAATTGTTTTATTCGAAATTTCAATAGCAACGATTTCGCAATGCACGCAACATTGTAACCAACCACCGCGGATAAAGAGGGATTATTGTAATGCGATTTCAAACATTTGCATATCTGTACAAGGTATCATGGTTCGAGACCCGTTGATAAAATGATTAATTGGTTTAATTGGTTCTGGATCGTTTGCGTTAGAACGGTGCCCGCCATCACGTTTCGGCCATCATGTTCAAATATCGTTGTAGTCAATTTAAACTTTTGTCCGTTACCGCAGTAACTATGTTCCGGTAGGTTAATACAACTTTATGTTTGTTCCGATGTTCTTTAATTAAACAGACCACGTAGAGTACATCATTTACCGTTACGCACGTCCATGAACCATATAAATGAAGAAGAGATTCAACGGGAGGGCATAAAATTTAAAGAGCAATTAAACGAAAGTACGCGAAATCGACGTTTCTCATTCGACGGTAAATTGAACTTTAAATTCCTCTTAAACGGTAAGTTGAAACGATGGGGAAGGTCTTTGAATTTTAGTCTTCGTTATTACGTCATGGTTAGGCGAAAAAATTACTTTCGAGAATGTTAAGTAGAGTGAGGTAATGTGAGACAATGTACCATGTATTCTCTTTACTATTTTCTCAATATTAATTGTGAACTGTATTCTTTTTACTTTTTGGTCAATATTAATTATGAACTGTATATAAATTATCTTGTGTACTTTACACATATAATATACCAAACTTTGTTTTTATTAATCGAATATTTCGATATAAAATTGTTGTCAATATTCTTTAAATTCGTAATAAAAATATTTTTGGAGTAGCAAAGTGCTTTTTTCAGCTTAGCCTTTTAAGCTATATTATTCGAATTTTGCATTAAAATATGTCTAAATTTCACGATATTTTCGTGTTATCTTTCCAATGTTCTGAAATTGACAATTTTATACGCAATAATCTGGAAACATAAAGTATACGATATTAAAAGATTACAATCTTTCGTACACAGGACAGATTCATGGGTCGATAATATTTTAAACAGTAAGAATCCGGTATAAATCTGTACTATATATTATATTTTATTGAGAATGTACGTGCTGGGAATGTTTTAGCGCACTCTGGGGATACCACACGTGGCGTCTTTTTGTAACTGAATTTTACAAGAAACTTGAAATCGTTTTAACCTAGCCACTCATGTTACGAAGAAAGAATCATTTTTTGGGTAAATCTATTGATATTATATTTTATTCATAAATATTGGTGTGTTTTTTAAAAAATTCGTTGCCGATTGTTCTCTTTTGTCGTCAAAACAAATTTTATAGTAATAAGGTATGAAAATAAAAATTTTTTAAATTTGCAAATTTCTAAAATTTTATGTAGGTAATTATGTAATGAAATAGTTACATAAAGTTATTAAGAAATTTAAATACTATGTTTGTTGAACAATAGTTTACATAAAAATGTTCTTATTTCGATTTTAACTAATTTTGAATATATCTAAATTTATACAATAATTCATGTAATATTTTTATGTATGAAACTCCTTTGATTGGCGGATAATTAAGCAGTCAATAAATAATTAGTTCCTTGTATTTCGTCAGTACGAATTTTAAATTATTAAAATTTGCACGTGGTTTATCTGACAAATGTTTTAAAATATGAACATTCGTGCCCAGTTTAAATACGTACTTCATTAACGTGATATTTTATTAATACTAATTACATTTCGTTATTTTGAATAATTCAAAAGTGTTCCTCCATAATTTTCAACGAATATTAACGTAATTTCATTTTTTAGGAAATATTTAACAATTATCTTCCAGGAGTATGCACGAATAATTAAAAGAGAAATTCATCGATCAAACTCATTGATTGTTAATTAGTTTAACACAATTAGCGATTGAATCGATGCACGGGAAGAGGATTAATATTGAAAGAATTGACAAATTCTTTATTTTTATCGAATAATTACGCATCGATTGATGAAGTCTCTCATCAGAACTAATTAGCTTTCTGTCACAATTACAATCAATTTTTCCTACGGATCGTATAAAAGGGTAATTAAATCTAATGAGGACTTTCATTAGGAATCGAAATGTCGTTACTTAATTAACACGTTAAACAGCACAGTGGAGCCATGTGAAATTCTAACTGTTTCAGTTTTCAGTTGAAACCTTTCATTTGTTGCCTTACGAAGTTAATGTAATATTAATGCAAGGTTAATTAAAAACCTCTGTTTTCAACGAGGTAAACATTTATTTTAATATTGGGCGGAATGGGAAGAAAGGAGAACTGTTTTCTTATTAAAATTTAATTAAATACTCATTCTGCTGTTAAATAATTTATGGTTCACTTAAATTTACCGCTTTAATTTTGTATCTCGAATTTTTGAATTCTTGAGTATTTCGAATATTCATATACATTGATATACTCAGATATACTAATATTTAAATCTTCAAATTCTCAAACATTAAAATTATAAATTATATTTTATCATTTTTTTTTATAATTTTATAAAATATCATATAACATAATATATAATATAATTATACATTATTATACTATATGATATTTTATATTATAGTTTATTAATATTAATAAACTATATAATATTAATAATATTATAAGTACTCAAATATTGAAATACTCAAATGTACAAATATTCAGATCTTCGAATTCTCAAATATTCAAGTATCATATCACTAAAATCGCTTTAAATTGTTTTCCAAAATTATGGACCATCGTCTGACGAAAATTATAACAAGTTTTATGTTTCGAAAGCATATTTAATGCACCATAATCAAAGTAGACGCAAGGAGTTCACGAGTATATGCTTTCGTTCGTAGAATGTGATCGACCAACACATTCACGATTTATCATCGTGTAATCCCATGGAGCAACAGAGTCCTCTGAAACGTATGACAGGGCAAACAGAAACGTTTCATAGCAGGTCTAATTAAAACCAGTGAACACAGGAAATGAAGTGAGCACCGTCGAAAAAGAGGCTGCACAATTTTCTCGTAAGGCAAGACTGGGCAGAGTGTGCCAGAAGTTGTTGAACGGTGACAGACGGCCGTGTAAAAGAGACACAGCTAGACAGTGCAAATTAGCAGCGGCATTAATAAAGCTGAAAGCTTCTTTAAAACAACCCTCCTGGACGAAGGAAGCTACAGCTCGTGTTAGCTATTAGTCCCTTTTGTACACCGACCGTGTTCTCTCTTCTATTTGTTTCTCTTCGAGATGAATCGGCCATTCTTCGAATGCTTAATTGAAAATAATCGAATATCGATATATGGATTCACTGTTCTTTAAATTATGGTCTTTCGAGGTGTTCGTGCTTTTCTGAAGATATTTCAGAAATTTTGAAACTTGGAAATACTTTATTTTGTAAAATTGCAATGTTGTAACTTTGCAAAATTTCAATTTTCCAATTCCATAATTTTCAGATATGTACAACTTCGAATTCTCAAATTCTCTAGTCTCAGATTCTTAAAACTCCCTTTCCGAAAGTTTACATTCCCAAATTGATAAATTCCTGAATTAAAATTTTTTAAATGTAATTTAATTACTGTAATTGAGACAGTAAGTAAGACAGTAAATTGCAGTAATTTTACTTCTGTCTTCCTGGTAAATTATTCTTCTTCAAATTATTCTGGTTAGTTTAGGTAGATCAATACGTGTGTGTCAATATGTCCACATGTCTACATCAAGTAATTTTATTACTGTCTTTCTGGTCAATTGTTCTTCCGCAAATTATTCTGGTTAGTTTAGGTAGATCAATACGTGTGTGTCAACATGTCTACATGTCTACATCAAGTAATTTTATTACTGTCTTTCTGGTCAATTATTCTTCCGCAAATTATTCTGGTTAGTTTCGGTAGATCAATACGTTTGTGTCAATATGTCTACATGTCTATATCGTATTATTTTATTATTGTCTTTCTGGTAAATTATTTATTCTGGCTAGATTACTTGAAATAACATATGAGTGTATGGAAGGTCTACATCATTATGACATCTACATGTGTCTATTATCATTATGACATCTACATGTGTCCATTACATTATGACATCCATTATACGTCGACAAAACCATAGAAACAAATTCTAAAATAAAATTACCCTGTTTACACGATTTTTCGTGAAAACATTTAATTCCATCGAACGGCTGTAATCCTCGTAAGCTACTTACTCATCTTGAAACGAAGCATCAAGAAGGATTCAATGAGTCCCTCTCGAAACCCCGTCACTCCCCTATACAACCCTGCAACCCTTAACATTCATTTCCCTTCTATTCTTCGCGGGCTCCCTTCAATGCTGCCCTCCATTCGCACCTCCCCTCTCGTACTACAGCTTTCCAACCTGCTCTTCTATCAAGGTGAAAGCTCTTAATCTCGAAATACGCCATGGAACATCGTCTGGGCCGAAGATCTGCTTCTCTCCTCTCGTGTTTACGCGCTGGAAAATCAAGCGGTGCGAGGAACCTCTGGCTTTGTTTCATTGCGATGTGCAGCGAACGGTCGAAATAAAGAGAGAGAGAGAGAGAAAAAAAAAGGGAATAAAAATGTCGCCGGGAGGAATTTGTACGAGGATTTTCGCTGTTGGCTCGTCACACGATTGGCTTAGAGAAGAATGGAGGCTCCGGCCAACCTGAGAGAATAAAATCACTTTGGAACGAGTCATTTGTGTCTTCGGATTTACGTGCTTCCTTTGAAACGAACTGCCACATCTCTGCAACTTCGAAATGGAGAGAACGTTCAACTTGGAGTCGGGTTTTTTACGTTTTTGACCTTACGGAAGTTCGTTCGGTCGATTTTCGATGTGAAGGAAGGAATCGTGGAGTATATTTACTGAAACGTTTTTAATGAGTGTGATATGTTACATATACATGTTACTTGGCTGGTAATTGGTGAAAAAAATGTCTACTTTTTTAGTGTGGGGTTGTGCAATTTGGAATATTGGGATTTGAGATTTGGGGGTTTGAGGATTTGGGGATTTGGGAATTTGGGGATTTGGGCATATTGGGATTTGTGGGATTTGGAGATATGGAGATTTGTAGGATTTGGGGATTTGTAGGATTTAAGGATTTGGGGATTTGGAGATATTGAGATTTGTGGGATTTGGAGATCTGGGGATTTGTAGGATTTGGGAATTTGTGGGATTTGGAGATCTGGGGATTTGTAGGATTTGGGAATTTGTGGGATTTGGAGATCTGGGTATTTGTAGGATTTGGGAATTTGGGGATTTGAGGATCGTGAGATTTGTAGGATTTGGGGATTTGGGGACTTAAGAATTGGAAACTTTAGGAATTTGGGAATTTGGAAATTTGAAAACTGGGAAATTTGGAGATTTAAGAATTTGGAAATTTGGAAATTTTTAAATTTTGGAACTTGGAAATTTGGATATTTGGGAATTTGGGAATTTGGAAGTTTGGAAATTTGGGAATTTGGAAGTTTGGAAATTTGTAGATTTGGAAATTTGGGAATGTGGGAATTTGGAAGTTTGGTAACTTAGCAATTTGAAAACTTGAATACTAGGAAACTAGGAAACTAGGAAACTAGGGAATTAACAAAGTAGGAAATTAGGAAACTAGGGAATTAACAAACTAGGAAATTAGAAAACTAAAACTTGATAATGTAAAATCTACTAATTTAAAAATACATCAATTTGCACATTCAAAAATTGAGATTTAAAAATATTAAAGTAATATTAACCTGCAGATACACGTATTTACAACATATAAAAGTCTACAAAAACATAATCTATAAAATCTACATCTTGTATATCTCACAAATTACAGGCTACCCGCAACTTCATACCTAGATATAAATGCATATCTGTCTAATCAATCACAGGAACTCTTGCATCTCGCAATAAAGATAATATCGTAGACCCTGACGTCACGGTACATAAACGTGAACATTAACGAAGGTGTTAATTATTATTCTGAATAATATACAGGACAATTGCAGCATCCTCTCTTTGCGAGAGAATTGTGCAAACACAATTTATTAAGGAAATATCTCCATCACGTGAATTTCAAGGCCCACACGTATATAACCGTAGCATTTATACAGAATATTGTATGTTCCTTCGCAATCGTATTTTAAAATACTTTACATAAATGAATAAAGCTGCTTTGAGTTGCAAATTGAGACATTTATTCTCCAAATTAGTCAATTTAAATTAGTTTAGTATGCAAATCGAGTCGCGTATGGACACTGTTCATATTTATTAGGAGAACAGAAGAGTAATATCTTTTTACATTACATTCAAATAAATTTTTAACAAGCTCTTATTTTTAATGAACGATGTGATCCTCCTTGTCAACCTTTTGCTATCGGTGTGCAAGTTTTGGTTGTCATACTAATTTTCAAAATTTTTTGTCACTTGCAATGTGTAACGATCTGAATTAATGAAACCACCTTTGACATTTACAAACGTAATGCGCTTGGATAAACATCAACTGTTTTTGGTAGCAACTACCCCTGTGGAACTCGAAAAGCATACAATGGATATGTACCTCTTCTGGTACTTGGCTGACCATTTCACATAAAATTGCAAAAAAAAAACAATTCTAACCTTACAATGTCTTAGATATTAAAGTATGCGCTGATAAATGAAAATCAAATATAGACATATTCAGAACTTTCCGGTTCTCTGATACAATTTTACTGACCAATAAATTGATATTCGTTATGGGAGATCTCAACGAGGAAGACGCAGGTTAGAGGATCTTGTTGTTCGACAACTTCACCGCACCCTTGTGGTCCAGAACACAGACCAATATCCTATTTACATGCTTAAATTACTTGTGCCAACGATCGGGGTAACTATCAAATTGAAACAGGTGCACAGCTTGCAAGTTCATCCGAATCAAATTCCGATCGCGACAACAAGTATAATTGATCCATTTGGGACGAAAATGTAATTAACGTCGTGGTACCTGGGGCAGTACGAGATTATATTAATGTTAAGTCTCGTGGTATTTGACGTGACCGAATATTGGCTGTGTTTGAGTAGTAATTTGCTGCGATAATGTAGCGTGATTTTTATTGTAGTAACAAACGTTGTTGTACCGAATGAAATATTGTGCTTGAAATAATATTGTTTTATTTGAAATTGCAGATATCAATTTTATTTCTTTTTTATTTTAATGGGATGGGAAATAAATGGGATTTATGTTACACAGATTTGAAAAGTATATTACAAAATTTGTAAATGCTTCAGAAGACTACTCTTAAAAATTAAAGAACTAGTAACTAGTCTGTACGCTGGTAGCTAACTTATACTAGAAGAAATATATTTTATTCGCAAAATATTCACACGTATGAACCTTTTTACCCGAACCGTACAGGTATTCTTAACAGAAACGTTAAGGAAATAGAAATATAACTGCATATTACATTAATGAATTTAGATGTTCGTTATTAGTAAGCATTATTTGCTTCGCATGTAATTGTTTTAAAATTGACAGATGTCGTGGCATCTGAAGTTCACTTTCATCAAAAGTACACAGCTGAATCCTTATTTTTGGATGTTTTCGAAAAACTGGATAACTACTACCTTTACCTTATTAACTGTTATTTCGTACTTGCATTATTATGTACTTATATTTCGTTCTTGTATTAAGTATCAAATGTAAATGCAAACGTAGCTCAGGAATGCGATCAGTATCCCACAAAATTTCGTCGCAGAAATTACGGCCATATTTGATCTTTTCTGCTCGTAAATAGGAATTCTGTTAGTCGTTGTTTTGGCCAACGATTCATTAGCGACCTGCATTATACAACGTTCTACGTACACGAATACACGGAAATATTCGAACTGCAGTATATTCACAGCTAGAGTAAATATAAATTACACAGAACAGCAAATATCTGCACAACCTCCAGGAATTGCGTAGCAGATACACTCAAAGATAAACTTTCTATAAATTGGTACCGACATCATCGAAATGAATAATAAACAAATTATGTTTTCCAATTAATGTGTAAACTTGATCGAAATTGAAGTGTACAATATTTTTCCTGCGCAAGCATTATAACAAGCAAAATGCAAATAACTGAGATGGGCATGTTTTATTTCAAATAGAAATAACAACTGTAACTAATTACTTCGATTGAAATATCACGTAATTTTGTTTCAAATAACGAGGTATAAAAATACGTAAAAAACATTTGTCGTTTTTAACGATAAATTGCTTTCAGTTAGTTTATTTGTTAAATATTGTTTCAATGAAGCAATCATAAACTTAACTACAAATCCATCACAAAGAATATCAAGTAAATTTAAACCAAAATATTTTCTGCATCAGCAATCGATTTTCACCAAAAATTGCTCAACAAAATAAACTGCTATTTTCTTAATATTACTCAAAACTCGAGTTAAAAACAATGAATTTTTCAAACTCAAAAGAATCATATAATAAAGAATTGAATTTCGAAGCTCCATCGTAGAATGACAGTTAAAATTCAGATTTGAAAAAAACCAGAGAATATCGGGAAATGAAAATAGGGGAATTTTTATCTTCACCGCTATCACCGATCATGTTATCCAATATTATCAACGGACCGCATCCGCTCCAAGACAGGGACTCGAAAATGGGTCGACTCGTGTAATGGTTCGTTCGAATCCCTGGAGGCGAGGCGACCAGCCAATATTGTATTTACATGGCCGAATTAGTTGAGCCAACGAACAGCCATCGTGACCAGCACTTTCCTGTCTATTGCCATGAAATTTCGTTTCAACGTAGCGAACCGCGTTTCCCGAAGCTCTAGAAAATGTATGGAAAAAGTTCTAGCGCCTTCATCGTTTCATTTCGTTAATAAAATCATTGGGCCAGGTTAATACATGCTGGATGGAAAATATGGTCGGTGATTTTCGAAGGATTTAATAAATCGTGTGTTGTACTGAGTACAACGTTTAGGTCTTTGAATATATTTTCTGTTATTTAACAACTTAACCTATAAATTTTTTGTTAGCTGCGTCCGTCAGAATTACCTGTTTAAGGATAGTTACAGATGTCAACACACGAGCGGGAAGATATGAACACTATAACCTACAATTTTCTCGACAGTCACATAGTTAATTATTCATACTTGAAAACAACTGACAAAAGTTAGAATGTGACCTCATGCATTTAGGGATCCTTGATTATGCAGATTATAATCGGAACCCAAAATTTAGTTCCAGTGAAAATACAAGTTTATCACATTCGAACTGTAGTGTGCGTCACGAGTGTGACACGATATTGTAGGTCAAAGGGTTAATTATATAGAAACGATATAAAATTATGATATATTTTAATTAGATTGATTATAATTAAGATTGTGGTTTGTATTATGTGTTATATAACGAGACAGTGTAACTCTCATTTTATTGTTAGCATTTATGTTGAGAGGTAACCACTTTATATTAGAAATGTGAAATTTTATTGAAAATTAAGTCATGAAAAAGTTAGGTAATTAGAATAATACGAAATTTGAGAATTATAATATTAAACAATTAGATGATTAGAAAAATGGGAAATTAAAGAGCTAGAAAACAAAAAACTAAAAAATCAGAAAATTGAAAAATGAGCAAAATGGTAAACAGAGAAATTAACGAATTGGAGAATTAGAGATTTGGGAAAATTTGAAATTGAAAATTAATAAGTCGGAAAATTAGAAAATTATGGAATCAGGACATTAAGGAAACAGGGAATTAGAGAATTAGAAAATTAGAAAACTAGAGAAGTGGAAAACTATAAAATCATAAAACTTAAAAACTAGAAAACTAGTAACTAAAGAAATTCGAAAATTCAGGTGTTTGGAAAATTAAAGAATTTGAATGAAAATGAAAAATTTGCGAATTCGGCTCTTGATAGTTATCTAAATCAATTCCAAATATTAAATTGAATCATTGAATTAAGCCTTTAACCCCCAAACGGGTTGAAAGATTAATTGGAAGGTAAATTGCTGTTTAAGAGTGAGAAGTGGTCGAAACGTGGCAATGGAAACTTCCTTGAAGAACGATTGAGACGTGTTGGAACGCGAGAAACGCGAAGAATTTCTCGACTAGCGTAAAACACAGATTCGAAACGTGCTTGCTTTAACTATCGAGCAAAGGTTCGCAAGAATAAAAGAATACTAATCTGTGGTATCTGTAGACAAAAGCTGTTCTAAAGATAGGGTCTGATATGCAAATTTCCAGATTTCAGAATTTTAGAATTCATTTGCATATTTTAGAAATTTCACTTTACAGAGAAATAAGTACACTTTACAAGTTTTCTAATTTTCAAATTTCCTGATTTCTAAATTGGAAGTTCTCAATTTCCCAAATCTCGATTGATCCAAATTTCTAGATTCAGTTTAGAATTTCTCAATTTCTCAAATTTGCAAACTTTCAGGTTACGAATTTTCAAAATTATAAATTCCATATTTTTCAAAAATTCGGACTTCCAGATATTCAAATTCCTAACTCCCAATTTCTATAATTGATCTCCATTGTTCGAAAATTCCAATTTACCATAATTCGGAATTACCAAATTCACAAATTCTGAATTTCTAAATTTCTAAATTTCTAAATTTCTACGTCCATTATTTTTTAAATTTAAAAATGTCCAAATTCACAAATTCGCAAATCCTTAAATTCCCGAATTTCTAAATTCCCAACTTCGCAAATTTCCAATTTCTCATATTCCCAAATTCCCAAATTCTCCAACTCTCCAAATCCCCAAATCCAAAATTTCTCTGCACTCAAATCTCTAAATTCGCAAATGTCGACCTTCCCACATTCAAAAACCCAAAACCTGAAGAACAAAAAAACTTCAAATCCCCAATCTCGAAACACGAATACCCCAGCGACCTTCAACTTCACACTCGATCCATCACCGTGCGAAACTCGATTCGCGAGTCATCTCCCGCGCGTCG
The DNA here is from genome assembly GCA_945859555.1 of Megachile ligniseca. NCBI lineage: Eukaryota > Metazoa > Arthropoda > Insecta > Hymenoptera > Megachilidae > Megachile > Megachile ligniseca. The sequence goes on from OX243780.1 coordinate 5,317,199, forward strand.
AAATTGAAAGAGAAAACCATTTAAAATTACCCGATGGAGCGTTTCTGTAAGACCTTCGAGAAAACTATCGTACAGCGAATATAATCGTAGTTTATCGAAGAGAACGCCGTTGCCGAGGAATCTATCGATTCTGGGGGAAAGCTTCTAGGCGTAAAAGAGTGTTCCACTCGAGGGATTTCTCGGAGACGAGCATCGTCTCGCCGGTACGTGATCGTTCGTACTCTCGGCGTAAAACCAGCCGAGTTTCCCTCCGTTTTTCTATCTGCCATCTAAGCCACGAGTATTCTTCACGGCAACACGAACCGGAAACAATTCTTGTACCGCTTCGTTGATACGAACAAACGCAACGGAGATACAGCGGTAGGCTGCGCGAAGCGGAATTTGCGGATACACTCGGCTTCCAACTGAATCGATATATCGTTTCGTGAGAGCGCTCGCAATTTCAGCCATTTTTTTCTTTTCATCTTCTCGCCGACGACGACCGGAAACCCAGAAACCTTTGCATTATTTATGCGCGTTCGCTTGAAAACGATCCGACGCTGTTTCGACAACGATCCTGGAATCAAGTACACACTTGCGTTTCAATATGGCAACTGTATCGACACCTGATATGATGAATATTTTTCATACTGTTTGTAACTGTAGAGTAAACTGGTACCTCATGCAGATTTGAATGTGTACTTCAAATTTACCTGCCTGTAGAGTACCTACAGGTGGAACAATAAGATTTTAGGTTGAACAATGAGATTTTTTAAACAGTTTGCTTAATTGGTAATAGTTTTTGCCCCCCAAATGGGGTATACAGTTAAAATTTAATACCGTAATCACAAATGAGAATGTTTAGTTAGATATTCTTTATAAGGTTATATGTAAGGTTAGATATTCACTTTAAGGTTATATATGTATAAGGTTAGAAGTTTTCTATAAGCTTGTTATACAAGGTTAGATATTCTCTTTAAGGTTATATACAAGATTAGATATTCTCTATGAACTTATTATATAAGGTTAGATATTCTCTATAATGTTATACGTAAAATAAAAAATTTCATAAATGAACAAGGTTAAAATAAAACTGTAGTTAAAATTTCATAAATGAACGAGGTTAAAATAAAATTCTGATTAAAATTTCAAAAATGAACAAGGTTAAAATAACATTCAGGATAAAATTTCATAAATGAACGAGGTTAAAATGAAATTCTGATTAAAATTTCGAAAATGAGAAAAGTTAAAATAACATTTAGGTTCAAATTTCATAAACGAACAAGGTTAAAATAAAACTAAGGTTACAATTTCATAAATGAACAATGTTAAAATAAAATTCAGGTTAAAATTTCATAAATGAATATAAACTTGATAAGTTCTCATTACATTGATCGAAGAAAGCAGCCATCGCGATTCGATTCCTTCCGATCGAGGACAAAGCAAAGTTCGCTACCGTATTTACTAAATGACTTCGAGTAAATCGAATGCATCTCCTTCCAGCCTTAACTCTCCGTCAACGTCTCCTTTTATCTCCGTAGCGTAGTTTTTCCGCTCGATTTTTAGCCAGTCGCGTCGTCGCGAGTTCCTTGTTGTAAAATATTCGCTGTCGCTGCAACTTCTTCGCGACCGTGTTTTATATTTCTATGCATGAAATTCAAATACACCGTGTCATGTTGCGCCGCGAACATCGTTGGACGTGCATTTTGAAGTAGGTGGATTTAGAATCGTTTCGAGGTACGCATACCTGGGATAAGAGATGAGAGATGGAGAGATTTTAATTACTTAGAATCAGTGGTACTCGATGGAGGAACTATTTGAGAATGTACGTTCATGTAATCGAGAAATGGGTCGAATTTTATTGTTTCGAATCCTATGCACTATTTATTTGATTTTAGATAGCTTGACGTTTATTTAATTTCAACTAAAGCATTTTTAGTTTGTTTTAATTTTTGGAATAATTAAATGTACATTCTCTCATTTAACCGGTGTGCAATACACACTTATTCTGAAATTAAAAATGAAGTTGAAAAATAAACAAATGATAAAACATAAATTAATATACACATTAATTCTTTACCTTCATGAAGATTAGCAAAGATTCTAAAGGAATTGTCTTAATAAATTTTGTAAGTTAAAATGAAAAACTTGTAAAAGGGTCATTTGACTTTTTTTAGTTTTAGTGTTAAACTTGAGTCTAATGGACTTCCTGCAGTCTTTCTTCAGAAAAAAAACTGCATCTACAATTTTGTATACTACATGTATAGTACTACGTTACCAACAACGTAAATGTAACAATGATTAGACAATGTTAAATAAGTGAATTATCTGTTGTAGGACGACAGGAAATAAAGAAATGTCATTAATTTTATTACAGACAATTAATTATTTCACCTTGTAGTACGTAGTCTGTCATAAGAAGTAATAAAACCAACTTATTTTTCATTTTTACTGCGTCCTTTCCCATAAAGCAAGGTGGTTTTCTTCACAGCAATTTCTCTCTGAAGCAACATACTTTTTTTATATGCTCGTTTCACGAGTTGAAACGGTGTCACAAGTGTTCTTTAATATTATAACTTTCTAAACGTTTTTAATCACGCGGAAGTATAAAAAACATATGCTCGATGTTACTTTTGCGTATTCATTCGTGAGATATTAAATATATTAGAGATACTTTTAAATAATTTGAATTATTTAATCAGAAATTGGTCAAGTAATTTTTCAAGATTATTTTTAAATTATTTAACTCAAAACTAGTCACTCGATAAACATAAAATGATTTATTGAAATTACTTTTTTAATTAATTCAATTATTTAAATTTTCTGTTGAAATTTGAAGTTTGACGAAAATGAATGAAATTAGAAAGGCTCGTTCATCTGGCGATATAACAAGTCTGCTATATCCTCAAAGTCAAATGTTCTTCCCACATTTTTTATTATACAGTAATTTATTATTATGATACATAGACGCAGATATAATTTTCATATATGAAATAATACATAATAGATACAGAAGAATAAATAAAAATTCGATGGTACAATAAACAATACAAACTTGAGTAATGCAATATAACAAACCTGATTTTGATCATTTTCACATATGTTGTCAAGGACATCTCCCTAAGTAATGTCTTGGAAATTTCAGGCGTTGGTCGTTGTTTAATTACAAGTTACACGCAAAGAAAGCATCAATAAAATAATTTTCACATACCGTGAGAGCGTGTGTAACCTAACCTAATCCAACCTAGCCAGAAAGGTAGACATTGGTTTCACGCTTCGTTGATTTCTACTACAAGCCCATTACCACCGATTTGTCCTTGTTCAGAGTCCCTAGAGTCTCTTGGGTTTGGGTAGAGTTAAGGAAAGCTCTTTTAAATTGCTTTTTAGATCATAACAGTTAAAATAATAGCTCTACATAAAAAATGTATATAATGTTTTTTATAGAGCTTTTTAAGAGCATCATATTTTGTTCGAAACTGTTTATTCTAAAATTGATAGTTTAAGAGATATACAGTAAAATAGAACGTTTTATAAAGCAAAACTTTCACGTACCTCTTTGTAAATAACTCTTCGACAAACAATAATTTTCACATATATTGTAAAGGATGTCTTAAGTAATTTTATGAACGTTTATGTCGATTGTTTGGCTGAACATTACACGGCTTCTCTGTACAACAGAGTTCGACACGAATTATAACATACACAGCATTACAATGTGTAACAATTGTACTCTACGCGAGTACATTGTAATGAAGTTTTTCATGATTAAATTATCATTTAGCGTCTAAGACGTTAAAGGTTAAATTTGGTACTGCTATTTAAATTTATTCCATCTCTCTCTAAAAGTAATTTCTTCGTCAGTGTCTAGTGTACCTACCCCTCGGTATTTTCTTGCGACGTACACCGGATTCCTGTGTCCAGAAAGAACCGTACAAATGCGTCCTGTTTTCCGTTGTCCTTTCCGCAACCCTCCGCGGAGATAATAACGATCTATGGGAGGCTGCATAGTTTTTCAGGTCAACGTTATCTGATGCGTTCTCGGGGCAAGTACGCGAGCACGCACGTCACGGGAATGTCACAGCAGGGGATGGGTGGGTCAAAAGGGGTTGTTTGGCTCTGGAAGTGACGAGAAATCCCGCATACAGGATCCCTAGAATCCGTGTGTTCTCCAGATGAGAAAATAGCACTAGGTTACACGTGCCGTATCGCGTATCTGCCTCGTAAATTTCCCCTGGCCACGATCTACGTTCTTCTGGACTTTCACCGAGTTCCCGGTTTTATCCAGGGAACATCGGCGAACACGAATCCACCCACGGTTTTTGCGGATGCGGAGACCGGAGGAAAAGGAATGAAAGATTGTTGGATTCGGTGAAGAAATACGAGGCGACATTGCTGGATTTTTGGTGGGGTGGATGGAAACGTATCGTTAATTAGTTCGTGGAAGATTGGCGAGATGTATTAAGCTATGGTTTAATTATCTAATTTGCTAACTTTCAAATTTTCATTATCACAAGTTTACAAATCTAGAAATTTTGAAAATTTAATTTTCAGATTTTCAAAGATTAGAATTATTTCTGAACTCCCGAATCACTAACATTTTGATTTTCCAAGTTTCAAAATTCTCTAATTTTTAAGTTTCCAGATCTCGAAATTTTTAAGTCTACAAAACCTATAATTTCCAAATTCCCTATGTTCCAAATATCCAAATCTACGAATTTTCATATCTCTAAATCTCCAAATCTTCAATTTCCCAATCTTTCAGATTCAAAATGTCCCAAAATTCTATTTTATATTACCCTAAATTTTCCATATTTCAGTTTTAATAATGTGAAATTTATTTCTGTTTCAGGGTATCCCTAACTCGCATAACAGAGAAAAAGGATTACATCTTGCACACGTGGTGAGTTTTTCTTCAACATTACATTCTCTTCATTTGTTAAAAGCAACCTAAAACTTGTCAAATATTCTTTCTAGTCTTATTAAAACCTATAGAGACTCCAATGTAACAATTAACACCAAATAACCTATCACACGGTAATAATAAAGGGAATTGTTTCAAACTAAAAATTTGGAAATCAGAATATTCGAAGATTTGTTAATTAACAAATTGAAAAATGTTCTAATATGTGAAAGAACTTGAATTATTATATTTATAAAAATTTGTTTTATGAAATATATCTGTAAAAATTCCATATTTTCAAATTGATAAATTTTTTATCGATACCTACCATTTCTTATTATTGATCACATGTTATATATGTGTACATAAAGGCGTTCGATTAAAAACATCACTGCATATACTTTTATCATCCTTTATACCACGTAATCCTTTATACTTTGTAAGCTTTAATACAATATCGTTATTACTTTAGGAACTTTTACTTTGTTTTCGTACCATTTTATAGAAGGTGTAACGAGTTTCGAAAGTTTCTCCTTTAAATGAAAAAAAAAAAATCATCTCTACAGCAATACTTGGCGAACTCGTATACGCGTGTCGCGATATTCTTTTATTTTGTAAACAATATTTCTCGCATGTTACACGTTCGGATTAAAAACGTTAATTACTCCGACCGTTTTATGATGTACGCTCTCAGTTGGTTGCAGCTGATACGAACACCAAACGGAATTAAGCATTTAAATGAATTAAACACAATTTCTGTCGCTTTTGCTTTATCGCGTTCCACGAGTAAAATCAAAACTGAAATTTAATTGGGATTGATTGATAAAGGATCAGTGAAAATTTTTTTCCCTCGCATCGTTAACCCGTTGCGATTGTTCCTTTCTGTGTACAAACACATGGAATTCATTGTTGCGAAAATTAAAACGAAAAATGAAACATTGCGAGACTCGGTAACGAATCGAATTTGAATACTGGATCGCCTATTATCAATGCTTTGATTTCGTGCTCGTTAACGCGTTGATTGCCTCAATAAAAATAAGTCGTTATTCGCGTCAAAGTAACATCAATTAGAAATATAATTAATTACTATGTTAACGTAATGATAGTAAATACTTACTTTTACATATAAATGAAATTTTGTACAGCACAATTTAAAATTCTCTTTAAGACACGTAAAACTTGAAGTGTCCCAAAAAAATGGACGTAATATTTATATGTCAATCATTTAATTACAATAATAAAATGTCAATCGGTGACACCCAAATTATTTAAATAACTCAGTAATCAGACAACGATACAAATGAGATTCCAGAAAGAAGAAATTAGTTGTTCCCAGATTTCCTTGTTTATATCTCGCAAAATTTACTGTAATTTCCGAAGTACCGTTAGATGTAATTACCTTGTTCCGACGTCATTTAATTAACATTAACTCGTTCAAGAGATTCTCGACGTTTCTAACGTTTGCACCGCTGGGGAAACATTTATTCTCGAGCAGATTAGTGTTACGTCTAAGTGCATCGGGTAACCAGTAATCTAGGATCAAGGAAACTCGTGAAATTCGGTCATGAAGGAAGCTTGATGGAGATGTTGAGGACAAAGTACCAAGCAAATGATGCTTCTTATCACTGTCGTGGACCGTCATCTTTTTACGCTCCGTAAATCTTCAAGCCTCAACCACGATTAATTTAAATTTATAATACTGTACAGTTCTGACGTTCAGATATAGAGAAAATTAACGAATAATTGACAGTAGAGTTTCAGATCTGGTCTTCTTTAATTTGATATACTTTCTATTTTAAGTGAACAGTTATTTGATAGAGCAGCTTCAACTTCTATTTACGTATACTACGGTATTATAAAATATAAAGTTGCAACCTTTTATCCAGACATTTCTCATTTTAAGTAATTAAATAATGGATAGTTAAATTTCAAGAAACCTTCTCTATTTTAAATAAGTAAGTAATTGGTAGCAGAAATTCAACCCTCCTGTGTCTAAATTTTCCTATTTTAAAATAATAGATGGGTAAGTTTCAACTAACCTATCTATGTATTTTTCTATTTTAATTGAAAACTTAATTTTAATCAAATTCTTATTTAAATATATCCCCTCATTTTAGGTATTTTGTATTTCAAATTGAAGACTATTGCACTATTAACTAATAATTGATACAAACAGATGTGATTGTGCAGGGATTTTATGGGGTTTTAAAATATATACAGGATGATTCATTTATGGTACCACCTAAATTTAAAAATGTTTTAATCAAAAGTTTAATATCTAACAGTGTACAAAAGTGTACAATAATCAGTTTTATAATATTTTAATTTTGTAAGGAAGTATGGACGGTAGTATCATAACATATGTATAGTGTCATATGTGTAGTATATGTTATAGTATATTATAGTAACATATATCTTGTAATATACAATATTTGACCTTCCTACTAAAAATAATACTGAATAAGTAGAAAAGAATATTAGTATATACGGTTTCAAAAACTAATTAAAAACTGAATTTATCAATCATTCTATCTGACAAAATCCGAGGTTTCACGACCTCTTATGAAATATAATACAGGAAAATATTCATCCGTTGAAACACACAGTAAATAATGAACATTATGAGTTCCATTAAATTAAAATTAATTTCGTTTAATTAAACGAGTTCTTAATAAACTTTCGCTAAATTTCAGTAGAACCAAACTCGATCGAATTCAGCATTCGTTTGTTTCGTATCATAAAGAATTGATATTCTACAAAAATTTCACGCAATAAAGAATCGCAGGCGGAGAAAAATCTCGTTAAAGCTATTCAATGTCGAAAGACAAATCGTATTTAACGAAAACCCCTTTGCAGCCCGGTGCAATAGCGATCGCCTACGAAAAAATGGTTCTCTTTTCCAAATTGAAATAGTAGAAAGAGAGAGAAACGATATCGTTGAAAATCTGTTAACTTTCGGAGCAAAAATTGAGTCTCGTCGAAATGACTCGGACGAGAAAAAAGAGTGCACGGGACATTCGAAATTGAATTTCCAATTTTTCCGCGTTCCCGGCACGAGCCATCGAAATCCGGATCGGATAATTTTCCGGTCGGCTGTCACTTTGAGATTCGCGATAATCAAGAGTGACGGAAACGAGGAAACAACTGCGAAACACCGGCTTACAACGATATGTTTCGTTCGTACGCCTGCTGAAAAATATCGAATAAAAAATATTGATGAGCAATTAGAACAAGTATCAGTTAAATGAGCATCAGATGATGAGCAATTAGAACAAGTATCAGTTAAATAACAAGCAATTGGAACGAATATCGATTCAAGCAATGAGAACAAGCATCAGTTAGACGAGAAATTAGAACAATAAGAATTTTTCAAATATTGAAATCGTTGCATAAATATATCTCCGTTTTTATTAATTTGAGTGTTTAACTAATAATTCGTAGCTGATTTAAAAATTTAATTTCGGGTATTTCAAAAATATACCAAATTGTGTTCTACATACAAAAATACGGAACTTAATAATTTATCGTGCTATGACCGCCATGAATTATATCGAAAATTCGATTTGACGTACTGCCAATAACATATTTCACTACATTTTTGCCCGACATTGTTCCATGCGACAGCCATTAAAAGTTTTTATTCTACATTTGAATATATGGGATTATGTGAAAAATTCGTTTGTACCAATAGTCCTCATAAATTTTCTATGTGATTAATAACAGGACGTGCAGGGCAATGCAAATCCAGGACTACCTTCAGTAATAACTAGAATCATTCACCTATCAGTAATTATTAAAATTAAGAGAATGACACCACTAATTTTCCAGTTAAGAGAAATCTTCCATATGAACCTCTTGCTCTGTCATTAAATAGCGAGAGTCGATGCCTGGACATTTTTAAGCCTTCTACATTATGTAACAAGACCACTTTTAAAAAAAACCTAAGTTACACAAATTTGAAAAGTATAAAAAATTTGGAAATAAATTCACGGTGCTTTTTTTACGAATAGTATTGAAATTTTTACTTTTTGTACGTTTGAATTTGGAAAATAATTTATTCAAACACTGCTGTTCGGTGCAGTAATTGCGAACCGGTGTTGAAGACGAAAAACATCTTTTCTCGCTTTGTTGCTTTCGATTTTTAATCAGTTCGCTGTTTAAACATTCATGGTAACTGGTCCTGAGAACGCCAGATATCGATCGTTACGGTGAAATAAACCGAGGTCTTGCTGTTTGTTATAACAAGACAGAAACATCGAGCGATTTGTTGCAAATGGGAAGAGAAATAGCCGTGAAAGAATATCGACAAACATTTCAAGAAAATACTCGATTCTCCACGCTTTTACGGGGCTCAACGAATGTAAATGTGTTCTCCTCTTTGTATTTATTTTACGGATTTGTTTTCTCGGAGCAGTAGCTTGTTTGTTGATGTTGCGTTGCAGCGCCGTGTTTCCCTTTTTGCTTTTCGTTTCCTTTACAGTGGACATCGACGGGTTTATCGGTGGCGTTTCACGATACGTCTAGGTTTGTTTTTAACATTGTAACTGGCAACTGAGTATTCTTTCAAATTAACATATTATTACACTTTCAAATTTTATCATTATTAGACTTTCAGTTTTTTCATTTTCAAATTATTACATTTTCAAATTTTTGTACTTGCAATTCTGGAATTTGTGGATTCACTAGATTTAATTTCTATATTCTGCAAATTTAAATTTTCAAATTTTCGAATTTGCAAAATTTCCCAAATTCTCAGATTCACGTTCTTCTGCTTTCTAAATTTCCACATATTTGAATGTCTTCATTTCTAAATTTCTCGATTTTCAGAACTCCTAATTTCCTAATTTCGAAATCTCTCAATATCTAAATGTCTCAATTTCCAAATCTCTCAATATCTAAATTGGTCAATTTCCAAATCTTCCAATTTCCAAATCTCTCATTTTCCAAGTCCCTCGAATACCAAATTTCAAAATTTCTCAACTTTTAAATTTTTTAACGTTTAAATTTCTCAGTTACCAAATTTTTTAACTTCTAAATTTCTAAACTCCTAAAATCTAAACTTCTAAATTTCCCAAACCCCAATTTTGTAAACTTATAAATTAAAAACCGAGTTTTACCAGCAACGTAAATGGCAATATAACGAGAGGTTACTAAACTTCACAAAACTGAAACAAACGCAGTAAAATACGATTTAGATCCGAATAAAAATATTTAGTAATCGTTATCGCATCATAATTTCAGTTTGTCATAGAACACATTAATTATTGTGTCAAATAAAATAAAAAAGAATTAAGGTAAAAATAAAGTTTCTTCGCTAGAGTATGTATTTTACCAAAGAAATAGTGTTTTCAGCTGAAACGGTTAAATAATGACACGCAAACGGGTAATTACAGTTTCCACAAAGTTTGCTTTACGGTAATTTTAAAACATTAATTACGGACACGCATAATGCTTTTATCACGCCTGTTAACGTTCAGTATGTTACTGGCGGATATTTGCATTAGCGAAATCATAATTTTGACACCCATAATAAACGAAACTACGTTAATTATTATACTCTAAATGGTGCTATGGCGTTGAAAATTCAAACGAACCTTGTATTGATCAGTGTATATTGTGATACACGAAATATGTAAATATTGGAAGTGAAAATTTCAGTAAAATCAAGAAACATGTTTTTGTTCAGTTTGCCATTTATGTTTTTAACCATTGTGGCGGACAAATGCAACTGGGCGGTATTAATGTACAGTCGGTTTGAAAATTATACAATCTCAAAATTTTTTTATTTCAAATTTTTTACTTTTGTGATTTCTAAAATAAATTTACGATTTTGATCAATTTTTAGTAAGGAAATTCGAAATCTTTACTGTTAGATAATTTGATAATTTTTAAACTAGAAATTTCTGTGATTGGGGATTTTTTTAATTCAAATTTCGGTATATAAAATTTCTGTTGTCAAATTTCTAAATTTTCAAATATTTATTGTTAGATTTCCATACTGTCAATTTTCTAAATTTTCAAATTACTATATTACCAAATTTCCAAATTATCAAATTTCTGTATTACTAAATTTCCAAATTGTCAAATTTATATTTTACCAATTTTCGATATGTTCAGATTTTGCAACTACAAATTTCCAAATTGTCAAATTTGAAATTTTCAATTTTTTAAGTTATCAAAGCTTTAAATAGTCAAATTACTACATTTAAAAAGTTCTATATTACTAAATTTCCAATTTGTCAAATTTCCAAATCTGAAAACCCACAAATTTTTATAATGAAAGTATCAGTTTTGTATCTATTTTAGAGTTTTTACAAGAATATTTTTCCTTAAAGAAGTTAATTTTGAAAAAAACAAGTTAAATCAATAACTACGAACCAGTTTACCGTGGCTATCGACAAGCACACGATTCTGCTGCTCCCCAGAAGAAGATATGGGGTTTCTTTGAAGTAGCCCAGTTACTCTATTAATCCCTCGGGATCGTGAAAAGAATATTTCCATCGACGGACTTTTACTACTTTCAACCTGTATCGGAGAATATCCTGTTACTTTCCCAGAGTAATTGTGTGTAGTCGAGCCGAAGGCTCCGTAAATTGATTTTGCTCAAGAAGAAAATAACAAAATATCTTATTTCCAACTTATTTTATATTTGTTATATTATTTTTATTTTACGTTAACAAGTTTTTTTTCTAAATATTTATAATCTCAAGATTTTTATAGAAGAACCAGTTTTTAATTTTCTATTTGTAGTAAATGAAAACTTAAATTTCTAATTTTGTACTTTTTATGTATGAATTTATTTGTAATTCTGTAATTTTTTGTAAATGAGTAAATTTCTAATTTTGTTTATTTTTGTAGATGATCAAATTCATAATTTTGTACTTTTTATACATAAATAAATTTCTGATTTTATATCTTTTTGTGAGTGGACAAATTTCTAATTTTGTATTTTCTTTGTAGGTGAATTATAACGGGTAATGTTCTTCATATTTCCTATATTTATTTATTTACAATAAATTACTTTGATTCGCCATCGGATATCCGTTTTAATCAACCAAGCAAATAAATCGCAACAGATTTATCGTTCTTGTACTTCGTATTCGTTGTCGATGATCGAAAGCGCTTGTCAGGGATACAATAAGATAATGAGAAAAGCTAACAAAGAGGAGGAAGCGGAAAAAGGAAGCAAGAGGAAAGGTCAAATATTCTAGAAATCGATGTAGGTCACGGTCCGAGATAAACCGGTGAAATTGAATTTGTTCAACAGATGACACACACAGTTTAATTAAAATGGCTTTGCCTGTATTTAGATAAAAAAGAGAGATTAAAGTGCTTCAATTCTATCTATCCGATTTAGAATATTTCAAATTGGTTGTTTTATGTGATGAAAGAATATTGACACATACTTCTGGTTGAACGCTTGATATATTGGACATTCTGATGTTTTTATCGATGAAACTTATTGATAGAACGTATTATGTGTTTTAGTGATGTGTCAAATTACTGTGACTTTTAACTGTTGTGGTGTGATTGCATAGTGAGTTATTTTTAAAGTCATGTAATTCACAAGTGACATTTAACCTAAAATTGATGTACGATGCACATGATCACAAAAATTGATTTAAGATTACAAACTCCAAAAAAGGTATAACACAAAGAAGTTAAATAAAAATATACATTCGTACATTGAAATTGACAAGAAATTGAATTTCTTCCAACGAATCCATCGAACAAATCACGTGAACGAAATTTCTCATATTTCTTGCGAATAACTTAACCTGTCTTCCGAATTTCGCAACGTTATTGTTTTCTGGCCATCCATTTCTCAAAACAAAAAGCATCGCCCTCAGCATCAGAAAGTTTTTGCCAGCGTCATAAATAATTCCCGACGTTATGTCGTTTTAACGCGTTGTTGATGGCGAGAAGCTTGTAAAAAGCTCGCCGTCAAGCTTTCGCGGTTCGTGGCCACGAAATACATGGCAATTAACGTTTTTACGAGAGTATCGATGAATTCCACGCGACATTTACAACGTGGCACGAGTTCTTTGTAGAACTGTTGGGCTTTGAACTATGAAAGTCTCGAATCACTGTTCCCTTTGTATCGCAAATCGTGTTACTCTCTTGTGGTTGGAGCTTTAACGTTGTTTCATGCCAACGTTGTTTCATAACAACTTTATGTTTTTTTTTTCTCTTCTCCATTCGTCAGTGTTAGGTATGAATTTTAGTAATTGAAGATATGAAGTTTGCTAATCGAAGAAAATTTTTATTCTTAATCAACAGTTCTTGATCAAGAGTTAGGAATTTTATGAGGGTGTTTAAAAATTTTAGATGGTGTTTGTTTTTAACAAATTTTACATAGGGATTCTTAACAATTATTTTACTTTGTTATACTTAACAATTTTTATTATATCATTATTTTTATTATTCTTTACCATTTTTATACTTTATTTGTTAGATGACTTACATTGATAAAGGTATTCTATGTTGATTATTTATGTTGATAAAGATATTTAACTTAATATTTTTTATATACTTATTCAACCGTGTAAATGTTTTCTGTTATTTATAGAAATTATATTTTTTCGTTTGTAATTTATAAAAATTATTACATTGTACTAATTGTATTACCTTACAAACTTTAATTTAATTTTTCCAGTAAATTGCTGAATTTTATTTCTACAAAACATAGGACTTGAAAAATAGAGTTAGAAAATATTTTTAATTTATACAAAGAGTTAAATTAATTTTGTAACAAATGTACACGAATAATACAGTAAGCACGATTATTTGATTCATAATTTAAACTTCACATCTCCAAGTCTTCATAACAATTTCGAAAATTTGTAAGAAGAATTTATCAACGTATGTCTGATTATAAATGTTGAAGGCATGTAACGTTCCTGTATTTCAATCGAGAAATTGCAGTCGCGAAGAGCGAGAAATCGCGTATATCTCGTAACGAAAGACAAGGGAAGTCTCGAAAGACACGTCGGCCGACAAGAGAAAAAGAAAATGGAGGAAACACTGTTTCGAGACTTTAGAAGTCTCGCGAAACCGAGTTTCTTCTTGCTTCTACTCCACCTGCTTGTCAGATTCTTTACACGCGAATGTCAAAAGTCTGTGCTGGGATATCATAAAAATCGTTTAACGAGTTCCCTGGCGATTCAGGTGTACAGAATGTGACATCCTGTAGAATATCTAGCTTGAAGTAGAGAAAGATTCATCGAGCGCCATCGTGAATCGATACTTGTCGAGTTTCCTTTTACATCGTTGAAAATTTACAACATAAATATTAAAATATACTTGATAATAAAGAATGAATAACGGTTGTACATTTTTGGGGGGATTTGGGAATTTGAGAACTTGGAGATTTTAAATTGGGAATGTAGGGATTTTAAAATGGGAATTTGGGGATTCGTAGATTTAGAAATTAGGGAAATTTGAAATTTAAGGGTTTGGATAGTTGAGAATTTAGGGATTTGGGGATTTTGAGATTTGAGGATTTTGGGATTTGGGAATTTGGGGATTTGGGGATTTGGGGATTTGGGGATTTGGGGATTTGGGGATTTGGGGATTTGGGGATTTGGAGATTTTGGGATTTTGGGATTTTGGGATTTTGGGATTTTGGGATATGGGGATTTTGAGATTTGGGGATTTGGGGATTTGGGGATTTGGGGATTTGGGGACTTGGGGATTTTGGGATTTGGGGATTTGGGGATTTTGGGGATTTGGGGACTTGGGAAATTTGAGAATTTAAAAATTTCAAATAGGGAAGTTAGAGATTTTGTATTGAAATTTTGGGGATTCGTAGATTTAGAAATTAGGGAATTTTTAAACTTAAGGGTTTGGAAATTTGAGGATTTGGAGGTTTGGGGATTTGGGGATTTAGGGATGTGGGAATTTGAGAATTTAGTGATTTTAAATTGGGAATTTAGGGATTTTAAATTGAGAATTTGGGGATTCGTAGATTTAGAAATTAGGGAAATTTGAAATTTGAGGGTTTGGAGATTTGAGGATTTGGGGATTTAGGGATGTGGGAATTTGAGAATTTAGTGAATTTAAATTGGGAATTGAGGGATTTTAAATTGCGAATTTGGGGATTCGTAGATTTAAAAATTAGGAAATTTTGAAATTTAAGGCTTTGGAGATTTGGGGATTTGAGGTTGTACAAATTTTGAGATTGGAGGTTTTGTGGATTTGGGGATTTATAGGTTTGAACATTTGGGAATTTCGAAACTTAAAAAGTTGAGAATTTAGATATTCTTACTTGGTAATTTAAGAATGAGGATTTCGGAATATATTAACTTGTAAATTTAAGTATATGAAAATTCTTTAATCATTTAGAAATTTGAAAATCGTAGAATTCAACACTTTAATATTTTCAGAAATTGACAATTTGCAAATTTGAAATTTAAAAAATCAGTAAATTTGAAAGTTTGAGAATTTAAAAATCTAAAAATTTGGAAGTTAGAAACTTCACATTCTTCTTGACGTAGAATATTTAAGAAATATTGGAAATAATTATAAAAGCATCAGTACGAGCATCCCAAACACAAAAATTTCAAAGAACAAATTTCGAAAAAATTAAATCTGCATCTCTTAGTATCTCACGCGAATCCACATTCCGTTTAGTGGTAGAAAATATTCTTTCATCCCTTATTCTCCAACTTCGTAACTCTGGTAACCTCCGCGGTCAAAAAAATCCCGTCGAGCTTAAAAGTAGCGCGAAATAGCTCGTTTGAAATTGAAAATTTGTTCGCTGTCGTCCGAACGGACGGAAACCGAAAATCTGGGTTGGCAGCACGCGTTGCAGAATCCTTTCTGTCGTAATTAACTGCGACACTGGGTGGTCTAGCTATTGCTGAAATTCGCGACGTTACAAGCGCACGCATACAAATGCACAGCTACGTGACCGAAATTCCTGCCACCTGTTTATATGACGGTAATCAATGGTCGACCGACTGATCAATTATTCCGCACGACGTACGAATTACCGTTTCGACGATCCCGATGAGAGCGTTGCGCAAACGAATCTCTCCTCTCGGTTTCTTTTTTCCCCGTATTTTCTATCTTTCTCCCCTTTTTTTTTTTGACCGATTCAAACGGAGGAATTTTGCGAGAGACGATGATTACAATGAACGGATAACGCGCCACGAAAAAGTCCTAATTATATCACGCTCGGATTGATTTAACGGTATTAAAATGTGTAATTGAAATTAGCCCCGTTAATTCGTTGCTGCAACCCTGTACTGCTTTGTCGTTTGTACAGGTGGAATGCACAGGTGTAGCGAATTATGTTGGTAACAAGGTCACGCAATCGATTCACACCGATTGTTACGTTGCAGAACTTCGGAGAAATAATGGAGGTTTTCTGTTTGTAGTGGAGGAACATTTTGAGGTTAGGAATTTGTTGAGTTTTTTAGTGAATTACAAATTACAAATTTTTAGGGGACTTGTTAGAAATGTGAAGTTGGTAGTTAGTTTATAACTAACCTTACATTTAAATTGGGTTGTTAACTAGTTTACGGAATTAGGTTGTAAACTAGTTTAAACTAGTTAAATTAGGTTGTTTTTCTCCTGAGTTACAACAATGTTCTTATTATAGTGTCTTAGAACCTTAGAGTACAATAACAAACTTGGGAAAATAGCTTTGTGGTTAAATAATTATAATAAAATGAGGAGAATTGCAACAAATTAGTCATACAGTAGTATACAGCGACTTGGTTTGTAGTATATCTAACTGAACACAAAATATTGATTTAATTTTTTTTTTAACAATAAATATTAGTATGCAATAAATAACATTTATATATGCTTACATATTTAATTGCATTTAACTTGTGTGATTAGTAGAAAAATTAAGTGATAAAGTGCCCATTAATCACCTCTTAATGATCGAATAGAGATGATCTCTATTGCAAACGAGGTTTAATGGGTGCAAAAGGAACCAGCTATTTATAACTTTTAAAATTCGAGATAAAATGCTGATTATAATGTACACGGTTTTAGTAACGCGATAAATCTAACGACGTGCATGAAGAATAATACAATATGAATAATGTATTAACCCTTTAAGGGCCGACATTTTGAATATACATTTCCATATATGATACAAGAAAATGAAGATAAATTTGAAATAATTTATCAATGGCTACTGAATAATTATCTTTTACGTAAAATTTGAGAATGAAAGTTCTAATTTTGTGATAAATTAAACCAGATGTTATTATGAACAACAATTTCTCAAATGACTGGTTTTCAAGTGAGAGGTTAGGTCACAGTGCTTAGGTTAAATATTGAGGTTATAGTTCACTGCTGCATAAATTAATGAAATTATATTATCGATTTACTGTTTGCGTTGATTGACAATTTAGTAATTATAACTTTACTTTAAAATAGCCACAAATTGTATAAACGTAAATGTATATAAAATTGTAAAAATTAGAATATCATTACAGATTATGTTACACATCATCTACACATATGTTATAATACACATAATATGTGTAACGATATAATTTTTACAATTTTCTATACTTTCACATTTATAATACAACTACACCACTCAATGATACACAATTGCATCTCACAATAATAATTAATAATCTGATTAACACGATCGATACAAATAACAAAATATCAAATGAAATACGCTAATCTGATTGTTGAACAATACCGATTAATAATCACTAAATTTGATCTGCTACGTTAATCGAATCACTGAAGCTTTCACCAGAGCTTCCATCAAATCAGTGATTTATTTTACCGATTCAATCAGTGACTATTCACTGTTTTGCACTGACACATAACTAATTAAACACGTTCTTTATATCTGATTGAATTATTCGAGGCCGTTTTCACCGATTGAAACAGTATAGATTATAAATTACTGTCATCCCTCGTTAAGGGGATCATCTTTCTATAAAGTTCTACGGAACCAAAGATTTCTTTGTAGCTGTAAAAACCTTGAAGTTTTAAAATTAATGAACGGAAGCTCCCATGTGGATGTTTCAAAGGCTCTTCGGGTTATAGCGTTAGGATGGACTTATGTACCCAGCTAAACTTCAAATTCAACTTCAAGCTACTAATTACTAAACTTCAAGCGCATATTTCTTCAAACTATGTTTTCCATAACGTTGCGCCATAAATTCCTCAACTTGCTAACCTAAACTGCTATGCGATCTTTATGCTGCAATGAAGTAAGGAGTTGAACAAGAAAATAGCCTGACATAGAGAGAACTCAAAAGCTTGTTAGATTTCGAGATATTGGGATTTCGGGATATAAGGATTTGGGGATATAGGGATTTGGAGACGTAGCTATTTCGGGACGTAGCGATTTTGGGACATAGCGATTTGGGGATATCGCGATTTGGGGATATAGCGATTTGGGGATGTAGGAATTTAGGGGTGTAGAGATTTGGGGATATACCGATTTGGGGACGTAGCAATTTTGGGACATAGCGATTTGGGGATGTAGGAATTTGGGGATATAGCGATTTGGGGATGTAGGAATTTGGGGGTGTAGCGATTTGGGGATATACCGAATTGGTGACGTAGCAATTTGGGGATATACCGAATTGGGGACGTATTGATTTGGGGATATACCGATTTGGAGATGTAGGAATTTGGGGACGTAGAGATTTGGGGATATACCAATTTGGAGATGTAGGAATTTGGGGACATAGCGATATTGGGACATAGCGATTTGGATATGTAAGAATTTGGGGATGTAGGGATTTGGAAATGTAGGTATTCGGACTTGTAATCAATTCAACAATGTATTAAACAAATTAAGGTTTCACGAGATTTTTCATATTAAAGTATGATTTCATACCAAAAATATGTTATATCATATTATACATATTTTATACTATAAATGCACATATGGTATTGTATAATTATTTTGAATAATTACTAAAATTTAATTAGTCGATTAATAGACATTATTCATTAAGAGACATTCATGATATTATTTATTTTATTCACTGACATTTTTTGGGAATATTTAAAAATATTATAAAACGTTTGAAATATTGCATGACTATAATTTCTGTGTTAAGAAAGGGAAGGATATAACAAGTTTTTGTATACTTTAATGGTTATTGTCAGTCCGGAAAGCTTCAGCTGAAATTTGAAAAATAATATGCATAAAAGAAGTGGCAAAGAAGTATGACTCTTGTCGCGTTGTTTCAAAGTTCGTGTGACAGCGGACGATCCATTTTCTTTTTCTCGCAAAAAGTTTGATTCCTTTGATTCTTGTCGCAGGAACTAGGTGGCATTCGTCACAATATTTTTATGTAGCTGTAGATTCCTTCATTACGCGAGAAATTTGTTTAGAACATCATAAAAGTTTGTGAAAAGATTTAAATAAAGACTAGAATACTAGAAAATCAGTTTTATGAATGTTTTAAATACAGATAACATTCTTACACATGACAATAAATATTAATTAAAATACATAAATCTAGCAGTTTAGATAAATATTTATTGAAAGAGTAAGTAAGTGTAACCTTTTAAATAAATAATTAAAACAAAATAAATTAGTATAACCCTTCAAATAAATATGAATTGAAATTGGTAAATATAACCCTTAAAATAAATGTAAATCAAACTAAATAAATCTGACCCAAAAAATAAATATTGTAGCCATGATTTTCGTTAAATTAGCAGGTTAAGGATTTTTGGAGTTTGAAGGATAAAGGAGATCTGGAAAACAGGATTTATTGCACAGGTTAGGATGAGGTACAGGAATCTTGTACAAAGGACAATTCTTTTCTCTCTCTCTTTCTCTCTTTCTCTCTCTTTCTAAATCGCAAGACTATATGTTCTACTTGATTCTAATCAATCAGGCGTCCAGGAGTAACTCTGTTCTCTCCCGTTCGAATGGCGTCCAGGCGTTTTCTCCGAACTCTCCATAACGAACGGGCGACCAGGAGTATTCTCCCGTACTCTCCTGTACTTTACTCGGGGCGTCCAGGAGATGCTCTGTCCTCTCTCGACCGACAGGCGTCCAGGAATATTCACCGAACTCTCCATGTCGGACGAGTGTCCAGGAACAAACTCCCGTACTCTCCCCCTACTCTCCAGGCAGGCGTCCAGGAAGGTTTCGCCGTACTCTCCTGCCGGAGTCTTAGACCTTTTAACCATCTCCAGGCGGGCGTCCAGGAATTGTCGCCGTACTCTCCCGCCGGAGGTTCTATTTTACTCCAAGCAGGCGTCCAGGTATTATCGCCGAACTCTCCTGCTGGAGTTTCCCTTCTAACTACTCTCCGGGCAGGCGTCCAGGTATTATCGCCGAACTCTCCTGCCGGAGTTACCCTACTAGCTATTCTCCGAGCAGGCGTCCAGGTATTATCGCCGAACTCTCCTGCCGGAGTCCCTAACCAGCTAAAGCTTTCTCCAGGCAGGCGTCCAGGTATTATCGCCGAACTCTCCTGCCGGAGTCCCTAGGCTAGTCTAAGAGCGGCCGATGGTCCTTACCTCGTCCTCTCTCTCAGACTGCCAAATAGGCCGACTCCTGTCGCGAGCCTCTAATTTATATTCGCCGGTTGCTATCGCGCGGCCGCGCTATCAACAGTTCGTCGCTAAGTTCGCCGGTTCGCGGCTCGCGGCTCGCGGCTTCGCGTAACGCGCCTTGCCTCCCGCTCCGCTGAGCAGCCTACAATCTTTCGCGTCTTTTACATTATTTTCGTACGCTACAATATTAATTAAAAATAAATAACTCTACCCTATCGAAAAAAGATTAAGGCCAATAAATAAATAATAAATAAGCACACTAAAATGTATTTAGTTCAAAAATTTGTGGTGGAAGTAAATTTTTCCTCAAAGACTAAATGAATATAATTTTATGGATATTTCCAATTTTTAAAAAATGTCAGAAAAATTTAATGAAGAACGACATTCAAGACACTGTTGTTCTTACACACTGTTGCCTGTAATTAGAATATTACACCTGAAATACCGTGAAGAGATTACGAGCTCACAAATCGCATAAAACGCACAAATGACCGGTTACTCTGGAACATGCCGTGCAATTAACATTAAAAATTCCTGCAATGTTTTAGTATCGCGTGTACCTGCTCTCATTACCATAACTGTTGGGCCAATTAACACGCATGCATTAGCATAATTTCGACGGCCTAACAGCCATTTAAATTATCTAAACCCAACTTGCTATTTGAATATTCTATTGAATATTATAGCGTGTTGTCGACCATAACGCGCCCTTATGAAGAAGTAATGCTAGTTTCGACGGAATCTCTAAAATTTGTTATACTAGAAAAGGTTTATAGTTACACAATATGTATATTGTTTAGCATTTGGTCTTCCACAATTTTTGCAATTTTTTCAAATTTTGCAATTTTTTGAAATTTTAGTTTTCACAATTTTTATGTTATAATTATCACAAACTTTACAGTTTTCACTACTTTTACCATTTTTACAATGTTTATAATTTTCACAGTCTTAGCCATTTTCATTATTATTTTAATTTTCATAATTTTCATAATTTTCATAATTTTCATAATTTTCACAATTTTCACAACTTTCATACTTTTCTCAATTTTCAAAATTCAGAACTTTCGCAGAGGTCTTAACATTTATTTTTTAAATATCCAGCCATTATTGAATCGCTAAAAATAAAACAGTGAAATAATGCGATTTTTATACATAACATCATTTATCTTTTAAAAAGTTATACAAAAATCCAGTGACAATTTCGTAAATAAATTAACCGTTTAATTTGTGTCAGTCTATTTGAAATCCGATTATAAGTATTATACATTATGCGGTGATGTAGAACAACGTACATACATGCAAACAGCAAGTGATATAAGTATACGATAAGTCAGCCGGCGTCAGTGGTTTAAGTATACGATAACAGAAACTGCGATGTTGATACGTGCGGGACACATTGTTTCTTGTCATTGATAGTACCATAAATCATAAAATTCATTCCCTGAATAATTAAGAGATGAATGATAACTATTATTACTCGGTTACTAATGCTGATACTGTATAATTACTTTTAAATTGACGATGAAGCTGAAAAATAAATAAACAGAAGATCAAATATGGGGTGGCACATACATTAATCTCAGCTGTGATTTATTAATTTCAAATAGGACTGTAAATTATTATTTAATACTACCGTAATTTATATGTAATTTGAAATAAAAAATCTGAAGGTTTGTTATTTTTTATTTGATTGTTCAGTTACAAGTTTATAATGGTAGCATATAATTGATATTTCACTAAAAGTATTGATATCATGTTACAATGGGACATTGGTTAAATAACTATTGTTGTTTCACTTATATTTTTATGATGATAGTACGTAGTTATTGATAATTTACAAAAATTCTTAACATAATATTACAATGTGATAGTTAAGTGACTGTTGGTTAAATAACTTACATAATTAAAAATACTCATATCAAGCACTTCAAGTTGTCAATTCTGGGTACATCAAAATATTATGAAGATTTTTACAAATATTAAAAATATTAAAAATGTTGAAAGTAGAAACACGTTGGGAAAGTTTTCAACAGTTATAACACTGTACAAGAAATAAATACATGAAATATATTACAGCATAGAAAAATATGAGCACCTTATATGCAGATACATAGATACATGATTTTACAGGACATTAAATCGCCACTTTTACTACCACGATACAAAATGTCATGTCATTGCCACATGACATTGCAAGTCATGGCTTTTACGAGCACCATGACATTTTTATGATAGCTGTTTTCACGCGATTCGGTGTCACGAAATTAAACCGTTAAATAAACATGACAGTGAGCTAGTTCAGGCAGCTGCGTGAATTTGTTATCAAAATTATGTATTTATAACCAAAATTGTGTCTGACACGATAATTAAATAAAAATGTATTCTGCATTTCGTTTGTACGTTGTTTAATTTGTAATTTGATTTACATGTTTTGGTTGGATTTATATGAAGTTGTAATAAAATTATGAGTTTTCTATATTAATTCACCAATATTAAACCTATAGTATCGATCACAAGTTATTATAACAGAAAACAAATATCCAAATATAACAAATTAATAAAAACTAAATTATATTTCCATAATATTTCAGTCTTACGTGTAAACCTGTAAGTTCACCATCAATTTTGAACAACTCTGTACCAATTTTTATTTACAATTCACAATACAATTTACAATTGTGCGTACAAATGCTGTCATACATGTCAAAACAATTCGGATAACAAAATTATTTCACTTCGCCTCTCGATGACGTGCAAAAAGAATACGTGTTAAATAAATATTGCAGAGCACAGTCGGCCGTAAAATCCTTTTTTTTTCGTTTTCTCGTTCGTTGATCTGGGGCTATCGGAGAATTATGCAAATTTCATTCGTGCACGTGGTCGGTCAAGTTATTCCTGGCCTTTTAATGCCGCCTCTGGAACTTCCTAATGAATTTATGGAGAATATTTTACGACAGAACGGGCAACGATGCTCGCCTTTCTAAACAAGAGCACGTGCGCGGGTTTTAAGCGGAAGCAAAGGTAACACGAGAGATAACTCAGTGTAATTTGAATTTTTTATTTCGCGTAATGCCCGCCGGCTCATTGGGATTACAGCAACAAATGTGCGTTCTGCTCATGAGGGGGATTGTTTAATTCCACGTGTTGTATTTTATACGTTGTTTTGTGAGTTAGAAGGAACGGGTTCCTTTATTGTTTCGGAGATTATATTGCATTCGGGTATTACATGATAAATATATCTAAGGTGAATCTGGGTTATCTTGATATTGCATTTGTTAATCCTCATATGAGGAGGTCATCCTCATATGTGGAGCACACGGACTTGTTTTTTGCCAAAAATTCACGAACAGCGACAGTTCTGTGACATGGTGCACTATCATGCAACAGAAACCAACTTCCCGGCCCTCGATATTCGGGCCTCACACGAACGATTCTTTTCCACAAACGTTCCATAACCCCGGATAATATTCGACATTAACATTTTGTCATTGTGGAACAAATTCCCGAAGTATAATACCTTTAGAATCGTTTAGAATTCAGAAAGAACCCAAAACCAGGCTTTGGCTCCACTCTGGCACACGCTGGCTTTATACCACTCGAAGACACGTGTACGGGATAAACAATCGTCACCATAAACTTTTTTCATTAATTCAAATGTTTCTGTAAAAGTTTTACCGAGCTTGAAACAGAATTTAATATTCGCTCTTTGCTCCATCGCGATTTTGTGACACGGTGACGAAAGATTTAAGTTTAATACGACCTTGATCAAGGTATTACCCTTTATATTATTTCTGCATCATAAAAATCGGTCATCTCACCTTATTTCGCATAATTACCAAAATATAAAAATTCCACCGAGAACCTAACCTCTGTCGGAAGAACAAGTGCCCGTTGAACATCGATCAGAAATTCCTGAATGGTATCTGGCGAACATATTCGATCTACAGCGAAGCATCTCCGTGAATATTATCGCGGGCCACGCGTAAATTATGCACAGAGGAAGCGTAATATGCGAAACGATGCCAATGGCGAGGATCTGCTCGTCCATTATCGGAACCGTGACAACGACGCCGACGATGAAGCCAATCGTCGCTGGAGAAAGCAGGACGAACCGTCGCGACGCGCTATAATGTCAACGATAATCTATTCTGCTGACGTTGCACCCTCGTGTTATTGTTTCATCGGATGAAAAAATAGGAACGCTAAGGTCTACTCTAGTAACCCAGTAATGTTGATCGATTCTATAAAAATTAATAAGCTCCGGTCCTTGTTTATCTTATGTCGTTTGGTCAGGAGAGACAAGTGCTGAATTTTCATTTTAAATAGTCAAAACTAACTATTCAGAGATATAACATTAAAACAAAGAAATGTATTTTATATGCAGCAAACCTTGATTATGCAAATTATGGTTGGACTAAAATTTCAAGTCGGAGAGTATTTTTCTATTCCAAGAATCCTAAATTTCCAAATTTTCAAATTCTAAAATTCTAAAATTCTAAAATTCTAAAATTCTAAAATTCTAAAATTCTAAAATTCTAAAATTCTAAAATTCTAAAATTCTAATATTCCCAAATTCCTAAATTCTAAAATTCTAAAATTCTAAAATTCTAAAATTCTAAAATTCTAAAATTCTAAAATTCTAAAATTCCCAAATTCCTAAATTCTCAAATTCTCAAATTCTCAAATTCTCAAATTCTCAAATTCTCAAATTCTCAAATTCTCAAATTCTCAAATTCTCAAATTCTCAAATTCTCAAATTCCCCAATTCCCAAATTCCCCAATTCCCCAATTCCCCAATTCCCCAATTCCCCAATTCCCCAATTCCCCAATTCCCCAATTCTCAAATTCCCAAATACCCAAATTCCCAAATACCCAAATCCCTAAATTCGTATTTCAATCTCAAAAATCTCAAAAATCCCAAAGATTCTAAAAATCCCCCAAAAATCATACTTGGAGTATTCGGTCACCAGACTTGACCCTTAATTAATCTTCCGTACGTTAATTTGGATTATTAGTTGTTGGTATAAAATAATCCATTCCGTGGAACTTGATAGTTACGTGACTTTAAGTCACTAGTCATTGCATGATGCTTGTAGTGTTCAACCTCAAGCAATTCCTCAAGGGTTGTGCAGACTCTGAACACCCCTTTTCGCCCAATCGTAAATCTGCCACGACCAAATGTGTCCAGTTATACAGTTACGATTTCTCTTAAAGGAGCTTTGCAGTTAATGTATAGACTGTAAGCTCTTATTGAATCTCATAAATCAAATTCACACGTCTGAGATCTGACGATAGAATTATTAATTCGATCGGGTAATTAATATTTCGATGATAGCTCTGATAATTATTCAAGGTACAGGTAGTCAAGTTTTTATGGACCGTTGAGTTTCTGAACGGCGGTTGAAATGAATTATTAATTTCATTGTGATTAGTTATTCATTTTATGAGCTATCTATCGGTTGGATAGTTAGGGAAGACTTCTAGAGTATGAAAGAGAAATAATAATATTTTATTATTGAATACATTTATTATTATTGGGATTATTCATATGTGAGCTATTATTGGAGATTAATAATATTAATCAGTTAATAGGGTTTTTTAGGGTTCTCCATAAATCAATAACAATCAATTCTAGTTTTAATCCCTAGTTTGTTTGTGTAATAATTTATATTTGGTGCTCTTTTTAATGATTTCTAAACTTCTAAATTTCTGGGTTTCAAAATTTCAAGATTTTTAAATTTGCTTTTTGTATATTAAAATTGTAAAATTGCAAAATTGCAAAATTCAAAATTTTTAATTTTCAATATCTCAAATTACTAAATTCCCAAATTTTAAAATGCCTAACTTCTCAAATTTTCAAATTATCAATTTTCTAATTTTCCAAATTGCCAAATTTCCAAAATTCGAAACACAAAATTCGCAAATTTCTCTAAAGTCTAAAATTCTCAAAATTCTAAACTTCAAATTCTCAAATTTCCAATTTGTCATATTCTCAAATTCCCAAATTCCCAAAATTTTTCAAATTTCCAAATTCCACATTCCGTACAACGAACAGCCAAATCCCACACGCAAAAATAATTAAAAACACAGAACCCAATTTGTGCATATCTAATTTCGTTTGGAATTATAGAAATCCATCATGGTCGACATCTAATAATCAATATATTCCTTCGTGTCATTCATTTATTGAGGATTTATAATGAGAATTACGCAGAGCTCTCCAATCTGACGTTAATTTGCTATTTGAATGTAAATACGTTTACGGATCTGATGAATTCGATGATCATCGAACGACCAAACGGGTCATCCGGTAACGACATTGCCAGGCGTCGCGACGCGTTGCATCGCGTGGTATCACCAGAATGCGAGTCGACGTGGAAAGCCAATGATGAAAAAAAAAAGTTATACGAACAGGAAATCCGGTTGATAGAGATCGACTTTTTAACACATTGGTTGATATGATATGTTCGATGAAAATCTCATCGGAGATATAATATTATGAGTATTTTCGTCGGATATTACGAGCATTTTCAACGCGAGCGACATAATATCGAATACGAATTATAATTAAATACGAAATGTATACCGATTGGAAATTGGTAGATTTTTATTAGAGGGAAATTTTTATTTTCTTAGGGTTCTTTAAATTTTTCTTGAATTCGGAATTTTGTAATTAAGGAGTTTGGAAGTTTTAGAAATTTTGATCTGAATGTTTGAAAAGGGAACGTGAAAATTTATAAGTAAAAATTAAAAAAGTTTGGTTATTAACTAATTGTAAGTTTCAAATTTGATGACGTGGAAATTCATGAATTTGTACATTGAATGAATAAAAAATTTGCAATTTGATGAATTTGTATATTGAATAAATAAAAAATGTGTAAATTAATGAATTTGCATATTGAATAAATAAAGAATTTGCAAATTTGATGAATTTGTGTATTGAATAAATATAAAACATGCAAATTGATAAATTTATATATTAAACAAATAAAAACTCTACAAACTGATGAATTTGTATATTGAACAAATAACAAATTTACAAATTAATGAATTTTTATATTGAATAAATAAAAACTTTGTAAATTGAAAAATCTGTATATTGAATAAATAAAAAGTTTGCAAGTAAATAAATGTACATATTTAATAATAAACAAAATTTCTAGATTTAAAAATTTAGTAAATCGCGAATTTAAAAGCTTGGTGGTTTGATGCTTTAAAAACTAGAAAAATTTAGTAATTTCAAAATTAGGAAATTTGAAAATCAGTCAATTACAATGTCGATAATTTAAAAATGCCTAATTGTGATATCATAAAAATTCAGAAATATAATTGTTTATAGTTTATAATTAAAAAATGTCTAAAATTATATGAACTTAATCTTCATTCGTTTTGTCAATTAAATTAAGACAACCTAGTTAACAAATTAGTAACGCTTGAAGTTAATTTAATGAATAAAATGAAACCGTGTTCAACAACCATTTTTTCCAAAACTGCATCTGTGCATCGATTTTCTGCAAAGAAACCAGACGTTGGCTTAGAAACCAGCGGCACGTAACCTCCGACTAACGACGTTAATGGACGTTGGACGTAACGGGTAGCTAATTACTACGACACATCGCGGTTATATTTTCCCATCATTTAACCAACCAGGCATCCAGCGGTTATTTCGGACCACCTCTATAAACTAGAAACGCAACGATGCCCCTGAACTCTGTTTAACACGTTCGCAGCTTTAAATCCCATTCTGCGAAATAATTAGAAAGCGGACAAAAATAATAGTTCTGGTCACTGTCAAAATTATGCTAAATTTAACACTAGATTTACGGAACTCATTGAAACGATGGATCTGTTATTAGATTTCTTACATGCGAATCTCAGATCTCTAAAATGTGAATCTTAAATTTCTTACATGTGAACCTCAGACCTCTAAAGTGTGAATCTCGTGTTTCGAAAATTTCTATGTAAATTTTAGATCTCTAACATATGAATTTTACATTTCTTACATGCGAATCTCAGATTTCTAAAATATGAATCTTAGATTTTTAAGAAATGAATCTTATATTCCTAAAGTTCTGTTTTGCGTCACAGAAATTTCACAAAAAAGTTATCTGCAAAAACTTGTAAATTTCATTTTTGTATAACAGTTTTGTAGTCCAAAAGTATGACATCTATGATCATAAAACTGTTATTAACTGTTTGTGTGTGTCAGTGAATTTTTGGAGTAAACGTTGTCTAAACTCTCGAATTCGAACTTTTCTAACGATCCATGAGATTGAAGAACATCAATTACACGAACATTTTCAAGTATCCGACATAGTTATTTATTTCGCACTTCTTGACCAGCCAATGGTTGGAAATGTTTCAATTTTCAAGTGCTTGTTCCACTTTACTTGCCAGCCTTGGCACACTTGACAATCTTGGTGGTCCTCAAACACTTCAGAGCCCCTATTACGCTCTGGGCATCTTGAGAGAGTGGAGAGGAAAAATGTAAGTAATAAATGAATCTTGACTTGTCAAGAAATGTTTCAACTACGGGAATGTTCAGAAAACTGCATAATAAAACTCGCGTTTAATATTTTTAATGTACCTTGAGGAATCGGGGAATTGTGGCGAGAAAGAATCGGAGAATTTTGTAGCAAGGTAGACTTTATTCACAACGTTAATTACAGTAGCAATCTTTATGATTAAAGGTATATCTCATTTGTTGGGAATAAATAAACAATTTAGTTTAGAGCATGTTTTACATCTGCTGTTCTGAAATTTCTTTCAGCAACTTTCTTCGGGATTATTTGCCTGAAGCAACTTACAGTTTCCCAAACTTGAATAAATTATCTGAGCTAATGTATAATGTACTATAATAATTAAACTAAGTGCAATACTTGCACATCTACACTTGAAGAATTTAAAAATTAATCTTGTAAATATATGAAGCGATGATATGAAAAAATCCTTCATAACATAGATGTTACGTATCTAGCTGATGTCAGACAGAATTTAAGCAATATTGATCCTAAATATGAACTTTCTGCATCTGAATTCCTAGTGATAGATATATGGTCTCCTACTCGTGTCTCATCTCCTGTCTCCACGTGTGTCAAGCAAGAACGCAGCTTAGTGGAAGCCTTGAGATGCATGGACGTCGAAAATGAAGTCCTTTACGATACACGTTCATTTAGACTGACAGATGTATACACTATGTATATACAATATATACACTATACATATGTAGAGACTATAGACTATATACTATAGACATCATATGCACAAATATTTTTATACGAATGGCATTTATATATCACAAACGAACGTTTTCTAGGTGATAGTTAGCTATTGTGTTGGTGGCACAATTCGGCCATTTTGTTATTATTCACAATTCGTTTCGTTGGATTTGTAGGCACAGTATAGCTTAATGTACTATTTTTTTTTTAATGTGGAAGCAAATTTTGAGGTTTATAAATATTATGAACGATTTCTAAATTATTTCATTTTCAATTCAGTAAATTTCAAGTTTCAAATATAAATTTCAAATCTATGTTTAAACAGATTTTGATATTTTTACAATTTAGATAAAAATATATTGTCTTCTATTTTTCTAAGTTTCTATATTTTCACATCTCCATATTACCAAATTCCCATTACAATTTGTAAAAATCCCAAATTTCAAAATACTGAAATAAAATTTTCTAACTTCCAAATTATCTGGTACATTAATTCCTAAACCCCTGAAACCCTAAGTTCTCAAAATTACAAATTACCAATTGCAAATCCCCAAATCCCTCAATTCTCAAAATTAGAAATTACAAATTCCCAAAATCCCCAAAACCCTAAATTCTCAAAATTACAAATTACAAATTACAAATCCCCAAAATCTCCAAAATCCCCAGATCCCCAAAACCCCAAATCTCCACATTCTCATCCTTAAAATTTCCTAATTCAAATAAACTCTGAATTTCCCAAATTTTCAAACTTTCAAGTTACAAAATCCCTAAAAGCTCACATTCTGAAAGTCCCAAATTGCACAACCACAATTTCAAAATTTCCCAACTTTCCAATTCTGTAATAACTCTATCTCAAGATGAGATTTTTCGTTTTTGTAGCATAGAGTTATTACAAATCTCAAACAAATATCAAAGCGTCAAGTTCTTTATACCAGTTAAGCAATTTTTATCGCCCACAGTTAAAAAGTGTGTGCGATATAAAGAAACGAAGCGTTTGTACACCTGTGAACCTTCGTCAGACACATTTCGCCCGTACTTTTATTTATTTATCCGCAACCAGCGCGGTCGTTTCCTCTGATGAGGGCTACGATGTCCCATTTTCCGGCGGTATTTCGAGGCTGGAGGACTCCAACAGAATTCGTTTAATAAAACCCGCCATGGAGGCTGCCGGTGCAATTCTTTGATTTCGAGAACGGCTCTATCGGATGTTCCCGGACCTCTGCAGTACCCGGTTTTTGATCTCGACGAGGCGTGTCCCCGGTACGAGCGTTCTAATAAGAGAAAAAAGAGAGAACCGGTACTGGATGGTAATTCGGTTTAAGGAACGAGCAACGACTAAGTGGACGGTATGAATGTTTGATTTTCTTGAACGAAACAGGATGAAAAGATGTTCGGAATACGAGAAATGCTATTTCCGTTATGCATCTTTCATATCCGCCATCTTCGCTCTTTAGCTTCGGAACTTTTGACGCTGGATCACTTTTGAGGACGTCGAAGGAAGTTAACTCAATTGTT
Source organism: Megachile ligniseca (assembly GCA_945859555.1). NCBI lineage: Eukaryota > Metazoa > Arthropoda > Insecta > Hymenoptera > Megachilidae > Megachile > Megachile ligniseca. Next base: position 5,348,327 of record OX243780.1, read on the forward strand.
TGTGCAAATGACAAGGAGCTTTTTACTGAAATTTTAGTGTTCCAGAAGTTTTGGATCACTTTTGTGTATACAGTGTGTCGAAGAAAGAGCATTTAACGAAAACATGATGTGAAAATTACAAGATGGAACCTTTTATAATTTATGACAGTTCACAAGTTCACAACCTTCTTGAACATATTCTTCATATAATTTTAAAAAATTCAACCTTGACTTTGACTGCTTTGTCTTTGATTACGTTTAAACCTTAACTTCGATCATTAACCCCTTAACCTATAATTTTCTCGGCAACTAAAGAATGTTAAAATATTAGGCACGTTTTGCCTTCAGCAATCCTTGATCTGATTATAATTAAAATTGAACAAATTGAAAATACGAGTCTTAACACGTTCCAACTATAGCGAGCAACATGTGTGACACGTAGGTGTTAAACCTTGATTATTGAACCTTGACTTTGTTGATCCCTGTTCAAAAGAGTCTTTAAAATATTACTGTCATTTATACTGTTAAAAATGTATGAATTCTTTTCAGTCAGTTCATACGATGTCGATGAACGATTAATGTCTTCGATTACCTTCCACTTTGCTGCGAATGTCGCGCTGAAGGGAGATCGTTACTCATAATTCATCGTTATGAAACGTTTGTTCGATTTGCAGGCAGTTTAATTGCCCGAACAATTAATTGTGATCTGTCGAACGACCGTTAGAGATTCTGGGAAACTGCGCAAATTTTATCATCGCCCCTGAACTTTTGACATCCTCGATGATTTACGAGCGGACTAGCGAAATTTTTCCGTGCTTAACGGAAGGAAAAAGAAAACACGAATACCTTAGATTTTGTTTACGGAAAGATAAACAGGTTGAAAAGGCTTTAATCTAGTCACTTTCATCAGGAAATTGATGGAAGGGTGTTGGTATATGTATTTACACGCTGTGTCATAAGCATCGAACGGAATTTAAATTAATTTTTTAAATCTGCTATTTTCATATACAAACATTTTCATATACCATGATAATTCAATAAGAAGGCAATGTTAATATATTAATACTTTAATGGCCGCTCACACATGTGTGTGACGATTGATGAACGTAGGTTACTTTAATAATCATCGCACGAAGGAAAATATTAAATTTGTTGTATTAAATGTAATTGTTGTTTTCGTTGAATTGTTTCGTGAATTTACATAAAGTTATTTTAAATTAATTCTTCAAAAATATTGCCGACCGGCGACATTTGACTGCGGCGGCCATTAAAGTGTTAATATATTCACATATTACCCCTCAACGATCATACTTCATCAGTAAGTTCCAACTTTCAAATAATTCTTAAAAATTATTTTAACATATTTCTTGAGATTTTAAGGATATAAAGCGACTAAAATTGATGCTAAAATAGCTGGAGTCGTTTTATATCCTTAATATTGTATTGCAAAGTAATACAAAGTGAAAAATAAAGAACGTTTTCCTGAACAAAATTTACAGGTCGTGCATTTTGAATGTATTTTTGAACATTCCATGTTCCACAAATTACCTGTTCCAGTTTTTCTACGTTTCGGAATAGTCAGTGCAGGGTAAAAACGCGAAAGCGTGTAATGTTTATTAGCGAGGGGCAGCTCGTCTGCGAGCGGGACGACTCATTAAAGCGGACGAAGCCGCGTATTACGCAAAATAATAATACAGCAAGAGCCGGTGGTCGACGGTGGCCACGAAATTGCTTAACCATTATGAAAGGGGAACGACTTTCTCATTCTTTCCCCGGTGAGTTGCGAGAAAAGACCAACATCCGCCTCATTTCCCATCGTCTCGTCTGCGTTTCGGTTTGCTCCGTCCATTTGCCAGCCTCTCTCGCCTCCGAGCAGCATTTCTGCTCAGAAATAACGAGAATGTAATTTTCCGGGACGCGTATTATTATCATCGGCAGGACATCGCCTCGTCCTCGGCGTTCTTCCTGTTTCGCATATTCGTTCGTGTTTGGTACGCGAATACGTCCGCTCCTATTTTCTGTCACTTTTGTTGGAACGCGATGTCGCTGTCAGCTCGCTTCGTTAACGCGGAATCTTCCTCGCGAAGCGTTCCACCATTTTCTACAAACTTCGCTCCGCTTTTCGAGTAATTCGCAACCCTGTTTCGCGCGAGTTCCTTTCCGAAATTTTCGGAAAACTTCGTCGAGTACGCTCGCTGTTCAGCAGTCAAATTACGAAGGAGAGGAAATAATCGTCTTTCGTATTTTGAAATTTTCGAATCCTTGTACGACCAACTAAGGGACATGGATATGATATCGCTGCATAAACACGTAGAATCATCGTACAACCTAATAACTTCCCAACCTCCTATTTACCTAACCTCCTGTAATCTGTTCTTACAGTGGTCATTGTACCTCAGTTACTCATCCTCAACTCTCTATACCAGGTGTACAGATTCTTCCTCTGATTCTAATGATTTCTCTCAAAATGTGAACAATTTTTTGGGGAGGGCACAATTTGCAGATGCTAATAACTAGTAATGGTGCATACTTTGAATAAAGCATTTATCCCTTTCTCCCAAATTTCTTAAAAAAGAAATTAAAAATTAACCGGTACATCTTTGAACATTAAGTTCAGCTTGTACTAACGTGCAAAAGTTTAGGAATCTTTTAGTTTTCGTAAGAAGTGTTCAGCACCCCAACGGGTATAAAATAACGACACATGCGACCCACGATGTACGCATTCATCTGACCTAGCCATCGATAACTGTCAGACGAAACACCGCAAGAATTTAATTACAAACAGTGTCGAGTTTAGTCTGCGGACAAGTTTAGTCGTTAATCGGTAAGCTCGCAGTCCCAACTGTCTGTCTGTATCGCATCGAAATGGCGAAGAGGCCGCACCATTGAGAATACGAGTGTACACAGTAGTGCCAGCAGATTAATATCTTCCTCGAGTGTAGGCAGACTGTTGGATCACGTTGCCGGTATATATATTATATCATTGGTGTAGCTGTAGAACAATGTCTCCTTGCGTCGCTCGTAATTTGTAAGACCATACGCTGCCGCAGAAGTGCAAGCTGGCTCGTAGCTGACAGACATAGCGACTTCAACAATACCAAATCAGCTTGAAGTTTCCATAATCTTGCTGAGGTAACGGTCACGCGACGTTCCGTTCGAATCAGCGGTTTCACCTCGGCTATTAGGTATAGTACTGCTGTGTCCTGTTTAGGTATAGTCATACAGTAGATATAGTGTATGTAGGTAATTATGAAAACAGATGAACATTTACGATTGACATCAACTTAAAGAGGATATACAAGGTATACTTATGAGAAGCCCGAAAATCGGGATTAAGTAACTAGTCTGATATAGTCACTGTTTGGGTATCGTCTCACTATACGTACTATATACAGCAGAACTATACCTAAACAGTGATTATATCGTCTGCTTTACTAAATAAAAGCTGATTGTATATTCTCTTTATGTTCATGTCAAGCTTCATAAGTAGATGAATTAGTCTGTTTCATTTTATATTTGTAAGATTCGTTTATGAAGTTCAGAAAGTGAAGTAAATGTATTCATTTTGAAACTAATTTGAAAGTTTATAATTTTACAAATTTGTAAATTGAGATATTATAAAATTGGAACCTTCGTAACTTGGAGAACAAATTTGAAAGTCATAAAACTGAAAAATTAGAAAAGTGAAGTGGAAAATGATAAAAATCGGAAAATTCCTAAAAATCACATGGTGAAAATTGTATCCTACACATTGAATATCGTCCCGTGTATGCGACAGGTTCGCTGGCTCGTTTCCGGTTGTCTTGACAGCCAGTGTGCTCGAGTTTGCTACGAGATTTCGGCGATTTAATATTCGACCGGGTCCCTTGATATTCGTCGGACAGATATTAGCATGTAGAAAGGTAACTTTCAAGATGGATTTGCTTCCGTCCGCGAGCCTAGGACCTAGGCCAACCGATAAATTTCTGGTGTCCTGGAATTTCCACGGTTTCGCGGAATCTCGTAGCTAACTTCGAAATTCCGACACGCTCGAAGGACTTCGTAATGTTTAGGTGTTAATTAATGACGCCATCCCGGCTGAGATAGTTGCTCCGTGAAATTAGTACAAGTAGTTTTGTTGCTGTTTAGAGACCGTGTTGAAATTCCGGGTTCTCACTTTCTGAAATCGTTCGATCGCTAATTTATGGGAAATTTTCGTAACGGGGTCAAAGGCGGAGACTTTTGAACGCTCTTAATCGATGCAGTAATTATGGAGGTCGTTTTGTGTAAGTGAAGGGTTTGAAGAGGTTAATTTTGTGTCGTGAAAATTTACCAGGTGCACCGATTATTGATTCTTAATTTTTTTTTTTTCAGAAAATTTAAATTTGGTAAAAATGATGTGTTTAAAGCACCATCATTAGCTGTTTTCGCGTGGTTTCAATTCATGATACACCTTCTGTTATATTTCTGAGAATTTTTTTAAGGTGGACTGTTTTAGAACTGGGTCAAATGATCGAATTTTCAATACAGCCTTAAAATGCATCATTTCATTCATGAAAAATATATGATCATACACTTCTACACCCTGCATTCTTCATCTTCCAATGTATCTTTTCAATTTTTACTACGAAAATAACTATGGCAATTTTGATCAGTCTACACGTATGTGAATCATAGTAATGTTATGGTTCTTCTTCACTAAAAAAAAATTTAAATAATTATGTTTCAATAAAACTTTGACGTCTAAGCTTATTTTAAACAGATCATAATCATATAACAGTACGAGACGATTATGATTCGTTACTCAATTTCGAATTTACGATTCTGAACGTTCGATCCGAAGCGCATAAAATCGAGCGATCGTATCTATAGCAATAAAATGTACGATTAACGGTCCAACGGGATTCTAGAACCGAGCGGTATAAATATCGTCTCGTTTGTTGCTGCAAATACGTGAAACAGCATCCCCCTATAGAATTACTAGCATCGCGTTTTTGAAGCTTCATATTTGCTCTCAATATTTTCATTTCGCTCGTGCCGTTTGATTTCGTTTCAATTAATCAACGATGCGATGCGTTGTATCGTAGGCATATGTCCCGTTTAACTCTTTTGTAAATGCCACGTGCCCGTAGATGATCGCGTACGATGGCAGCCATGATGCTTCAAAATGTAGGCTGTACAAATGCCAGCCAGATACAAATGCGTTCGAACAAAACGTACTTGCTAATTGAAGTACCATTCCATTTAGGAATTGGTGCGCAAGAATTGCTGTCCTGAAAGTAACGCAAACAGCTAATCACAGTCTCTGCGCTTTAAAATACATCTCTACCTTTATTCCTAGAAATGAACCGGGGGCTTGACATACGGAGTAAATTTATTACAAGAGAAATGTAACAAGAAATGTAACATGAGGGCTGATTTATACACACTGTTCATTTTACAGTAAATCATTTATCGATCGTTCTTCGCCACACTCATCTCAAATACGATATTTACTAAAAATACTGAGACTTTTCAATTCTCTGACGAAAATCTTATTCTCGATTTATGTTAGCACGGTTTTCTTTTTGCTATTCGATCATTATATCTGTTGTTTCTTGTTCCATTCACAGTTTTAATTTTGTGATAAATCTCTGAAGCACTGCAATGCGGATTTTCTTTAACTCGTATTAACTTTCTTCGTTTAAAATTCGAATTCCTTTTCTTGAAGGCGATCTTCCTTATATCTTTCAACTACTCTTCGTTACTAATAACTTCTCGACAAGTTTTACCTTTCTCTGTTATAAATTACAAGTTGTCTCTTATCAACACTGGTGTTCTTTCCTCTTTGTTACAAGTTAAATTTTACGTTCGATAACCTTATACCGAAGTAGAATTATATTCTAGTACACAAAACAAATCTGTCCCCAATTCAAATGGGTTCTATGTATTACTAGCTTAAGTGTATCATATTAATGATGTGTGAAAATAACATTTTGTTTAAAATTGCTCAGCTAAATATTTTAGCAACAATTTGATGTATCTTCAATGCACAATGAATTCACTTTTCTGTAAAATGTGCAATATGTAAATTATTCTTATGCAAAACAAAAATTGTCAAAATATTAATGTGAGTAACTGTACACAGCAAGAATAAATTTATATCGAACACTTTGCAAATTGGTTTTTTTTAATTTAAATATAATACGACTTTAATCGATTGATAATTTTCAAGTATAACTTCACTTTCTATGTGAAAAATTTATTTGTAACATTTAAATGTTCCTAATGTTCATAAAAAAGTGATTTGAAAAAAATAGTTCGTGAAATATTGTAAAGTTTGACAGACGCGAATATTCTTTTAAATGAAGCTATTATGTAAATCGATTTTTCGCTATATTCTTCGTGAAATGTTAGAATGTCAAAAAGATGGGAACAGTTTGCGAGATATTTCGCAGAAAAATTTGAAGTTACCCTGCGGGAACTTAACCATCGGTATGACGTTCAATGTGTTAAATGAAATATGCAAAACATGTAAAAGATACATTTTTAGTACATGTACATGAATAATGTAGTATACTATCTAGATTCAGATCTTGCATTTGTAGAAGAATTTGCATAAACACGTGTAGACCATAAATATCATATGAGGCTACTTATTATGCGACTAAAATTATCACCTGCATTTGTGAATTATCTTATTAACCTAATTAGTAAAGCCTTACTAATATTCTTACAAATTTTTGATAACAGTAAACTTGTATTCATATATAAATAATTAACATATAACTAATTTATACTTAATTTATTTTTCTAAATTTTATGTTTATGATTGATTTATGTCTGAATAAAATTGTGGTAAATATTTAGAATAAGAGAGCCACCTCCTTCCTTACATGATTTCTCAATTCTAACACTATCATAATATTTAAAAATGATTAACTTACCTCCATTTTATTTTTGAAACACGAACTTAAACTAAGGAACAGCAATGTACTTACGTATATTTATTATTTACAGAGGATTATACAACAGAAATTTTTGAACGATTCCAATTTTATTAAATAGCCGATCAAATATAAATATTGATATAATCACCACGAGAACAAACGAATGGTTATTAGCAGTTTAATGTTATCGCAATGACCCGGGATGAACCGCAAATTTGGACCCAGCGGGGAACATATTCAATTATGCTAGACATGTGACGTGTTAAACGACCTATGCACACATATAATACATCTTCCTTGCATATGTAATACCATATTCATTTTGCAAAACAGATTTCACGCATCAATGATCTCACACGTGATAACAATTAAGTACGTGATTAGTCTACGTATAATAACGGAATGAAACATTACGTGGGAGGTGGTAATATAATGAGGGTTTGGTGTAATACCACTGTGTGACAAGAGATTATATCTAGTCTTAATTATTAATAACTGTAGACACGTAGTAATTATAGAAACGTTATAATATTTATTAGTAGTTATAATATTTATGGATACATAATAATTATAGCAATTTAATACATTATAATTGTGGAAATGTAATAACTATAGAAATATATAGGGGATATAAGAATTTGGAAACATAGGTAATTGGGGATTTTGAGGTATAGGGATTTATAGATATGGCAATCTAGGAATTTCGGGGTAATGGAGTTTGGGGACATAGGAGTTTTTGAACCTAGGGATTTGGAGATTTAGAGATTTAGGGACACAGGAATTTGGAGATATAGGTATTTGGGAGTTTTGGGATTTGGAAGATCAGAAATTTGGAGTCTTAGGAATTTTAGAATTTAGGAATTTGGAAATGGAAAATTTGGGAATTTGAGAATTTGAGAATTTGAAAATGTCAGAATTTGAGAATTTGAGAATTTGAGAGTTTAACAATTTGAGTATTTGAGAATTTGAAAAATTTGAAAAATAGAGAATTTACAAAACTTGGAAATATAAAAGTTTAGTAACGTAGAAACTTTGAAGTTGCGAAATTTAGAAATATAATAATTAAAGGAACACACTAACTACAGAATTTGTAACTATAGAATAACTATAGAATAAAATTTCATCTCTACCAAAGTAATTGCAAAAGTAATAATTTCACAGAAAGTTTCAATGCACCAAGAAAATATTTGTCGAATAAAATGTCATCAAAGAAAGATAAGATGTTTCTGAACATGCAAGATTGAAAAGAGTTTTCAGGAATAAACGTTATTACATCTCTCCGTATAAATCAGAAATAAGAGAGCTAGGGTTATTTTTGCACGAAGTTACTGCTCTGGAAATAAAGGAGAGAAACGATAAAAGCATCGTCCAAAGTCCACGAAGTCAGAGAACAAAAGCGGAATAGTACTTTCATCTAGGATTTTTGTAATCTAATTTATTTCTTTCGCTTAGATCCAAGAAATGAGATTTACTCGTTCTTTATGCACCTCGAAAACCAGTCGTAGTTTCATGTCGAGCTCGCCTTTATTTCGAAGGATTATGTAACATAACTGGCGGTGCAAACTGAAAATCTGAAACAAGCACGGAAATGTAACACAAACATTTTTCACTCCTGAGTTATCGGGAAATATTTTTATAATATTATGAGAGCGATACAAATTTTTTGTACGCGACACAGATTGTTTGAGGAATTTTATATTTGTAATATTTTCACATTCTTACGTTTTACCTGGTATTTCTTTTATTAACGTTATGAAAAGGGGTTGCATAGATGTTCGTATTCCTATTTGAATAATACTTTCGTACATTTTTCTACTTGTTAACATTTCTCATTGTGCTTTAAAACAAATTAACAAAATTCAAATCTATTAAAAATAGATTCTTTTTCGAATGCAAAATAAAGGAATGATTTTTTACAAACAATATTGAATTAAAAGTTGACGTACATTTAATATCCATGAAGGATACAACGAGCAGTAAATCGGTTACGAATTCTTCAAAAAAGTTAATTAAGTCATAGATGGGTTAATGAATCTTGTTGAAGTCGTTCAAAAGACCCATATTTCACAAGGGTTCGTTTTGCTCCTGGTATAACTCTCCTGTCGAGATATCGACGATCAGAAAATCGATCTTGATAATAATTGCAGTAGTATTCAAGTTACACGATTAAACGTCTAAAGCTACCTAAAATGTGTTGTTAATATAAAATGTTCAAACTAAAATTGTCAATTATATTTAATATCAAGCATGCATAATAATAATTAATAGTAAAGTTAATAATAATTAAGAATGAATTTAAAAATTTGATAACAGTGAATTAATAAATTGATAAATTAGTAAATTATTAATTATTAAATTAGTAAATTAGTAAAACAGTAAATTGGTAAATTGGTAAATTGGAAAATTGGAAAATTGGAAAATTGGAAAATTGGAAAATTGGTAAATTAGTAAATTAGTACATTGGTAAACGAATAAATTGGTAAATTAGTAAATTAGTCAATGAGGAAATTGGTAAATTAGTAATTAGTAAATTGGTAGGCTAGTAAATTAGTAATCGTAAATATTAATAAATCAATAAACCAATAAGTTAGTGGACTAATAAAATCTACAAATCGGTAAATTTGCAAAGTTACGAAGTTTAGAACTTCGAAAATTTGCATATCTGCAATATGAATTTGAAATTCGATGACTCTAATCATTTGTTAATTACTTACCAATTAAATTAACATATTAATTAACTTTTAATTAAATTAAAATTTGTTAATTTAATAAATTCACAATCCAATATAACAACCTGCTAATATATTCCACTCGTTTTACTTGAATTTATACCGATACTTTTGTTTCGAAACCTCGTAACTTATCGATGTTCTCATTCAGTATAAATAACGAGCGAAGCTATCGATACTCTGATGATATCGATTCACTCTTAATCACCGGTTACACGATAGCCCGAACACTTAATTAATTTGAAACTCGAAGCAAGTTCGGAAAAACCATCGTCTGCAATTTTGTATAAAGCCGAGATTCGTGCTTCTACCATAGTAGGCAAATTTCGCGCGAGAGATATCCTTCTGCGAGTTAATAAAATTTCATATTCTACCGAAATCGCGGGCAAAGGTCAGACTCCTTCTCAGAATCTGAAAGTTTGCTCTGCTCTCCCGTTTCTCTACCCACTGGTTTATATTTCCAGAAAAATTCACTCTGATCCAAGGGTTCCATGTTCCTTTGAGCAACACAATCCCCGGGCACTTCGTCGAATTTTAAAGTTAACTAAAGGAAAATACTTGGTCCACTTTCTTCGGAATTTTATAGTTGCCCGGTTATCGGATGCTTAGCAGTCGGCTGATATTTTCGCGTAACAAGTTGTGCAAATCTCGGTTGACATTCAACGACAAAAAACTCGATCCTATCGGGGTGATCAAACTTCCCGAAGAATTTTGGATTTTATATAAATTAAACTTGTTCTATTTGTTTATTTTCGCGTTGGAGCCATTTTTGTTTAAACGATTATAAATTATATGGATTTGAAAATGTATATCACACGATGATAAAATTTATTGCCAAACAGATGTGTTTTAAACGTGTAATCTTCCTGTACTAGGGGTAATATGTCTCTACTTAAGGGATGAGGGGTTAGGTGCTTGCACCCGAGTGTAACCCATATTTAATCAAATTTTAGACCTCCCATATTCCCATACCATCTCCATATCTAATCCTAAAGTATTTCCTAAGATATTTCCCAAAACACTTTCCCAGATCCTGAATTATTTATTATTTCAAAATATATACCAAGTGATCCACAATTTCCTGAAGAAGCCCGAAAAAATGCTAAGACCACGGAAAGATTAGCACGTATCCCAATACACGGTAGCCGTAACGAGGTTTTGGGTAGCAATTTCACGCTAAAGGAATTACAGCGGTGTTTCGCGTAGAAAAACGAAAGAAACGGGGGAGAATTGAAGGTTCGAACGAAAGGCAATCACGCTTCCAGCCGATACAACACGACGACCGGCATTTTCCCCAACGGCAACACGTCCGTTCGTTCGAAACGAATCGCTTGTAAAGAGTATCCCCGTAATCACCGGTGGCGCAGAATAATCGAACGTCTCTATTATCGGTGTCGCAGTATTCGATGGTGGTATTCGTACGTTTCGATGTTGGCGTGCAACACGCTTTGATAGGATCGCAGCTTCGTGACGGGTGTGAACATCGAACGTTGCAGCGTCGGCTGAACAAGCATCGGCCAACATTCGAACCAAGAAACGGGAACAACCGTATCAAAATATTCCAGTCACGTGTCTACCGACCGATGTGCCCCCGCCTCTTCGTGCTTCTACCTTTTTCGACGTTTCGTTCCTCGACGTCTAACCTTAACCGACCCCTCTCGTTTCCTTAACTCCACCTACTTCATCCTCTGTTCAACTTACCTGACTTCCTGCCGCCACCTTTAATTATTTTCTTTTCATTTCTCGAGAGTTGTTTCACGGGATTAGTGTCCTCGTTGCTTCTTTGTTACGACTTTTCAGTTTATCTTTTACTCGAGGACGCTTTCGTTTCTTTGACGCGATCGCGACGCCGGCTGGCGGTTTAGTTTCACGTCTTTGGCTCGGGTTCGTGGGTTTTGGATGGGGACCTTTTGTTTTTCATTAATTAACACGTTCACGGCTGCAGTTCATGGTTACACGGTGGTTAATGTTGAAGGGTATATAAGTTAGAATAAAGTTAATGTTAATTTGTGGGAATAAAATTAGTATATCTAAGAATGAAATTGGTATTGATACATATTAATATTATAATATTGATTATATGTAAGACTATATGCAATGAGTATGTGTAACAGTAAAATTAATATAAATGTGATAACAAGTTTCCAAATGATAATAAGTTTCCAAATTTCCAAACTTCAAAATTTTTTAATTTCATGACCTTAAAATTAAATTTTAAATTTTAAATTAAAATTTCAAAATTTCAAAATTTGCCCAAACTAAAATCTCCAAACTTCCATCCTTACCTTCAAATACCCAAAAGTCTTGAAAATTCAAAATTTCGTAAAAAATTCCACTTGTGCCTCTTAAAAGTAACACATCACTGCTTACTATGACATACCTCTGTATCTAAAACACTTCCGAATATTTTAATGTTATTTCGGAAAGATGCCGGAAGCACCATATAGAAGCTGACTGCGTAAGTTTTCAGAAACACAGAAAATTATGACAACACGAAATTGTCGCTCAAAAGTTTCGAAAGGTGGTCGCTGTAACTGGCTGACTTAAGCAAACTAGTTACTTAAACAATTGTGTAGCAGACTCAATTTTGTTAGTACTTTAAATTAGCTTGGTTCGTGTGTTGCATGCTTCACCATAGCGACAGAACGAACGTGGCGTAGCTTGTTTTCAGCGACGAACAAATTTCATTTTGAATCATATGAATTTCATTAGGTGTTTGTTCGTCGGGTTTTTTTCCTATCGCGTATTCGCTCGACTCTGGCGCGAAGTTTAAATGAACCTCTGATTAGACTAATATGGCTGCCGATGTAAAATGAGATCATCGTCAAACATTTGCATTTGTGTTCTGTGTAATATTTAGTTAACCACGAGGAGGTTGGTTGTAACGTTTTATTCTCTTTATTTTAAGGAATTTCTTTTGTCGTCCATTTTTGAAGAAATATATTTAATGCATTTCGTTAAAAGGAAAGTATAAAGGAATATTTTATTACACATATATTTCAAACATATAAATTATTGGAAAAGTAAAAATGGAATTTGTTGAAGAAAGTAGGAAAAGTCGATTAAACATTTACAAGATTTCTGAAAGGCACGAATCAGAGATAAGTATAAGACGAGTTTAAAAGTGTAACCAAAGTTGGAACGTCAGTCTGATTCGAGTTGACGTACTTTCACGTGCGTACGGTTTCGTTGAAACTTGATTGCAAGATGGCGGAAAGTTTTCACAAGATGGAGTGCAGACGAAGCTCGAATACTTAACATATGTATAGCGACTTATACAGTTGTCGTAGCTTTTAAACTTTATTCTATTTGAAAAAGAAAAAATGTAGTAGTGTTAAAAGGTAAGGATTCTGTTAAAAAAAGGTAGTAGATTTGTGGTGTCCAGATTTTTATTGTCAATAGACAAATTAAGTGTTACTTTATTATATTTCGACCATTATCACTTTTCTTATGAGATTAGCTTTTTTAAATGCAATTTTGCAGTACTTAGCATAATTCTGTAGCTTAATAGTTATAGTTGTATCTACTTAATAATATGTATCTTAATTATTTATACAAGTTGTTTCAAATAAAGTACAGAAAATTTATATATGTATAATATAATATAAATTTATATTTATATATGTATCTGATATGGTCAAAGTATAAAATGTCATTATTGAACAAAAATTAGAAAGACAGTTGTTAAAAAAAAAGAATTAAAATTTTCATTAAATATAATGTGACGAAAATGTTTTTTACGTGGTTATTTTAATTTTGAAATCGGTCTTGTTAGTTATCTGACAAAACTCTTATATCCTTTCACCAGCCAACTAAATTGCGGTCTATCGATCTCCTTTTTATCGACTTTTCACATCATACGGCGGATAAAAGTGTATTCAGATTTAGCCATTAAAGGGTGAATATTTTACGAGATATTTTATGCCTGCCATCAACGCTGAAATACTCGTCACTGATACCGACAAAGCAGATTTGCATCCTTTTGTTCCGATCATAACGAATTCCTCGAATAAACTACATGTTCGGAAGGGCTCGATAATGTAATGAATTTGTCAGAATGTGCAATATTTCATAAATCATTCCTCTTACGTGTAAAGTAAGCGCAATAATTATTACTGGAAAAGCGTAATTGCGATCTGAAAATTGCTTTTATAATCAAATGAAACCTTATATAATTTAAAATAATTTCAAACAAACGAATTAATCAAATGTATTTCATAAAAATTTGAATGCTGAAATGTAGATGTAAAACCGAGAAGAGAATAGTGGGAAAAATTAACAGAGTTGTAGCTAATTAATTTAATAGTTTAATAAAAATAATTCTAACCTTAGCAGCTTTTTAATTGTATTATAATTTATTCTTATTTATTTTTTGAATATCACATAAATTTATATTTAAAAAATTCTTACTTGATGAATATATTAATTACATTTATGTAAAACATTAAGCTAACATTAACTAAAATTCAATATTTATAATTGCAATATTTCTAAATACATATTTGTATTTATAATTTAAAGGTTATGTTTATATAGTTCTCTCATTTTTAATATTTTTAAAATAAATTTAATACAAAGTAACCTTGATACAAAAGGTGCAAATGATATTTGATTAAATTAATCAGTCAAATAATGTCACAATATCATGAGTTTATAAAGACCAGTGAATAATATTCGCTACAATTTCAAGTATCATTAAATTTAAAAACGGTTGCCAACAAATCCATTTACGAAACATGAAAGATATTTTCTATAAACAATAAATGAATAATAATGCATTTAACGTAACAATAATAAGGATAACAAAAGAAAGTAGAATGCATTGTCAATAGAAAATAAAAGAAGAGATAATTATGCAGAGCGTTTGTTGCATCGTCCATTCAGAACACAGCAAAATGCTCCATTTTGTTTGCTTATTTATTTGTTCCTCCTGCAACGAAACCAGATATAATCTTCTAAGCCGCTTTGGTGCAGCACGTGAACGGAATCGGTTGAGAAATGCGGTGCCATCGTGATCGTATTTCTTGCCAGCAGCTGTTGCTTCTTTTCTTTCATATTTCTTGCAATATTGCGCTGAGAATTTGAATTTCTCTAAAGCCCTTGCATACAAGTTCAGCAGTTTCTGCCAATTTCTACATACGAAATTGCGACGATACCGTTTTTATTGTTATTTCTACCTTTAACATTCTCATTTTATTGTACATGCATTGTACTTGTACAATCAGACAGAAAAAATAATAGACACTTATTAAAATTAGTATTGTTGATGTTATTTTTGTTATTGACAAATTATGACAGATTATTGACAAATTTATAGTTGCTACTGTTAGAATAATTATTATTACTAATAAATTTATAGTTCAATCATTATGGAACGATTACTAGTATTAATAAATTTATGAGGGGCGTTAAAATCGAAATTGTACAGTTAACTGGTGAAATAGTTGTGCGACCCGAGTCGTGGAGGAAAACGGTACACGGGATTGAGACATGGTGGCAGCTAGCTCGAAGGCAACAACGTACGATAAGCAGGTATCGTTTTTCTCCGGAACAGCTATCGGTATCTGTGCAACCATTTTGCTGTGGCACGTGAGTGGAATCAATTGAAAGTAAGGGGTGCTGGATAAAGCCACGTCCAAGTACCAGTTCCATTAACGCTGTGGAGATGCACAGCCCTCGTCACCCGGGATAACCCTCGGGTCTAAAGAGTCGTGTGCACGTGCACCTAGTCACAAGACGATCGACTAAGTTCCTGAGAAACTCGGGAAGGAAAGCCTGTTTCGAGACAATGACTGGGTAATTAAGACCAGATAGACTGGCCGATATCGTGGTCGCTCGAGAAATCGATACTGTGATGACTGCTGCAGATCGATAATCGATCCATGCGCCCTCGGGTGATATTCACCTTTATATTTCTGTAAATGTGTATATTTATGTTTTCATGTATTTATATATTTATATTTGTTTCTTATTTATTTATATACTCATATATTTATGTTTTTTATGTCTTTATAATATTTGTACATTTATGTCTATTATGTATTTATAAATTTACATCTCTTGCATATTTCAGTGCTTTTATTTTTTTTAAATATAGTTTTAGTGAATAATACAAATTTTATGTCATAACCGTACAAAGCAGACTTTCACAGATAAACTAGCAAAGAATAAAGAAAAAGCGTAGTCGATATGTATAATGGAATGAGCTCATTGCGTTTCATTTGATACGCTTTGCATAAGAACAAAGAAAATAACCCGCCGACCAGTTTTCGATCGCAACAAATCGACGAAGCAGGCAAACAAATAAGAAATAATCCAGTATAACGAGGGTGAGACGCGACTTTCTTGTTCGCAACAATGGATCAGCATCGTGAATCGACACCAAAGTGCTCGGCACAGTGAAAAATTTCAAAAGGAGTCCATTTAACAGGAAGTGAATTTAATATACGTTGGCAGCTTTTCCTACCGTGCAACGGTTCAAGGAAAATCAAAGAAAATTATGAGAAAGAAACGCGGGAATATACCGCGATGAAGAACAGAACGACGCGAAAAGAGTAAATATCGATTGCAGAAGAGAGACCGTAAAGATCGAGTAGAATATGATAGACAGTCTCGGTCGAGGATCGTTCAGGAACTGACTCAGTCATTCTCGCTATATGGAATTCTTCCTTGAAAGAAAATCTGAGAGAGAAACTGAAGGATCGTGTATTGAACGATGGAGAACTAAGGTAGGGGAAAAAAGAGCCCAAAGAAACATAATGATGAAACGAAAGGGGTAATAGGGTGAATTGAAATTGAAACGAGAAGCTTGTAATCGGAAAAAATAATCAGAAATATGAAAAAATATGTTAACTGTGAAACAAGAAATTAATAAGAGATGTTACTTGTTACGATTTCGGCCATATAACGAACATAGGTTACAGTTTTTAGTATTTACTCTAATCAGTTTTACTTGTACCTTTAGTACTTATAATTATTATCATTATAACACGTCAATGACATGTTATCTCCAAATTTCTGCACATTTTCCTCAGTCGATGATACCTATACACCCCTCGAATTTCTTTCCGCTTGGCTCGACCATTCTCTGGGGGTATCCCCTTGATTTATCCCCGTAAAAAGTCTCCCCATAATTTTCTCAAGGCTAGTAATTCTACCAAAGAAGGTTGAGATAGGTCGCTCTATAACACGAGAGAAGTCAACGATGATACGAGTAATTTTCTTTTTCCCTTCCATTCTTTCTTTCCTTCGACGTGTCGCCTCTCTATTTTCCGCCGTTCCATTCGCAACATCTCACAACGGATAATAACATCTCTGTCCGAGTTTTCCTTCTTCATGGTCGTGGTTGCAGCTGAAATGAAACGCAAGTTCTCAGCGCGGAGAGCAATCGCTTTAATTTGCGGGCTCCCATGAGAACCGGCCCCATGGCTCCCTGCAACTTTCCGAGGGACGCACACGCAAACAACCCTGTTACGTTAGACACTCGCCCTAAGTTGGATAGACGCGGGGGTGGAAACGTTTCTTTGGTAGGTTTCTCACGAATTACTTCATTTGTTGCGCTCCACTTCTCGAGATTGTCATTCCGTCAGCGAATTTCATCTTCTACTTGATACTCCTGTCTGAATAACGACGGTACAACGAAGATTGATGTTAATCAGAGATTTCGGCCAGTAAATTGAACTCATTATCACGTACGTCCCTCGTATGACAAATTGGATTGCTAGTAAAATTATAATACTTGTAGATGCAACAGC
Source organism: Megachile ligniseca (assembly GCA_945859555.1). NCBI lineage: Eukaryota > Metazoa > Arthropoda > Insecta > Hymenoptera > Megachilidae > Megachile > Megachile ligniseca. The sequence continues at coordinate 5,365,697 of OX243780.1, forward strand.
ATAGAAAGTTATTGGAACTTTAAGCAAATTAACCAAACTCGCTTTAAGCACTTTACACTTCCTTAAAAGGTATATTACAATTTTTTAAATAAGTATTAGTGCTCTAGTACTTATTATTAGTATTTCTATAATAATATAGTATTACAAAATTTAAAGGTTTTCTCTTCAACAACATTCTTTCGTATGTGAAGAAATAATGAATACTTGAATTATCGTTAAAGTTGAAAATGATGATTAGTAGAGCAGCATGGTAACTGGGTATTTCGCAAAAATAACAAGCTGTTAATTTCACTTATCGCCGAGGTTACCCTCGGAGCTAGGTAACTGTAGTCGATTAATTGAGAGTCAGGCTGATAGCGGTCCCCTGGAGATTCTCAAACGAAAGTTAGCTGAACCTTTCAACATCTTTCGGTGCGATCATTGATTTCAACAACGCCGTGAACTATCTCTCGCGGTGATCGTGTCGTTTCAAGTAACTCTCTTTCAGGTCTTCCTTTTCCCGTTCGGTCACGTTCAGATCGATTCCAGGGACGAGAGTCGACCCGATTCACTTCGTTGGCGTTCCCTCTCGATGAAAAGGGGGACCTGCCCTCGGGGGAAGGACAACTTCGACGACGAGATATCCTTGCAATTCTAACCGGGCACGTTCGCTTCATTACCGTTCTCTGTTTCGTGCTCCCGCCAGGGAGAAGAAATTCCATCGGACCAATTATGATTATTGGTTAAGAGTTGTAGTCGCGAACTGGTGTCTCGCCGAAGGATAATTAACAGGATGCTTGTTCGCCAGGACGGGTCCTCTAGGGAACGCTCGAGAAATCAGTTATAATTGAGCCGCTTGTCGACGAGGTTACGGTAACTTTGCCTTTTTGTTGTGACCCCCGTTGTTCGATGAAAACACCGGTGCCTTGTTTCTTTCGGGTTGCGGTTTATGACAGCTTATATTTTCTTTTTATTTCCACTTAAGTTTGCATTCGTGTGCAGCTACGTCCGATAAAAACAACGATGCCTTGTTTCTTTGAGACCGCAGTTTATGAGATTTTACTTCTTTTTCATTTATGACTCGAACCGATGCTCGTGTTGGAGGCAGAATTTTACAGCTTCATGTTTGTCTGGGCATTACAATGTATATGTATAGCAAAGAGTAGCCAACGATTATACTGATTAAATTGATTCAGTTATTCACGTTGTAGGATTTTAAATTTTGATACATTTTAGAATTAATTAAATTGACAGAATTGACAAAATCGATAAAATTGATGGCGTTGATTGAGTTGATTGAACTAATTGAATTAATTGTATTGAATAAATTGATTAAATTAGTTAAGCTGATTGAATTGATTCAATCTGTTCTAGTTACTATTGTATCTAGTTACTTGAATTGATTCAATTGATTTCATTGATTTCATTGATTTCATTGATTTCATTGATTTCATTGATTTCATTGATTTCATTGATTTCATTGATTTCATTGATTTCATTGATTTCATTGATTTCATTGATTTCATTGATTTCATTGATTTCATTGATTTCATTGATTTCATTGATTTCATTGATTTCATTGATTTCATTGATTTCATTGATTTCATTGATTTAATTGATTTCATTGATTTCATTGATTTCATTGATTTCATTGATTTCATTGATTTCATTGATTTCATTGATTTCATTGATTTCATTGATTTCATTGATTTCATTGATTTCATTGATTTCATTGATTTCATTGATTTCATTGATTTCATTGATTTCATTGATTTCATTGATTTCATTGATTTCATTGATTTCATTGATTTCATTGATTTCATTGATTTCATTGATTTCATTGATTTCATTGATTTCATTGATTTCATTGATTTCATTGATTTCAACCTTGCATTAATTTTTCTTTCAATAACAAATGATTTACACTACTTTATGCGTGCACCGTTTCTTCGACATGACCCCATAAATAAAAGATCAATAGACTGTAAGGTCCGGTGATATTGTCGACGAACGTATTGTATCGCCTCGGTCTATTCAACACTGATGTCGTTCATTCAACAATTTTCGTATATCTCTGGTGAATTGAACTGTTACTCCATTGTGTTGGAAAATTGATCAGCATAAATGTGTCAGTCGAAGAAACTGCTTATGGCAGATCCATTGACTGGAAAAATACATTTTTTCTTCAGTTCACTTTTGCATGCACTGCACGCGATGGGAAGTTGGCGTGAAAGGCAACAGCAATCACACTGCTTCCATCTGCCAACTTACCGGGTATAGTTCAATCACCTCTGTGTACATTACCTTGTTTATATTATAATTATTTCCGTTAGTTTGTTCATTTTATGATTATTTACGTTACTTTGTTTTATTACGACAATATTAACCAGTAAATTTAATTCGCAAATATATACAGTGTGCTTCGACTGTGTATCTTAATAGCTTGTTTTGGTAAAAATTTACTTTAATATAAATATAGTTTTAAAAGAAAATATAATAATATTATTATAATAATTGAATTAGCAATATTAACTGTATATTATAAATATTATATAGACTGGTTCATACAACTGTATGAGGTTATAACTCCAATATCAGTGCCAATACAGAAAAATGTCAAAGGAGAAAGATGAATGGTTCAAGGAGTATATTCGTGGGATCAAGTTCTTTTAAAAGTGCAGTGGTGTATGTGCGTTCAACAATTGCATTTCTTTAATGCATAATTTTTACACAGTTGGATTCCTTTTACCATTCTACGTAAAAAGTGTTGGGGTACAATAGTAAAAAATAACTAGTTACCGAGGTATTTCAAGAAAATATTTTTACTGAAGATTCCAAACGCTTCTCCATTACATTGTATACGGTTCAGACAAAGCTTTACAATTGTTTTCATAACTGAGTTAAGACGATCTCTTTATTGTTGCACGTATTACCCGTTCTTTCAGATCCTCTGCAGAATTTATAGGATTTGAATAAATCTTGTCTTTTAAATAACTCCACAGAAAAAATCGAGGGGATTTAGATCGGGTGAGCGGGGCGGCCAAGATATTGAGCTGCGTGTGCCAATGAATTTATTGCCATACTTATATTTTAAGTATTGTATAGCCACTCGTGAATTGTGTGCCGGTGCAACATCTTGCTGGAAGTATTCCAAATTTGGTTGCCATTAAGCGCTTCAACATCTTCTTCCGTAACAATATTTTCTCAAAATACCTCGGTAAACAATAATTCTTTTACTATTATACCCCAGCACTTTACGTAGAATGGCGAATGCAACTACGTAAAAAAATTATGCATTTTCATTTAAAAAGATAATGCAATTGAATGCACGTGCACCGCGGTGCTTCTAAAGAAAACTGGGTCCCACGAATATAATGCTCTTTAAACCATTTATCTTTCTCCTTTGACATTTTTCTCTATCGATGCTGGCAATGGAGTTATCCTGATACTACTACGTATACATACACTTGTACTGCTTTTATAAATATATCAACGATTTCTTAATAATATTCATTTGAATGGTAAATTTTAAACAAAATAATTTTCATGTCATAAATATTTAAATATTTTGTAAGAAATGTCATCCATGAAATTTGTAATAAAATACGATTCCAACAGTATCTTTCACCAAAAGGATTCTTTATTTCTTTTTCAAGGAATTCTATTTAATAAATTTATTTATTTTGTATAAAAGTTTGCATATGTTTTGTACAATCAAGCACATACATTTACCTTTGTAAACATTATAACCGGTGTTTAATTTTAAAAGTATGCTTTATTATATCCAAACAACTAGCTTCTTGGACAGCAATAAATAACGTATGTTTAATAAAGTCGAATTTTGGAAGGTGCAAGTTTGCTGCTAATGTAAACAAACACGGCTGCAAAGAAACAAATGCAAAGCAACCTTAAGGAATGAAGTTAAGTGTTGCAAAAAGTCACACATGTTACCACGTCTCGTTCAAAGAAATAGAAATGGAAGGAGAAAGCAAAAGGGTGCCGCGGATACATGGTCGAAACGCGTTTCACGAAATATGAAATCACATACCGGCACCGTGTGTTACAACCAGCCGTTTTACAAGTGAACCAGCACAGATTACACAGCGGGCAAAGCTAAATCGCGTTCTTTTAAAACACGAACGAAACCACCTTTCGACTAGTTAAATATTTTCGTCACGCCCGCGACGCCAGTAACACGTCCGACTCGAGCCAAGAAATGAAAACCATAAATTCCCAGAATCTCCATTCCGGTTGCAATGCGGCTTGGCAACTTCCTCAAAATCGGATCAGCCCTTCGAAAATCGCGTATCGACGATTTCCAACTTTCATGGGTTTCGCTTCTATTCGATTCATGCGACGTTTGTGGGAAACAAATTTTTTTTTATTTTCAAGCTTGAAATTTGCGAATTTCGGTTTTGGAGTGTTTGGAAATTTTGGACAATTGGGAATTTCTGAAATTTTAGAATTTTCGGAATTTTGGGATTTCTGAAATTTTAGAATTTTCGGAATTTTGGGAATTTTGGGAATTTCTGAAATTTTAGAATTTTCGGAATTTTGGTAATTTAAAAAATTTTTGAATTTTGGTATTTGGAAGTTTAGGTATTTGGGTATTTTGGTATTTAAAAATTTGGATACTTGGGAATTTGAGTATTTGGGAATTTGGGTATGTGGGATATTGGGAATTTGGGATATTGAGAATTTGGGATATTGAGAATTTGGGATATTGGAAATGTGGGATATTGGGAATTTGGGATATTGAGAATTTGGGAATATTAGGAACTTGGGATATTGGAAATTTGGGATATTGGGAATTTGGGATATTGGGAATTTGGGAATTTGGGATATTGGGAATTTAGGATATTGGAAATTTAGGATATTGGGAATTTGGGATATTGAGAATATGGGAATATGGGAATATGGGAATATGGGAATATGGGAATATGGGAATGTGGGAATATGGGAATATGGGAATATGGGAATATGGGAATATGGGAATATGGAAACATGGGAATATGGGAATTTTGGTAATCACTGAAATTTCAAAATTTTGGTATTGGGAGTTTAGGTATGTGGATATTTTGGTATTTGAAAATGTTCAAATTGGGAATTTGAGATTTTGAGAATTTCAGATATTGGGAAATTGGAAATTTGTGTATTTGGGTATTTGGGTATTTGGGAATTCTCCGTTATTGTCATAACTGTACAATAAAACATGAAAAATCCTCGATGAATCTTCTATAATTTCACTCTCAAAAAGAAAAGAACCCCAAACTGTAAAACTATAAAACCTACCTCGATCAAAATTTGCACTTAACCCCTTAATTTACGATGTTTTCCTCGTGCGTCACCCAAAGCGATTCAATCATCATTATAATACAGACAAAGAATGTCCAAATGTTCATTATATTTTGCACATGACAATAATTTTTTGGACATATAGTAATTAAAATTAAACTCAAAATCGTTGTCAAAATATGAGTCAAGTTTGTCACATTACACAGTTACGTGCGTCACGTGTGGGAGACGATATAAGGCAAAGATTTAAATATAAATGTACCAAGAAAAATAGAAGAAAACATATTCAATAATCTCTTCATCCATCAAAAAAATATCCCTGTTCACTTCATAATTCTACTCATTCCATCAACAGACATGCCCATTGACTCTCTTCAAAACCAGCCTCCAATTACTGAATAATCGATTTTTTACAACTCGCCTTCACAAAACTGGGACGACTAAGTTCGTCAACGGCCAGGTGCTTCATATTCGTTGAACGTTGCTCTTAATTACAGACTAACAACAATTTTTTTACCTCGCTGAACTCTCGTAGCAGCTAAATTTCCTTTTAATGTGATTATATGTATACGAGCCAGGGTTCGTTGTAATATTCCGGCCAGCCCACCATCAAAACCACCCTCCGCTACTTTTCCCTCTTTGGTACACCCTTTACATGCTAATGTCTGTCGGTTGAATATCATACGAGCAATTCATACTGAATACGAAATAGTTTGAGATTGGAAAGGGAAACGTCGTACCGCATCCACCTGATGCTTTTTACTCTGCGAGAGTGGAGTCGTTGTTACGGTGCGCACGTGACGCAAAGAGAGATTGTTCGTTGGAGAAGTTGATTAAATATCAAATTTAATTGCAACGAGGTTAACGTTCTGTCGAATGTCAATAGTGATTTGTTAGAGAGATCGGAGAGATTAGGTTATGCTGTTTTTGGCGCCAAATTTTGAATGCTTGAAATTTCTTTGACTGCATTGGTGGTGAACGGTTTATGCGCTTTTATGGAATTTGCTAAATTCTTTAAAGGATTAGATTGTTTAGGGAGAAATTATGTGCTACTATTTTTAGTAATGTGATATATTTTTTATTTGAATATTTATATTTTTGAAAATGTGGACAGTTGTCAATTTTTAGACTTGCAAATTTGTAGATTTGACAATTTGTCAATTTGTCAATTTGTCAATTTTTTAATTTATCAATTTTTAAATTTGTAAAGTCAGTTTGTACATTTGTAAATTTGTAAATTTGCCAGTTTGTTAATTTATCAATTTATTAATTTGCCAGTTTATCAGTTTATCAGTTTGTCAATTTGTCAATTTTTTTAATTTGAGGACGTTGGAGCATAAAAACTTGTTTTTTCGCCAAAAATTCACGAACAGCGACAGTTCTATGACATGGTGCACTATCATGCAACAGAAATCAACTTCCCGGCCCTCGATATTCGGGCCTCACACGAACGATTCTTTTCCACAAACGTTCCATAACACCCGGATAATATTCGACATTAACATTTTGTCGCTGTGGAACAAATTCCCGAAGTATAATACCTTTAGAATCGTTTAGAATTCAGAAAGAACCCAAAACCTGGCTTTGGCTCCACTCTGGCACACGCTGGCTTTATACCACTCGAAGACACGTGTACGGGATGAACAATCGTCACCATAAACTTTTTTCATTAATTCAAATGTTTCTGTAAAAGTTTTACCGAGCTTGAAACAGAATTTAATATTCGCTCCTTGCTCCATCGTGATTTTGTGACACGGTGACGAAAGGTTCTGTCGCTTTAAACGCTATAAGTTTACAATTCGTTGCTCGATTTCAATAATGATTATTTTGTTTTGTAAGGGAGGAATACTGTTTTCAGATAGCACATTTTAATAGATGCCGCTAGTAGTTTTCCATAAATTTAAAAAGTTCCGTTTTACGACATACTGTGTATGTATACATGTGCTTAACGTAAGTAACCGCGAAGAATTATAACACTTCCTGTAAACATGGCACATACTGGATTTTATATCGCCCAGACACAAATTTTCCGTAACAGCCGTTCCAAACCGCTGGAAAGTGCAATGGCCGGTAGCCAACCTTCCAAGCATATTTTCTACGCGAAGTAACGAACAAAATCTCGGTTTCCGTTTCCGGACGCAACGAGTCCGTTACATCCGGCAGTATGAAGCTATAGCTAATCAAGCGTGACGTTTAATTACATTCCTAGCACCGAACACGGTCCATGACCACCGCTAATTAATTCAACCGCGCGCAATAATGTGAATCCTAATCCATAAATACAACACGGGCGTTATCTCGCGATACGCGCGATCGTAAATTAATTACACTCGCTCGTTATAATTGTTGAATAAGCAGACCATGGACCATCAATTAGATCCAAAGTTCGCTGAATGAAATCATGTCCAACTGTCCAAAGTTGTCGGCCTTCAAAATCCGACTACGTGGATCGCTCGTAAATTCCTGATTCAAGGACGGAGTTCTTGTTTTAAATTCTATGACTCGTCCTTCGATTTTTACTGCTTTTCAACTGGGTATTTTTATCTAGTAACAACGGGGAAGTAGCTGAAGTCAACGCACGAGTTGGCGCGAAGTGGCTGACCGGGTGTTTAGAAGAGGTACGATTACAGTTGGTCAGAATAGAAGAATGGACGCCTTTAAAATTTTCAAATTTCCAACTAAAGCTCTAAAATTTCCACCATTCCAGAGCTCCAAATCTCCAAACCTCAAAATTTTTAGATCTCCAAATCTTAAAATTCAAAATTATCAAATTTCCATATTCTTATAACCCCAAATCTCCACACTCCTTAGTCTTCTAACCCCCAAATTTCCAAATTATCACTTTATTTTCACAATCTCCGTCACCTAGAACCTTAACATCCTCTTATATGGCCCAAACAGCAACACGTTTTTTTAAACAGCTCTGACCACCCCTATTTCTTTGTTTCTTCCATTTTAACTGAACAAAGGATTGACTATCTCCAATCAAAAAATTCATGACCCACTTTATTTGCACAATCTCCGTCACGTAGAACTGTAATATCGTTATATGGCCCAAACAGCAATACGTTTCTTTAAACGACTCTGACCACCCCTGTTTCTTTGTTTCTTCCATTTTAACCGACCAAAGGATTGAATATGTCCAATCAAAAAATTCATGACCCACTTTATTTTCACAATCTCCGTCACGTAGAACTGTAATATCCGTTATATGGCCCAAACAGCAACACGTTTCTTTAAACGGCTCTGACCACCCCTGTTTCTTTGTTTCTTCCAATTCAACCGAACAAAGGATTAAATATCACGTTCTACTTAACTTCTCTCGTTAACACTGCGTTGCAGCTTTCGCCGCGCGTTTATGTGAACACGGCTGAAGTTGTTTCCAGATAAAATTCGTTCACGCGCGGATGCAGCCCACGGTTCTATTCGTTCAACAACATGCTCGCGATTCGTTTGCATCTCGTAATTAACTTCTTCCTGCTCGGTAAACGAGGGATTTTAACCTGTTCTAGATCTGCATTTCTTACATGGAATGCTTCTCCGTATATTGTAACCCCTTGCCCTATAATAACGTGTCACACTCGTGACGCACACTGCAGTTCGAATGTGATAAACCAGACTCGTACTTTCACTGCAATTGTATTCTTAATTCAATTCTAATTAAAATAAGTTTAATCAAGGATCTCTGAAGGTAGAATGTGCTTAGCATTTTTCTTCATTTGCCTTAAAGTTGTTGCAATAATTAGCTACCTGTGCATGACGTCTAAAAAATTGTATTTTAAGGGGTAATATGTGTACACGTTGATATGCAATACTGATTCGAAATTTCGTTTGTTACAACCATCGATTTTCAGATTATATTCCTCTGTGTTTATGGAAGTATCAGTGAACGCTAGCATATTGTGCTCCACAGTTTATAACTGTAACGTTGTTTATAAATTCGTTAGTCTGGATGCTTTTTGAAGAGAAAACATGGTATTGCTGCTTGATATTGATTTATGGGGGCTTGAAGTGGATTAATACTTTGATGGCTGCTATGTGTTTATCTTTAATTTTGATTACAATCAGAGTGCAACAGTTGTACAAAATTGTATAAGGAAAATTTGAGACTTTGATTTAATGATTTTATCTGGTAGTTACAGTTCTGAAAAATTGTGATTTGTATTGATAGTTATGGAAAATTATCATTTATATCGATAATTATGGAAAATTGTAGTTTACATTGATAGCTATGTGAAATCATAATTTACATTGATAATTATGAAAAAATATAATTTATATCGATAATGACGAAAAATTATAGTTAACATTGATGACCATCACTAACTATAATTTACAATAATAATTATAAAAAATTATTGTTTTGTAAGAACCATGAAATGAAATCGTACCAAAAGAAGTTATATCATACAGATGCAAATTTTACAGAGGTACATTGACAAATAAAATCAAAATAAATTTGATTACCAATAATCGTTAATTAACCAAAAAATAATAGAGTTGCTTGTATTCGTTACAGATAACGAATCTAAAGAATTGTTTCAAAGGGAAAAAATATGCAAAACCGATCTCTTTTTTCAATTTTATTATTCTATCGGATCGCTGTATGTACACCGTAAATTTAATCGGTTTACCATAAATTCGTTCGACACTAGGATGAGACATTCGGTGTCGTGGAAAATTCACGGGTTGTGATTCGGGGCGAGAATCACAAAAGCACGAGTCTCGAGCCTGCGAATAAACCGATGTCAAATAATCCGACGTAAACTACAACGGGTTCCGGTATCCGCTGAACGGGGCAAGGGGCAGCGAGAAAAATGGACAGGTCTATGGACAGGTATATTTCACGGTTTCCAGTTGCACAGGTATCGCTATTTCGTGGTTTCAAATTGTTGGGTGAAATTGGCCGGCTAGTTTTGACAGACGTACTGTGTTACTGTGTATTTTACAATCTGAAGAACACCCTAGCGTGAAGATAGTTAAACGAATCTGATTATTCTATTTTCATCCGAGTCATTTTTCGTTTCGACGAAAACAAGGATTGCTCTGATAAAACATTCAGTTTACTGTGGAAATATTTTGAAAACGCAACACCATGTTTTTTATTTGGATTTATTGGGATGAGAAATTTTATGTATATTCAAGGTATGATATATTTTATGAGCATAATTATTTCATAATTGATCTAACTGTTTTGAGTACTAATGGAAATGTTCGATAATTATGAATTAAATTGTAATTGTTAAACAAATGACTTTGTAATTGAAAAGTAAAGTTCTGACAATAAAAAAAACTATCGATTACAGTTTAACCAATAAATTAATAATTCATTAACAAATAAAAATATTGAAACTTTATTATAAACAAAAATTTAAAAAATTAAAAATTGCATAAATAATACCATAATATACAGTTTTACATATAATTGTACATATTTTATGACTATAATTAAACAATAAATGTATCAAACTTCAAACTGCAAAATATAGCGTTGTGTTAAAAAATAAAGATGCAATTACACTCTCCAGCTGCACCCACGCATCAGAATGCGTCAATTTGGTTTCGAAATATCTTCAATTCTGCTTAATCTAGTCTCATGAGGCTTCTCCTTTTTCCAACTATTTTCGAGTTGCATCTTGTCCCAATTGCACAGGCACCCTGTTCGAGTGCAATATTGCATTATAAACTTGCAAAGACGACAGGAGAAATGTCTCAACTTCCAAGAACTCGATACCTCATTGTATTCGTCTTCCGCAATATATTGTTTTGTCATTTGAATCAAGAGGCAGGAAGCTCCTGGAAATGTTTTGTTATAATAATGCTTTAATTAAGAGTTCCGTCGGGAAGATGAGACGTTTTCTCGGGAACAAGAAACCGAATCTGTTGGCGATATGACAGAATGAAAACCTCAAAGACGAGGGAGTGTAACGTGAAACGAGAGTGAAATAATAAAAACAAGAATGAAATAAACCTTGCTACGCAAATGGAAGAATCTTATTGACCAGGGGAATATTACAATATGAAAGTGTGTAAACACCGAAACGTATAAAAGTAGAATGATTACAATATGCTGGAAAATTAAGAATGTTTAAAAAGAAGCAATAGTCGCAGGAAAATGAAAAGCAAATATTGGCGAACTATGGAGCAGAGAAAAGAAGAGAAGGATACGAGGTTCGATGAAAGAGGTACAGCAAGTAAAATAATTGCAGAAAAATTGAAAAGTAATATTTATTATTAATGGTAAATATGAAAGAACCAAAAGAACGTACAATAACAACGAAAGTATTAAAAACATACCTCTAAAGAAAAACCAGTATAAAAAATACCACCAGGATAAATTCATCAGAATGAACGAGCCCAAAAAAGCTTGCAAGAAGCGTTTAAAAAATAAACACGAAATAAATTAGAGAAACAGGAGCGTAATGAAGGGCGACGCAAAGGAAGCTCGCAGGATCCCCGACGAAATGCAGTAAAATAAAGAACCGAGTCGCAGAAACCGTAAACGATGAAAGGAACGAGAAGAAGTAGGATGAGTATGATGGAGGCAGAAAAAAAAAGGGGGGTAAAAGGTGTCGAGCTAATTACCCACGGCGTTAAACTCTTATGGGCTGTTGGATCAAGTACTTTCACGGCAAAAGTGCCTAATTCCACGCTCGACATGTCCTACGGGGATCGAAAGCCTTCCATTTTACATCCACACCGAGCGTTGACGTGTACACTCGCGTCCTCAGCTTCTATCATCTCCTCGACTCTTCTTTTTATCAAAGGAAAAACCACCCTGAAGCGTTGACCAACCTTTTCATGGATGCCACGAGTAACCGTACCCTTTTCATCTGCTCGGATCGCCGGCTTTTTTAGGCTTTTCTCCCATTTAAAGAGCCCGAGAATGGTGTTACGAGGGTAAAGATGGGTTTAAGGCTTTATTGTCTGACTCATCAAGCTCCTTCTTGCGACCATGGAAACCATGTCGAGTTATTGGCTGTGAATCCATCGACCGAATACCGGGGTTATTATTCTTTACGATTATGGGGGTCGAACAGACGATGGAAGTGCCGATCGAACGTTTCAAATGATTAGGGTCAGCCCTTGATGCATGCTGGAGACGTTCGCTTGATATTCAATAGACGAACGTATCGGATTATTCGATAAGTCGATTTATCGGTTAAGATGATAGTTTATTTTACGCTTACCGGAGTTTTACATTAATTTCACGGGTATGGGAGGTGGAGAGGTGAAGACTCATTTTGATATGGTTAGGTTCAATTATTTTAGATTGAGTAATTTGTAGGCTGAGACGTGCTGGGATGAAGATGGTAAGATTTGGGGGAGATAGGAGAATAAGTGGCAGTACTCTGTCTAATTTGAAATTAGGCAATTTGAGAATTTATGTTTTCTAAAATACAAATATTTCATATTACATTTATTTTGTGCAACATACTTACATTACAATGCAGCATAGAATTAATTTGTTTTTATTAATTGTATTAGTATACAATAATTAATAATTGTACCTGCTTATTTATTTATTATTGAATAAATCTGCTCCTCCTTTATTTGCGAATAAAAAGGCTACAGTTATTGATGATAAATTCGTCGAATGATAAATATCCAAGTTCCGCAGGAACAACTTTTGTGTCGCTGTATTAGTAAATAAATAACAAAGAAATATTTATAGTTATCATGTAAAAGAATAAATTCTGTTTCCTCGTGCGATGAATAATTTCATTAAAATCGATAAAATGTACGATGAAATATAAATGGAATCTCTTTGAAACGAAACATGTAGAACATGAAACAATCGAAATAAATTCAGAATCTTGTGTCATCAACCGTGTAATAACATCGATACTCCTGAACTAATAAAAATCAGTATGAACAACTCAGCCATTGTTTCATCACTCGAGCAGAGCTTTCTGCACGTCGCGAACAAAGCACCGAAATTTCAACGACTAATTTTCCGCGCACTCGTCGAAACAAATCTCTTCCGATAAAGTTGAAAAGTCGATTGCGAGACAAAAAATCAGAACCTGATATTTTTCTCATGTATTTTACGAAGTAAAGTGAATCGAGAAGTAAAGTAATATCGTACTTTCGATTACAGAGAAAATGTCTTTTTTCTTATATTTCATTCGTTAATTAAATTATAACGACGTGGTGTGCAGAAATTCATTTTTAAATAGCTGTTAATGAACTGTTTTAACATAGATAGATATTTTGCCAGATATTTCATATTTTATATTTATATTTATGACGTTATTTTTTCATTTTTAAAGGAGTATTATACAATGTTGATGACTTTGTATAATACAAATTTTTTGGAAGAACGTGGTCCACGTTTCGATGCAATATTTACTTTTGTATCAAATTCTGAGATACTTGAAAATGATAAAAGCTTGATGTATAGAGTAAATTAATTAGAGGATTAATTATGTTGTGTATAATGGACAATTTATGATCATAAGAAATGTAGTATAATTGAAAAGACATGATTATTTACTTGCAATATTTGCTTCACTAATTTACATATTTTCAAATTTTCAAGCTCATAAGTTCCCAAATTCTGAAACTTTTAAATTCTTAAATTTTTGAGCATTTAAATTCCTCAGTTTTTAATTTCCAATTCTTAATTAATTCGATTCTTCGTTTTCAATTCTTCAATTCTTCAATTCTTCGTTTTCAATTTTTCGATTTTTCAATTTTTCAATTTTTCAATTTTTCAATTTTTCAATTTTTCAATTTTTCAATTTTTCAATTTTTCAATTTTTCAATTTTTCAATTTTTCAATTCTTCCATTCTTCAATTTGTCAACTTTGCACCTTTTCAATTCTTCCAGTTTTCAATATTTAAATTAAAATTTTTTTCTTTTCAATTTTTTAATTTTCAAGTTTCTAAGTTTCTACATTTTCAGATTTAAAAATTTCTAAACCTGCTACATTAAACTTTATACATTTCATGTTTGCAATACATAAATGTTTAAATTTTAAGTTTGCAATTTATAAACGTACAAATTTTAAGTTCGTAATTTACAAATTCGCAAACCGTCATACCTTCAAATTTCCGAACTCCAGAATATAAAACTCACCCTCGTGCTCTTAACAGCAGCAGCCTCTTCTCAAGATTTTTATAATTCCAGCAACGTCCCTTCACTTCGACCCTCTAATGCTCACGGTTCACCCCAACAATTTTTTTATCATCTCGAACAACCCCAACCTTCTTTTCACCCCTGTCAAATTCCCCTCTTTTCCTTGTTCGTTACTTGTCTTCTTTTTTCGCAGTTATTTACTCATCCTCTACACCCAATGATTTTCGGGAACAGGTGTTATTCGCATTAGGGAACCACAACGAGTCTTACGAGGTGTTAAATCGTTACCAAATTTATGTTATCAAACTTCAGGTATTTCTGCGATCCTGCCGTTATTGTTTCCTTATTTCAAAAAACGGAAACTGAAACTGTGCGCTTTGTTATGTTAAATCTATGCGACAGTTATTCGCACGCGGTCGCCACCCATAGAACTCTAAGTTTTAAATATCTACGACGTTTTTATGTCCCTCGTAAAAACTATACCGTGTTGCGCATCTGTCTGCTGTTATATCCCAACTTCGTCTTCTTTCGTGATATACGGCGTTTGAACAGGTGCCATTTTCACCGAAGTTTAACACGTCGGCCGAAATTTAAGCTTTCGCGACAAATGTTTCGAAACAGTTCGTAAAATAACATTCGAATGCTACGGGTTGATATGCGTACACGATGTATAGAAACTTATTGTTAGTATACCAGCTGCTGTGCACTAAGTTTCATTTCGATTCATTGTTACCTGCGAAGTTTCCTATTTGCAGGTGAATTTTCGCTCGTTTTTGTTGGGAGGTAAATGCGTTCCGTTACACGAAAACTGTGTTCCATTTATTGGACGCCCTCACGATTAATTATGCAAAATTGTAATTACTGCGCTGCAACTTCGTTTCGTTTTGCTGTTGCACGATTTTATCGTTCTACTATTCTAAAATTCTATTACTTCACTGACTTATTGTTCTATTTTTCCTGTAGTTTGATATTGTACTGTTTCACTAATTTATTTTTCTACAATTCTTCCGTTGGACTAATCTACTGTTCTACGATGTTAGATCCGAATATAAATTACACTTTGGTCCACACGTTAAATTATTTTAAATGCACTTTAACCTAACCTAACACACTTGTGAAACATAAAACCTAGAAAGAAATTATCTTCATCAAGTGACATCACGATTACAATATTATTCGAACAGGTCAAACATAACCACGAAAACAATCTCAAAGATGACGATGTTTAGAAAACGTAACCTAAATAAGACCTTACCCTTTTATCTCTAAAACAGATTTCATTTCATTTATCGTCCAACTGTTTGCAATGTTATTTTCTTATTCCCGCGTTCTCCGTGTTTCGGAAAATCTCTCATATAAACAAATCTGACAGACTTTTACCAGGTCCATTCTCCGGGGCATTAGCGAGCCATGAACCAAAGTGACGCTCGAGCAGATAAAAAACAATTGCATAAAAAGAAAGCACTCCCGGAAGCTCGCGAAGCAAGATAACAAGCGAATTAACGGACACACCAGGTTCCACGGGAATAGTAATTGCATCCTTTTCAAGCATCGACATCGTTCCGACTGGTCAGTCGTGATTATGCGTTTTCTCGTCGGCTTTCGAACGCTTTGAGCCGAGGATCAGCTATTTAAAATCCAACTACACGATCTCGATTATCGTCTTGCCCAACGGGCGTAATTAGAATGGATCGTTTCAGTTTATTATGCTCCTTTGAGGATCATAACGAACGCCCTCAAGCCACCTGGAGAACTCCTCCGACGTCGATCTGTCTTCGCCTCGGATATTTCTTCTAAGCCCCCACGATTGCCTTATTCTAGATTTTTTCTGCTACAATTTTACCTTACTATATCTTTTTATTAGGCATCTTATAACATCGTTATTAATCAAGCATCACGTGCGTTTATGTGAAATTTAGTATGATGGTAATATGGAGATATGCAAATATTTTACTATATGAAGATATATTTTATTATATCTTCATATGAACCTCATATACCACATATGACACACGTGCGTTTCCATGAGATTTAGTGTGATGATGATGTGGAGATATACAAATATTTTACTATATGAAGATATATCTAATTATATCTGGTTCATATGAAGATATATTTTATTATATCTTCATATGAACCTCATATACCAGATATGACACACGTGCGTTTCCATGAGATTTAGTGTGATGATGATATGGAGATATACAAATATATTATTTTACTATGAAAGATATATTTTTCTATATCTTCATATGAACCTCATATACCACATATGACACACTCACGTGTGTTTCCATGAAATTTAGTGTGATGATGATATGGGGATATACAAATATATTATTTGACTATGAAAGATATATTTTACTACATCTTCATATGAACCTCATATACTACATATAACAAAAAATTAACAAACCAACAAGTCTTGAGACAACTAACAAATTTCTTGATATGAGTAATTGTTAATAACACCACAACCTTGCAATCAATACATTTTTCGATAGAATCAATCAACCCACCGTGTACAATAAAAAAGAAAATTATTTAAGTATAACACAACATATGATTACAATACAAAAATATACAAATGCATACAAGTAAAAATATTACGTTTAATTATATTATGAAATTAACAATGTACATACTTATGAATAAAGATGTTACAAAGTCAAAGTGATGTAACGAGAATCTGAACGACGGGCAAACCTTGAAATAGAATGTCCCATTAAAATGTCACATGTATCTCTAGAAGGGTTCATCTTGAATCGAGGTTGTCAATTCTCCGGAAGATTGGCAGAGAAAGATTTGTCTCTTGTCAGTTTCATACGACCCCGTCAGATTCGCGATTTCTCGGCAGGAAACAAGACGAAACGAAGATCCACCAAAGCTGAAACGTTCTTTTTAACGACATCCCCTTCGTGTGACTTCTGATTCATGTTTCAAGGAACTTCCTGTTGCTTCAACCTCCCTTCACCGAATCGATCGGAGAGTTTTTTCTCTATGCGAATAAAAGAAAATGGTTCTTGCTCGATACTTTCAAATAAATTGGAAGAACTTGTAATTTGATAGAGGAATGGGTGTTGGATGTAGAGAAGTGAAATAATGAAAGGATAAATCATTTAATAGTTATGATTTATGGTATTCTGGAGGAAGGAGTGAGAAAATGGGGACATTGGATGAATGTGACACTTTCTGTGGTGTGATTAATGAGATTCAAGGATGTTTTATAGCTTCAATTTTTCGAATTTGAAAATTTGGAATTTTGGAATTTTGGAATTTTGAAATTTTAGAAGGTTGGAAATTTGAAATTTGAAATTTGGAAATTTGGAAATTTGGAGATTTGGTAATTTGGAACTTTGGAATTTTGGAATTTTGGAAATTTGGAAATTTGGAAGTTTGGAATTTTGGAAATTCCTTATTTTTCATTTCTACTTTCTCAAATACACTCTTTTCAAATCTTCAAATTTATAAATTTTCAAATATGCAAATTCCAAATTTTCAAACTTGACAATCTAGTAATTTAAAAATTAAAAAATGTAAAAATTTGAAAGAAACTTCAAATTTTTAAATTTCAAAATTTTCAAACTGACTGATCCATCGATTCACAATTTCATATTTTCCAATTGTTAGTGACAATCATAATCCCGAATCAAAAATGCTTGAGCAAAATCAGGAATCTAATGTTTTCATCATTCCAGGAAGAACATATTTTTTTTCGCTCTCAAGAGATCACTGTAAAGGTGAAACATTTCAGAAACTGTATAAACTTCACACATTTATAAACTTTCTTCGTTTCCAGCGAACAAAGTCCCTGCTCGTTCCTGTAAATTTTCACGTTCCAAGGGAAAACTTGTTTCACGGGAAGATCCTTCTTTTTTTTTTCTATTTCCACGTTCTATTTTTTTCCTTTTTTTTTGAGAAAAAAAGATTGTTCGACGCGAAATGTTTGCTTAATATAGGTGGACGCGCATCTGTGCAGCTTTATACCATGCAATGTGCATACAGAGAGTGCCATATGAAATGTGCCTCCGGTAAATGAGAAATTCCTGGGCTTGAAAGAACGAAACTGGATAAGACTGATCTGAATTTTCCACGTATTTAAATAAAACACGTACCAAACTTCGTTGTTTCTTCTTTTTTTAATCAACTGCGTGGAAAATCAAAGCATACGCTCCGATAGAGAAATTCGGAATGAATGGCGGGAAATTCGAATTAACTTGCAGTGCGTTAAATTCTAATTAAAAATTGTAAACTCAATTCTAGTTTACACTTGTGGATTTTATTATTATTTAAGAATTATTGTATTAAATGTTCAAAATTGTTTACTTTTACTTTTTTAAAAATTTCAAGTTAATAAATCATAACCAGCAATTACAACTGACAATTAATAAAATTAACAAAATAATCAATCTATACACATTCGTTTAGTACAGACACAACCGCCATTTTCTTTGTACTTGACGATATAATTGCACGATTCGCGGCCATCTTGATTACTTGCTCCAACGTTAGATGTTTACCGAGTAAAAGTTAAATTCTTTACCGAATTTCAATAATTATCAAGCGAAAATAATATGGACAAATATCATTCCAACGAAACGAAGCATGGCGAGTAAAATGGACGCGGAAGGCGGTTTAATTTCGCAAAGATGCCTTAGCTGTTTGCGGTTTCTTGTTTCGAGGCGAATGGCGGGACCCCTGGTTGGCGATATTTAAATGCTAAGCAGACTCACCAACTACCGTTTCACCGACTTCTGTACTTTCCACAGAGAGCCAATAACCTCGGAATATATATTAAAGCACTTGCTTCCTCTGTTTCTTCTCGTCGAACGTATTCGCACCGTACTGTTAAATATCCAGTTTTTTATTTTCATTCTGTAACGCAAGGTCGCTGGTGTAAGGATAACTCGGTTTCACACGGGAAAGGAACGTTTTAATTTTCAAAATAGGTTTATTCGATCGTTGCATTTCTCCTGAGGTCAAAAACAAAAATTGTGATGTATCTCGTGTTTCCTATTTATGGGGGACGAATCAGTTTTTGGGGAAATAACTGGATAACCTTGTCAGTAGGTTTTTTCTTTACCTCTATCAAGTGTATCGAAAAGGAAGACAAGGAATTTTCTTTACGGATGTTTGGGAATTTTAGAAGTTGGAGGTATGGAAATCTAGAAATAGGAATGTGGGAACTCAGTGATTTGGGGGTTTAGGAATTGGAGATTTGGGGATTTGGGGATTTCAGGATTTAGAATTTTGGAAATTCAGACATTTGGGGATGTAGAGATTTGAAGGATTCCCAATATTTCAAATATTTTCACATTTCCAAATTTAAAAGCTTCCAAGATTCCAAATAGCCAAATAGACAACTTACCTAATTCCCAAATTATTAAATTTCTAAATTTCCAAATTCCCAAATTCTCAAATTCCTAAATTCCCAAATATCCCAATTTTCAAATGCCAAAATACCCAAGTACCCAAATTCCCAAAATACCAAAATTCTATAAAATTTCAGAAATTGCCAAAATTCCCATATTCCCAATTTTCCAAATGCACAAACTCCTAAATTCCCATTGCCCAACTTCAATCTCCAAATAACCTCAAAATTCGTAAATCCACCAAATTCAAAATGGTGCATCTTCGACACCTCATCATCACACCGTTGTCCATAAACTTCTCATGGTCTGTCCACGACACGGTCGATATTCATCGACCTATCGAATCATCCTTCTCCCCAATCACAATTATATTTACACTCGCGTTTACTTGCATCCAGCGCAAAAGCTAGTGATTCGTGTCCCGCTCATCCTGTCTTAAAATTATGATTATGAATATTCAATTTCTCGCGGAATAATTTCGGGAATTCCGCCGCTGGCATTAAGGATGCAACGAAATGCTAAGCGTTGCAAAACAGATCTCCGTCCTTCTCTATCCTGCGTCACGTTTATTTGTTAATACGATCAGGTTCCCAGCACGAAACGAACGAATGAAAATTTATTCCCAACCTGATTAATATTCCTGCCGATGTCATTAAAATTGTTAAATACCTGTGTTTATCTGTGTCGAAAGTTTTTTTTTTTTTGTCGATACACGTCGCCATGTATTCGATCGATTATCAATATTCTGCGAATAATTGTATAATCTTGCTTCAACTTTCTTCGGTGCTTTTGTTGAGTTTACTCGTCATGAAAGAATGACAATTTACTGATACAATGACGAGTGATTTTGTTCTTCTGTAATAAATAATTTTTATTTTTAATTAAATTCTGAATTTAATTGATATTTTATGAAAATATTTAGCGTAAAAATTATTTAAGAGAATAGTTAGCATAAAAATATTTTTAATTCTAAACGTTTATTATATTCCTCCTATTTACGATTTCAGCAAATCTTACATTTTAATTAATAGTAATTAATATTTAATTAATATTAATATTAAACAGTAAAAATATCAACTTTAAAAAAATAAAAATGTAAAAACTTGTCATTTTTTTATGATTTATTTCAAATTTACAAATTCACAAAATTACTTCATTTAAAGTTTATTTTGCCCTTGACGAGCATACTCGTCATTACTTAAAAACAATTAAACACACCGTCTCTTTTTAATTAAAAAATTGACATTTATACCATTAAATTAAACGCTAGAATGGATAATATTAATTTTTGTGAAGCTATAATTACTCGTAAAAATAATGGTGGTCACGTTTTACTTAATTGGGTATTATTATTTATTACCGTAATTATTTTCCAGCCACTCTTTTCCTGTTATTAGTGTCACGTAACGAGAGTGCGATAAATTGCGTATCCGGAACTCTATAGTTTTTCTCTCTAATCAGGTAAAACTTGTTACGACAGTTAATGCAAAATAATTTATTAAATGTACGGCACGAATTTCTCATTAGACCATGATTAAGGTTGTAGGAAAAAATATAAATTGTTTTAATAATTTATAACAAGAAATTGGCCATTTTTGCATACACCTGACATTTATGATATTTTAGTAGTAATTGATTATGTGGGAGTTTATGCATTTATAATTATATCAGTGCATAGAAAAAATATGTAAATTTCATACACATTTAATACGAGCAAACGAAATAAATTTTTCGGAGATAAACTAATGTAACCTGAATTTAAAATTATTTGCACTACAAACATTTTGTGTAAATGAAATAATTTTATCAGTTTTTATGAAAATAAATCATTGTTATTTATAAATGTATATGAAAATGAAATAGTATTATTTAAATAGTAATTATTAAATTTATGATTTTTTGTATGTAATGATTTATGTGATTATAGTTTGGGGATGTGACAGATCTAGTTTTGTTACTAGATTTTAGTAATATAGAAAATAAAGTATTTGGACAATTTAGATATTTGGATATTATAACATTTGAAAACTTGAAAACCTGAACAGATGGAGGCTTAAACACTTAAATTTGAAAATTTGAAAGTTTGAGAATTTGGAGATGTAAAGATTAAGAAATTTAGGAATTGAGAAATTGAAGATGATAGAATTTCGAAATTTAAAGTTTTAGAAATTTAGAAGTTGAAAAATTCACAACTCTAAAAATTTGAAAATTTAAGGCTTTGCATCTGTAAATACCAAAATCCTAACTATATTAATTTTCAATATATAGCATACCAAAAACATACAATTTTACATAATACACCTTATATTAAAAATATATTGCATTCTAAAAACACGAAATTTTACACAATAAATATATTTACAACTAGATAATATTAAATTTCTTGATCACAATGTATTTCATCATATCAATGCACCTACGATTAACAATCCTGTTTAGATAGCAGAATGCGGTACTACAAAATCGTTTCCATAACAAAATATTCGCGACACAATGTATCGAAACAACAGGAGATCGGAATAATGGAGGTTCCACCGTATCCTCTTTTCGAACGCGCGCACCGTGTTCCGCCGCATTACCTATACGCAGTAAATATTACAACACAATAACAACAATTTAAATCGAAGCGATAAATATCGCTGAAATTTCCATGCGACCCAATAATTCAACCAAAATCAACGCAGCCCTCCAATAATGTCGCGTTCTTTCGAATTATAAATCAAATCGAAATCGATAAGTTGTAAAAGATAGGACTGTGAATCATATATCTTGTCGTGGATACATGGCACCGAATTATACCCGTGACGTCCGGTGGAAAATTAAATTCCTTTACTCTTTCGGACATATCTGTTTCGCAAGCTCGCACGGCAATTCATTGTTTCGCGCGGAATTAGGGTTGTGCTGTTAAGGTAATGTTTCATGGAAAGTTAATTACGCGAAATTGCGAAACCTTCGATTTCGCTGACCTTGAAATATATTGTCAAGATTCTGAATCTTTTTTTGACACTAGGTTTACGTTTGGTCACTTATATTTAAATTTGAACTGAAGTAGAAAAATTAATAAATAGGGGATGATATGTGAACTGCCTAGTATTAATTCATAAGAGAACCTTGAAAAAATAGTTTTGTATTATTTCTCTCCGCAAAAACCCCTTTGATAATTCTGTTTAATGGAAATGTTTTAACAAAATTATATTGCAGAAATATTTTAACAGAGTGAAGCACTCACAAATGTGAACATATTTCTGAAAAATATGCAAGATTGAAAAAATTTGCAAAAAACATTTATCGCGTGAGCGAGTAAAATATCACAGCCCACAATGGAGAAGAATTGCCAGTATCGACAGAGACATAAAATCGAGGTATCGATTTCAAAAAGTGGAAGGACTTAAATAAATAATAAGAAGTAAACCGCAGTTATATAGCGAAGGAACACGGATGGAAAACGAAATTAGCGATATTAACGTTGAACGTGCTGGATACCCCGGAAATATCCGAGGTATTTCCCATCGATGGAATCTTGAAATGGGGTTTTAATCCCGGGTAATTCCAGGGAATCGCCTCGGGTTCGCACAGTGGTACGATCTCAGACTGGATTCGAACATGAGATCGAGAGATACATAAACGTTGTCGATTCTATTTTCGTTGTTAAACTTATACCACTGCGATTTCTAGCTGGGAACACCTCAAATTTCTATATACATCTTTTATGGCCCAACTAAAAAGTATATTGTCGGACTTTACACGAGTATAAAGTTTTATACATCTTTTCTGAAATGTGGATTTTTCGGATTTTAACGATGGTTTGACACTAACTGGCATGTGACAGATGTGAAACTTGAAATTAAAAATATAGTAGAAAAATAAATGGATAAAGTGATATAGATATATATACAGTTGACTACACAGATTAATTCCTTGTCTTTCTTACTATAGTGGCGCGTCCTGGGTAAGAGTTTAATAAATATTATACGGTACAATGTTTCTGTCTCGAACGCTTGATGAAACTGAAAAATATTATCCTATTCCGAGAATTAACGAACCCCTCATTAAACTTCCGAAAATTACTACATATCGTTCGAAACACGCAAAATGACCCAGTAAAATTTCACTCGATCTTCCTTAAACGAGTTTAAAATAATCCATAGCCAATATTAAACACGAACCGCCTTTGAACGTGAAATTTGTCTACTGACGTAATAAACTAATAAATAATATTGCCAGCGTCCACGAGAATTTGTATCTCGGTTTCTCTTTGATGATTTTAATGGTAATTATCGTCGCGTTACAGACATGTTATACTTAATTGCGTTATTTACAAATTATTATATGTACAAATACCTGTAGGCTATTTTGTATTCGCTATGCGATCGTCGTTTGAAATATTTCAAGACACAAATTGTATTTACCTTTAATTTCATTTGGAATTTTGATGCAGATATGTATATTGATGTAACCCGAACTTTTGTTTGAACGAAGGCAAATTTACATTAGCATATTTTATGTTGCTATGAGTTATATGAACATTTCGAAAATGTTTGGTAGTTAGAACCATTGGAATTTATCGGTTGGAGCAATTTTAGATATTGTTCATTTACAATCATTAAAATATTAATGCAAAATTTATGAAATTCATAAAATTCATAAAATTCATAAAATTCATAAAATTCATAAAATTCATAAAATTCATAAAATTCATAAAATTCATAAAATTCATGAAATTCATAAAATACATAAAATTCATGAAATTCATAAAATGCATAAAGTTGATGAAACTAATGAAATTAATAAATGAAAGTTCTAAAACAAATAAAACTAGTAACACGAGTAAAACTAATAGAATTACATTTACCTGATATTTAAAATCCAAAGCACAAGAACATACATCCAAATTAGAAAGAAAATTAATTACTTTATTATTAAAATGTTGTATTCCAAGTATTATAATCTAAATTTCAAAGTATATTATCAAAAATAAAAAATAATAAAAGTTAAATAATAATAGTAAAATATATGATAATTTCCCTACATATTTTATTCAAGAAAAATTTCGAATTTAACGATAATAAAAAGAAAAAAGAAGAAATTTTCAAGACTAAACAATTTTCGAAATAATCCACTGAAAAGATTCTCTTAGCTATAATTCTAAAGTGTACAGCAGCCAATAAATTATGACGGTGAATACACGACTTTGTTCGCGAAGATATCGATGAATTATCGTTTTATCGATATCTATAAATTATATCGAACCTTCAACCTCATTCGAAAAATAAGAATCACAAAAGATATCTCTTAATACCAGATTTTAATTTTGATTTCCCCGGTGCTAGCTTTAATAACTTGCTTAACTTTGTCAAGCTCAAATATTCCTGAACATATTCCAAGCTTCTGCTTTCCCATCCGTATTGGATTGTAATGAAGCCTTTTACTTTTATGTTTCTCTAGCTTTTAAGAATTCAACTCTTTTAAGACTGAAATGACCTTTCCACTTTCTGGTATCGCTTCTTTCCGTTGGCTCGTTTTACACGTTCCTTCGTACGATTACTGCTTCCTTTTACGTTTCTCCTGGAATTACCTGGGGAACTATTTTTCCTAGGCAACGTTTCCTCAGAATTTTCTAAACGCTAATTTTGAGACCTTACACAGCCGACACACCATTTTGCTCTTGTGCAATTATCGGTAAATTGAAAGAAACTTTAAAATTCACATTTATTTAGGAAGTTTTAATAAATGCAATTTTTTTAAAATAGTATTATATAATCCATGTAATATTATGACATTAATCAATGGATATGATATTATGTCATTAACCAATGAATATGATATTATGTCATTAACCAATGAATATGATATTCTGTCATTAACCAATGAATATGATATTATGTCATTAACCAATGAATATGATATTATGACATTAATCAATGGATATGATATTATGTCATTAACCAATGAATATGATATTATGTCATTAATCAATGAATATGATATTATGTCATTAACCAATGAATATGATATTATGTCATTAACCAATGAATATGATATTATGACATTAATCAATAGATATGATATTATGTCATTAACCAATGAATATGATATTATGACATTAATCAATGAATATGATATTATGTCATTAACCAATGAATATGATATTATGTCATTAACCAATGAATATGATATTATGACATTAATCAATAGATATGATATTATGTCATTAACCAATGAATATAATATTATGACATTAATCAATGAATATGATATTATGATATTAGTAACTACCACAAAATTTTGATATTAACTAATCAATATGATATGATATTCAGTAATCAATACGACATTGTGATATTAACTAATCGATGTAATCTTATGATAATAAAAAACGAATATGATATTATTATTATTAACCAATCAGTATGATATTATAATGTTAACTAATTAATACAGTGTTATAAAACAAAAAACTAGTATATTAATAAATCAGTATAACCACAGCTACATTAAAAGCCAATAAGTACAAAAATTCAGCATAATTTCACATACTCTCAAACAATACCAGAAGCTGTTGACAACACAAAAATGCAACCTGTTCAAAAGAAACGTAGCAAACTTAAGATCAGGTTAGATTACTATAAGTAAGGGCAATAAGAGTAACATCACTTTTCATTTCTCAAGAAAATTACGATGTCTCCTTTTGTTCATCAAACCACCATAGATTAAACAACGGAAAAGAAACAGCAGCAGTGTCTGCAGCAGGTTGAACATCATTATGCAAAGTTCATTAAAAGCAATTCCCTAGCCTGGCGAAATTCCCTCGTAAACCGTCGGTTCCGCCACGAGGTGGAGCGGTAACCTTCTATCCACGACGGCGTTAAAACTTATCCAACTTTATCCCCTGTTCCGCTGCCATCTTTGCTTCTCACAAGCCCTCCAATCCTCGTCCGAGCTAGGGTTAAAAAGTTCCAGCAGCTTTATCCATCCGACCACCAACCGTTCTTCCATGCTTCTCTGTTTTGCTTCCTTTTTCGCCGCACTTTTTTTTTCTCGGTTCATCTAATCTTCTCGCGTTCCATCGCCGGTTTTCGATCGTCTTTCTTGGCCAACGCTTCCAGCGTCCCGTCCGCTCTCGCTTAACCACTTTGGCGTGTTATTTAACCGAACTCGTCGACAAGACCAGAATGAATCGAGGAACGTTTAATTAAGGTTGCGAAGGAATTGGGGCGAACTGGATTTTTTCCGATGACAGCTTTTAGCTGATTGAACGGCTGTTTGATTCGATCGGGTTCATCGATTGACACGTTCCCTGGTTGCTGCAACAGACTATGATTATCTGGGGAAGGAGGATATTCAACGATTTTCTTGGCTTTATCATAATTATATTTCAATGTTATGATACTCGTATTATGTGTACTCACAATACTATTACTTTTTCTTGTATATACAATCGAGTTGATTTTCGAGTTACGCTAAAACTATCAGGTTATGTATAACAAATTACAAATTAGCAAGGTACATTATATGCTGGAAGTACATAAAGTGCTTTGTATTCTGTTTGTGACTGAGTAATGTTGATTTACGTTAGGTTTACATTTACTATTGCACGATAAAGTAATTTTAAACGTTTTAGATATTCAGTATCTAAATGAGTATCTAATTGATAATTATTTAATTACAACAATAATTAATATTTTCTTAATATGAAAAATATGACAGCGATTTATCTTAATGTTACAGTAATTCATAATAAACTGTTGGTAACGCAAATCCAACAAAGTAATTTCTTCACCTCCATATTATTAGTAGATAATTCGAACTAGCTAGTTCAGAATACAAAATTCACACGGGTATTATCGTATGTTCCTTATCACCATCGCGATAAGGATGATACTCTACGTGATTAGAACAAAGTTCCCGCATTTATGAGATTATCATAATTACTCTCCCCTCTGATGGGTACCAGATTGTCGTAAAGGGAACGCTGTAACACGAAAACGTTTCTTCCTAACGTAACGTACATTGTTATTAATTAAGACGTTAATTACTTCGCTGGTTCCAGATACTAAATGCCGATAAATTTGTATCCATAACGCGTCAGTCGATTTCGTTTACACAGAATACACAATTTTCCGTGGCTTGTATTTGATTAATGTTTCAATGATTAAGTTCTATCAATGCGTGATTAACAGGCGGTAATTAATTACCGAATAGACCGAACTGTGGACAATTGATTCAACCACTCATAGAATTATTTGAATTGTCAAATTTCTGGATTGCTTAGCTGGAAATCTTTAAATCTGAAAATGAATAAGTTGGGAAATTAGGAAATAAAGAAATTGGAGATTTGAGAAATTAGGAAATTAGAAAACTGGGAGATTAGGAAATTGGGGAACTAAGAAATTGGGTGATTAGCAGATTGGGGAATTAAAAAATTGGGAAATTAGGAAATTGGGAGATTAGCAAACTGGGAAATTAGGAAATTGGGAGATTAGGAAATTGGCAAATTAAGAAATTGGGGAAATAGGAAATTGGAAAATTAGCAAATTGGGAAATTAAGGAATTGGCAAATTAGGTAACTGGGACATTAGGAAATTAGGTGTTTAGAAAATTGTGAAATTAAGAAATTGGGAAATTAGGAAATTAGGAGATTAGGAAATTAGAAGGGTGGTCATTTAGGAGATTGAAAATTCTGGAAAAATTCCAGAGTTCTTAAAAAAATTAAATGCTACAAAATTAGAAAATTATATTATAAGGGATCAAATATACATATTTACTTGTTTACTACCTCAGTACTTAAATATATTTGTTACACACTGCACTGTTACAATTCATTTACCACCCTATATACTTTTCATATTATTCAATGGATTGTCGGTTGATTAAAAAAGAAGACTAAGGAGTGCAAAAGGTTTCCTTAGTTCGCAGCACCGGTAAAATGAAGTTTTTCGCCATCAGCAATCGCTTAGTCGCCGGTGGTCGGTGAAACGAACAAGAAATTCGCAGACCGTGGCACCCAGGCCATTATCTGTGCCAGCTTTTAGCGACGCAGCGAAATCAGTGCTCGTCTAAATCGAGAACACAGGAGGAGAGTGTGTCACGTATTCCGCGTGTGTAACGAGCCACTGTACGTGTTCTTTCGTTCCCCGAGTTGCTTCTCGTACTTTTCAGAGATTACAAAGCTTCGAGATATGGCCGATTCGAGTCACGAACCGGCTTCTTACGTCGCCACGTGTCTCCCGCTATTTGAATAAAAGTCGCGGTTCAGTTAACACGTATTTACTTCATCCGACCGGATCGAATGCGTGACTTCTTTATTTGGACGCCTTCGAGCGGCAATTTCAACCTTTAACGTTTGCTCTTTTCACGTCACCTCGCTAGAACACGAGTTCCTTTCAGCCGTTGAACGATGAGGATGCATTCTCCGATGCTGCTTCGCGAATTCGAATTGCTCCAGTTCAGCTTCTTCGGTGGTCCTTTTTCGGGATCGATGCATTTATGATCGAGTGGAACACTTGGGAACGAGTGAGACGCTTCTGGACACGTGGAACTTTTATGAACGAGGGAAACACTTATGGACGAGTGGGGCACTTGTGAATGAGTGAGACACTTGTGGACGTGTGAATCACTTAGGAATGAGTGAACCACTTGTAGACATGTGGAACACTTATGAACGAGTGACTCACTTGTGTACATTTGGAACACCTATGGACATGTGGAATACTTATGAACATGTGGAGTACTTCTGGTCATGTGAAACACTTGTGGACATGTGGAATACTTGTAGACATGTGACACCTATAAACGCATGAATCACTTGTGGACATGTGGAATACTTGTGGACATATATAACACTTATGAACGAATAAATCACTTGTGGACATGTGTAACACTTATGGACATGTGAAATACGTAGTAGAATCGTTATAATTATATTTAAATGAAACTTCGAATATTTTGAAGATATTATGCAATAATAAAACATACTAAATTTGATTTTTTCACTTCCTCGATACCTTAACTACTTCATGCTGCGACGCTGTTGACGTTCGCATTAACCACGTAAATCCACCTCATCGATTTTATACTCAACCTAAGAACATAAACTCGTTTGCGAACTGTTCGAAAATGTACAAGGTGTTGTCTCTTTTAAGGAATTTTAGCGATGTATAGAGATTTTGAAGCTTCACAGCTTAACGTGGAAGGTTAAGCTCTTAAGACTAACCTCGTACCTCGAGTTTTAAAGCTTTAACACTGGAGCATCAAGCTGTCTTTGAACCTCTTCATGCTAATATACACAAGTCAACAGATATTCTATTTATTTATTTTTTATGAGATAACATGAGCTTGTTTTTGGCAATAGTCGCAATCCTATTACATTTGTAATTAAATTATTACGTCTGAAAATGGTACACAGATACCAACAGAATATAAAATATTTATTGAAGAATTGTGTAATATTTCCTAAAAAAACGTGTATCAGGTGTCCTTTTGTCAGCTCATCAGAAAATTTCAGAATGATTTTCAATTTCTAAAAGAAAAAAATGACGGGACCGATTCTTTGTTTCGTCGAACGAATTCTCCATGCAGCGGTTCGTAATTATACTTTAATTAAAATCCAACGTACGCCGCCCGTGGGAAAGTTTCCGAAGTTAATCCCCGCAGAGTTGGCGATACTTTCATATTAGCAGAGCACCCAGCCGC
Source organism: Megachile ligniseca (assembly GCA_945859555.1). Lineage (NCBI taxonomy): Eukaryota > Metazoa > Arthropoda > Insecta > Hymenoptera > Megachilidae > Megachile > Megachile ligniseca. The sequence goes on from OX243780.1 coordinate 5,396,117, forward strand.
TAAAATAAAAGGAGTTAATTACATTATGGCACCGACGTTTCCCCAGCCCCATGTTCTAACCACCTTAGCGAATACCGCACGATCTTCTGGTAACGAAAGGAAAAAATAATTCCGCTCTTTATTGGCTATTGAACAGACTCGATAAAACGTGGAGAACGATTTATGTGATGACACCTGGCGATGGGTTTTTTCATACATTAAATACACTGCTGATTACAATTATAGGTTTATTTTGCTTTTAAGTAATTTACTGTTATGAAAATTGTTATTGTCTGTTTTACTTTGCAGTGAGGATGTGAAAAAAATGAGGTTATGAGATGAGATTTCGAGATTTTTATGATTATTATTCTCAAATGACTAAATTTCCAAATTTCCAAATTCAGCTTTTCAAATTCCAAAATGACTAAATCTGCAAGTTTCCAAATTTCTAAATTTTCATAATTAGAAATTTCTGATTTCCCAAATTCCCACATTCCTAAATTTCCAAATCTCAAAAATTCTTTAATTTGTATAATTAGAAATTTCCCACTTCCCAATTCTCAAGTTCCCAAGTTCTCAAATTCCCAAATCCCTAAAATTCCAAATCTCCAAAATCCTAAATTTTTATAATTAAAAATTTCCAATTTCCCGAATTCCCAAAATTCCCCATTTCCCGAATTCCCAAATTCCCAATTTCCCACACCCCCACATCCCCAAATTCCCAAGTTCCCATGTTTCTACATTCTGAAATTCCCTAATGCCAAAACTCTTAAATCTCAAAATCTCAAAATCCTCAAGTTCCTACATTGTCAAAGTTACCAATCTACAATTCACCAAATTTCCAGATCCCAAAGCTTCCACATTCCCAAATTCCCAAATTCCAAAATCCACAAATCCCGAAATTCCCAAGTCTCCACTCCGTCCCCAAATTCTCAAGTTCCCACGTTCCAAATTTCTATTCACCCGGCGTTCAATCGAATTTGTATTAGCACCTGCAATTACCAATTACGGAATCGCGCGTTTAGTTAAATCAATCTTGGCACGAAATTGATGAACGTTAGAAGGGGGGTTCGAATGGGATTCGCAGATATGCTTAAGCCCTGTTGAAGCACGAATGAGGTGAAACTATCGTGATATCCGGTCGTGTGTTTCAGATGACAGCAATGTCGAGGCAGCGGTACATGAACCGCAGCAGCGGGGACAGATAAGGAAGGGAGGAGCCACGAATCGGGCAATCATGTGTAGTGTCATGTGGCTCCTTCGGCTCCTAACGACTTGCTGCCTCGTTTATCTATCGGCATCCGACTCCCATACAGGTATGTGCTTTCTTTATATCTCATAGTTAATAACTGTGTAAATGTAGAATACGGTTAATAACTTTTTAACGAACAACGTGCAACGATCAAGGTAAAGGGAGAAGTTACTCAGGAACCCCTCAACCTATGATTTTCTAGGCAGTTGCGTCATTACCTACACAGTATGTCGGAAAAATGACGGAACTTTTTAAATAGAAAGAAAAGTATTAGTTATTTTGCCAAAATTAATTTTTTTTATTCAAATTACATCCCTTCCGCATCAATTAACATAGATTTTTTTATATCGTTTTGCGGAATCGTTTCAATCACCTGTATCACAGCTGCGTGGACTTGTGTAACAGTGTCATAAAACGTTCCTTTCAAAGCTAATTTCAGTTTTAGAAAAGGGAAGTAATCGCATGGAGATAAGTCGGGTGAATATGAAGGATGTTGGAGCACACATACTTGTGTTTTTGCCAAAAATTCACGAACAGCGACAGTTCTGTGACATGGTGCACTATCATGCAACAGAAACCAACTTCCCGGCCCTCGATATTCGGGCCTCACACGAACGATTCTTTTCCACAAACGTTCCATAACACCCGGATAATATTCGACATTAACATTTTGACGCTGTGGAACAAATTCCCGAAGTATAATACCTTTAGAATCGTTTAGAATTCGGAAAGAACCCAAAACCTGGCTTTGGCTCCACTCTGGCACACGCTGGCTTTATACCACTCGAAGACACGTGTACGGGATAAACAATCGTCACCATAAACTTTTTTCATTAATTCAAATGTTTCTGTAAAAGTTTTACCGAGCTTGAAACAGAATTTAATATTCGCTCCTTGCTCCATCGTGATTTTGTGACACGGTGACGAAAGGTTCTTTCGCTTTAAACGCTATAAGTTTACAATTCGTTGCTCGATTTCAATAATGATTATTTTGTTTTGTAGAAGAGGAATACTGTTTTCAGATAGAATAGATGGTGCTAGTAGTTTTCCTTAAATTTAAAAAGTTCCGTTACTTTTCCGACATACTGTGTATTTATTATTACAACGTTAAGACAATTAACGAATGTTAAAATGTTAGGATTTGTCTTCAGTAAGTTATAATTTTTTCACGTACATTTAACTATCATCTTGTAACACTGAATAATATCTGCAATAAATTAAAATGCAGTTCAGGTACGCTTGAAAATATGACATGATTAAATACCGCACCCATTAGTACGTTCCATCCTTGAATCCAAGTCCCAAAAATATCGATTTTCCACAGTTATACCAAGCTAAATTTATGTTTCCGGGGCTCACTGGGAAACTTTGTTGATAACTCATGCTAACAGAAGCGTTAATCAGAAAATTAGTTTCCCTGATATTCCACGTTTCCGATAATTTTCAACTCCAGAATATTACAACATGTTAATCAGGGAATTTATCGACCATACATGCTATTTATTACTGTTTACTACATTAAGACGAGTCGATAATAACAAAAACCAGAAAAACCATTTTTATTATAATAAATGTATATTCATTTGAATAAAACAGTCGAATAAACAAATATCTTCCGCTTTTGTTCAATTTATATGACAGGAGATTTTTATTTATTCTTTATCGATACACTGACATTTTATCATTGTTTATTTTTTATATCAATTTTTTTCGTATCTATTATTTGTTTTAAACTACGAAATTGGTTTTACGATATGTACAAGTATATTTATTGTAAATAATAGTCACAGTATATTTATAAAATGAAAAATATGAAAAAATTAATGTATAAAGTGAATGGTAAAGAAGAATAGTACAAAATAAGATTACGTAATCTTGATTTTTACAAATCATTTATGGTTTATAACTTTTTAACGAATAACGAGCGACCATCATACAGGGAGAAATTACTCAGGAACATATTTTTAATAATATACGTCAAGGTCAAGGTGATTGGTTTCCTGTTTGCTTCAACAAAACAATTCCAATTTCCGAAATTCTCAAATTTTCAAATTCTCAAATTCTCAAATTCTCAAATTCTCAAATTCTCAAATTCTCAAATTCTCAAATTCTCAAATTTTCTAATTCTCAAATTCCCACATTTCCAAATTCCCAAATTCGCCAATTCCCACATTCTCCAAATCCCCAATTCCCAAATTCTCAAATTCTCAAATTCTCAAATTCTCAAATTCTCAAATTCCCTAATTCCTAAATTCTCCAACTCCTCAATTCCCAAATCCCCAAATTTCCTAATTCCCTAATTTCCAAATTCCCCAATTCTCCAATTCCCACATTCTCCAAATCCCCAATTCCCAAATTCTCAAATTCTCAAATTCTCAAATTCTCAAATTCCCCAATTCCTAAATTCTCCAACTCCTCAATTCCCAAATCCCCAAATTCCCAAATCCCCAAATTGCCAAATTCCCAAATTCGCAATTTCCCACATCCCCAAATTCCTAAATTTCTAGATTTCTAAATCGCCAAATACCTAAATATCTCAATCCCTAAATCCCTAAACTCCTAAATCCCTAAATTCCTAAATCCCCCACATTTCAAAACATCAAAAATCTCAAACTTCCACCATTTCAATACCCCAAATTACCATTTCCAATTTAAATCAATAAAATACCTCGCGCAAAAGTTCCAATAACACCCACTACTTGAAAATCATGAAACCTCAATATTCTTGCCCTAAAACTTCCCAAACAGTTTTCCCAACACAACACCATTACAGAGCATACAAAATCCCCAAATTCCTTTTCCTCCAGTTTACTAAAACTTTTCGAAATTTCGCCGCACGCCGTAAGTGGTTTCTTACTCAAACATCGGAAGATGACTTCGTCAGGTGCATCCTCCATAAGGAACTTTAAATTTTAGATTAGCGAGTGTAAATCAATTTGAACGCCGCATCTGCACTCGCATCCTAATTACACAGGTAATAAGAAGGAAAACGGTCGCGTTTACCGTTTGCGCTGTCAAATTTACATAGTCGCGATGTCCCGAATTTATAACCTTGTCCCCACTCCTGCCCTATCTGTCCTACCCAGCCGCACCCTGCGCAATCTAAATTTCATGGAAACTAATTCCGTGGGTTCATTTAATGGAGTCTTGCTCGCGTGGCGCCATGCTACAGCCTTGTAAATAACCGAGCTCGATTGAAGCTTAAATTCAACGTTTACGCACACGCTGGTACTTTTTTTCCGGCAGATTCATTAGCTAATCGTTTAACCATGTGGGTGTCTGGAAGAGGAGCAATGGGAACACTTACCCCTGGGTAGAATCGGATGTGAAATACAGCATCCATTTTCTCCTTCGTTTCAAACTCCATCTCGAATTGTTCTTCACTGTATTTTTCTCTCACACGGCTACATGTCGTAGGGAGATAAAATAGGATTTGATCAAATCCTATGATGTATGATAAATTCAAGACGTTAAAATAACTGTTCTCAAATTTGGTCAGAGGTGGATTTTTTTTTCAGACGAATCATTTTTCTACGGCAGGTACTTAAAACTTGTAATATAGAAAACCTAACAGAAAACAGTTAAGGGATTTGATCTAATCACTTCTTCAGGGAAATCACCTCACAGAGTTGTTATTTTAACATCTACTGTATATTGATCATATATCTTTGGGGTTTAATCAAATTCCTATTTTCATCATTTTCCTGCGACATATTTTGGGGATTTAGAAATTTGAAGACTTGGAAATTTGGGGATTTGGAAATTTGAAGATTTGGAAATCTGGTGATGTAGAAATTTGAAGATTTGGAATTTTGGAAATTTGGGGATGTAGAAATTTGAAGATTTGGAATTTTGGAAATTTGGGGATGTAGAAATTTGAAGATTTGGAATTTTGGAAATTGGGGGATGTAGAAATTTGAAGTCTTGGAAATTTGGGGATGTAGAAATTTGAAGATTTGAAAGTTTGGAAATTTAGAAATTTGAAGTCTTGGAAATTTGGGGATGTAGAAATTAGAAGATTTGGTAAATTTCAGAAAATTAGAAAATTTGTGCATTTGGGCTCTTAGAAAGTTTGAAATTTAGAAACAGAAAAAACTGAGCCCAAATTTGAGAACTTTAGAATTTCAGCTTTCGAATTTGCAATTGAATTTAAAAATGTTGAAATTCATCTTTCAAAAAGCAATACAAAATTTTTAAAAATACTTTTGTTCCAAAATAAATATTTAAAAATATCCTTATTAATACTCTTTTACATTTCCCAGGTATGTTACTTTAAATATCATTTTCTTGCGTGTCAAAGTATCAACATAAGTGTTCTACCTAACAATAAAATTGGTACAATTAGTCCGATCTTGACACATATTGCGTTATCACAATAGCCACGAAACAAAGATAATCCATCAAAATCTGGTGTATGGATAGGGTCATTACGGCTGATCCCGGCATATCTCGGCTTCTAGGTACTTAAACATCCCCTGTCGCGATTCGATACTCTCGATACGATCCTTTATGGGTGATTCATGTCGTTCAACCCTGATTAATGAGAGAATAAACGCGTTCCCCCGTTACTCGATTGTCAATCGAAACGCAAAGCCAATAGGGGATCTTTGATCTCTGCAATTGATTTCGATTAACCAGACCTTCTGTCATCGTTTCGCAGTATTTTTGTGTGATGTATTTTGATCATGCTGTCGAATGATGATTTCATTAATAATTCTGTCAGTCTGAGACGGTTCCAAATTATATACGATCAGGGAATAATATTTATCACTGATAAACCCTTGACAAATTGCATTTGAACAATTTTCAGTTTATACCATTAATTATCCTTATTAAGTATACTATTAATTATACTTAATTATTAACACAAATATGGACGATGAAATTATTAATTATACTGTATTCCATTATTTATAAAACATTCGTAAAAAAATATGGACCGTGTATTTTTCTGTATATTTTTAACAATTTATTTTATTTCAACATTGTTAGCATATTGTTTTATTTTTTACGAAGAATTCACTTTCGAATTTTCGGTTTGATTAAAAGTATGTTTTTATGTGAAGCTCGTATCGAGTTTCATTTTATTTTCTGTTTTTTTTTTTTTAATTAGAATTTTCAATTTGTTATTCTAGTCAGGTGGAATATTTTTCAGTTTTAAAATGTAATTTTGTGTATATAATAAATAACAGTATATTATTAAGTATTTGTGTGGACATTTTTGTATTTGTTAATTTTTGTATTTTATTTATTTCTGTTTTTCGTGTATTTAAAAATCTGTCTAATGTATGATACAGTATGATATTAATATTAAATTGTATAATATTCAATTTACATATGTGATATTTTTATTCTAATACATTGATTACATTCCACATTAAAATCACATTTAATTTTGTGATATTTAAATACAATAAAAATGAAAAACAGAAATAAATAAAATAACTAAAAAATAAGAAATACAAAAGTAGAAAATTAAATTAATAAAATAAAATTGTAAAATAAAGTATAAATGAAAGCTAAAATAATAAAAATAATGAAACAAACACAGAAAATAATTTAACTACAAATATCTAAATATAATGAAAATAAAAAATAAAAGTAAATAGAAAGACGAACGAAAAATACACCATCATTTGCATCCAATATGAATATTTATATCAGAGTTGTCCGAAGAACAAAACAGAAGCAAAAATAATATTCCCTTTATTTTCAATTTTCTAAAAATCACACTGTATATCTATCTGCTGACTTAGCGCAGGTTACCGTCACAAATTGTCAAAAAATAAACATTCGAAGATGAAACACGTGCAAATCCATTTTACCCGGTTTTGAAACGGCGTTCAACGAAAAGAAGTTTCGAACGCAAGAAACCAAGAAGAATAGACTTTTCGAAGGAGCACAATTTAACGATAAAAGTATTTTAGCCGAAAATCGCTTTACCACAAACAGCCTGCAACGTTATCGCATTGCGCGACACGCGGTGCGGTAAAAATCCGCCTTGCGTAGATCCAGAATTTTATAGATAGACCTCATGGTTCATCCGCACCGATTTAATTTACGAAACGCCGAGTCGGTGGTCTTTGTGGATACAGCAATCCATTAAGCGCGTTATAGGATTACTTGCCACGAAATTTCGAATGCCATGCAATATACGAAACCGGGCAATCTGATATGCAGGCATCAAACTTTCATTGAAATCGACAATAAAATTATGTCTCAAACACTGGCTGACAAGTTCACATTCTTTCATTCGAACACGTTCTATACTTTTCCCAAAATTAATTTTCTTCAGTTTCCTTTTTATGTTTAACACGAGGGCTATACTTAGCATCCATGATTAGTTGATAGATCGTGTTACGCATCTTCCTTATAGTTCTAGACGTAAATGGTTAAATAAATGGTGGTTTTATCAATTTAGGTTGAAATGGTTGTTGTAGACTTAAAGTAGTTTAACAGATATTTTTGTAATAAGTGCTTCAATAGTAGTTTAAACGTATAAACAATAAACAGTTACTTAAGTAGTTCAGACACTAGTTCAAATACTAGTTCAAATAGTAGTTCAAACAGTGGTTTAAATAATACTTTAAACAATAATTTAAGTAAAAGTGTAAACGGTAGTTTAAATAGTAGTTTAAACGGTAATGTACAAGATATTTAGTATTCGAATTTGTTTCATGTATGTTTCTTACTATAAAAGTAGTTCTAAAGAGTCGTCGTACCTAACCTAAAAAGCTACAGGTAGGTTCACTTTCGCGCGCGAATTCAAATCTCGGTAAATTTCAATTTTCCCTTTCTTCTTAAACTATAAAATTACTTTCATAATTTGTATATAATGTACCATTTAATGACGACTAAAATTTTCCCTCCGAAAACATCGAGAGCATTTTATCATCATTTAATTATTATTTCGCTGCGGTTTATCCACTCGTTCTTGTCGCATCTACTATGGGAAGCAAGAAACTGCTTAACCCATAATCGCGACTCAGATATCCGTGTGACGGGGTTTATTCGCGTAATTAATTTCAATCGTGCAACGATACGTTGAGCAACGACCGCAGATGGAACTTCAGCTGAAGGGTTTCCACTTGTAGATTATCTCTAGCTCGTAAATCATTTCGCTGGATCCATCTATCTTCGCCTTCTTCGTGCATCCGTCTACCCATCCTATTTTTCAGAATGCACATTTCCCGCGTTTGTTTGTACCGGAGCTTACACCCGACTGGAAAAACGCACGCGTTCGTCCGTTTCGTTTCACTTGAACGCTTTAACTCGCTTTCGATCGTTCGTCGAAAGCTACTTTCCCGAACTTTTGACAAATCGCTACTGCAATTGATAGACGTCAGATGCTGCCACAGTGTTTTTATGCTTTCGAATTTTACTATTGTCTGAGAATGTGGTGTAGGACTCTAGAAACTCTGGACTCGACCTTGTTTCGTTGTGTAAGAATGAGGAAATACAAAGTATGCCCAGGAATAATTGCTAATAGAAGAGTAAGGAGGAGTGAGGACAACGGTGCAATAAAAGTAACGCGTCTCTTGTTGAAAACGTGAGAATTTAAGTATGTGGATATTTGAAGATATGGAAATTTAAACATGTGGATAGAATTATGAAAATTGTATCAAATACATGTAATTGGAATTACTAGGTGTACCAGTGATTAATAGGTCAAACATGAAAAGTCCCTCCGCCTCACAATACAGAATCGAATTTAAAAAGTCAAACCAATAACGTTCTAAAATTTGTCATTCCAACGTCGATTTTTCCGAGTTCAGACAAAATTCAGGTAGGAAATTTGAATGCAAAAGCACAAAGGACGATGCCATAACTCGAAAGCAGCTGCTTCTTGACGCCACGAGGTCACGTTTCGAGCAGCAGAATACGAACTTATTTCTTTCGGCCGATTTCACGTCGGCGAATCGGAAACGCATTTCGAATTCGTCTAAAGTGGATCATCGTGTACCTCGTCCTTGAACCGACACAGAAAACCGTACATCGACGAAAGAGTTTACACGTGTCTTCCTTCTGTCATCAAATGGAAGGAGATCCTAACGCGTTCTCGCTGGCACGTTTTCGGTTCTAAGGCTAGCAACTATCCGTTTACCTGATTTCGTTCGGGATGAAAACGCGGTCTGAATTCGATCACTGCGAATAACGGCTGGTTATCTTCTTATTTCGCTGACGGTAGGTTTTTTGTTGAATCGCTTGATTTGTGGCGGGAGGATGTGGACTCGTTTGAAATTGAGGAGTTTATGGGATAAAGTAGTTTTATAATGATAATTGTAACTTCATGTGCTAAAGATAGTTGAAATCAACTTGCAACCTTAAATTCATAAATTTAAAAACTTGCAAACTTACAAATTTGCAAAGTTAAATTTATACATTTAAAAACTTACAAGTCCACAAACTTAAATTCATAAATTTACAAATTGACAAACTTCAAAAATTAAATTCATAAGTGTTCAAACTTACAAATCTGCAAATTTAAAAATTAAAAAATTCTAAGTCATAAATTGACGAATTCACAAATTGAGAAATGAAAAATTAAATTAGAAAATATCTCCAGTTCTCAAATTAGAAAAATAAATATTAATTTTCAATTACAAGTTACGTAATAATAATAAAAGAGGAACTAAAAAATTTGCTGCCTAATTAACGATAACAACCATAGTGGAACAAAACCGTACGTTTACCTTGTACCTAACAATACCAGAATACCCAAAAAATTGTTCTATACTCAGACGAAGGACTCTAATTCCATACAACATAATTTCGACCCATATGAAATATTTTCCATTCCCAAATCAAGACATACTGGCGTTATCCGCAATGCGGTTCTACAAGCGTCGTCGATAAAGCCGCGTGTTTCGTGTAGCGAGCTGCCAACGAAATAGAATTTCAAAAATTCGATGCTTTTTGCGAAGCGAACGGTGAATCCGTTCAAACGGCGGAATGCTCGTAAATTTGTAAAATTTTACATCCGTTGGCGAAGGTATTCCATTCGAAACATCCGAAGCGTGCTTAAAGCGACGAACTCCTTTCGACTTGGAGGATTTTCGCGCCGCGGATTCACGAGAACGCGGCTTTCTTACAGAAGTGCATCAACGGCCGAAAAGTCGAAATTTCCGTGGACGTCGACCGTGAAAGAACGAAACTAGACAGGGTCCTAATTATTACGTCGTATTCAGCAAGAAAAATTCGCCATTGAAAAGGACGTCTAATTTCCTTCTTAGAGTCGTTTAAAAATTGTTTCAACCGAGTTCACGTTTAACTATTTATTTACGGAAGTTCCGTTTTTTTAAACGATTAATATAAACGATTACAAACTTGTAAAAATTTCAGCGAAGAAAGGGTTAAAACGTCTTGCGTTATGAACGATTCTGCCGTGCAAATCTTCGGTTCGAATAATCGAGAGATAAAATGCAGGTTTTAAATTTTCGTTATGTACACAGAGTTTCGTACTCGCGGAGCCAACTAGCGCGAAAAAAAAGATAACGCTCGAGAAAGTTCGCAAATGAGAAATTATTACGAGCTGCCGAGCTACAATTCCAAGCTCGCGAAAGAATGCCGGAAAGTTTAAGATTTATGAAAAAGAAAAACGACAGATGGAAGTTGCCTCCTCGTATTTTGAAATAAATTGACGATTTTTTCAAATTCTCTCGGAGTAAGAAACTTGAAATCAGAAGTAATTTGCTAAGAGGGTCGCCAACGGGGCGACGGGAAACGAGTATGAACAATTCTTGGAACGTCTGCCACAACGGATGTTATACCACGAGAAGCAAAATATGAGGATATTAACCTCTTGCCCTATAATATCGTGTTATAGTGACGCACATTGTAATTCGAATTTGTTTTTAACTTGTTTAGTTTTTGGATGTTTAAGGGATGGGCAGATCAAGTGCCCGCCGAAGAGATTTGGGGATTTGGAAATTTTGGAGATTTGGAAATTTGGAGATTTGGAGATTTGGAGATTTGGGGAGATTTGGGGAGATTTGGGGAGATTTGGGGAGATTTGGAGATTTGGAAATTTGGAACTTTGGTGATTTGGGGATTTTTTAATTTTGGAGATTTGGAGATTTGGAGATTTGGAAATTTGGAGATTTGGAGATTTGGAGATTTGGAGATTTGGAGATTTGGAGATTTGGAACTTTGGAGATTTTTAAATTTTGGAGATTTGGGGATTTTTAAATTTTGGAGATTTGAAGATTTGGAACTTTGGAGATTTAGGGATTTTTAAATTTTGGAGATTTGGGGATTTTTTAATTTTGGAGATTTGGGGATTGGGAGAGTTGGAGATTTGGAAATTTGAAAATTTTGAAAATGTGAAAATTTGCAAATTGGGACGTTTGGAAATGTAGAGATTTGGAAATTAAAAACTTAGTAACTCAAAAATATTAATATTAATATTAATAAATATTGAAAAATATACCAACTCAAGTAATAACATCCTCCTAAATTTACAAATGTCAACATTCGAAAATTACTAATCTGAAATTGCGAAACTTAGACATTTTGTGTATTTGCATTAGCTTGCATAGGTCAAGAGACATTTGTATCGTGCTACAAATGTCTAAACTTACCTGCATTAGAATTCAAAGTCCAAGCTCTTGGTATCAGGTCTCACAGATTCGGTATCTAGTCTTGCAAATTAGATCTCTCAACTATCTGATCCGTATCCGATGTCGTTTGTATCAACCCTTACGTACTTTGACTACCACTTCTATTCAGTTTCACGAAATTTGACCCACGTTCCTTCATGAAACCTATCATGCTATTCAGAGGCATCTGTTTATTAACTGTTAATTGCGTATTCACTGAAGTTCTGACTTCGCATGCTACATCCCTTTCTGCTTGACATTCAATAGTATCTTTGTTATTAACTAAATAAGAGCTCAATTTAAAAACTCAAATATATTTTTGTAATAAATTACAATTTTTAAGCTCAAACTTCGAGAGGATTTATTTTACCATCTTGACAAAATAATTTTTTCTACCATCCTAATACCCTGTTCAAATTTGACTAATTCGACATAAATCATTTTTAACCCTTAAAAGTTCACCCTGTTTACAACGTTCAAATAAATACTGATAGGGAAACGTTTTTCACTAGAACGGCTGTTCCACCAATCGGAACAATCCAGTCAACAGTGGTTAATTTCGACCCAATCAGTCCGAGATATTCCCACTGTCAAATTATCTGTCAACTCGTCACACCTCGAAACAGGCATTTCACGCTTGTGTTTCGTACACGCGAACGCTGCTATAATCTGCTTGCAGTCCTGCCGTTGCACCCAAGTATCGAACATATCGATTCCGTTTAATTGAGAACCGTAGCGTGCATCCGAAAATAAATCAACTGGTAAATCGTCGAACATGCATCGCGTTCTGTTTCGTGATGCTCGTCAAAAATTATCGATCGACCTAATAAAATCCTTCACATTCGACTAATTCCGATAGAAAGATACTGGGTTGCTGAGTCAAAAATCAGAATGTTTCTGCATTCAAACATTCAGACATTCATTCGAATGTTCAAAGATTCATTCAAACATTCAAACATTCATTCAAGCATTGATTCAAGCATTCACATATTCAATCATTCATTCAAACATTCAAACCTTCAAACATGCATTCAGACATTCATTCAATCATTCATTCAAGAATTCAAAAATTCAAACATTCATTCAGACATTCAGTCAAACGTTCAAACATTCAAGTATTCATAAATTCAATCAGAATAAAATTAAAAAATGAAGAAGCTTGAACGTTTGTAGATTTGAAAATCTGAAACTTGCAGTCAAATTGCAACATTGGATCCTTGAGATGACACACTTCCGAGCATACATCCTACAGACCATATATAAACATGATCGGCTCAAGCGTGCAAATCGGTAACCGCTAAGTGCACGTTGCACGTTTGCATAAACAGTGCTCTTGAGGTACCCTCGTGGATCACGTGCGTGAGCGGATAAGGGGTTAATTGCGAGTGAACTACTTCGAAGTCGGAACTGTGACTACTTCCTTTCGCAAACAACTCCTTCCGAGACACCTAACTTTCCATTTCCAAGATTTCTGGAGTTCCAGCGATTTTCCGCGAACCCGACATCTCAGCTGGCAAGCAGCATCCGAGGCTCCTCATAAACTTCGACTCCCATGGTATTCGCGATGCGTTTGGGGCAAAACAGTCGAAACGTAGCCAGACGAAAGAGGAGGATGGGGCTCGAAACTTAGATAGGATGCCGGTTTCGAGCGGATCAATTTAACAAATTTGTCTTGCAAAGCAGCCTCTGCTCGTCGAACAAAACCCGCGGGACCCGACATCTATCCGGGTATCCTCGAGGATACGACACGTGTACACCGATAATATTGAACACGTTGATGTGCGCGTGGCAGACGACCCTCGTACTGAGAGCGTAATATTATGCGAGAGAAAATGCAGGAAACTGATACACACGGTGTACCTTGCTAGTAATATTCTCTATGTATTTATGGTAAACGGTTTAAAGGGTGTGTATCCATACAGAGGTATCTACTGATGGGAGAGTGCACGAATGGACGGTGCAGTCGTGGAGTGTAAAATATGTAGATTGATATGGAATCTTTTAATTTGTGACTTGAAATTATTGGAATGCGTTGGTGAGTTTTGGGCGTTTGATTTGTGTGGGATTACATTTGCAAGTTTCTGAATTTGTAGATTATTGAGTTGTGAAGATTGACATTAATTATACAATTATGCGGTAAACTTGTAGGTTGGAAAATTAAGAAATTTGTAATTGTTGTGTTTCTGCAGTTTTGAGTTATTAAGTTAGCAAGTTACTTATCAAATTAATTATCAAATCAGTAAATCTCAAACTCCTCAAACTCCAAAATCCTCAAATTCTCACGTCACAAAAATCAACAAATTCCGGCGTCTCCCAATACCTCCTCTTTAAAATTTCCAACCGATAAAACCTCGCCGCCATTACATCTCCCCCTGCCAATAAAAACTCGAGCAACTCCAGCGACAATTACGAAACAACGTACATAATATACGAAAGAAACAAGCGAGAAAACAAGGGAAACGCAAACGATAAGAAATCTGAAGCACAATGTCGAGCGAGGAGACGATGATCGTCGTTATTGGACGCTCGATAACACTGTTCGTAACTGCGGAACAGGCTAGGTACACGAAGTGGACAACACGTCGACCCACATCGAAGAGGACGTCGAACGAAGGACACGGCCGATACAGGGTAAGTGGCGGCAGGATCTGTGATTCCAGCAGAAGCTACAACGACGTGTAGCGCGTGGCGGTTTGCGAGCTTGGCCTATGCATAAAACATGAGCTCGACCCGCTGGACTGTGCCTCGAATCGGAATTATTTACCCTGGTTAGCCGGACTCGCCGGAATTACGGTGGAACCGTGTTCGACGATGAAATCGAGGAAACGTGCCGCATCGTCGCGCACCCTCGATACCATTATGCCGTAAGGTGGCTTCACGCTCGTCTTCGACTTTTCAAATACGTTTAGTCAAATTCAATTTTCCCTGTTTCTAATATTTCACCTATTTCGACAAAATTCAGGTTTAACATATTAACCCCTGACGCACTCACGGTTAAGATCTTACTCGAATTTTTAATGTCTCGGAAGTTCAATTATAATTTGAAGGATGGCTGAATATAAAATGGACGTAACATTTTAAATTTATAAAATATTATAAAATATAAAATAAATAATATATAAAAATACGTGTGAAATTGTCTCCTCGATATTATCGATTAAGTTTCGATTTATAAAAATCGTTTAAATTTCGAAATGGCGACCGATTTACGGTGGTTCTTCCTGCCTCTTCCCTTATCGCCTTGCTGTTTCTGAAAGTTCGTTTTTTCACGGTGATACGGAATAATGCACGCGGCACAATTCCGAGAAAAAGCGCCAACTCAGATGTCTCGAGTGTTTGCAAGACTCGAAAAAATGGGTCGATTGAAGCTCGCGAGATCTCGGATCCGACGAGGATAGCAACGCTGATTGTGCTCATGGTCGAATAGAGAAAAAAATATCCGTGAGATAGCGAGCAGTGATTGCTCGATAAATCCGACCGATTCGATTGAAAGAAAAAAGTACGTAGACTGGCATTAGATTGAAAACTAAATTCGCCGCATTTTTTTCGCTCGATGGCGATCGAATTCTACTATTGAGATACAAAATTCAGCATAAGAGTCATTTCAGAAATTATTACTTGATCAGATTTTGATTTATGAGAAGATTTAAAGATAAAACAAATTGAAACTGCTCTTACTAAAACTGAGAATAATTAATTTACTGATTTAGGGTCTTGTTACAAGTACACAAATACACAAAAATTGCTCCTTTCAATGCATTTAATTTAATAAAATTCAAAATAATTTTTTTAGCACTTAAGTAATACCTCCGTCTAATTTGCGGTATATTACCTGTAACGTTACACGTTAAAAAAATTATGATAAACAAAATTGCACAAATTCACCGACATACATTTCACATAATTTAAAAATCTGATCCACACATGTACACAATAGCCACGTAGATTTATCGATATTCACAGCGCAATAATAACAGTGTTATATTTCATGCCCACACGACGAGAGCCTATAATTCCATATTGAATCGTTCGGTGACGTGAAAATCTCGAAATCCACGGGAAAAATCATGCATACGTCTGCAACGAAATATTCCGTCGATCAGTTACGTCGGTGCAGCCTCGCGTGACAATCACGACGTGTTTGGACGAAAAATTTAAAAGGATAGACGGGCCGGGTCTACGAATTTTTCAGGAATCGATTCCGCCGCTCGTTTAAACATTCACGCCGGCAATGGAGAAAGAAAGGCTGTCGAGCAGCAATGTCAATACGATGTATAAGGATTTTCATATTCGGCGAACAAAGGTGGCATGGCGGACTGTTTGGTAACCGGGACACGCGTTCGATGGTTCCGCCGGAATTCCCGATCAGTTTTCTTCCCTTCGGGCAGCAAGAAAATTTCCACCACGAAAGCGAAAAGAAAAGATCGACCGACGAGCGAGTAGGCTGAGGGATGTAACTTGCTTCGATGGAGGACTGTGGGGAATATTCTGTTCCGTGAAATGTTATTAAGAACTACATAAATCAGACCTTATATGAAGGGGATAAAATAACATTTTTTACGTTTAACCTGATCATGTTTTAAGACATTAACACTGTGACGCACATATGTATGTACATACATACTGATACATCAGGACAAAAACTAACGAAAATAATCCTTAATTTTGTGGACAAGCAAACATACTTTCTCTAACTTTTTATAAAATTAAAATGTGAAGTTTAAAAAAATGTTAAATTTAGGAACTTGGTAAGTCAGAAATTTAAAAAAAGTATAGCATTGTAATAAATAAGAAAAATGACAAGTAATAGATCAGTCCGATACATGGTTCCATTTGGGTGTCAGAAATTGGTGGAATAAAAATATCAAAGAACAATTATTATACCAGCATCCGTTGTGTTCATTCATCGACACGAAACCGAATGGATAGACATTGTAACCAACGAACACGAACACCAGTATATATTGGCAGCTGTCAATTCTCTGTCCAATAGTTGTAAACAAGAGGAAACGTGGATCTCTAGGGACAGTGACTATCCAGACAGATACATATCTGTTGTATCCATGTGATCTACAGTATGAACGTGCTTGATTAATAAATCAAGTAGAAAGATTAGATAAGATGTAAAACTTTCATGTTTAATGTCGTACTTCGTAAGATAGTACAATTGTAATATTTTTTAAGTGTTATCCTTACTGCAAGCATATTTGCACAATTTTATTTTGTTAAAAAGGTTTTCACAAACTTGACACGAGAGCAATGAAATATTCGGAATATTATTAATATTATATTTTTTGCTCGAATCGAAATGGAAAATTGAGGTTTTAGAAGAGACTTCTGGTATTTTTAGTGATTTAATGCAGACTCTCGTTATATTGCCTCTGATACGATATCTGAACCTACTGTATATATTCTTACAAATACGATACATTGGAGATATAGTATAAAAAAAATAAAAGAATATATAAAAACAAACCGAAGAATATATACAAGAATGTAGAAAAATATGGGATATAGAAAAGAATACATGAAAATATCGTTTTTTCTTCTTAATACTAAAACTATCGAACTATTCAAACGATTCATGATTTCCTTATTTTAAATTGCAAAATTTGTTAAGATTTCTTGAAACCTGCGTTAATTTTTGTTAAGATAAGAAATTAATGTGTACATTAAATTATGTTTCATCGAATTTATGGTTCAGCAATAAATAGCAGGAAATTCAAATGAAATCGATAGAATCTGAACGTAGAATATCGTTTGTTACAGATCTACCATTAATAACGGATTCAGCATCAA
The DNA here is from genome assembly GCA_945859555.1 of Megachile ligniseca. Lineage (NCBI taxonomy): Eukaryota > Metazoa > Arthropoda > Insecta > Hymenoptera > Megachilidae > Megachile > Megachile ligniseca. The sequence continues at coordinate 5,413,745 of OX243780.1, forward strand.
CGAAATCGACGACGGCGGCAAAGCGATCGGTACCGACGGATGCCCCCATGTTGAACTACATATTTGATGCACACAGCACGTTGAACAAACATCAACATTATCACGATCATCGGTGGGGCCCTCATTTCGAAGGGGAGAGCAAGAATATGACTATTCAAGCTGGTGGCAGTGCTTTGCTGGACTGCAGGATATCAATGTTACAAGATAAAACTGTAAGTTTCGTTTCTCCTTTGTATTAACCTCTTTGAACACCGACAATTTTTAATTTTTGAACAGGGTTGCCAATATTTGAAGTTTCTGATCATTTATGTTTTGGAATTTTAGAGTTTTTTAAGTACCATATTTGGAATGGTGAGTGTGGGGTACCTTTTCAGGGCAAAGGGTTAATTTTCAAATAACTAATTTGTCGAATTATTAAATTTGAAAATTTGAGAAGTTGGGAGTTTGAATAAAAAAATTTGAGAAGTTGGAATTTGAGAATTTGAGAATTTAAGAAGTAAGAAGTTTAAATTTTAAAAAACGTGAAAAGTGGAAAATTTAAATTTGAAATTTTTAGTAGTGCAAAATTTAAACGTATAAATTTCAAAATTTCGAAACTTTCAAGCTTCCAAATTTATGTCCATAAATTCACAGATTGCAAAGCTTTCAAGCTCCTAAATTTCTAAATTCAAATTCAGAGATTGCAAAGCTTTCAAACTTCTAAATTTATATTATACATTCAGATTTATAGTGTTTGAAAATGTGAAAACTGACAGACCGAAAATCTAGCAATTTGAAGATCCAAAAACTTCGTTAATCCCGATATTCATAGATATGGTAATTCGCGAAAGTTGTCAAACTGGTGTTAAATAACTAAACCGTCAAAAAAATTCTCCGTCCGCCAACCAATTTGTTCTAAAAACAAACTGCAAGTATCAAATTCGCGTGTTGATATCGGTGCACTAACAGCACCGTATAAGTATAAATCATGAAATTAATTTGCCTCTAACGCGTTTTTATTACTTTTCCACGGTCTAAAAATGGGAGAAAAATGTTCTCGTCGTTACGATGTCGATGGTCTGCATCAATGGACCCGCACGTTCGGTCGTAAACTCGCACGGTGATTGTCCGGCGTGTGCTGAAATAATGTCCGGTAATAAATATTGTCCTTAGCCGAGTTATGCACTTTCAAGATAATCATGCATGGATAATCGCGTTAGTCGACACCGTCGTTAGCACTAATAGCAACAGCATTAATAGCCTAATATTACGCTGAGTCGAGCTCGACCCTGGGTTCAACGGAGTGCAACGTTTTCAGAACATAACTACTTCTGCAGGACAAGTTTCTGCGAAGTTTGCTCGACATTTTGGCGTTTTAAGATAGTCTTTCCTATGAAAAGATTACGGAAAAGATCATCGGGGTAAACTGTTGGGGTTTAATAACCCGCTGATTATTACTCTCATTGAAGTTTAGATTTCTTACCATTAATACTTTCAATGATATCTTGTAGTATACTGGATGTTTTAACAATACACCTGCAGTATACAGTAGTATACAATATTAACATCTACACGATTTAACACGATGTAACAGGTCCAGTAGGGGCAGCGCAAAATATCGAGGAAGGGTACTAGGGTCAGTGTCGGAATGTATTTTAGAACAGCGCTGCTCTGGGACACTGCTGGGTCTCGGACAATTAGTGGCGTGGGGTATTTAAGACTATGGGGTATTTAAAGATATGGGACATTTAGGGATTTGGGATATTTAGGTGTTGCGAACATTCACGGCTCTGGGGCACTCCACTGAATAATCACTGGTGTCAGGCATTTAGGGATGCGGGATATTCAAGACTATGAGGCATTTAGGGGTATGGGGCACTCAAGGCTATGAGGCATTTTGGGATATGGGGGTATTTAAGAGTATGGGACATTCTCAGTGGTGTAGGACATTTAAGGGTGTGGGACATTTAGATGTGTGGGACATTTAGATGTCTGTGACACTTTTGTGAGTCTCAGACATCGGTGGTGTGAGGTATTTAGGGATATGGGGCATTCAAGGCTATGAGGCATTTTGGGATATGTGGGTATTTAAGAGTATGAGACATTCAGTGGTATAAGACATTTAAGGGTGTTGGACATTTAGATGTCTGCGACACTTCCTCTGAGTCTTAGACATCGGTGGTGTGAGGCATTTTGGGATGTCGGGGCACTTAAGCTTGTGGGGTGTCGGACATTTAGGGGGTTTTCAGGCAATTGTGTAGGGGCGTTCGAGTGTGTGGAAACATTTAGGGGCTTGGGACACTCCGCTGAGTTTCGGACAATTAGTGTTGTGGGGCATTCAGGGTCGTAGGGCAATATCAGGGGTTTAGGGCACTCAGCTGAGTCTGGGACAATCAGGGGAACCTTGGAAGCTTCCATCTAACCACGGTGGGATTACCAGTCAGTAGGGCAGGGCGGTGTTCAGCAGCAGAATGCTTTCCATACGTGTGTCATCAGGGTTTTGAGTATGGGACTTTAGGGGTGCGGGTATGAAACCAACTTGCAATCCCCTAACATCAAAAATGCAAGTACGTCTCCGCTTTCTGCAATGTGGGTCGAAACCGCACACGCCAAGCGGAGGCGTACCCGAATGTCTTGTTTCGCGGTCGTGTATTAATAGTCGTTGGGGCCCATTGTAATTGCGAGAGCGACTGGCCACCTAGCGGCCGCGGTGCGAAGTTCGCGGCCTGTGCTTACGCTACACAGTAGAGGCTCAATATAAACGAAAAATGAGTGACTATGGTAGTCGACAAAGAACAAATCTATTGTACATACAGTGTACCTTGTCTGACCAATATTAATAAGTATGACTTATTATAATATAATATAATATAATATAACTTATTATAATATAAGTCATACATGAAAAATTTCATACTTTTGTATGCATGGATTTTTAATTTCTTATACGGTTAACATTACTATTACTATTTCCTATGTAGTTAACATTATTTCATGTTTTTTTTAAATATAATATTAAATATATTATAATAATTATATAAATTATATAAAGTAGTCCACTAATGAAATTGCATAAATAACTAAATAACTAATTATGAAAGAAATATAGACAGAATAATATTAAAAATACCTGAAATTGAAATAAAGTTAATAATAATAAACTCAGAAAGTAATATCAATATCCGAACTAACAGATATTAAAATCATAAAAAAAAGACCGTACGTTCTTCGTTAAAAAATACATATTAAAATGTAAATATTCAAAATAGCTGATATTAAAATAATAAATAAAAAAAATTGCGTGTTCTTCGTTGAAAAATTTGTCATTTATTCGTTTCAAAACGAGCACAGTATTTTTAATAAATAATTTTTCCTTCAAAGACACGCCATAGTTTCTGAATTTCGGAATTACCGATAATGATTCGGGAAGCAAACAGAAATTCACGAGCAACTCCAAAAGACTAATTTGCAGTCTCTGCCATAGGAAATTTTACACGCAAGCTTGTTCTCTTTGGCGCGAAGTAATTTAATTCCTGTTGTAGATACATTTTACCCCGCTGCGTGAAATTAATTCCTAACAAATATGGTGCAATGGCGTTTAATATCCACGTGAAGGTAGAAAATTAAAATAAATCACTTTTATGAATTTCTCTTCTCCGTAACACAAACATACTTTACGCTTTCATGTCGTATAATTCTCTCAAATACGATGTAATACTTTTTAATAGGGTGAAGGTAGAAAATTTTGCAAACGTTCGAGCGAAAATGCGCTTTAATTTTAATATTCGAAAAATTCCTTTTTCAAATCCTTTAAAATGCTTGTCGGATTAAAAATTTCAGATTCTCGTGTTAAGTTATTTATGCTCGGTAATAAATTGTGTGCTTCTCTGATGCCATCTATCAAAACGTGTATATTAAATAAACCGTGTTATTTCGAGAGGAAATTCAGCAAATTATAATTTCGGTCAAAATCCTTCATTTGATCCAGTTTTCACCGTGATGCAAGGAAGCTTACGTTTGCGGATGTTTTTTTCGCATTGAAAGATTTTAAGCAACATTTCTCTAAAGTTTCTATCTCGATACACTAACAATCTCGACATGACAAAAATTGTTGCCCACTGCTGAAATTGGGGCGAATTTTATGCATGTATCAGCGGAGAATACTTAACCCAATCCCGAAACTTTCGCTGATTATCCATGAAGGATAAGAGAACTTTTACGACTGCAGCAAGAATCTTCGCAACGCTCGAGGACCCCATTCACTACCCATTAAAACTGAGAAAATGAACTAGTAAGTTATCTAGAAGCTGTTCATTTCACTTCTGTAACTTACTTCAAGCGAGGCTGATTCAGCTAGAAAATATTGTTGTATCTTCTCGAATTACTTCTTGAACTACTTGTTGTTTGAGGTACGTAAGAACACAAATTCCGAGTACGTTTAAGAATGTATGCATATTTATTCTTTGGAGATACGAATATGTATTTAGCAGTTTAATATGTAAACAAGCTCTATGTATTGACAGTTGAAAATAAGTCTAGGTTTCTTAAAGTTTTGGGAAAGTGAAGTAAAAAATTTCGAAATTTTGAGATTGGTCCAACTTGGAAACCAGATAATATAAATATGACAAATAAGTTTTAATTTATAATCTAGAAATTTGAAAATTGAAAAAGTCAAAATTCACGGTAATTAACGAATTCCCAAATTTAAAAATGTCAGAGTCGAAAAATTTGTAAAGACAAACATACAAAAATTTGCAAACTTAAAAATTCCAAGATAAATATAGATATCACTATTATTTACATTCGATCTTCAAGAAATTTCGTTCACCGTAACCCTAGAAAATTAAAGAATTTTTACAAATCGAGAAATTGACAGTTTCTATAAAAGTAGCAACGAAATCTGTCAATTAGAAATTTCGAGGTAAAACAATCGATCACGATCGAGGACTATCATGCGCATCATTGATAACTGTCCATATGTGGCGATCTCTGTTAAACGGATAATGGCAGACTAGATATCTATGTCGAAGATGTATGATATCGCACGCACTTAATGGGAACGTTGGGAAACACTATCCAATTCTAGTTACGTAGATAAACTGCGGGTTTCCGGTCCTTGTTTATCGCTATCCAATCGGATACTCGATTCACCATCGGTACTCGCATAACGAGTAATCAGACAATGCGTTTTCCTCGGTCTTCTATACCACCATAGGGATTTCCTGTTGTTCCCAATCGAAGATAAACGTGGTCACTTCCTATTACCGTTTACACCACTACCATCAAACATAAATTCAATATTTTTCAACAAAAGCAGAAAAATTACAACTCGATGAAGTCGCTTCAGAAGTTTCCTCTAAACTGCATGTGGATACATTTTAACTTCGTTTAATTAATAAATATTTTATTTTGTGTTACATGGTGATTGTGTTAATATAAATTTTAACTAAAGGTTTCTAAGCTTTTATAAACTGCATAACTGCGTTCCGTATTTACCGTCCTTCATTTGTCCGTGTGTTGGTAAAAGATTATAATTCTGGTCGAGGAATAATAAAATGAAACCCATTGAAATGATTGGTCCAACATTTAATTCCGAGCTGATGCAGAGGAGACGTGATGTAATGGTATGTCAACAGGTATCCTGGGTGCGAAGGCAAGACAACGGCGAGAAGGTGAATTTGCTGACGGTGGGTCCAACCACATATGTAGGGGATCCTAGGTATAAAGTGAAATTTCAGTACCCAGACAACTGGCGTCTTCTGATCGAGCCAGTAAACAGTAGCGATGAGGGCCAGTATCAGTGTCAAGTCAGCACTCATCCGCCCAAATACATCCACGTGAACCTCCACATAAACGGTGAGTGTTTTATCAACTCGTGTTTATAACAAGTTAGTTGTATATTTTCCATCATGTAACAATTAAAGTACACTATAAAGATAAATGTTAAAGTAAACTATACAGATGTATGTTACTCCGAGGCTCCATTTCAAACGATCACATTTATTGAGACTGTTTCACATTAGATAAGCGTGACAATTTAGAATGATGGATAAAATAGAAAGTAGGTTTATCTATAAAGAATATAGGATAATGTAAAACAGATATTTTAGTCAGAGATGATTAATCATGAAACATATTGCAAGAATAATTGAAAATGGAGGTAAGACTTAATTAGTGACATGTTAAGATGAAGTGGTCGAAACAGTATAGACTAATAATTCACATCAAATAATTTTGTAGTAATATGGAAAGCAAGCTTAGGGTTATTGAATTATCGAAGGACATGGAGTATCATAGGTTAGATTTGATAAACAAGCTTAACATGGAGGAAAGGTTAAAGTGAGAGTATTATGGATTAGGTTACATTAATAATTTGATACACGAGCTTAATGTGATATAATCTTTGGAGGAAAGACTTAAGGTGGAATTCCATGGAATAGGTTATGAGTGGTAAGAAGTTATTTGTCCTACGTCGAACCTTAAAACAGCTTAATTGAAACTAACTCTGTTTCAATTAAAAATGCTTCAGTGAAATAAAAAGTGGTTAAAATAGTTCATATTATATTTTTAATCAGAAACTACTAATTATAATACTGAGAACGTAATATTTGGAAGCAAGATCTGTTTGAAATAATAAGAGAGCGAACAAGGACATTGCGATTGCCTCTGCAATATCATAAAACAACTAACAACATTTTAAATGAAGAGATTGGGGAGCGTAATTTATATAGAAATCTTTGGGAATAATGCGAACGACGGAACTATCTCTAGCAGATTAAATTTTGATTAAAATTAATGTCGCTTGTAATTGAGAAAACAATATGCCGGTCTCTGTCGAGGAATCAAGCGGATTGCTTTACGCTTATTAGCGTTGCATCCTTTAAGACCAGAAACAAGTGATTTAAATAATTGAAGTTACCAGCACAGCAACGAGGGCGGACTCGAGTAAATTGAGTTTTGTCGTTGTTATCAGCAAAGAAATTCCAAGCTTGAGGAACTGATTCGAAACTACTGCGAGAACGTCTTCGGTTATATCGTTCTATTTTCCCGTTATTGAATTAAACTAATCATTCCATTGCTAACCACTGAATTGAACTGATCGTTAGACTGGGAGAGTTTGAATGGGATTAATCAGATAAGGCTTATCACGAATATCGATCGAAAAAGACAATCATGTAGAAGGATAATATAATGAAATCGCTTTGTATAATCCTGTCAATTTAAGGAAAATATTTTTAAACAATTCTACATCTATTTTTTTTGTTTTCGTATATTGTGAGAAGTGTTGACAAAATTAGTATGAAAAGTCATGGGGAACAATTTTTGTTTACTATTTGATTTGTAGACATCCAATGTGTACTTACTTTAAAATTTTTTTTAATTTCATAATTTAGGAATTTGATAGTTCAAGTTTAATAATCTACTTTTTTAGAAAATTCACAAAATATGTCATTTCCAAATGTTTCCAATATCCTGTATTAGTGCAAAGAGGTGCACCCATGGTGCCTAAACTACTTGGTACCTTTTATTTACATGTAATGTACTTTTGTGGGATTTGTTAATACTCTTATAAAACGTGGTGAAGGCAAAAAAGTGCGAATCAAAACATATGAAACGATCGTTCAATTGAAACGGTAAGCGAGTGAGTTCGTAGAGTGAGCCACTATAGTGGCGCTATGTAATCTACGAAAGCCACTATAGTGGCACGTCATGTCTAGAAGGTTAATCTCTGTGCGTGATTGCATCAAAGCAACTTTGTAACAACCATCCTATTAATGTAAATTGTCCAGTCCTACACTTCTCTGATATGAAAATGAAATACTGCTAAATTCCTCTATCTCTCCCAAATCAAATCCCCACTGCTCCCGCACATTACCTCACCAACGATCCATTACAGTCAATAAATCCGTCACCAAATTACAATAATCATATCACAGATTACACCTAAATAGTCTACCAAATTGCTGTTCTTCGCAGTCGATTAAATTCGAAATCCGCTAATTTTTTACCGTGGTAAGTGACACTCGAGCCCCGGAGGCAGCGGCGAACACATCGGTTTACCCGCGGGGGGTGAAACACGTAAACCGGATGCAAATTAAAGAGAGGCGTACTCTCCAGACTAAGATTTTCTCCCCGATGACGTCGGGGGAATCGTTTAAATCGAGCAACGAGGGGTTGAGGGAACAAGCGGCGCGGGAAACAACGAGGGAAAGAAGCACTCAGATATTCAGCGCGAGCTCCAGGAAATTGGCTACGTTCCTGGTGCTTTTGTGAACTACGGTGACACGGGGCATTCGAATGGGAATCCGTCGAGGGGGATGAAGGTGAAATGAAGCTAGCACGCTTGAAACGGGTAAAGCGTGGAGGAAAGTTGATTTCGGGTTGATTTGACGCGATGCAATGCCCGTCGACGAGGCCGACGCGAAACCGAACGTTTATCAGACAAGGCATCGAATCGCATTTATAAATCCGAGACGAGTACTAAACAAAAGTCTCACTTCCTGGAATTTGAAGGGTACTTGTAGGGGAACGTTTGTTTGCGTTCGTGGTTTTTTGCAGAAAATGGTTAGGTTAGGTTGACAGAGGCTGTAGGAAAAGTATATTATTCGTCGAAATTGTATTTTATTGGTAATTTGTAAAATTCTCAATATCTTTATATTTGAAAAATTTGAAAAACTAAAGCTATTCAAGGACAAAAGAAATTTTTAAGAGGCTAAATTGTAAATTTACAAAGGAGTACATTTGTCAGTTATCTGTATATAAATATGTAAATATGTTTACATATATTACAGTTGTATGATCTGGAAAAAGAAATTATGGAAGCCATAGAGGTCGACATTTTTTAATTTCTGTATCAACGCTTTAAGTGCATTTTTCCTGTTTTAAAACTAGCAGTGTCGAATTTTTTCAAATTTTCAAATGTTTTATTATTTAAATTTACTTACTTTCAAGTTGATCAATTTTTAGATTTGCGAATCATTAAATCTGAGAAATTATTTCCAAAATTTCTGAAATCACAATTTTCTTAATTTCCACACTTCCAAATTGTAAACTTCCCAAATTCTCTAGACCCAAATTCTAAACGTCCCATATTCCCTAGGACCAAATTCTAAACTGCAATTTTAATTCCCAAAATTCTAAACTTCAAAATCCCCAAATTCTAAGCTTTATAATCCTCAAATTTTAAACTTCAAAATCCCCAACCCCAAATTTACAAATACCAACTACGATGAATCAGTAATTCTACCTAATCTAAAAATTGAATTGTACAAAATTACAGTATACTGTCCACCTCATTACATTGCCACCTCGACACAGACCTCTAGAAACCCTCCCTTAAAATTCCACGGGATAAATTTGTGAAAGACTACATCAAATCAGAAAACATTCTTATCAAAACAATATCCTTCCAACCCCAACTGACCACTTACAAACACAGCCTACCGCGATATAAAAAAAGTCCAGTATATCCGAGGCCAAGTTCCTGACAAGTGACCTCGAACAAAAAATACTGAACGCTCGACAGATAAAATACCGAAAGAAAAGAACGTAGAGTGAGAAAATGGCGGTGTTGCCGAAAAAGCGTCCCCCAAAAAAGAACGTAGAAAGAAGAGATAGAAAAATCGAAGCATCTCGTCAACGATCGGATAAATTGGCTTCGTTTGTCGAGTTTTTACGGGCGAGGATCGTTTAGCGGCATAATTGAAGGTGAAGTGGCATAGTTGGAGCCGAGTCGTTTGAAAAGATGGTGGACGAGCAGAAGAACTTCGTTTCGTTGCCTCGAGACAGAAAAAGAGAGAGTCTGCGGTATTAGGCGTTTGTTGGAACGAAGAAAGAGCAAGACAAAGAGAAAGAAAGAAGGAAAGTGAAAGTGGTACTTGGAGGTAGACAGGAAAATGAACGGCGAGCTCAGAAAATGTAAAGCCACTGTAGGAAGTTCATAAATGAAAAAAAGGATGGGCCAAACGAGAAACTCGAGGTAATGAAAGTAGAGAAGGAAGACCGGGAAGAAGGTCGCCACTTGTGGACGTAGTTTTCGAGAATGAAAAAGGGAAACAAAATAAAATGGTAGACGGTGTCGTTGTTGTACGTAGAAAACTATGGAAGAAATTAAATCGTGGGGGCAATTTTTTTTGTTTGCTCGCGATTTTAATGCCAATTTTAGGAAGAAAGGTGCCTCTTGTCGTGATATTCTACTTTGATATAATTGGAGCTTTGTTTCGGCTCCGGGTTGAATTTTTCAACAGCTGTTTGGAGATTCTTTTGTATTCATGGCACTTTTCAGTTGGATAGAATTCTTTGTTCAACTTGTTTCTCTGATGCGATGCTTGCACAACTGTGGTGATTTGGGAGTTTGGAACTTTTTAGTTTTGGAAATTTTGGGATCTTGGAATTTTGAAGTTTTGGAATTTAGGGACTTTGAAATTTAGAAATTTGTGAATTTCGGAATATTTGGTTTTTCAAATTTAGGAATTTGAGATTTTTGTATTTTTAAATTTTTTAACTTCAACATTTTTGAAATTTTGGAAGTTAGGAATTTTATAATGTTGAAATTTGGGGATTTTGGAATTTCTTAGTTTCTGAAATTTAGAACTTTGGGATTTTAGAATTGGACAGTTTTGGAACTTTAAAATATTTTGTATTTTATATTTCGGACCTTATCAGTTTTTGAAATTTAGGAATTAGATATTTTGGAATTTTGAAGTCTTCGAATTTTTACATTCTTTGAATTTTTGAATGGAAGCATGTAATTTGGGGATATTTTGAAATTTTTAGTTTTAGAAATTTAAACAAGTTAATTTTTCATAACACTCAAAACGCACTATATATATTTTCAACTCCCTAAATAATTTATTGCTGCCAAATCTAAAATTCTAAATAATATACTTAAATTATGAAGTGCAAAGTGTACACAAAATTTAAGTACATTGAATAATTAAAAATATAATACGAAAATGTAATTTTCATTTCGGTCGATGAAAACAAGAATGTTAATTAAAATTTTGTTTTCAATAAACGCCGTAGGTCATCAATGTTTGGTGTTACATGGATCGTGTTAACTCCTGTAACAAGTATTTCATTATTTAGCCCGGGTGCAATATATGGTGCACAAGAATATGCAGTTAAATTGAAAACGTGTGATAGACGGGTTATATAAACTCAAACAATGGCAAGATTAAATTGAAAACCGGATTTTCATTGTATTTCTAATCAATGATAAATCTGCTTGGAATAAAGCGTACTTCAATAATTGAACTGAGAATGTGTAAATTTAGAAATTTGGAAATTTAGGTTGTTAAGGAACTTGAAATTTAACACTTTAAAAGGTTGAGAATATCCGAAATGTGATTTTGAAAATTTGCAACTTCAAAAATGTAGACTATAATTAAAAAATGCAGAAACATAAATTTCAAAATTTATCAACTTAAAAATCTCAAAAATTCTCTATTCAATCATACACAGTTTAAAATACAATAAAACAATACCTATTAAATCTTTCACATTTCATCGAACACTTTCGTCAAACTCTACACATTTCATAAACAAAACAATTCTCACAATTCTCAAAACCAAGACATTAACTAAAAACTTTCATATAAAATATTACAAATTCGAACACCAACGTATAAAATCTGAACCGAATAACTGTCTCGATATTCCGTCCCGTACACAATGTGCGATTTTCCGTTCAAGTTCGCCATAGCGAAACGGACGAGCCAGTAATTTCCTGCGTCACCCGAAAGTTACACACGGTTAAACCGAACAATAACAAACGTATATTTACGCAAATAGCCAGAAACAAGCTCTATTTTCGCGTGGATTGGTCACTGCTCGACCGAGGGGAAAGAATGTCGATTTAGGGGTAACTAAAATCGGGACGAAATCCTCGAAAGCGAACAAAAAGGCCGAAGGTTCGCTCGTGAATCGAAGGATTTGCAAGGAAACCGCACGCGAACCGATGTTCCGTGAAATCCTCGAATATTTTTCCATTAACGGAACCGGTTGTTTCGTAAAAATCCTATGCTCGACAACAGCCCTGTATACATACGCGATTCTAACCGCGTTCCTGATCCCCGCATGGAACCCGGCCGATAAAAAGTCTTGGGAAGAACGCTACACCCGCTGGAACGTTGGGAATCCTGTATTATGCAGTGATCGAGCGAGTCAAGTGAAAAGTTGGGGTGAAAAAAAATTTCCAGTTAGTATTTACTCCTGGTACGTTATAAGTGATATAGGTTGTTACATATAAGTGTGGAAAGTATAATACATCAGTCACAAGACTTTGTGAAACTGTTTATTTAGGAATTTTTTTGTAAACGAGTATGGTTATGTTGTGGGAAATCTATGGAGTAGATGTTTGGAGCCTATAAATAGGAATTTAGGAATTTAAGAATTTAGGAATTCAGAAATTCAGGATTCAGGAATTCAGGAATTTAAGAATTTCGGAATTCAGGAATAAACTTTCATATTTCAAGATTTTTCACGAATTCTCCAATTTCTAACTTCAAGAATTCCCGATTTCTAGAATTCCAGAATTCGTTTTCTAAAATTTAAAAATTGCAGATTTCCCGATTTCCAGAATTCCACAATACCTAAACTCCGAATCCCCTAAATTTTAGAATTCCGGATTTCCTAAAGTACTGAATTCTATAATTCTTGAATTCCTAAATGCCCGAATTCCGGAAATTAAATAATCCAAACTTCCAGTATTCCAGATCTTGAGAATTTCTGTATTCCTGAATTCCCGATTTCAAGAATTCCTGAATTCCTAAATTCCTAAATTCCTAAATTTTTGAATTCCTGAATTCCTGAATTTCTGAATTTCTGAATTTCTGAATTCCTGAAATCCTGAAATCCTAAAATCCTGAATTCCTGAATTCCTGAATTCCTGAATTCCTGAATTCCTAAATTTTTGAATTCCCGAGTTCCTAAATTCTTAAAATCTCAATTTCCTAAATTCCAGAATTTACGTCTGAACGTTCGTTTGTTTATTTTTCACCTTCGATCACAATTTAAAAAGAAGCGTGCATAATACTAATCCCGAAAAAAAGTTAAAATAAGCTTTTACCACCGCAACGAAACATTCGCGGTTCATAAAACGGGAATCAAGCAGCTTCGCTCGTTGCGTTCCAATGCCAGCCGGCTTTCCGACATGGGATTACATTTTAATCTAATACTTTCATCCGGATAAGACGGCGTAAAATCCTTCGGTATCATAGCCGAAGAAACCCGGCGGCAAATTCGAGCAGATTATCGACTTTCCGAGAAACTTTAACCGAAGTTGCAACGAAGGTTCTCCTTCTGCCGTAATTCATCAAGATCGTCCGAGGATCCCGCGTTTCGGTGGCTGACATTCGTCACTTTTCTCCTCCGCTTCTTGACCCAATTTTCGTCGACGAACTTGCACAGTTCGTGCAAATAGTTGGCCAGGATGGCAATCGAACTACCGCGAAACTTATCGGCACCGGTTATAAATTAATTCCCCACGCCGTAGGAGAAGCAAACTGTTAGTTTCCGTGAAATTCCGTCGAGTATGTTCAGCAAACATAACGCTATTTGCGAACGCAAACGAATATGTTTAGCTTTATGATAGTATAACAACGGTGTAACTGTGTAACGGCTATTCGAAAGAGATTGTTTGTCTTCAGTGTTAAACGATCGGTCGAACAGGATGTTCGACGTTTATACTTCTCTCGATATACTGACGCCTCGGTGCGATATAGGTACTCCAATTTTCAAATTGTCCCGATTTCTAAAAATAAACATTTCAAAAATTAGTAGTTTCTTGATTACCAAATTACCAAACTTCCAAATTCTCAATTTCGAAATTCTGAAATTTTCAAATTTTCAGTTTCCCAATTTCGAAATCTCTAAATCTCTAACTCCCAAATCTCAAAAATATCAATTTACTCAATTTCCAAATCTCTAAATTTCTAAGTCCCAAATCTCCAAATCCTCAATTTCCCTAATTTCTCCAATTTCCAAATTCCCAAATCTCCAAATTCTCAGTTACCCTAATTTACAAATACCCAAATCTCCAAAATCTCAATTTCCTCAATTTCCAAATTTCTAAATCTCTAAGTCCCAAATCTCCAAATCCTCAATTTCCCTAATTTCTCCAATTCCCAAATTTCTAAATCCCCAAATTCTCAGTATCCCTAATTTTCAAATACCCAAATCTCGAAATTCGCAACCTCTCCAATACCGAAATATTCAAATCCGTATCATAACAAATGCAAAACCCTCCCTTTAGCAAGCTTTCCGTACTCATTAGCGTACCGCCTCGTCCCACCGTATTCAATCCTTGATGCCGCATCTCCCGCTTAACGAACGCGATCAATCAGAAATCCCAGAAATTTCGTATCAGAAAAAAGCAGTGGCAAAGAAACGACAAGATATCACCGGAAAGAGAAAGAATTACGGCGGAAACGGACGACAGATCCAGGACAAAATCGATAAGCATCGTGCGACCATGAATCAGCGTCGACGTGTTTAGACCGCCTGTGGGGTTTGGCAAAGGATCCGCAGGATAATCTCGACGAAACCACGACAGGATATAGATGCTGCTAGCGTGTAGAATAAAAAAAGAATCGACATAAAGATATTGGCTATTTTATATAATTCTATGTATTTTATTTATAATAATTTTATTTTATTTATAAATTATATATAATAATTTTATGTATTTAGTAATAATTTGCATGATCTAAGACAATTTTCCATATATGACATAATTATGGCCATGGGGACTGTATATGTCAGACACAAAGGTAGAAGGACAGAACGAAAAATAAAGTTGAAGATTAGCAGTTAATCCTTGAATGGAAAGGATGCATTTTAAAGGAGATAAAGTCATCGTGACTTTGCCGGAGAAAGATTTTCCTTTTGCCCGAAACTCGCTTTATCATCCGTCTTCTCAAGTTCTTTCTTCTCTCGCGAGTTTTCCCACATTCTTCATGCTTACTGGTTCCTTCGACCCGGTTTGAATGCACTCGCGAAATGTCTACATGGAAACGGTGTCCTTCGCGGATATCAAATTAGAGGAATATGCTCCCTTAGATATGGAGGCAATAAATCATCCTGATGAGACGTTTGGCAAATTTCGGGGGAATATGATCAGGTTCCTTATTTCAGGTCTTAGGTCTTTAAGCTCGTAGATTTCTAGGTCTTCGGATGTTCGTACATTATTCTTCGAATATCGAACATTATTCTTCGTACATATCAACATGGTTGTGTTAAGCCCCCTTTTCATATACTAAACTTGTATATACATATAATTCATTTTATTTTATTAACCTTAATACCACTGCATTCAGCAAGTTTATTTTTCATTCATACTGTTCCATTTCGTTGATTCTTGTCTTTAATTATCATCTTTGCATATGCACCATGCACGGCTGACCATAATCGCCCTTAGTACTCGTTGACCACTTAATGGCGGGTGATAATAGTTGCCCTTAGCAACGAAAGGGTTAAACGACGTCATTTCTATTCGTCCTGCAACCCACATCAAATCAAGGAATTGTTGGGAAATCTACCAACCACGATAAACCCTTCTCCGGCACTGTTCAAGATTTCGTACGATATTTTCACGTGGAGACAAACTCCGTATTGGAAATGGTCCAAAAGATGGCGGATAAAAGATTGCATCTGAACTGTGTCTGAATAGTCGATGCTCTCAGCGCGAACAATCGCATACTCCCGATATTTATTGACCCACAGAAGTATTAGAAATTAGCATTAAGTTTCTTCAGGCCTCAAATACAAGAGGCGACACTCAACAAGCAAACTTCTTTTTAGAGACAGAAAATAATAACCAATTTAAATGCTTAAATACTTGAAAAATCTATATTAGTAATGTAAAGAAAATTTACGAGATATAGATTTCTAATTATTAAAGGTTATTAAAGGATTTAAATTTCCCGCTGGTTTGCTCAACCAATTTAAAGAGACAGTATTTTCCAAACATCAAAGGTACCGTCCGGTGTTGCTTCTTGTTGTATTTCTACTCTTTGGCTTTGTATGATATTCAGTAGTCTGGTGGAAAAAATGAACTGAATCGCAGAGTGCAATAAATTTGCTCGAAAGAAGGTGAATTATGGAACACTTGCAAAACGAGTGGGCAAAACATAGCTCGATATATGAAGTGAATGTGCGGAATAAATTTGTGAAATATGTAGATTTTTTGTAGATGGTAGTAACTGCAGACAAGTTTTAATTCTACATGAAGAATGAGGTGAAATTGTAATGCAATGAGAATGTAATTTAATGAGCATTGGAGGGTTATGAAGAGTACTATGAACTTTCGTTATATTGCCATATATGGGATTTTAAAAGAGATGCAGGTGAAATGCATCTAATTATTTTACACGTATTGAGAGACTTTTCACGTTTGACCATCGTTCTCTTGATTAAAGGGATTTAATACACCTCTAAAGAGTATTTTACAAAATCTAATTCCTTTAACAAACATGGCTACTGAAGCTGTAAAATCCAGTAAACGAACTAACAATAAAACGGATGCAACACGGTTAAATCAGATTCCTCTAAATACATTTCACTCGCTACTTTTGCTTTAAATCCTCTCTCTAGACATTTTGCCGCTAAAAGCTTTCGCTCTAAATCTACATCCGTCCTTAAGAATTCTCACTTCCGTACACATTCAAATGCATGCACACTCGGGTACATATGTTCATTCACAATTTCTCGCTTTCTAAACGCATAAACTTCAATTTTCTTTACTGAAAAAATGATACAAATTATATTTACAGGTATAAATTTATTAGTAATATAATACATTATAAATATATCAATTAACGTGTTATATTAATATTCATTTTATTAAAATATATTAAAATTAATTACTAATAAATTGTAATTATAAATGTATTATATATGTATTACACGTTAAGTATGTAATGAGTACATATTTTAAGCTTCAGTTTTTTAACAACTTGGAAATTTGGGAAATTTAGGAAGTCTAGAAAATTTAAGAAATTTTATAAATTTGGGAAATTTAGGAAATTTAGGAAATTTAGGAAATTCAGGAAGTTCAAGAAATTAGGAAGTTTATGAAATTTAGGAAATTTAGAAGATTTAGGAAATTTAGGAAATCTAGTAAATTTGAAAGATTTGGAAAATTTAGAAATTTAAAAATTCGAAATATGAGAATTAAACATTAGAAACGTAAAAAATAAAAAATGCAGGGATCTGAGATTTGAAAATATAAAAATTTGATAAGTTAAAAATTGATAAATTCGAAAATTGGGGAAATTTGGAAAATCTGAAAATTTAAGAGCTTCTGTCAAACATTAACATTTATCAAGATAAAGAATTTGTATAACCTATTTTAATATCCCTCATTTCACTATTTTTCTACTTTAATTTCAATTTAAAAATAAGAGGTCAAACGTCCATAAATCTAATGTCAACCCCTTGCACTAATGAGCTGCACTCGTGACGCACTCTCTGTTTAAATACCGTAAACCTTCTTATATTTTCAGTACAATTAAATATTCAACACAATTTGCACAGTAAAGAACTACTAAATACAAAAGAGTCATTACATTTAACTTTCTCTAACTACCTTAACAATATAACAATAAAAAGTTCATTATATCTGACACCCTTATCCAATAAATCATAGTACAAGGGGTTAAAAATATTGATTATACCTCACCACAGTTATACCTTTGTGGAATCTATACGTAACACTTTTATCAATGTGTGATCTGCACCCTGATGGCTTGTAATCAAATTTCAGAACCGTCCGTCCAAATAGTGGACGCCCTGGGTGAACCACTGAGGGACAAATACTACGAAGCAGACAGCACTATCGAGTTATTGTGTGTGGTGCGTGACATAGCCATGCAAGTGCAGTACAGCGTCGTCCAGTGGCTTCATGGCAACAGAGTTCTGAACTATGACACGACGAGGGGCGGTATCAGGTGACTCAAACATTTAAACCCAAACATTTCGACCAAATTCGACCTTCAACATCCACATACTTGTCAAACCGCAAATTCCTCCACTTTCAGTTACTACATTCACATATTCCGTCAATGTTTATTCACTTAACATATTCTATTTATTACATATATATGTATTACACCTTGTTTTTATTAATATGAATTTTCAAAAATTATGTGGTGAGCAAGATCATCCTGCAGCCTTTTACAAAGTAAAGTTAAACTTGTGGAGGAAGTCGTATATAAAATGTCAGATGTCAATCATCAGCTGAGTGCAGATGATACTTTAGTATGTGGATTAATCTCTTCAAGAAGAAGTTACACAGAAAATATAACATGTCAATCATCAGCTGAAAACAAATGATATTCCAGTATGTGGAACTTGTTTAAATGTAGACTAATCTTTTCAAGAAGAAGCTAGTCATACATAAATTTATATTAGACATCAATCAGCTGAGTACAAACGATGTTTCAATATGTGGACTAATCTCTTGAAGAAGAAGTTAGTCACACATAAGATTATGTCACATGTCAATCATCAGCTGAGTGCAGATGATACTTCAGTATGTGGAACTTGTTTAAATGTGGTCTAATCTTTTTATACCAGACGTAAATGTATAGTTGTCAATCAAATATCAGGTAACTGTATTTCCACATCGACGTCCCACATGCACCCAGGTGCACATCCCTGGAATTTCGAAATCGATGTTGGTCATTCTTCCAAATATAGCACATGAAGCCCGGAAGTAAGCAAACAAAAGGGAACAGGAAGGTTATGCATACTCTGTCTGATTGCGGCCTAAAGCCAGTCTTTGCGTCACTTGCTATTCTCCGGATGCGACTGATCGTCCGTGTCTTCGTGGCCCGCCATAAAT
This sequence comes from Megachile ligniseca, assembly GCA_945859555.1. Taxonomy (NCBI): domain Eukaryota; kingdom Metazoa; phylum Arthropoda; class Insecta; order Hymenoptera; family Megachilidae; genus Megachile; species Megachile ligniseca. The sequence goes on from OX243780.1 coordinate 5,432,568, forward strand.
CATGCACGATATATCCCGACTGAGCAAGGACCCGACGATCCTTCGGGCTGTGGCGGTGCTTGTATCAACGGAAACGGGATCGTGTCACGCTCGTTACGCCGAAGTTATAATCCAGTGTCAACAATTCTGGTTGCCTTTCCACCCCCGGCTATCTGCTCGTTGATCCCTAGTCTGGTGTGTAAACTCTGACAGCCTTGAAAACACGCCTGATCACCGAGACGCCATGGAACAGGGAACTCGATGGCGGTGAAGGTGGGTTCCAGACTCGCGAAACCGTTGTCGATGGCTTCGAATAAACACCGTTGGTAAAGTTAGGCCGGTACAAACGTGGTGGTTTCCGGGGAATGGAATTAATTGGCACTACGTGTACACAAGGTACCGTTTTGTAGAAAAAAGGATTGTTTGTGCGGCTGCACGCAGCGAACGTGGACCTTTTCATTAAACGGAACGGATCACACTGGTGTTTTAGGGATACAGAGAGGAGAAATAAGGAACAGATGGGAGACACTTTGTTGTGGTTATAAATTTTGTATTAGCTTATAGAGGAGGTACTCAAGGTGGAATACATTTTAGTTGAGTATGGAGCTTAGGAATTTTTGGATTTGAGGTTTGGGAATTTAGAAATGTAAAGTTTTAGAGTTCTCAATTTGGAACACTAGAAAATTGAAATTTGGGGATTTAGAGGGATGAAAATCTAAAAATTTCAAATTTGTAAAGTGGAGGATTGTAATTTGGAAATTTGGAAATTTTGTGATTTGAAAATCTAAAAATCTATAAATCTGGAAATCTGAAAATCTAGAAATTTAAAAATCTAAAAACCTGAAAATCTAGAAATCTGAAAATCTAGAAATCTGAAAACCTAGAAATCTGAAAATCTAGCAATCAATAAACCTGAAAATCTGAAAATCTGAAAATCTAGAAATCTAAAAATCTAGAAACCTAAAAATCTGAAGATCTGAAAATTTCAAAATTTTCAAACTTAAAAGCTCAAAATATTATTTACGTAAAAATTTGAAAATTACAAAAATTAATTAGATTAATTTCTTAACAAATTTCCCGTTCAAGTCGTAGATACAATATCGCGATAATAAGGATGCAATGGAAAAGGAACAGCATCTTCCGTGTACAGTATGCAAGTTATCAATCTTAATTCGTCAGCTGACTGGACTTAATCTGACATAATCTTCGTGTAGCGGTAAACGTATTACTTACGTGAACACATTAATTAATTTCACGTTCGTTCTTTTGGTCGACGGTGGAACGTGATCCATCAATCCGTCATACAGTAAGGTATACAAGGCTGAAACCAAAGCTTGGAAAGTCATGTTGTATTATCTAACAATGCTTTGTCCTATGGTTTATTGCGCTATCATATATCGTGTGTATACATCTATGTAGCTCTGGTCATTTAATAGAATTGGTTAAAATTTCGAACGTTGAAATATTTAAAAATATGTGCACGGATAGGGACATATATGTACATGCATGTGTTAAGATTTGTTTGAAGTATATTTCTATTTTCAGTTCTTTAGGATAAGACCTAAACGAAATTTTCTATAAATCTATAGGAAATTGAGAAAATTGGGAAAATCTGAAAAATTTAAGAAAATTGGGAAATTGGGAAAACTGGGAAAATTGGAAATTTGAGAATTTAGAAATTTGGGAAATTTAGTAACTTCGAAATTGACTAATTTAGCAGATTGAGAATTTAGGAATTTGAAAATTAGGAAATTATGAATTTCAAAATATAAGTTTGAGAATTTAAGAACTATAAAATTTATGAATTTGCAAAAAGAATATACAGATTCGGATATAACAATATGAGAATTTTAAATCTCGAAATTGAAGATCTAACACTCCCTACCAAAAATACGCAAAATGGCACGAAATACAAAAATCGATATCACCCAGAAACTTTCATCCGCAACTATACCCATTCTTCTAACGCACAATTACTGTATAGATGATTTCATTCTCCTCGAGTCTAACAAATAACACCGCGTTCCTTGTTATCGCTCCATTTCACGTTAAATGCAAGACGAAGGGTCGCTGTTTAATTGAAAAACTTTCCACCACTGTAATTTGTCCGATATCTCTGGCAAAAGACGATGGCTGGTTGATCCACGGTGTTAAGCAACCTCCTAGCAACCGCTGGTTTCTTTCAGTTCCGCCTTAATGCACCAGCTGCCTTTCTACGTATTGGTTCTTATTTGTCTTCGTTCGAGCGTCTCCTCTTTCCTCTTTTCTAATTACTCCGCGAACAGAGAAATGCGTTTTTCGTTTCAATTGGATTAACACTCCGATGGAGGGTTGTAAATTTGTCCACCGCGTGGCTCTGTTATTTCAATCACGCGCAAAATGGCCGCTGCGTGCTGCTCGTCGAGTGTATAATAAACGCGATTGAATCATCGTACTCGTGTACGAATGATTTAATCGTTCAGCTATTATTTTAACCTGCTATTTGACGGTGTTTTAACGATTTCATTTCCGTTGAAATGGTTGCCATAAACGTATATCAGATCCACTACCGAAATTCAAGTCCTTTGACTATTTTGGTAATTTTAGTATTAATTTTGTTCGAACAATTATTAACACTACTTTCCTTATAATAACGCTATTAAACCCTCTTCTCCAACAAAAATCGTTACCGACAGTATAATTACAAAAGTATAAATCTCGTACGAGAGTAAAAATAAATAAAGATACTTACAAGCGTCATCTCTAAGCATTATTTATTATTTGACCGTACGAGGTACTCTAAGTCCCCTCTGTAGCAGTTAAGAATGAGACACATTCCGCCGCAGAAAAGAAAATGGCGAAGAAACTAACTTTCCTTCAGATTTAATCCCGGCAATTAATAACAATAAGGAAGCGAAACGAAGGATATTATCCTGAAGCAAAAAACTCCGCTCCGTTTTTTTCCGCCGGCCGTCACAGTACGTAACTGGAAAAAGTTGTTCGTAATCCCCATTACTTTTTCAAGCCTGCGAGCTCAAAATGGTTGACGCGTAGGAACGAAATGAGGGAGAGGGCGAAAGAGAAAGAGGTATAACATCCATTTCGTCTCGTCTGTGATTCAGAAAAGCGACGTATATTAAGCGTACTGCGAAAAGAGGAGAAGCTAGAGAGAACGGAAGGAGGAAATAAAAATCTGCAGGATGATCTCTAAAAAAATTGGCCTAGCCGTTTGTTCGACGTGCGCTTCTGTTCCGTGTTCCTTCGTGTCAGAGGAAAAGTTGGGAAATTGAAATTTCAACACCATGTACGCGTGTTCCAGCGTGAAAACGGACCTAATGGAAGAGGGGGCCAATTCGACTCTCAGCATAGCAAGGGTGGGACCAGCTGACAGCGGAAACTACACGTGCCATCTCACTACCATGCCCGATCAACCTGCCACTGTTCACGTGCACGTGCTGAACGGTGAGAATAATTATTTTCTAATTTATCACTACTATATTATAATATACTTAATAATATACAATATAAAAGAAACTGATCACGATACGAGTGAAAAAGTTATACAAATCATTGGAGGGACTCGAGACGCCATGAAGTTCGCTAGCCGAACAGTGTCACGTGACTCGACTTCGGGTACGTTCGTGAGACGAACCTATGTAAATATATAACTTTTTTATTTTTGACTCTTTTGTTATCCAACTTTCTGCAATAGATTCTTGATATTTTTACGATTAAAACGAGACCAAACACGATATAATTCGGACGATATTTACTGGTTTAATTGACGATAACAAGTTTTAAGCGAAGGGAATAGCGATAGGATGACATTCGGCAAAGATCAACATTTTTTTGTATTGTGTATAACGTTAATACTTTCTTATTTTCAGTTCTCCTTTTGACATTACTTTTCCCAACATATTTGTCCCGTTTTCCTGATAAAAATTAGATCAAACACAATTCGGGTCATTCTTGTAATGACTTATTAGACTAAAATCGTCGATATATTTTTTTTCATTCAAAATTCGAAATTAATACTCCCAATTAACTAAATAAGTCACAAAGGTAATTGAATTCTCTTAATTTGCGAATGTAAATTTGAAACTAGCAAAATGAAGAACAGTTGTAATTCATAGGTGCGAAATAACGAATTGAACAATATGGGATTCAATATCAGTGGACTGTAACATTTTACCTGGTTTCGTATAAAATTTGAATGCAATATTCCGTGTCCCCATAATAGTTCAGAAATTGAATCCCTTCGAATCCGCGATAACTTCGAAAACGACCGGGCGCGTCCTTTTATTTGGCCAACTGCATAAAACAGATTTAACCGAACGCAACTTCCATTTTATCGACTTTGAGCAGCATTTATGGCATTGCCCGGGGTCACTCGACAATTTCACTTCACTCTACGTCGCTTATTCCTATGCCGTTTCATAACCGTGAAAAGTTCGATGGCCGAATGTAAATTAGAAATCGATACAATATTTATTAAACGAAGAATTTATATACAAAATTCTCCTTTGTTTACGTTTCTCGTTCGCCTTTTATACGATCCGCGCATCTCGTTTTGTTCGCCGTGAATTATTGCTTGTTTAATCATAAATTCAATTTAATTGCGAATCTGATCGAGTTTCACGATTCGTCGAAGCGACGTTAGTTACAGTTAACGAAGAACTGCAATAAATAATTATTTCTGGTCGAAAGCTCGGCAAAGCATAAATATTTTTTATCCGTCCTTCGCAAAAGCTTTTTCGACAAACAGTCGGTTTTACGCGTTATTTATTACAAGTTCATGAAAACGATCCGTAACCGCAGCTAAAAGGTAAAATTTTATAAACTGACCGCCCGTAAAAGTGCAGATACTTTTTAATCCCGCAATTTGAACTCTGTTAGTGAATTTTCATTTTCAATCTCCGGGTTTTTTTGTGAAAAAAACAATCTTAAGTGATAGATTTTGAATAGTCTTCAGTATCTTTTCGATTAGTTGTAAGAAATTTTCGATTAATGCAAAATAGTCACGAAAACTAGCCTGCAATCTTTAGATCGTTGTCAGGATAGGAGTCCCGTGACCACCGTAGAATATCACATAGTATTTATGCATATTGCAGTTAATTACAGGGGTTCGTGACGAAAAAAACGAACGAAATATCAGAGAACGTAGGTTTTACGAGGCAGCAGCGTGATTATAACGATCTTAAGTGCAATGCACAACGCAGCCTGATAAGATAAACAGAAGTTATCGCGACGAATAATCTGTTTTCGCGTAAATATAGCTACTTCTGGGCGTAAACTGAAAAGTTTATTGGCAATTTGATAAACCAAATTGTTAAAAAGAGACTTTCACGAGAGACGAAGTCTTGGAAACGAGAAGATATTTCTGTTTAAACAACTTTGGAGTTTACAACTTCATAGTCATATTTAAGTATGGTATTAAAAATGAGGCATTTTTTACCGAGATACAATTTACTTTTATACTTGTGGTTCTAGGTTAATATTTATTAATTCGCATATTTGACGTTCTGGTAATGAAAAAAAACTAATGCCTGCAGAATATTGGTAATTTCGTAATATATTAGTATGTCTCCATAATAAGGATTTAGTTATTAATTAATGCTTTCGCTCACGTTGATTGGAATGTTTAATCGCAAAATATATGTATATATATAACTATTTTAATAATGTATCTGTTAATTCTAATTAAATTTGTGAGTTTCAAATTATTTTCAAGTATAAATAAAATTCTCAGTTTCAAATTATTTTCTAGTTTAAATAAAATTCTTAGAGTTTCAAATAATGTCGAAAGTGTATTTATTCCACGTTCTGTTGTTAAAATCATGATGTTCACGTTTAGTGCTATAGCAACTAGGAACGATAACGCAGAAGCTCTCTAAGCTTCAGGAGCTTAGCTCGAACAGTACTAATCTAAATAGATACGAGTGCTGATGGTCACTTTATGGCCATTAATTATTTAAAGCACACACTGCTAATCGTCGAGTGCCATGAACGAGGAGTTCTAATTAATCGGTTGCATAATCGTTGACGTAAACATCTGAACGGCACTTCTGACGTGCACGAACTATCAATACTTTTTGTAGAAAAGTATTTTGTACATACAGAACATTCATTTGCAAATTCGGTGGTTGCAAAATTTAGAAATTCAGGAACTTGAAAAATTAAAATTATTGCGTTTTCGTTTTTCTGAACTTTTAGACTTTTTATTGTATGACTTTGTAATCTTTCGAGTCACTAAATATATTTCTAATTTTGTAAATTTGTGAATTCATGAATTTTTAATTTTGTAAATGTAAAATTATAAAATTGCTCAATTTCTAAAAACTGCACAACGAACAAAAAACATATGTTAACATTTTGTTTACATTTTCTAAAGAATATCTCTAAAAAAGAGTATGACAAAATATTGCTTTTTAGCTTCAAAATCTGAGAACGACGAAGTCGTGTTTTTGACAAATGTTCATCTACTATCCTTGTCTCCCCTAACCAAACATACATAAGATAGACAAAGGACGGCAGAACTGCAAGTCACCGCATGAGGGCATTAAAGTCACACCTAATACTTTTTGTCATCAAACTAGACCCTTTTAAGTTGTAATATAACAACACAGTCGAAAGGTCGCGGTGTTTGAGTGTACGTACCGGTGTTTCAGGAGAAAGCTTAGCCGAGCTGCATCACGGATCGGCAGATGGCATCTGGACGAGCAGCATCAGCAGATCTCTGCTTCTTCTTCTACCCGTTCTTCTTGGTCGGATGCAACAGATGCTCAGATGAAGGCCCGACATCCGTTGTGTCCCGGATAGTCGCGAAACGAGCACCGTGGCGCTACCGTCGCGACGTCGGACATCGTCGTGACACAATACGGACTTTTATATTATCGCTGTAAAAACGGACGTAACGGTGTGGACGCGTGAACACCGAAAATAAAGCATGCGAATGAGAACGGAGCTGGAAAGAAGAAGACAGAAAGGAAAAACCGTGGGGTTGCAAGAGGGTGGGTCGCGGGGAAAAGGTTGGCAGCACTGATCCTCCATTGTTCTTGGTTGCTGATTGAAAACTCTTTCTGCGTCGCGACAGCGGGTGCCATTTCAATGGAGATTCTTCGTATCACTCGATTTCGTCGACTTCGTTCTTCTTCCAAGAAATTTTTATTACGTCTCTGCGAACGCGGGAATTTCGAGCAATAAATAAAATTCACTCCGCGTAATTCCTTCCGTGTCGCGAATTCTGAATTCGTTCGACCGAAGAATTTCGAACAAGTCTGCGTTTATTCGTTATTGAGAAATGAATAACTTCTTTGTTCGTTTTTTATAGTCCCTGAGAATTAGCAATAAATAATTTTTAAGGACGTCGATACTGGAAAATGTGTATTGAGTACTTTTTAATACTAAAAAATACTTAAGGTCTTTAAATTTTATTTTTGAGAAGAATATAAGTCTCTTGCTTCATGCGTTTAAATTAGCATACTTAAAATGTGGGTCAAATGACTGAAGATGCTGAAAAATTATAAGTCTGCTGTTTTTAATAAATTAAGGTTCAAATTAAAATCTCTACCGAAGAAAGTAAAGAAATTTTTCCTCCGAAGAATTTTGTTAATTTTTTTCAAGACAAATATGATCAAATATTCACATACAGGAGTTTCAAATTAAATTAATTAATAACGAAAAATATTACTGTTATTTCAAATACTATTTGAATAATAGTATCCTGCTTTTAAAATGAAAAATTCTGATAGGTTATTCCTTCGTTAAAATTAGCAAGATGATTCGAAATTCAAACGAACCACCCTCCTGCGAGAGAAAACTGTGCACACCAGAGAATATTTAATTAACGACCATTAAAGGCTCGAGTTATCAGTATTATCGAGTTTTCTAGAGGGCCAGATTGAAGCGCAGCGTGAAAGAAACCGGAAGTCATCGTCGAACGAAATCGATGACGACGTTCGATATCGTTCCATCGAACAGCACGCGATAATCGATGGCTGATTAGCTGTTTTAAAGTTTGTGAGCAGATAAATTATCGAGATTTATCTCGAAAATCGAAAAAGTGATGCAGGCTTAAGCACGTCGTACTTATGGTTGACCCTTATCACTGAAACGTGAGCGTCCTCTTATTTTGTAACATCGACTACTTCCACTTCGAATATCTGCGGTGACTCACGTATTCGTTCACGAAAAGGAACATTTATTTATGCAAAATGGTCGCATTTCATTGGTTTTACTTTCTAAAGCTCATAATTACAGTTACAAGTTAAAGTGTTTAAAAATAATAAATATTTACATCATTCAATATTCAAATCGTAATTATTCGAAGTTTAATAATAAAATATATCAAGTTTCGAACTTTTTGTTAAATTGTTAAACTTTTTAAAATAATTTTGTATTTCTGAATTATGTAGCTTACTTTTGTAACAAAAAATGTCACTAAGTTTGGGAATAGAAGATAAACTACAAAATTCGAAATGAAAAATATAAAGTAATTTTTGACTCATGTTTGTGATAAGTTTTCAATTCCTCTGTAATGCAGAAATGGTTTTGAAACAAAATAGAAAGCTCTTAAATTTAATTGTCAATTAAATAGAAATAAATGAACGAATACGTAAGTCGCTGCGTTTTCTCGAATTGTAACAACGTTACTCGTAAAATTTTGCTTTCTTTATTTTCACTAATTTATTACTTAACTAATCATGAAATAAATTTGTTAATTTCTTAATAGAAAATTAACACATTATTTAAATAAAAATTTAAAGAATTTGTGAACATCATTTGGACCAACATGGTAGCTGTATTCATATTTCTTCTTTTGCAAACATTAATAAATATGTGCAAAATTTATTACAGTTGTTCATTCGAGAAACTAAAATATCTGAAACTCAAGAAAACTGTATGGTGATGGAAGTTTTTGATACCGATCAAACGTTTGTAAAGCGTGTTTGAGCGATTTGAAGGATTGCGGTGTGAGAATGTATCAGATGAAATTATCAACTGCCAACCTGATCCCAAACTCGTCGATTAGCGATACAAGGAGACGTTTTAAGCGGCGGTGTTTTACATAAAGCCATTTTCTTTCGGCGTTCGTTGATCTGTTATTCGAGAGATCCGAAAGTTGGATGAAATTGAACGTCTGTACCGAAACAGATCGCACAGTAATACTTGAATTCAACATAAATTCAAAGTTTTCTCCGATGACGAGATTTATGAAATATACGATATGCGTTTTACAAGACTTTGTTCATTTTTTTACTTTCCCTCCTCAAATTTCTTCCTCAACCCTCAAATTCTCATCTTCAAAGGTTCCTAAAAACGAACGATCTTCTTTCGATGTTGCATTCGATCACCATGTTTCCCCTAGGGAAGTCATATTTGTCCCCGACTGTACTAACTCGCAGGAATCCGTCGTGCCGGTTACTCCAGACGAGATTGCCTCTTTTCCATCGGAAACGTCCACTTCTCCTGGTCGCCTGGACAAACTGGACTCCACAGCGTACGACTTCCAGCTTGAATCCATCCAGCCGGAGATTGAAGTTCCAAAAGGACACGGCGCAAACTATCCACTAGCAGCCTGCTCTCGTTCTGGTTATATATAAGAGAAGTCCCATGGAATGTAGGAGCAAAGCAGTAACTCGACGATCCAACAGATTGGACGTTGCTTCATCGATCCTCCTTCATTTTCGACCAACTCCATTCGTCGACGAACAAGGAGCATTTACGAATCAGATATATACAGGGTGTTTTCGAAGTGGAATAATCAAAAAATAGGATCAACGTGGAAGTAAAATGTATGGAATAAAAGTTCGTATATGGCTTTATTTTCAAGGGAACATTTTTTAATAGGGGTTTTAATTATGAAGGATGACTGATAATGAACTTTAGTATTAATGATGAGATTTGTTTAATAACATTCATTAAGTATAAATATCCTCAAAGTAAAAGTTGCATTCATTTTATGTACCGTGAACAAATTTTTTGTATAAATTGAAACTGTTCGAACCTAGTTTTGAAGAAAATGGCGTGAAAAATATTCTATATTTTTGTCTTACTTTCCCGTGTACATTCAGTCTAATTTCGGTTGTACCGCCATTTCTAAAACACACTGATGAGTAAAGTTTGATGAAAAAACTGGGACACCCTGTATATGTCTCTGTAGACTTGTATGACTCTCGCTTTAGCCGTGCATTTGAGATAATGTTCGAAAGTTTGTTAACGTGCTCGCTGGCAGCATCCATTTGGAAAATTATCCGGTGTGTAGCAATGCTCGTCTGAAGTGCGACTAGAGTAGAGCTAAAACAAGTGTGGACTAGGTCGTTCAAGTATAGTATTTTAGAGAAGAAACTTGATTACCGGGAAATTTTTTATGGAGACAAAGAAACTACTTTATGAAGTAGTAGGAGTAAATTTGGGAATTGTGTTTTCGTTTTTATTGTTTATAAGTTATATGAAAGAGGAACATTTGGATGCTGGAAAGAGTGATACTTTTGATCAGTAGTGAACATGAGCGTTGTAAGTCAATTTAGTTAGGAACAATTTTTAGGTTAGTTTTCAGTCTTCAAATTTTGGAAATTTCGTATATTGTCATTCTTAACTTTTCTTGAAATTTAACAATTTGTTAATTCTTAAAATTCTAAAAATTCTAAAAATTCTAAAAATTCTAATAATCGAAGTCTACCGTCCCAAAATCCCAAAATCTTGAAATCTACATATACCAAAATCTCAAAATTCAAAAATTCTAAAATCTTGCAGTTCAAAAATTCCATAATTCCAAACTTCCAAAATACCAAAATTCCAAAAATCAAAAAATTCAAAAATTCCAAAATTAAAAAATCCCCAACTGACCCCCTGACCTCCACAAATCCCAAAACTTCAAATTTAAATTTTCCCTAAAACAAAACCATACCTAACCAACCACAAATATTGTATTCAATATATTTCATTTATTTCTGTTACATAAATTCGTCCTATTTCCGAATGTGCGACCAGTTTAGAAGCAGCCTGTACACGAACGTACACGCAACAAACTACAGAGCTCGTAGAACTGTTTCAGTTACTGTTTGACGTTTAGTTGATTTCAGTTGGCGAATAACCTCGGGCAACCCGGGAAATCCAAGTGGGTCTCGGGCGATCGCGTGCCCGTCGATCTTTTCCACGTTCACCGAGTTCCATGCAGCGTAAAATCGATTGTGAGCGAGCTGCCCCATGAACAGACAGGAAGGCTGATTAGACAGCCTCTTAAAGTAATTCCACGAAGAAGCTTTCGCGATTTAGGTCAACTTCTTAAACCTTTCAAGAAGGTAACGCTTCGCCGAAGCGCATTCTTAATAATCCAGTCTAGTTAGAAATATTTTTAAAATACGAGGCGATTGCTTTACTTAATAAGGTGGATGTGGAGGAAGCAGTTTAAATACTTTTTAAAACTTAAATATGAGTTGAAGTATTAAGGATGTGCTAAGAGGTGCTGAAACTTCAACATTTTTTGTGGAACCATTATTAAATTTTTACTATCGTTTAGTTATGTTAATTCGTTAAGTAAGAAGAAATTTAAAATCTTGACCGTGTATGGTTTTTATTGAATCAGTTTTTTGAATAGAAGCAAAGATTTAGGGATGAAAAGTTAATATCACCCCTGAACCCCAGAGACCATATGTTAGAGGCACCCTAGCAAGATTAATATAAAATTATGATTTGTGTCGAGAGGATTTCGAGAGAAGCAAATTGTTTATTGTTAACGTGTAGAACGTATAATTTTAATTATTTCACCATATTTTATTTTACCGATGTATTTTATTTTCTAACAATAACTTAATTTGTTAAAACTACTTTATTGCTGACATTAAAAGATTGTTTTATCATAAGTTATGTAATGAATTCCGTCGTGTAATGGCTGCCATTGCTTCAAATATCCCGGAGCAAATAGCCTAAATACGGGCTGCATACCTAATTTCATGGATTATCTAATATTTAGTTCTCGTTTCGGTATACTTCAGATACCTGGAATCACTGGAAAGAATATTTAACGAAATAAAAGGGAGCGTTGGAATGAAGGAAGCTTTGAACAACGAATTTTTATGGGCTATTTAGACACTCAGTGCAGTTACAAAAGACATACTATTGTAAATTATCTATGAACATTAAACATTATTTTATCAATGTTTTGAACATATTTTTTAAATATTTCAATCTGAAAATATGTGTCTTTACTTTTTTTTAGGTTATGGTTAGGTTATGATAAGGTTATGGTATGGTAGGTTATGGTACAATATATTTTATTAGTTTATACATTATTTATAACATTTTATATATCATATCATTTTATATATCATTTACATTTACATGTACACATATTGTAACATATGTTATTTATAATATACTATTTTACACATATGTGTATTATAACATATATTATTTTACACACACATATATTTTAACGTATATTATTTATAATATATTATTTCATACGCATATTATAATACACATTATTAATGCATTATTAATATATTATCTCATATGTACATACATATGTTCATATGTATATTATAAGCATAAAGAGAATTTTTCTCCCTTTTTGTTGAGAAGCATTCCTACACCCGGTCTTTTTAAACAAATTGTAGAAAGCGACGACAAAGGCAAGAACAAGGACAAAAGTTCGCGAGCAAAATACTTATTCGTCGGGAAACACGCAGAAGGAAAATGACAAGGTACATTTTTCTCCGTATTCTGTTGCGCTTTCAACAGATACATTTCTTATCTTTATCCCGGTTTTATCTTCACAAACGATATAACTGGAACGCTACTCCCTCGTGGGCGAAATTTTAAACGAATCAAGACTAGAAAAATTGGAAAAGAAGTTGAATGGGATGCAATTTATAGAAATCAGCAATTGCTATAGAACCAATAACATCGTCCAGATTTATCTTGAGAACCGGTAAATTTAGATTTCCATTCTTCCACTTTTTCTCGATAAATTTCTCGTTTAACTCAAGTGCAAAATTTTACACTCATTTCGAGTGTTAATCGGAAAATGATTGATTTGCAATTTTCTTGATTTGTTACGAGATTGTTGCATTATTTGGAAATTAGCTGAAAATTCGGAAAGTCAGAAGTGTTGGGACTTTGCAATTTTGAAACTTGAAAATATTGAGATTTTATTGCTTTTGGAATTCTTTATATAAATTTGGTGCTTTGAGACATCGGTAATTTACAAGTGTATAACTTTAAGATTTTAGGTTTTCTGAATTCCAGGGCAATAAAATGGAACACTGAAATTCATGAAGTTTGAAATCCCTGAACTTTGAAACTTCGCATTCTAAGAAATTTAGAACGTTGAAATATAATGTTTTACTTCGAAACTTCCGAACTTTAATAATTCGGAAGACTTTAGACTGTGAAGTGGAACTGTGAAATTCAAAAAATTTAGAAGTTATAGTGATAGTCGAATTTATTAATTACTTGATTAATCTTTACATAAGAACTTTACACATGAACCGCATTTACATAACTGCACGTCCGACATACTGTGAAAAAAAAAATAAGATGAATTTTTCATTTAATCTTCGCTACTATGAAATCATGAAATTATTTTTTGTGTGTATTATAAGTACTGTCTTTGAAAGTGATGAGATTGATTCAGAGGAATAAATAAAGATTTTTCATTTTATAAACAAATTCACCTTACCTTTCGACCACAGTGCAACGACGCTCGACAGAACACGATGTACAGAATCTCTTTCACAAAGTTTTCAGAATTTTGTAAGATCACAAATTCAGCTCGTACAATATTAGATATATTTACCGCGTACAGAATGTATAGACCATTCACGAGCGCAGATAGTAGCATAAATAATCCTGCCAAGAGGTGCAAACCAGTAAAACAGAAGAAACGGGAAAGAAGCGAGGAGAAAAAAAGAGGCGGCAGTACACGTTATCGGATAAAATTCTCGTTTGTTCACGTTTAACCGTTCTCCCGTTGGATACACCTTTCAAGGTGCAAGACAGAATATTTTTCTTCGTATTCTACGCTTCCTGGTGAGCACACCCCTTATCTTTATCCCGTATTTACGTTCATAGACGACGTTTTTCAATCGCCATCTTCTTCTTCTTCGCTTCTCTCCGTCAACCTCCCGCGAGACGGAGCCCGGCGAAATTAAAATAAAAAGTGAATTAAGCGAAACTCGTGAACAATGCTGGCCTACGAGCGTGAAGAGTCATTTGAATCCTTTAAAAGAAAAGTTTTCAATGGATTGTATGAAGGAGGTTAAAACTTGCATTTCTATCGCGACGATTCTAACCTAATTCTTTCGACGGCGTTTCATTACGACGTTTATAAAGACTGCTGTTTCGCCCGGTTATTTTGTAGTTATTTTCTCTTTGTGATTATTGTACCTAGGGTGCAACACAATTTTCTTGTCGTTCTCACCCTCTAAAAAGATGGTATACGATGTAAAGAAAGTTTGGCTTCGAAATATTTTATTTAAGAAGTATTAAATAAAGTAAATTGCTCGAAGCAATTTAGACGTTCACAAAATAAAATTAATAATGAAATTTTGTAACCATTTTTTTATTATAGTACTTTTATATATACTATAGTATTTTTTTATTATAACATAAATAAATAAAAACGTTACAAATAAATGCAATAAAAGAAAAAAGAAATGTTTAAGTTTAATGTGGTAGGAAATAATGGGAGTTACAACAGTTTCAAGCGAATGGTCTCGAAAAATGGCCACTTTCGAAAGTGGGTTACTAAAATTTCGGAATCCCTGTTCTACAACGTCGAAATGCTAGGAAACGCGAGTAAGTCGAATGAGAGAATGCTCATATACACATATAACGATCTATCTTTCCATTTAACGGTCAGTTTGAGCATCGTTAGTTACCATCATGCTGACTGCATAGCTTCATTCGTAGTCTCGTTTTAACCATTGGACCAGGAGGTCTTGAACGTGGAAACTCAAGAGTGAAACGAAATCGCAACGATTTATAACGTCGTCGCGTTATCTCGCACGGTCCAGCTCGCTCACGAGTGGCTCACCGGCGATATAACGCTCGTCTTTCCGCATCCGGGATACCAACCACGCGGAAACGATTTCATTTGCTCGCATATTCTGCATCTATATGAAATATAATCATAACCTAAATTGCAAATTTTTTACTGTGTATTGAGAAATTTATGGTCAAACAATTTGTTTTGTTGGGTTGATGCATGTGGAAATTTAGGAATTTCAGGATTTGGGGATTTGGAGATTTGGGAATTTGGGAAGTTGGGGATTTGAGGATTTGGGGATTTGAGGATTTAGGAATTTGGGAATTTGGGGATTTGGGGATTTGGGGACTTGGGGATTTAAGGATTTGGGGATTTGGGGATTTGGGAATTTGGAAATTTGGGGATTTGGGGATTTGGGGATTTGGGGATTTAAGACGTTTGGAAGTTGGGGATTTGGGGATTTGAGAATTTGAGAAATTGGGAAGCTGGGGATTTGGGAATTTGGAGATTTGGGGATTTGGGAATTTGGAAAGGTGAGAACTGGGGAATTTAGAGATTTGGAAATTGGGGAATTTGGGAAGTTTCGGATTTGGGAATTTTGAAAGATGAGAATTTGGGGATTTGGGGATTTGGGAATTTAAAAATATAGGAATTTGGCAATTTGAGAACTTGCTAATTTGGGAATGTGGGAATGTGGGAATGTGGGAATTTGGGAATGTGAGAATGTGGAAATTTGAAAATTTTTGAACTTGGGAATTTGGAAATTTGAGAATTTTGGAATTTTGGAATTTTGGTATTATTAAATTTTAGAATTTAGGAATTGAGGAATTTCAAGAATTCAAATAGTTAAAAATTCAAGAATTCGCGAATTCAAAGATTCAGTAATTCGAAAATTCATAAATTTAGAAATTTAGAAATTCATAAATTCAAATGTCCAAGACTCCAAAAGTTGAAAAGTTCAAAAGCTCATTATTTCAAAAAATTCAAGAATCAAAAATTCCACAGTTTAAAAATTCCAGACCACTTCAAGAATGCAAGAATTCAACAGTTCAAAAAATTCAAATTTCTCAATTAGATAGCTTAGCCATTTACAAATTCTGAAATGTGAAAATAAGCTTTACAAATAGATCAGTCAAAAATAGAAAGGAGATCGTGCTTACCAATTTCTTAAATCTCGTCTTGCTTGAACGTTGCGTATCGGCCCATTAATTATCTCCAAACATCATCCGAACGTCAAAGCGTTATATTTCTGCCTAAAAAAAAGTTCGTTAACGCATGCGAAGCATCAGCCATGAATTTTCAACGTTGCCTCGTGTTCGAGCCGCGTTCGCCAAAGCAGAAAACCAGAAACATAGCGAGGGAACACAGGAACACGGTACGTGCGTTGCGTATGAAATATTATGTTATTTCTAAGCTGCCTTAACTCGCGTACCGGCATGTCGCATGCGTGGCACGTTTCGCGGAATAAGAAGAAATAGAGATCGCATTCGGCAAAGTCCGAAATAAAGTTTCCCTCCAGAAAGCGTCGAGACAGGCCGCCATTTGAATGGCAAGCTCGTTAATCGAGCAGCTGATCGATTACGCGTAAATGCGCGCGGACAAGCGATGAATTTCACCCCTTTTGTGCGATCAGACAATGAAAAAGATTTACACGCACCAGATAGGTCGATAAGTGATGAACGGCGACCCAATATTCCACGCAATATTTCGCCTTCGCCTCTGTCCGCGGCTCAGATAAATGACCGAACGATGACACTGTCGGTGATATAATATGCAGGGGGTGGAAAATACTGTGGGAGGAACGGAGTAAATTCATGGGGATTCAACGAGCGAACAGCCGAAGTAATCACGATTTTCTTTTTGAACGATGTTCGCTTTACGAGTGCGAAATCTGTGATGTGCCTGGAGGTTTGATGAATTTCGATGGAGAGTATAGGAATATGGGAATTTTGGAGTTTGGAAATTTCAGAATTGGGGGATTTGGAGATTTGGAAATTGGGGAATTTAGGGAATTTGGGGAAATTAGGGAATTTGGAGAATTTGGAGAATTGGAGAATATACACAAATTTGGGGTTTGGAAATTTCAGAATTAGAAGATTTGGAGATTTGGAAATTGGGGAATTTGGGGAAATTTGGGAATTTAAGGAATTTGGAGAATTGAAGAATATACAAAATTTTGAGGTTTGGAAATTTGTGAACTGGGGAATTTGGGGTTTGGAAATTGGAGAATTTAGAGAATTTGGGGAATTTAAGGAATTGGAAAATATAGAAATTTTGAGGTTTGGAAATTTGGAGATTTAGAAATTGGGGAACTAGGTGAATTTGAGAATATAGGAAAATTAGAATTTTGGGAAATGGAAAAATTGAAAAATTGAAAAATTGAAGAATTGAAGAATTGAAAAATAGAAAAATTGAAAAATTGAAAATTGGAAAATTAGAAAAATTGGAATGCAGGAAATTAAAAAATTAAAAAGTTAGAAAATTAGAAAATTCAAACATCTGAAAAAAATCCTAATTACACCAATGGTTGCAGCACCGTAAAATTCTCCAAACAACTCCAAACAGTTCCCTAAACCAATTTACCAACTACAACCCAATTTATCAAATACAAAATACATAAATTCAGAAGGCGGAACAGAAAGTACACTATCGCAGTTTCCAAATTGAAACAATTTATCAAGAATTTATCTGTTTTGTTTCAGTTTTGTAATATAGTATTATCGATGAAAATATAGCGATTCGAACTGGCATCTTACATTGTTCCAAATGAAGTTTATGGAGGAAGTAAGACGTGAAATACGGCATCGTTTGCAGAACAGTCTAATTTCCGTTCGTTGTGCAATTCGGTGGTAAAGACAACAAGATGTCCGATTCGCGATGGCGACTTGGCGATTGTACTAGGCGAACAGAACGGTTCGAACATAGGGTCCGAAGTTAAATTGGATGAACTCGTATCGAAGCTCGAAAGCGTTTTGAGGTTGTGACCGATGCTACCAAATCGGCAAACTTTATTAAAATCGTTAACTCTAGTCGTTCGTCTATCGTATATAGATAAGAGTCGTAACAAACTTCTGCCAATTGTGCACGTCCATTTTCCTTGATCGGTAAACGTCTTCGATCTTGATGTTATATTGCTAACTTAGATCATAAATGGATGATAGCTCAATATAAGATTATAGTGGGCGACGTAAAACTCTTCAAAACTTTGAAATAAAAGTATTTAGTTTTTGTAGCAAGATATATTTTGTGGTGTATTTTATTAGTGAATATTTTGTAGGTTATGTCATTTTTGTGATAGTTTATATTAATGAAATTGAGTTATAGTTGTAATTTTATGTTAATACAATTTTATACAATCTTACGTTAATACAATTTTATACAATTTGACATTAATACAACTTCATACAATTTAACATTAATACGAATTTATATTTTACAATTTTAATAAACTTTTATGTTATTACAATTTTATGGTAATAAAATTCTATATTATTACAATTTGATGTTAATATGTTAATGCATACTATGTTAATACAATTTGACTCTTATACATTCATATACTAATTTGTAAAATTTTATACAAGCAAATTTATACTTTTGAGATTTATCATTCATTTACAGCGTCACTGTATTATACTATAATTCTGTTCTTTACACTATAAACTCCTCTAACTATATCGCCTACGTGTACGCATTCTACTATACTCCAATAACAATACATCTCCATAAAATTGATGACTTTTCTCAAAAATCCAATTATTTCTAAGTACCATTTATAAATTGTCAGCGACGTGGATTTAAAGATTGAAATCGAAATACGACTAAACCGCAACGCTGACGCTAAAACTGTCCGTAATTTGAAACTGCGATAACTGCAAAGTGAACCGAGCTACTTGTTGGTGAAGTTATTGCAGAAAGAAAAGCGGAACTGCCGTGAAACTTGTACGAGCGAGGAAACTTGTGTCTCCTGAGTTAGCACGAAACAGAAGCAAAATGATTGTAGTGTCCGCCATCGTAACACCGTAATTGTTAATGAACTTTAAATCACGAAACACGGCCGGTATTAGCAAAGTAACTTCTCTAACTAATAATTATTAGTACCGCAGTTGCGCCGAGTATAGATCCAACAATCGTATCGCATAATTGATAGATTGCTCAAGACTTCTCTCTTTGGTAATTGACTTGACGATACAGGCAATCAGGAAAGTTGCAGCTGAAATTATTTCACGTTGCATGTAGCAATGGGATCAGGGACGGATTATGATTTTTTCGGGCCCTAGAATACTCTAATATTTTTTAGGGTTTATTTGTAGAGAATCGGGAATTTGGTAATTTGGAGATTTGCTGATTTGGAAATTTGGGAATTTCGGGATTTGGAAATTGAGGAATTTGGGGAATTTGGAGAATTGGGGAATTTGGGGAATTTGGGGAATTAGAAAATATTGAATTTTGAGGTTTGGGAATTTTACAATTGGGGGATTTGGAGATTTGAGAATTTGTACATTTTCAAATTTGGAAATTTGAATAGTTACATTTTTGGAAATATAGTAATTTGGATATTAAAGAATTCACAAGTTTTATTTATTTTTAATTTTGTTATTTTTTATGGAGAATTTAAAAGTTCAGGAACTCTAGAAATTGCAAATTTCAATATTTGAAAGTTGAGATTTAGAAACTTAAGAATTGAGCTTCTTGAGAATTTAAGTATATAGGTCTTAAGTATTTGAAAATTTGAAACTTTCGATACAATTATTGAAAACAAGAACTAAAATCTGAAAGTTCCCTTGACATTGTCATACTATAATTTCAAACGTACCAGTAATTTTGAGTAAACTGAAAAAAAATCATGCGTAGAATACGTAACAACTCGACCCAGAATCCGCATGTTTGTCAATAAAATGAAGCGTCACGTATCGCAGTATTTTTGGCTAGCGAAGTCTCCGACGCTCGAATTTACGAAGGGATGTGAGTCCGCCATAGTGTTCGGTAATCCAAATCCAGGTGTTCTTTTGTCGACGCAGCGGTTTGCACGCCTAAATCTTCAAGTACATCGTACACCGTGTCACGAAGCTTTAGGGAGCTTTTACTTCATCGATAACAGGCTTTCCGATAAAATATCTCTTCGCGTTCGACCTCTCGTAAAATGTTATCCGTCTCGTAAAAGCGCCCTATAAGACTGGTTTCATTCTGACGAAATTCACGCCAATCTCCTCGTTCCAGCCTCGTGTATCGATACTTGATAAACATTTACCAGATTTCACCTTAACCTTGCGATTTATTTGCCGCACGCGTCAATCACCAATAATCGTCGATATTAAAACGAAGTTGTAATTTCTACCGATTATTTTGACGTTTTTATCGATCGTCAAGCTTCTTTTACAATCTGTTTCCAGAAAAGATTTATAAATTATGCAGAGGGTAAAGTCGACTCGATATACTTAATATTTAATACTTGCTAACTTAATATCTTATTTGTTCATAACATCGTATCAATTTGAAAATTTAAATCTAAGAAATACGAAGACGTAAGAAAAGTTGAAAATGTGAGAAGTTGCGTATGTGGACGCTTCTCATATGTATCTTATCGCGAGTCTCTTATTTATCGTCGTGGACGGAATAAATATGGTACACAAAATCTTATTTAAGGTGGTATGCGCACACATTTGTACGGGGACGTAAGGGAACAAGGCTGAAGCGAATGGATCACTTAACTTTGTTTCTTCCATTATTCATTGCGTCGACTGAGAGAGCTCACAATATACTAAACGCTTGCGGTTCTCGACGGAGAATCTCCTTTGAATAACATGGAGACAAATAAAACCCCTGTCGAAAACTATTCCATTCATGCGTTATCGTTCCGTAGATTTTATTTCAGATTCTTACGTGTGTATCATGTTGAACTATTCTACTGGACTTACCATTTTAATTTAGAGGTTATAGAGATAATTTAGAGGTTGTGTATAGAAGTTATTTTGGAGGTTACATATGGAGATAATTTAGAGGTTATGTACAGAGATAATTTAGAGATCATGTACGAAAGTAATTTAGAGGTTATGTATAGAGCTAATTTATTTATTTTCAACGTTGAAGTATTACTAAGTTTACATAGCCTAATATATATGTAGACTATGCAATAGTCTAAATAAATTATTATAAATAGTCCATAAATTGTTCATCGTACAAATCATGATTAAACATGTAATGCATATCACAGAGAGAAGGCAAAACATAAAATTGAACTGCATTTAAGTATTCCTACTTTTAAATTCCGAAATTACTTTCTAAATGCAGCAATTCGGTAAAGGCATATTTCATCGCGCAGAAAATGGCGATATAACCGACGAGAAGTTACAGCGAACGAATGATGGAATAAGTAGGCGATAAATCAGAACGTAAGTTGTTAGATAATTTTATGCAGCTCGTTGGAAAGTTTTCCAGGTTACTTCGCCGTAACGTCGGAGTACTGCTAATTGTGACGATGGAATTTATCACAAGATTCACCGTGGAAAGCACACGGTGAATGTAACCGCAATTTTGAAGGGATGAAGGCTCAAACAGGGTTGCACCGTTCATTGGTCACGCCATTTCAAATTCGAGACGCGGAGAATTTCACGCTCTGACTGCTCGGTGAATTGCAAGATTATATGACTATGAGTTCGGATACTTAATTTTACTCGATTACATCCTGCCAACTTTACGTTCCGTGACGAACGTACCAATAGCGTCGAGGAACGGAAACGATTATGGTATTCTGTACGAACGTATCATATAAATCTGTGTCAAGTTTCGAACTATTGTCATTTAGGACTGATTCGGAGCTTATTAAATTTGATCGACAGGGTTATGTGGATTCTAGTCTGGGTACTTAGCTCTGATTATTGACTTAGGCTTTTGATTGTGCGAATGTGACGAAACTTGAACAGTTTGTTGATTTCAAATTTAGAAACTGAAAACGTTTTGAAGTTTGCAAAGTACAAATAGATTGCAGATAATATAATTAATGTAATAGTCGAAACTGCTCCTTGTCTTTTATAACTACAATTTCTTTTTTATCTACCCAGATTGCAGAAAATTGACAATATTGTACAGCTTCTGTTAAAATAAATTATTTTAATATTTCTCTATCGTTATTTATTTATTATCATTGTAAGAGTTGAAATATGTTAAAACCTGCAAAAGTAAAGAAATATAAAAACTTGCGACAATGAAAAAATATTAAAACTTGCAAGAGTTAAAAAGTACTAAAACTTACAACAATAAAAAAATATTAAAACTTGCAAGAGTTGAAAAGTGTTAAAACTTGCAACAATGAAAAAATATTAAAACTTCCAAGAGTTGAAAAGTGTGAAACCTTGCAAAAGTAAAAAAATATAAAAACTTGCAACAATAAAAAAATATTAAAACTGGAAGGAGTAAAATAACATTAAACCTCGAAAAAATTCAAAAACGTTATAAGAGTAGAATAATTTTAAAACTCGCAAGAGTTGAAACACCTAGAAATTCGGATGAGTACAAAATTATTAATACTGAAAGAAATAAACAAATATTAAAACTCATAAGAATGGAAAAACGTTCAAACTCGCAAGAGTAAAAGCTACAAAAACTCACAAGTGTAAAAAAATATAAAAATTCGGAAGAGTACAAAAGCATTAAAATTCGCAAGTATTAAAATGTTTCTTTGAAGTTGAAAAATCCGTGCGATAATGGGTGAAAAGGTATGCAAGTACAAATTACTTCGGTACGAATCAAATTTTACTAACGGAGTTTATTTATGGCCACGCGTTAAAGCAAATAATTCGGAACATAAAGGTGTAGAAACATTTCCCGGCGGAAAGTAGCGTAGCAAAAGGGTTAAAGTAGCTGTTGCTGTTCCCTCAACCAGCCAAAAGAGTTCCTCACACCCCGGTTTCCCAGGCAACAGCTTTTTATGCGTTCGTTGATATTAAGCCCGAACGATGTTTAAACCATGAGTTCGCTCGCCAGCTTCCGCATCATTCCATCCCACGGCCAAATAGCACCGTCGGGGATTTTCTAGGGGTTGATCACTTTTTTTCATTTCTCAATGTCGATTTCGTTCCCTCACACGCCACAGAACACCATCCATATCCCATAGTGTCCGTATTTTATCGATACTTTTCTTTCTCCTCTAAGTTCGCTTTTTTATTTCGTGCATTTTAGAGACGTGAAATTGCAAAAAACGAATGGAACCTCTGTTTTTATGGTATGATGAATAATTTAATTCGAGCTGAGTAATTGCACGTTTCATTTCGTTTTTTGTTTCGAGAATTTTTAATCATTCGAGATTCAATCTTTTTTTTTATCATTCGATATTAAATTGTGATTGCAGAATAATTGTTCATTTTTTTTTTATTTCAAGTTTTAAATTTAAAAGTTTATAAATTTTGAAAGTTTATAAAATTGAAAATTTAGGAATCTGTTAATTTATAGTTATAAAAATTTATGAATTTTCTAACTTACAAATTCAAAAATTAAAAAATCTATAACTTCGAAATTTTTGACTGAGAATTTGTGGGTTTGAAAGTTCTCGAGTTATAAAATAAAAAATTGGAAATTTTCACTTAAATAAAAAAGCAAACAAGAACAAATACATAGAAAACAAAAGCACAGCAAGAATAATTAAACTCTCAACAGTAAAAGCAACAAAATATAACTGAATACATAATACTGAAAACTCTCATAAATAAAATTCCACAAAAAGTGAGATTTGTAAATAAAATTCAGGCAAGTCTTCAAAGTGAGTAGATAATTTATATTTATATTAACCAGGAAGCTATTCGAACACGGGATTATCGCTTTTCATTCAAACGTATACTCGGTAATCATGCAACAACGTTTAATGCGTTGAAAAAAAGTCATCGTTAAACCGGAAGTGCATGCGTAGACGTAGAAACATATTACTAGCATCAGAAGGGCATTTGATTTACAAGTGCAATTAACGACAACTTAATCGTGAACCCGCCGATAAACGTGTCATTTGCGTATTAATATTTAAATTGGTATGCAAGAGAGATAGAGATAGAGATGAAGAAAGGGAATGAAGAAGTGGAAAACGGTGTCAGCGTTGTCTTCCGTTCGACTCATCGTTAGTCGATTTCCGTATCTCGAACGAGTTACCTCATGCAAACAACCTTCTTTAATTAATTGCACGTCGGAGAATGATCATAAAACGTTTATAGAACGGTCATAAATAAGACAGTGCATATGTAAACACGAGATGAAATAAAATCAGAGTATGTTCGAAGCTCTGATAAATCAAATCGGTGATAATCTTTGAGGAGTTATAAATATTGTAAGGGAAGCTAATTTTTTCGGGAAAAATTGTGTATTTTATATTTTATATTCAGAATAATTGTGGAGCGTTATAGATAAAATTACAAATAGAGAATGTAAGAAAATTGTAATTTTGATGCAGTGTTAGTTGTGTGAGGGTTAAATGAATAGTGTAAAGTTATGGTAGAGTTCGAAAGATATTTTCTAATTGAAAAGAACCAATTTTTTAGGTTGTAAGTACATGATTCATAAATTTTTATTTTTGTTGAGAGAAGAAATTGTTAAATTGATACAGAAGTTTTTAAAGGAAAATAGAAATTTGTTTTATATAATGTGTAGATGAAAAATTTGCTGTTTTTCAAATGTTGAAATCGACATTTCTGACGATGTTATAATTTTTACTTTTTAGTAAGTTGTTTGTGGGTAATAGATGAACTGAAATATTAATTTGAGGTGCAGCAGTTTATAGATTTCTAAATTTCTGAATTTGTAAGTTAGAAAATTCCTAAATTGTTATAACTATGAATTAACAGATTCTTAAATTTTCAAGTTTATAGATTATCGAGTTTGTAAACTTTCGAATTTCTAAATCATCAAGTTTATAAACTTTTAAATTTCTAAATCACCAAATTCTTAAATTTTCTTAAAGTTAAATTATCATTTACCAAATTCCTAAATTTATAAATTTACAAATTTACAAATTTACAAATTTATAAATTATCAACTTTCTATATTCGCAAACCTCCAAATTTCTATATTCTCAAATTTTCAATATCCCAAATTCTCAAATGCAAATTTGTAAATTTATAGATCTTCACATTCATAAATTTAAAAAAATTATTCGATTCATCTTAAATCTCTAAATTTGTAAATCTCCAAATCTGTAAATCTCCAAATCTGCAAATCTTTAAATCTATAAATCTCCAAATCTGTAAATCTCCAAACCTGTAAATCTCCAAATCTGTAAATCTCCAAATATTTATTTCTCCAAATCTGTAAATCTAAAAATTTCTAAATCTCTAAATCTCTAAATCTCCAAATTTAAAAATTTATGAATTTGTTTATCTGAATATACAAGCAACTTTTAGTCTTCCAAATTAAAACATTTGGAAATCTGCTAATTTAAAAACACCGTATAATCATTCTCCATTATCAAACTCCATCTTTTGCAATATAACGAGAGTCAACATACTCATCAACGTCCATCTCTGAACTAACACATCGATCAACGGTGTAAAAAGCACTGTCAATTCCTATTCGTTGTAATTTTTAACGTCGACTCTGCAATTTGAAACAGTGCTGATTCGAATCAATAAATAAATGATAAATGATACTCGATAACAAATAATAAATGATGAAGTAATACCAAATTTTCCGGTAAAAATTAAAAATTTCACGCTCGATAAATAACTCATAAATCACTCGACAGCAAAACTTCGTTCGTAAACGAGATAATGCACAAAATAAATAATGAAATATTATTCTCGATTCGGCGATAAACAGGAATACCGTAAATGGATTTACGGAATATTGTAAATAAAAATTTTCAAGAAAATTATGGATTTTATACGAATCGTTTGTAACATAAGCAATATTACCTTCAGTTTTTGTCGCGTCGATGATTATCGCCGATAATGACAGCTCTTCGATCGCATAATATGCTCGAGTGAAAAAGCAGCGAGCAAGAAAAGCGACGCGGAAAAAAAACGAATAGTTTCTTGAGAACAGGCGTCGCGACGCTCTCTCGACGGAATGATGTGAAAACGAAAGGAACTTCCTTGGTGTTGCGAAGTTTTTGCATTGATTATAAATTATCGCGGGACGTTAATTTTATTGTCGGACACAAAGCGAACCGGAGAATTTATTTCGCTCGCTGCTGAAAATTCTACGCGAATTCAAAGATGGACGCGTTTCGAGACGAAAGGAATTTTAATTGAATTGTGTCTTCTGTGAGTTCATAACTATACAATTGTTTAATTTGTGAATTGTGCTGTGGTTATTGTTGAACAAGAAACTTTCGATGAGTTTACAAAATGGAGGAAGTTTTTAAGAATCGATTCAAATTGGAATCGATTTATTGGGAGAATAAAGTGAAATAAATAAAACGAAACTAAAAATAAAATTTATAAAGTGAAAAAAATAAAACAAAATTGAAAACAAAATTCGTGAAGAAAAACGAACAAAATAAAATTTGTAAAGTGAAAAAAATTTTGTTAAATTGAAAATAAAATTCGTAAAGAAAAATGAACAAAATCAAAACTGAAAATAAAATTTATAAAGTGAAATAAATAAAACAAAACTGAAAATAATATTATAAAAATTTTAAAAATTTTAAAAATGTAAAAAGTAAAATTCATGAAATGAACAAAACTAAAATAATAAATAGTGAAACAGAATTGAAAATAAAATACATGGAATAAATTTTGTAAAACGGTGCTTTGAAAAATATAGTTGTACTACCTGATGAAGATACTTTATGCAGTGTTATTGAATGTTTGATAAATAAGTGTGAAACTTTTTCATGGTTGTGTTTAAACGGAAAATTAATGTCCTTGGAAAACGATTATTCTTGGAAAATTCTACGATTTCAAAGGAAACGGAAATTGGTAAGCACATAAATTGATTTGAATGATCGATTCGTGGGAATATTAAAATTAAGATTAACACATTGTCCTAGAAAAGTGAGAAATTTAGTCCATAAATAACAAAGAAAATAGATTTTAATTAGTAGTGGATTAAATAAATTGAGAATATATGCATTTAAATTAAATTGTAACACTTGTATTATACTGCAAGTATGTGACATTATTGTATTTTGTCAAATATAAATAAATAATTTATTTTTATAATTTAAGAAATTATTCAAAACTTATATTTTGTAATTACAATTTTTGCCAAGACTTTCTAAAATATTGTAAAACAATAGTATATCATTTTTGTATGATTTATAAATATATAAATATAAATTTAATTTATTAATATGTCACATATAATATTTTTATTTAAATCAATATTTTAGTAGAATATTTGTTTACTATTGTTGTTTTTGTTGGTACAATTTATGACTGTTCAAACCACATTCTTTTTCAAAATTGAAAGAGTCATGCAGCAAGGCATGACTCATTTAACTTGAGGTATTATTGTAATGAGTATCTTTTAGTACTTTAATGAGCAGTATAACAAATATAGTATTTAAGATAAATAATTACAAGATAACAAAACATACACAGTATCTCTCAAACTACATTTGAAAAAGATGAAAACTTGACATCAGCTATTTAACAATATAACTATATTATAAAATAATAATATCATAATTAATACAATATTAATAATACAAAATTAATACTATACTACAATACTACTTATAGTACTTATTGCTATATTTTCACTACAATAATAATCACGTTAAAATTATAATAATCAAGACGTTCGACAATCATCTTTGAAACATATCGTAAAAAATAAGTAGAAATTTTGTAAAAATAGGTAAAATAAGTTTAAACCGGTTTGAGGTACAGACTTCTTTTTATATTTAAAGCGAGCAAACCAATGGAGTTGTATACAATATATGCTCATGAATGAGTCAACAGATGTTTAGCCGTTGAATAGAATTGCATTAACATTTTTTTCCCTTGTTAATGTCATAAGTCCCGGAGTAATAATTCAATTTATGAAACAGTATTGTGCTATAGTATACAAACAGTAACTTTGTATTTCATCCGGTCAAAATTTTTCTGATTTGAAAAATTACAAACTGATCATGACTCCGTCCAGATATGAAATGCAATTATGCATCACAAAAAAGGGAAATATCCATTCAAATTTATGGAATAATAAATTTTAATTGCAAAGTGTGTCAGCATAACTGTGTGCCATTTAGATCACTATTTAATTATTCACTTAATTACTTCAAAATATATGGATTTCACATTCAATAATTTAACTAATTCTTGTTACTATTATTCACATTTTGGAATTACATTTTAGAAAAGTGTAGTTAAATTAAAATTAATCTGTAAATGCATTAATATATCAATTTTATATATTCATATACAAGTTTATAGAAATTTCTCAAAATAAAAACACTGGCAAAAATGATTATTTAGAATTTAGAGCAATTATACTTGCAATCGAAAGTATAAAACAAGCATATTAACATGTATCAATATTTTGAAATGAGCAAAATGTAAAATATTGATTGAAATTATTTCGAGGAAAAAGCATCGAATATGGACTTTGGCTGCGAACATGTTGCATTTTTATTTGCATAATGATTTATTGACACAGTATCTATTTGTCAAACGAGATATAAATATATAATGTGTACCGTGAAGTATTAGGTTATCGAGTAACAAACTGAACATAAAATTTGAAAATTCTATAACAGAAAATATCTGTTCTGATTTGTTCATATGAAGTTATCTCGATATAGCAGTTGTATCACATTAATCTTACATTTTGAAAAGAAAAATGTTTACATAACCTTTCATTAACATGTTGACTGCCACAGGGGTCACCAGTGAGCTACACCTCAAATATGATGTAACTGAATAATTAACACAAAAAAAAAAACAAGAAAATTTTAAATATTATCAATATTATTAATTTGAAGTTACGAAAATATTATTAATTTTAGAGATTGTTAGTGTCATTAATTTTAAATTACGAAAATATTAATTTTGAACATTACTAATATTATTAGTTTTTCATTATGAAAATATTTTTAACTTTGAACATTATTAATATTATTAATTTTGTATTAGGAAAATATTATTAATTTTGAATATTATTATATTAATAATATTTAAACTTTTTTTATTCTTTTTTTGTTAATTATTCAATTAACATTTAAGTATTAAAAATTAGAAATAAAAGAATTCGTACAAATTATCCGAAACGTTCAAATAAACGAGAAAGTACATAAATAATCTGAAATCGTATTACTATAAAATCTGTCAAGTAAATTAATTTATTAAATATGTTTCATTATGTTTGCAACAAAATATCTAAAAAGTAATCAAAACAAATCAGAATAAACGTGTCTACTCTTACACAACGTTACAACAGTTAATTACATTTAATAAAAAACGAATGTTGATTTAGTTCTTACGAAAATTTCAATGAAAAAACGTCAGTCATAACATACGAGTGTAATTAATTCATTATATAACAATATTCAACCGGTTAATAATGTATTATAGATAGAAAAAAGGACATCAACAGCTGTTATGAAATAAATAATTTCGCGAAACATTATACGAACTTAAAAAAGAGTTACAATTAAGAATTATGTGTTGACATTTTTATTAGCATTTCTTGCTTCGTATTATGTACTTCGATGATCGTACATTATTTGTTAACCACGTTGCTCTTGTATTACGAGTTCAATTATAATTTGCAAAAAAAAGGACATGTGGGAACATTTTCATTTTTCTTAATCATAAATGATCGAGTTTATTATTAAGTGATAAATGTCCGTCGAGTGATAAATGTTCGACTTGTTTGAAATAAGTGTCGCTGACAATAAAGTACATTAAGCAAATTTGCCTTCCGTAGGAAAATTATGACATTCTATTCGTTGATTCCTGGGGATTTATGAAAATTTGAAAAATTTGAAAATAGATCGAGTTTAGGGACATAAGTCTTGGATATGGAAATTTTTTAATTGTGGAACTTTGCGATCTGAAAATTTTGGTTTTTAGAGATTTATGGGTATGAAAATATAGAGATTTGGGGACTTACAAATTTCGAGACGTACAAATTTAAGGATCTAGGGATTTAGGGATTTACAAATTTCGAGACGCAGAAATTTGAGGATTTAGGGATTTGGTGAACCAGGGATTTGCGGACCTACAAATTTCGAGACGCTGGAATTTGAGGATCTAGGGATTTGGGGACCTACAAATTTTGAGGATCTAGGGATTTGAAAAGCTAGAAATTTGTTAAAACAAGTATTTGAGAATTTTAGAATTTGGAAACATTGTGATTTGGGAATCTAGGAATGTGAGAATCTAAAATCTTAAATACATGTTCCAACGATCAGTGAAGTACTAAAATTAGTAAAATTCATGATTATGAATTAATTTATGAAATATTAACACAACATCGTGTATACATAAATAAAAGCATTGTAGAGTACAAGAAATGTTTATTCCTTAAAGAAAAGTCTGTTCCTAGAAAATATTGAAATTTATTTCTATTTTTAAGAACCTTCCAGGAATTATCCAACAAGTAAATAATATTCATGATTTGCTGGAATATTACAAAAAAGTTCTACAGAATGCAAATTTATTGGCCGAGTATAGGGTATGGAAATGTGACAGACACAACAACTGTTTCTAATGAATCAATACACATACTTTATGACAAATAACTTTTTTCATCACGGACAACAGTATAAATATCACAGTAAATGTATATTAACAGACTAATGAGGTACTTAATAATAAATTTTGTGTTACGTCGTAAAAATATCTTGATATTTCTCGTGCAAGTGTACATACATTTATGCAATTTTCATTTAATTAATGAAATTTAGAAAAAAATAAAAATTTAGAAATTTAGAAAATTGTAGATTGGGACTTTAGAGATTTAGTATTTTGAAAATTTACTTTAGAAGTTTAGTAGTTTGGGAATTTGGGAATTTGGGAATTTAGGAATTTAGGAGTTTAGAAATTTAGGAGTTTAGAAATTTAAGAATTTAGGAATTTTGGAATTTTGAAATTTAGGAATTTCAGAAGAAAGAGAATAGAAAAATAAAACATTCAAACTCAAATTTTCAAATTTTCAAATTTTCAAATTCCCAAATTTCCTATCTTCACATGTTCCAATTTCCAAATTAAAAATTTCGCAGTTCAGAAGTTTCCAAATTTCCAAATCTAGAGGATAAAAATATTTTTACGAAAACTTCATAACTGCTATAATTTGAAATATGAAATCAATCCGTCATTTTGACGCGAACCATAAAATTCAGGCATAGTATATAAAATAAATCCCAATCAGCGAAACAGAGAGCGTCCTTCGGTAAAATTGAGAATTTTACGCATTTAAAAAGTTTCGCATGATTGAATCTCAGTCATGACATGTCAGAATGTGTTTGCACATAGAGTCACCTGCAATCACAATAACCCGTGTCGTACATTTGAATCGCAAATGACGAACTGTTTTTTCGCGATTCTATGCTCTCAAGAAAACAAAGGGAAACGGATCAATGTCGGGGTTGACCTAACTTCCGTTTAATGATTATACGCTAGAAATACAAATGATATGCTCTCGATAGTGTGCAATTATTATGGTTATTTTTTTAAAACGGAAGTGAAGTCTGCGTAGGTCAGATGTCAGAAAAAGTGTAGATATATTCGTATTATTATAGAAATTCATGAATTTTCTTTGTTAAATTCGTAAATAATATTTATTATTTAATTCGTTCATTATTCATTTTTTGTAATAGAATTATTATTTATTAGAGATTAGATTTTAAGTAGGATTTGTATTGCTGAGATTATGAATGAAGTTGGTGTTTCAAAGATTAAAAGTAAGGTTAGAATTCTAATGTTTATGAGGAAGGTTAGTATAAGAAAAACTGCAAGGTTAGTATTGCAAAGCTAATAAGTAAGATTAGTAGTTAAAAATACTATAAGTATATAAATAAAATTAGTTCTAAAAATATCGTGACTAGGTTAATCACTGGGCTAACTGCGATCAGTACCTCAAAAACAGCGCAATGTAAGAAAATAAGAATTTGATCGTACAAATAATAGTATAGCTAATAATTAGTTTTCACTCGAGCAATCATACTAAACACTATTTCAATATTGAAATTGTTTGTGCAGCAACGAAACAAAGGAGCAACTCGAAAGCAATTTTAAAACGAAAAACAAAGGAGCAATGAAAAAAACGGCCTGATTTTACAGCGAAAAGTTTTACAAATGACGTGAAAAACGTCGATCAAACAGCAAAACAATTTGCGTGCGAAAAACAAAACACGCATTGAATAAATTCAAGCATCTGCCAATTTAATTCCGAGCGTCGTTCACATTTTAAAATGTACGTTGAATGAATTTTTCATTGTATTAAATTATTGCGAATAATACTTTAACTCGAAAATTGTGTTCGTACTTCCGTGAAATTTTTAACAAATTTAATTAAACAGGAAATTATTTGCAAACTGGAAAGTTAATTATATTCACATTTAAACACGTACAATTTTATCCGTATACAAAATGGAGATGCAGACATTTTTGCACGTTGCTGGTTAAATTAGTCAGAATTAGTAAGATAAAACAGCAAATTATTTGCAAACTGGAAAGTTAATTATATTCACATTTAAACACATAAAATTTTATCCGTATACAAAATGGAGATGCAGACATTTTTGCACGTTGCTAGTTAAATTATTCAGAATTAGTTAAAACTAGAAATAGCAGTGATATTTATGTCTACTCCCGCGAGACTTCTCGCGAGACACGCGCAGTGGAATAGAATACGCATAAAAAAAGTTCAAACTAAAACTATTGTTATTTCAACCCGAGCAACCCCACCGTTAACGTGATCCTCATGCTGATTAGATTCTATAGCGCAGAGAACAAAACTAGGACTCGCATAAAACGGAGTACCGTTTCGGAGACAAATTCGGCAATTTATTTCCGCTTTCTTTTACCACTAAACTTACATAAAGACTAATTTTGCAGACCAGGCTGACCAAATCATCGACCGCAGTAACATGAAAAATGACAGCGTACCACAAGTCACCAGCGGATATTCCCTGGATCGTGTTACCAGCCTGCGACAACCTAACCGATTTCTCGGGACATTTCCGCGGCCTTGAGCTGCCTCTTCGACCCGATCGCAACATCAGCGAACTTGACCAGCTGTTCCACATCGAGACTCTGAACGTAACATGCCTGGAACACGCACCGCAACTGACCAACGCCACGTTTCTGAAGGTGATCGTGCTCGCCGTCATGGCGTGCCTAAGTTTCGTCGCGAACGTGGCGACTATTTGGTCGATCGCGAGAAATCGTCGGAGACACCACAGCTGGTCAGCGATCTACACGCTGATTCTGCATTTGGCGGTCGCCGATTTACTCGTCACGGTGTTCTGCATTGGAGGAGAAGCTATGTGGAGCTACAGCGTTCAGTGGATATGGGGAAACTTGGCGTGTAAGATGTTCAAGTTCTTGCAGGTGTTCAGCTTGTACCTGAGCACGTTCGTGCTGGTGCTGATCGGTGTGGACAGGTTCGTGGCGGTTAGGTATCCCATGAAGGGACTCAACACTGCGCATAGGTGTATCAGATTGGTTGCTGTCGCGTGGATACTGTCTTTCGTCTTGGCTACTCCTCAGGTAAGTTTAACCCCTTGGATTATGGCATCTAGTACACCACAGTTGAGATATTTGTTTTGCGATTAAGTTTTGAATTCAATACCAGTTACAGTTTCTACAAGTACAGATCGATAAATTCAAAATATGTCTAACATTTCAAGCCTCTATTTTAATATTGCAGCAGTTGGCTCTGATGACGCTACTGTCGAAAAAATCATAGGTTAAGAGAACTCGGAGATGTATGTACATACATGAATTGTGTATGTATGAGTGGGATTTTTGAGAATAGGGATGTGGAGACTTAACAATTTTTTATTCCTAAATTTTCGGGTTATCAAGATTTCAAATTATTGAATTCCTACATCTCTGAATAAATACCCAGATTCTTGAAGTTTCAAGTTACCAAATATCTGAACTTTTAAATTCCAAAATAGTTTAACTATCAAATTCCTAAATTACAAATAAGTAATTTACTTATCCTGGATGAATCTCCAAATTCCTACCTTTCAAAACACACAAATTCTCGAATTTCCCTCTCACTAAAAGTACCTAGGTCACCAAATTTTTCAAATCCAAATTTGACTGTACCTTTGCTATCAGTCACTTTTCTCCAAATTCAATTTCTGATAAAGCAACAGGTACAATAATCAAAATTGTTCACGTTTTGTGCTCCACTCCGCTGCAATAATTACAACCGCAATTACTACAATAATTACGACTATTACAATAATTGCAATAATTACAATGATTATTTGTTCAAGTTTCAACGAAATTTGCATTCGACAAATTTACGCAATTCGTGAAGTAACATTATGATTAATGTATTTTTGTGTCAATACAAATTTTATTTAAATAGTTCTTCATTTTTCATTCATTTATACAAAGTTTAATAACAAGTATTTTTAATATTATAAAATATATCAATTCGTGATTTGACAATAGTTGGTAGGAACTGCTTCCACGGGAACGATATTCACGTACGAATTCAAACGAACTTCGGAAAATTCGTCTACTCGGAGCCAAATGAGAAGTTCGATCCGTGAAACCAACCAGTTGAGTGGCTCGTTCCCTCGCAATTAAAAACCAATTTATAGCAGCTGACATTCGGTTGCCAGCAGAAATCCGACGAATACTTTCGCGAATAAATTAAAAGTTCCTCTGGTTTCTGCTTGTCCTTCTTTTTTCTTTAAATAAATGTCGAGGACGTACAGTGGATCAAAAAAGTAGTGGCACTCTTTACTTCTCTACCATTACATCATCTAAGTTGCAGTTATAGCAAATATGTTGTATGAAATTTGACATGTAGATAGATTTGAAAATTTGAGAATTTAGAAATGAGGGATGTAAGGTATTAGTGATTTCAGGATTTTAGGGTTTGGGGATATGGGGATTTGGGGATTTGGGGATTTGGAGATTTAAAAAATGGAATATTAAAATATTGTTAAACTCACGTATGATAATTAAGAAATTGGGAATTTGGAAAATTATTAATCAGGAAATTAGGGAATTAAGAAATTAGGAAATTAGGAAATTAGGAAATTAGGAAATTAGGAAATTAGGAAATTAGGGAATTATGAAATTAGGAAATTGGAAAGTCAGAAAATTGGAAAATTGAGAAAATGAGAATTTGAAAATTGAGAAATTTGTAAATCCAGAAATTTAGTGCCTCAAAAATTTAGAAATTCAAGATATATCAAATCTTGAAATCCCTCTGAAATAAAGTTTTATATTGCCATGCCATGCATACATTATCCTACTATACTCATATTACACATCCTATCGCATTACCACAATATGCCAAAGTGCACGCTGCAACAATATTTCAATCAAAAGAGACAATTAATTCAACGAGCCTAGGTGTGTCAATACTTCTTCGACTGAGAATGTAAATAATTTTCACATAACAGCCGCTGATAAATAACAAGTAATTACGTTACATCGGTAATCATAGAAAAGCTAATCCATTAGTATAATACCGAGACAGACGGCGAGACGAAAAAAAAATGTCACGGAAACCAGTTTCTCTGCTCCGTTTTGTTTTTCCCTGTACAACTTAGCA
This sequence comes from Megachile ligniseca, assembly GCA_945859555.1. Taxonomy (NCBI): domain Eukaryota; kingdom Metazoa; phylum Arthropoda; class Insecta; order Hymenoptera; family Megachilidae; genus Megachile; species Megachile ligniseca. Next base: position 5,468,194 of record OX243780.1, read on the forward strand.
TTTATCGAACTTCACGCTTAATTAACGCATTCGATACGCTAATTTAAAAAATCCTCGTTAACCTTACCGAGGTTCTTACTTAACGGTAAGATAATTTTTCAATGTAGCCGGATAGCTTCCAATTGCCTGCTCATCGTCCGGATTAATTAAGTTCGTTTCGCGAACCGTTTTATGGATTATTCGAACACGATAAACCTGCGAGTGTGTGAATATTTATAACCGGGTCTTCGGTTTCAATTGGTCTTTTGTTAATGCGTTTCTTCGAAAAATTCGTTGAAGAATAAAGGAAAATATTTTATAAAATATTCTATGGAATATTTCATAAATTATTCGCCTTTTTATAAAATATTTTATCGAATATTTCGTAAAAAGACTTGATAGAAAAATAAATTATGTAGATTAATTTTATGAAGAAGCTAAACTATTATTATAAAGAGATCGATTTTATAAATCAACTTTTACAATAAATAAATTTTGTAAAGAATAAAGAAAATTCTTTAAAAAAATTTGTATAATTCAACTTTTATACTAAATTGATTTTCTAAAGAAGTAAAACAGTTCTACGAGGAAATTAATTGTATAAATTAGTACGTATATTAAACAAATGGAATTTATTACGAAAGAAAAACATTTTATGCTGAAATTAATTTTATAAATGAATTTGTGTATTATGTAAATTGATTCTATCGTATTCTCAGAATATTCAAATCGTTTTAATAACGGTATTGCACTTTTTCAGAGTTTTGTTTCACTGATGTGTAACTCAAAGGATTAATCTGTTTTAAATAAAATTTAATTAAACATAAAATTCAATTGAAAAAGGAAACTTTTATGGACATAAACATATACTAGTACTAAAAATCCAATATGGAGGCAAACAAAGTGATATTCTTTGTTTATCACTGTTTTAAATCACTTTTAAAATCGAATTTTATGAATTTTTACTTCGGAGAATTACATTTGAAATAAAATGTGAGAGAAAAATATTCTTGTACTGAATATTCAGTACGTGATTAATTCTGTATTTTGTAGAATTTTATATTTGAATAAACTTTTAACAATTTTACTGATTTATAATTTGAAGATTGAACAGTATTTTATATAAAATTTAATACAGTGGCTTTTATACAGTGGCTTTAATTAACTGTTTCATTTCACAGAATTTCAAGCGGACTTTAATAATTTTGTGAATATTGATTATTTAAAAAATTAATTATTTTGAAATATCAATCTCTGCTTAATGCAGAAATAAATATATCGTAAATTTAATATATTTATTATACTATATAGTATATATATTTATTATATACATAGTATATTCCCTGGCCATCGAATTAAGGCCACGTACAAAAATTTCACTTTTATGACCATAACATTATGTGAAAACGTGAAAAATGCTGAAAATTTATAGTGGTAATTCGATGGCCAGGGACTGTTTACGATATAGAAAGAAATAAATATATCATAAAAACATTTGTGATAAATTCAAATTTTATTACCAGTCCTTAAAACAAAGTTTTTCTGACGAACGATAAATTCTTTAAAAGGATATTATTAAAATTGATCGACTGAAATGAAATGAAACTGTTTTGCACAATATGGTGTATTAAATCGTTCCGGTTTGAAATAAAACCCAGAAATTGAAAATTTAATATTCGATACAAATCTCTTTGATGAGCATCACGGCAGTTTTTCGTTTCCGTAATTAATAGTCGTAATTAATGCAATTATCCGTGGGCCGTGATTAATTCAAACGGATTACAGAGAAGGTTTCGTTTAATTTCGCGTCAATTAAGATCCCTTTTTCATTGCGACGGATTAACGATTATTTTTTCTGTTCTTGTGTGCCCTTTAAACTGCAGTGCTCATTCTCCTACATTTAATATCATTTTGCACTGACAGCTCTTCATGAACGCAGACATTCTCGTTATAATATAATAAGAAAGATATTAAATTTAAAAAGTGAAGCTAATTGAAAAATATCCTGGCAGTTTGGAATATCTTGGCGAAGAACGTTGAATAGAAGATGGCGGATGTAGGTCATTTTCGTGATTTAACGAAATTATATTGTAACTACGTAGGGTTAAAAGTTTTGAAATTCTGAAATTTTTCAAATTCTTACATTTTATGATTGACAATTTTTAAAATTCTTTATCTATTTTGAGATTGGGAATTTTTTTATATCTTACATTTTAAGATTGACAATTATTCCAATTCTTCATTTTGAGATTTTGATTTGTTCAAGTTTTCAGAGTTTCAAATGAGGAATTTTTTTAATTTTCAAATTGAAAATATTTTAAATCTTGAAATTTTCAAATTCTCAAGTTTAATGGAAGTTTCAAATGTCATAGATTTCTAAATTTAGTAACTTTCAAATTTTGAAATAAAGAAATTGTCAAAGGAATTTAGAAATTTAAAAATTTTTAAATTTAGAAACTGTCAACACCACAAATTCTAAAATGAAAGTATTTTCAAATTCCCAAATTCAATAAAGTAATATAGAAAATCATAATAAAAGTGATTAAAATCAACATAAACTGAAAAATTTGTACATGTTTACTTCCAAAAATATCGTTACAATTATTCTCAAACCTGGACAATACAGTATGTATAAAGCGTAACATGCACTTGAAGAGACACGTGTCCATATAAAATAATAAATATTAGTAGTAGAAAGTCGTATACACTTGATAATAATATAAATACGCCCAAAAATAACCGTTCTTCCGAAGATAAATTTTCCACGATGTCGTTTTTTCCTTCAGTGACGATAATTTAATAAGTTCGACGATTCGGCTAGTTACTCTTGCTGTGCTGCAAAACACAAAAATCAATTAGAATAGAAAATATATTTTCTTAATCCTTCGTTGCACTGTGTTATGCTACATAAAATAACAAATATTCTAATAAATTTCCAATTTTTTACATAAATGTCCTACATGCCATAATTATCAAATTTTCTCTTCTATAATTATAATTTCTTTCATATTCATATAACGTTACAAACTAGGAATTTATGAATTATAAATTTAGAATTCAAATGCAAAATTATAGACGTCACAGCTACAGTAATAGATTTAGAAAGAAACAATAAAAAATGGACGTCATGAGGAAACTATTTACGTTAGAAGCTACTTATCATAATTTATCATAAATGACCCTCACATTTTACCTTCGTGATAATTATAGAAAACATTTTTCTCCTTTCCAATTTGTTTCACATTTACATACTCATACAAGGTAGGAATTTATGAATTATTTTAGAATTAAAATGCAAAATTGCAGACGTCATTGCAACTAGAGCAACGAGGTGAAAAAGAAACTTTTTATAAATTACATACGAATTTCAGTGCATAATGAAAAAATTATTTTATACGTTAAAATTGATTGCGCATAAAAACTGAAATTTCAAGAGGATGTATAATGGTTGTAGAACACGTCGATATATTCTTGAGCAAAATTGAAAAAGTCGTGCAACGAAGGATTAAACCGCATTCGTAACCGCTAATCCTTGCAACTTTGTTTCCCAACTTTTTGGTCTTTTTCCCTTCAGCAAATTTCATCCACCACGCCTACCAAGCTTTTCCCATTTTTCATTCTCAACAAACGCTCTTCCCGCGAATTTCTTGCTAATTACGCTCGTCACAGTTTTCCTTCTACTAAATTTCTTCCATCCCGTGCAAACCCGCTTCATCAGTCCAACAAAATAAATTACAGTTACCCGGATAAATTGCTGCTACTTCGAGCTCTGCATTGTCACCCCCGTGAGATTAACGCTCGTGCTACTTACCCCCTAACCCCCGTCCGATTTTTTTATCGAAGAAACAATCACCGAAATCGTTTGTTCCAACAGGGAACACTTGCTCCCTTTGAAATCTGTTATTCGGCAATAAAATCGTAGAGCCAAGTATATTTTTATTTCTCGGTCTTTGGGGGTGAGTTTAAAATTTTTGGAGGCGATTTTTGTGACGTCTTTGAGATATTAATTGCAAAGTATTTTTAGGTTAAATTTGATTAAATTTTTGGGGATGTAGTAAAACAATCTGGTAATATATTAATTAATAGTAGAGTAACCTAGTAATTTAGTTTTGTAATTCAGTTATTTAATAGTTTAGAAATTTAGTAGGTTTGAAATATGGTAATTTGGTAATTTAGAAATTTTGTAATACTGCAACTAAATAATCTAGTAATCTAGTAATCTGGTAATTAATAACCCAGTAATCTATTAATTTAGTAATTTAAACATTCGGTAATTTACTAATTTTATTTATTTCAGTTTACCGTACGTTTCTAATCCGCTAAGGAGGATATTGTAGTCGCAGAACTACGATCGCTGGGCTCATAAGCTTCAAGTGGTATTTCTATCGATTTGTTCTTTTGCGTATCATCAGTGGACCGTGGTGAAATGACTCGTTTCGTACGACGCATGTCTCGTCTGTTTCCCACTTTGCATCTGCACTTCTTCTTCCTCCTGCGTCTTCGTCTCCTCCTCCTCGACTTCTTCCTCTTGCACCTGCAGAACTTCTTTCTTCTTCTCCTCCTTCTTCGTCTGCGTCGTTTCTTGCATTTGCAACCCATCTTCCTCTGCATCTTCGATTTACGACAAACGTCCAGCAGGTTCACCTCCTGCTCCGCGATCTCTTGCAGCTTCATCTCGCTGCTGGTTGGCAAGATGTAATTGCCGCCATTTTTCTTCAGGATTCCATAAGCCACTCCGCGTTTCAATGCTGTCAGCATCTGAAAATGCGTGGACATATGTTGCAATACTATGTCTAATTTAAGTTCATCCACGTTTCGTCGAAAATATCGATTCTAAAACTACAATATCGAAATGACCAGTCTATAAATTTCTTATTTTATATTACAGAATTTGATGAATACCTTACTTACTTCCTTATTTACTCAATTACATCAGTCATTTTTTACTGTATTATCAAAGTTACTAGTTCATACTCAAATAATAAAAATTAAATCAAGAATTAGATTAAGGTTCGGTTTGCATGAGGATGTGGTCAAATTACGATTAGGATAGGGTTAGGCTAGAATTAAGATACCGTTATTGGCTTAGGTTAGGCTAGTCTATGATGAGGTTAATTAGATTAGGCTAGTGTATGACTAGGTTAGATTAGATTAGGATAGTGTGTGACTATATTAGATTAAATTAGGACAGTGCATAACTAGGTTAGATTAGATTAGGATATTGCATGACTAGGTTAGATTATATTAGACTAGTGCATAACGAGGTTAGATTAGATTACACTAGTGCATGATAAGGTTAGACCAGATTAGGCTAGTGAATGACTAGGTTAGATTAGACTGGTGTAGACTAGATTATATTAGATCAAACCATTGTGTAATTAGGTTAGGTTAGATTAGGCTAATACATGACTAGGTTCGATTAGATTAGGCTAGTGTATGACTAGGTTAGATTAAATTAGGATAGTGCATGACTAGGTTAGATTAGATTAGGATATTGCATGAGTAGGTTAGATTATATTAGACTAGTGCATAACGAGGTTAGATTAGATTAGACTAGTGCATGACAAGGTTAGATCAGATTAGGCTGGTGTACGACTAGGTTAGATTAAATTAAGCTAGTGTATGAGTATGGTACATTAAATTCGACTACCTAAATCGATAAAATTTTGATGCGTTACCACTATCAGTGTAAACTTGACAATTGTCAATAGTGATCATAGATTATATGATAAATCATACAATATGTAAACAGTGATCATAGATTATATGATTTATTTGTATCTTGTAATTCTCATGGATTATATAATTTGTTTATATCTTGCAACAGTGGCGGCTGGTTGCTAAAATTAGTAGAGCTGTTGCTCTGAAAAATTTGTAGTCTTTAAAACAAAACGAACTTGTATAAAAAGAAAATTTATTCAGAAAAAAGAAGAATTGAAGAAAAAAGGACTCATTATATTAAATGTTATAGTTAATATCAAATGTGTGTTGTAGTTCCACAGTGCCTTTACGCGAGCCGCCATTGTCTTGCAGACTTCGATGTATCATATATACACGATCGTAAATTATCAACAAAATAAGCAATGTAGTCATAAGAAACAGCAATCAATAATAAAATAGCAATAAGTATAATATTAATATATAATAGTCTGTTGGTACTTTAATCATATTGTGTCGATATTCTAATTATGAAGAATGACTAACCTGACGTCGTGCCGAATCTGGAGAAATATTGTGGACGTTCGAAATATAATGTAGAATTTCTTTCGAGCTCGAGCCTTTCAGCTCACGAAGGTTTCTGATAGCCGAAATGACCAGCGCAAGAGTTTTAGCCGAATCGTTCACCATGATGGTATCGTTTTCGAACTATAGCAAGAGTACAAATATATTAGAAATAGTACTGGATAGAATCTGGAAATAGTACTTTGGGAATTGCACTTTTCATTAAATTTCGAATGACTCATACCGGATCATTTAAAACCCAGTCTTTCATTTATCTCGTATCGGTTTAATTAGATATGTCACTTGAATGACATTCGTAAAACTGTGTAACAATTCAGAAAAAGATCTTGTATAATGCAACCATTAATCAATCTGGTGATGTGCAATCTGTATTGCACACTTGATGAACAGAAATTAAGTGAACTGTTGTAATTAATGCAAAATTACTCTGTACAAAATAATTAGCTACGTATTGGTAAGAGCTGTCATTTTTTACTTGGATATTTACATTCTGGCTTCATTTGTAATATCGATCATTATTCACTGGTTGTCATAACTTGTGCACGTGTAATCACTTCTTTATAGTTTGACAGTTTAATAACTTAACCTTTGATAGTTTGATAACTTTTAATAGTCTTTAAGAATTATAATAAAGAGGCAATATGATTTTATAACCACATTAATTCAATTTGATTAAATAAAGAAATTACGTGTAAGTTCAAATCTAAACCATCTAAAACTGAGATAGCACAGTAGCAATCGAGTAAAAATATTTATTTTAATTTATTTATTGTATTTTTGCAATTATTTGTCTTAGAAAGAACTTTCAACAGCTTCGTCTCAATAACAAAATAATTTCGTGAAATTATTCTTTCTTTCACTTTCGAAGATTAATTACTACCCCGTAAAAATATTAAGTCCGCCTACTCACAAAAATATTAAAATTCTACACCCCTTCATCTAAAAAGATCCTTGATGTTCCCCCGAGATCGCGTATTAATTCACGAAACAGAATGAGTAAAAATACCAGAGAATAATTTAGATAAATCTAAAAGTATGAGAGATATTAATATCAAAATACAGAAAATGGAAACCGGAGGCCGAGAATTTTCATAAATACGAAATTAAGAGAACTTATTAATATCAAAATAGAAAGAATGGAAAACCGAGGCTGAGAATTTTCATAAATACGAAATTAAGAGAACTTATTAATATCAAAATAGAAAGAGTGGAAAAATTATGAAGGATTTGTGTACCTTAACGACCGAGATAAACTGGCGCTCAGATAATCCATGCGCCTGTTGCTTTCACAAATTCTTTTCATTGAGGCCGAACGATTCTTTCAATCCATGCTTCGATAAATTTAAGCTTCTTTGGAAGAACACGATAAATTTTCCGTTCGAAAACGTTTAGCCGAAATTTCTGTCACATTGCTGGGAAATGAGCGACGGCCAAGCAATTGTTTACAATTGAAAGGTGATTTGTCGAGCGCGTTCGGGTTCGCCAGGTTTTTTGAAAAAAGAAGAAACGTTGCAACAATCTTCAGAGATATTGATCTAAAAGTTTCTAAAAATTGCCTGAAAGTCCCTAAATTAGACTAAAAAGTTCCTATACATTTGCAACTGCAATTTACAATTGCATATCATGACTATAATATGCACGTGTAACTCAACTCAGGAACGCCATTTTTTAAGAAAAAAAAACTGTACGATTTTTTTATGGCGTTTCTTATAAATAATTCATTATTCTATTATTTATTTGATTTTGTAATATATTCTTTAATGGTTTCCTAGAGTTATGAAACAAGATTTTTAATATTTGTTTTGTTATTTTATTAAGCAAACTTATCTTCGTACAAATAGATTTGAATTTTACCGCCACCAAGTTCACGTACGGTTTACATCAATATGGCGAAGCGTTTCTCTATCACTCTTTTGAGAATCGCTATAAATGATCAAAGAGCCATTTTATGTTAAAAATGTTAATGAAAAATTTTCCTAGTAATTTTCACCGAACTTCAAACTTTAAATTTCTATGCAACAAATGATATTTTGCAATGCTTTTATGTTAACAAATCACGAAAGAATATGTTTCAACATCAGCCATTTGATATGATGTACCGTATGTAATATAAATTGGCTGAAATAAAAATCATTTATTTGCTTTCATTTGCAGATTATTATATTTCACGTGGCTCGTGGACCATTTATTGAAGAATTCACACAATGTGTGACCCACGGTTTCTACACAGAAACATGGCAGGAACAACTCTACGTATCTCTAAGTTTGTTCTTTATGTTCCTCCTTCCTCTAGCCATTCTTATCACCACTTACGTTTCTACGATAATTACGATCTCCAGTAAGTATATTTAAATTGTAAATTTATAGAAAATTTTGCGATTAATATACATACATATGTATATGTATTAACATGTTTAACGAATAAATTTTAGGAAGCGAGAGAATGTTCAAGGTTGAATTAACCAACAACAACTTGTACCACATGAATGGAAACATAAACATAAATAGAAGAAAATTAATGCATCGAGCAAAAGTAAAATCATTGAGAATCAGTGTGGTAATTGTGGCCGCTTTTGTCCTTTGGTGGACGCCATACTACACGATGATGATAATACTTATGTTCCTTAATCCCGACAAACGCGTAAGTATATTATTCTTTACAGAATTCAATAACAAAAAATATTCTCCATAATTTCATCAAATAATTTATTTATGTATTTACACGAAATATAAAAATATTGTATTATTTTATACATGTAGAATATTAAAGAATATTAAAGTCAAGTATTAATTATCACACATTAAAAAATTATGAAACAACCTTATTGCTTGATAATTTAAATAAAATTAAATACAATAGTATTATTAAATATAAAATATACAAATTTTCTTGTTGAATGATATTACTATAAAAGTATCATAAAGTATATAAATTTTTTTTAATTTAGTTACAATAAAATTGTTCACGTTTGTAATGTGCTCATTAGAAGTATCTTTAATCGATTCGTGCAATTCTTGAAATAAATAAGTAAATTACGATATTTACAGCTTAGCGAAGAATTGCAAAGCGGAATATTCTTCTTCGGCATGAGCAACAGTTTGGTAAACCCTTTGATATACGGCGCCTTTCATCTTTGGCCACGAAGAAATCGTCAGAGTTCTATTCACCGGTAAATTAATATAAAAATGCAGAATTAAAAATGAACCTCTTACAGGCTTCTGTGTTACATCTTTTCACTTGCAAAGACTGTTAAGTTAAAAAAATTGTATCAAAAAGGTTATTTTTTCATTTTCAGAGAATTATCAACGACACAACGGCGAATGACACCGACGAGTAACAACGAAAATGGCTGCAGACGAGGATCACGCGAGAATCGACTACCATTATTTTCCAAAAATAATTCGAATACTAGTATTTGAATAGGACTAAATAGCTATACTATTGCAGCAACAGTAATAGTATTAAAAACAATTATTTTTAATAATTCAAATACTAGATAGTACATGACGAAGAAAATTAAACACGAGTAACAATAGTATTACAGCAATAGTAAAGTTATTCATAAAAATTATCTGAAAATAGATGTAAAAAAATCGTATATTATTTATTGTTGAGAACAATATTATAATAACTGAAATTTTTTATATGTATACACATAGTACAAAATGATATTACTCTAGTTAATTATCTATGTAATCATCTAATTATCCTGTTTCTAGTAAAACTCGCTGTTAGTTCCAAAAGATATTTATTTTTTTTAATTTCTTCATTTGATTCATTGTATAGGTATCAGATATTGTTGTTATTGTTAATATTGATACTATTATCGTTACGTTACAGTAAAATATTATATACTATAATTGTTTTATTCTAGTTTTTATTATAGTTTACTATAAAAGGCTTCAAACCCTTCTCTTCAATTATAAATAAACTTAAAGATAGTAGTTTACAAACATTTGATTACTTTTTTAAAATGCTGTGTAATCACTGTAAATATAAATAAATAATAAGTAATATATGTATATGTTTAAAGTAATTCATAATTTTATAATAAATTTAATAAATGAATGATTGTTCTTTCTTCAAATTATTCATTTTCATTACCATCTCACCAATATTTATTAATATAAGTTCAATTCCTTTTTAATGTTATAGTAATTATAACGTATTTGATTTAATTCTTTATTCATCGTAAAATACCTGATAATACAATTTATCGGTAAATAAGTTTTCGTTTTTAAAGCTCGATAGATAAATCAGTAACAGGATTTGAACAAACATAACGCGTACGAACAATATGTGAATATTTTAATGCTTCGCAATGCATTGTTGAACGTGGTAATTCAGATTTAAATTAATAAATTAAAATTTAAACTGATTGACGGAAACATTCGTCAAAGTTTCGTTTCCTGTTCGAATTCTTATTGGCTTATGAGCTTCATTCCATTCTTGAAACCAACGAATAGAATGTTTCCTTTAGAGTAGTTTATTTTGACCGGCAGTTATTGAAGGTGTCTGTACACAATTCACATGGTGAACTGGAGTACCGAATAGAAAGATCGTGATCAGTGCGTAGGTAATAAAAAAATTCGTGTGAATAACATTTGACATCGTTTATTACATGCTTGTATGCTATTTACTGCATGTGTGTCATACGTTTTTAATCAATAAACGAAACCTAACCTTGCGCTTATATCAATGCGTAACGATTACAAATATTAACAGTATACTTCGGTATTGGACGGTAATACATCACATTTTTCGTATTTAAATGTATAAGTAAAAGTTTAAACCTTTGAAATAATTTATTGCTGCATATCTAACATTATTTTAGAACATATATAAAGCAAACTTTAAAATTTAAACAAATATAACTTTTTGCAATTATTACTTAATATTCAGGGATAATATATAATTTTAATAGCAGAATTAAATATCTACTTGTTACAGAAATCAGAATGCCTATACCAAAACCGTATAAAAAGCGTGTAGAATTGTATAGGAAAAGAAAAAGAAATCCAAACAGTATATCTGATGATGATAATGCGATAAATGATGAATTACTTGAAGAAAAAGATGGATCTGTGAAATCTACCGACAAAAAAGCTGAAGCATGTGTACAAAACATTATTACAAAAGATACATTAAATACAGCTAATGATAATAAAAAAAATCGAAGTCCAAAGCACAATGTAACATTTAACCATACATGTAATGAGGAAAATACAAATACAAAACATAGTAAAAAAGATACTAAAGCAAAGAATGATAGTCAAAATTCATTAATTAGTGTTCGTAAATTAGAAGATTTATGTAAAACTCCAAAGAAGAATATTGTATCTGATGGTTTAAATGCAGGAAGTGTTAAAAAAGAAAATATAAACAGTCCTGATGTTTTTAGTCCTCTCCTTTCAGGCATAAGTATGATGGAATGGAATTCTCAAAATATTAAATCTTTATTAGAAACACCTATATCTTCAAAGAAAGGAAAATACAATTTAAATAGTAATACTCCTAACAGACGAAAAAAGAGAAAAAGTAGCCTTGATGTTAGTGATTATGATCAATTGTCTGATACATTTAAATCAGATTTATGTAATAATGTTTTTCCTGATATGGAAGCTATTGATATGTTGCATGATTTAAATTCTGTAATGGATTTTGAAGACATTAAAGTACCTGCAGATATTTTCACTTCAACAGTTAACAATACCATAAATAATGAATATAATATAGAAATGTCCAAAGATCCACTAGTTGATCCTCTTTTTATTGAAAACCATGAAGAATGTAAGACAAATGATGAAGATGTTGATCATAAAAACAAAATTCATGTGAGAAGAACTCGTAGTGCAAGTAAAGCAAGCGTGAAATTTAATGCTGAACATAATAGAGAGTGTACTCAAGAATCAAAAGTTAAGGATAGAGATACTTATGATTTAAGGGATATTTTAGGAGAATTAGATATTGATTTAGAATCAGAAACAGAGAGTGATGAAATACCTAAAGAGGCCATAAAAGTAAACAATTTTAAATAAAATACATTGTATGTATTTTATTCTATTGCTTATGTTATTTATTTTTACAGAAATTGTATAATTTAAAAGTAGAACTTATACATGTTGTACCAAAACAACATAAAGTTGAACAAAGAGCTGCCTCAAGAGGAATATCTAAAGCAGAAAGACAGCAATTTTTAAAACATGGCCCAATTAAAAAAGGTGTATTTACACCTAATGAAGATACAGTCATTTTAAATAATTGGAAAAAATTTTGCGAAGTATGTATAATTGATATTATAATGATTCTGTTTTATTAATAAGTTTCCTTGTATATAGGTTCATAGCTGGAATCCTAAGCATGTAAAGCCATTTATTTGTTTGAGAAACAATAAATCGTATTATATGAAGACTAAAGAACAAAGGATAAACTTCCTTCAATTTTTAGCAAATGGATTACCATGGAGGCCATTATTCAGTGTTTACAATAGATTCAAGTATTTACATGATAATCATGACAAAAGTTTTAAAAGGTGATTTGTACTAAAAATTTTAATGTTTTTCATTATTACTGTTTATTATAATTCAATATATTCATAGATATTCATTGGACGAGGATGATAAAATTATGTCTTACATGAAAGATAAAAAACCTAAAAATAATAGAAACACGGGATTTTGTGAATTAGCTAAGGAGTTAGGACGTTCGCACCATTCAGTTTGGTTACGTTACCAATTGTTAAAAAAGATGAAGAAAAATAAAGAGAAAAAGCGTAAATTTCTTTTAAGAAACAAAACTATTAATAAAATTAGTACAAAAAAAATTAAAAATAAATTTTATTACAGCATTAACAGAAGTTGATTGGACATTACCTTTAATCGCCAAATTTATAGAATGTTTTATGGATACAACATTATGTGATGAATTAATTGATTTAAAGGATGCAGCCATTCCAAAAGTAATTTGGCAAAAATTGGAAGAAAAATTAAATATAGAACAGAATGTATTGAAAATGTACTGGATACATCAGTTACACATGCAATTATTTTGTCCAGAGCCTATTTATTTAAATGATATAAAGATAAAACTGATTGAATAGTAAGTTAATAATTTTTAGTACGATCAATACAAACTTTAATATAGTGTTTTCACTAATTACATAAACATTTTTGTAATATGAAATATTATAAATTTACTTATACAAAAAAAAATGTTGTAGCATGTACGTAAAAGGAATTGCACATACGCGAGAAATAATTTGGCCCGATGTTGCAAAACACTTTGACGGTATCACTACCATATTTTTATGTAGAACATTTTATTACCTTGTAGCAGAGGCTGGTATAAAACTTGCTACAAATAATTTTAACAGTAAGTTCACAAAATTAAATAATTATAAATATAAAAATTTTTTTTATACAAGAATAATTATAATTTTTTACTTTTGTAGAAATCATTGACTATTTACACAAGGAGAGGATAGTTGAGATACAAAATGAATTGACTGATAAGTTCTTACCTAGGCTTTCATATAATAATGGAGAGGTGGAAGTTGTGGATATGGACCTAAGTGAATATTAATTAAGTTTGTTTAAAATACGGTAAATACAAAATTAGTAAAAATTATTGCATGCATTTAAATTTTAATTTAGAATTTGATCTGTAAAATTATAATAGTTATAATTCTTATATTTCTAAATAAAAAGTCCTATTTTGTATTTACACATTTTTTTTAAAAAGATATGATTATTTATTTACCGATGTTTATACATTATACATACATTCCATCGTGTTTCTCATACATTCACAATATTGGCGTTTAAGCTTTATTCTTCTTGGACTCTTTTTCCGCTGCCTTTTCCTTTGCTCTTTGATATAATGGTACTAATTTACCTTCCTTGGCAAGCATTTTAAGTAACTCCATTATTAATGGCAAATAATTGTGCTTTCTTCGAATATTTTCGATCTGATATCGTTTGGACTTTCGAATTTCCTTTTCAATTAATGTTTGCAAACGCTCTAACTCTGCCGGATCAGAAACCGCAGCTTTTTGTCGCTCATAAAGCGTCTTTCTATCCGTTACTATTGCCATCAAATTAAAATGTATTTCTCCTTCATTATATCTACGAATATCGATTATATAAATGACATATAAAATAGAAAAGATAAAAAAATTAATAGTAAAAAGCATTTACTTATTTATTCTTTTCTGTATTATCGGTTTTGCTGCTTGAACCCACTGATCCCCAGGTGGACATGGTCCTAAATCCATTGGTCCATCTTTCAATCCATCTAACTCATATAATCGTCCATCAATAGGTACATAGCTAACAAAGTGAAACACATCATCATCTTTGGATGCTTGCTTTGAATCATACTCAAACAATGTTTGTCTGGAATAAAGAACCATAATTTTATATGATTCAAATAATTCACATTTAATGCTCCCAATAAAAACCTAAAAAGTACCTTGAAAAAGAATTATGTACTTCTCTTATCACATCTGAATTACTAAGAGCAAGACCTCTCATGTTAGCATCAAAACTTTGACAAAAATTTTTGAATTCCTCCAAATTTGGCCCCAATGATATATCAGAATGTTTACAGTTTAATAATACACTTAATATGGCTTGAGTTGCACAAGCATTATTAATCACCTACAAGGTATAAAAAAACAGTAATTTACAGTATACTATACCTTATCAATTTTAAAGATATAACACTTGATGTAAACTGTAAATGATACCTGTTTTGCAAAAAATATCTTATCCAACCTATTATCTAAAACAACATTTCCAGAAGGTTCATCATCCTGCACCCATTTGAATAAAAATATCAAGCCGTGAATAGGTCTAAAAAAGTAAATGATAAAAAATAGAAACATGTAAAATGCTTTTCATTTGTGAATATTAAATGTATATTCAATTTTCGAAATAAGACTTAATTTTGTTCTACATAAATATTGATTAAAAACTGTTTATCGTCAATTGCTGTTTGTGTACTGAATTTGTCTTGAAAATAAAATAGTCATTCTACATAAAACTGTCATTTAATACTGTCATTGTATTCAATTATAGGTTATATCATATAAATTGAACACTTACTTTAAATTATCAAATTGTTCATCATCTAAACTCCATAGTTCTTCCACTTGAGCGCCTTTAACGCCTTAAAAAGGAAAAAACCTATTAACAACATTAAAATGACTTGATTTTAGCTTAAAACATTACTTCAAAATGTAACCACACAAAACACCTATTAATGTAAATATTTGCAATATAAATATACGCATATTAGTTTCAAAGCACGTATATATGACAAATTTATGAAATAAGAAATTAAAATTTACCAAATTCTTTTATTAACTCTGTGAAAACTCCAGGATCACTTTCGATAAGACACCAATTGCCCGCTGAGTCCGCCATGTTTCCTTCATTTATCATAATTCAAAAGACAATATTCACTTAATTCGATGTTTGGAATTATTCGAAAGTACCTATAAAGTGAATCGTATTGGAGTTGTATAAGCTAAGGAATGTTGTATTTTTAATTAGTACTGATAATGAAATGAGAACTACAATTAATTTGTTAATTTGGAAAAAAAAAGAAAAATTTCTTTTATAAAGATGTAATATTCACGGCTGGTAATTTCGACAACTTTTTTTCCTTGTATCGTGTAAAATCGATGAATTATTGTAACAAATTTTTGTTATTAAAACTAAAATGAATAAAAGAATTGTTTACGTAATTATTAAAATTATATTTTAAATATAATAATATTAAAAATGTATTTACATAGAAACAGTTGAATCTCTCAACGTTTTACAATTTTTTATTAGTGCAAGGACAATGTCTTATAACTAAAAGTGACTGAATAAACAATCATAATTAGGAATTGTACGTAACATCTTAAGCATAAAATATTTACACAAATTACCAGCACAGCCTGATTTATTAAGTGGTTGGAATAATCAAACATGAAAAAGTTATATAATTGTTTCATAATCAGCAATCAATATTATAATGCTAAAGTACAATTTACACTATGTACAAGCAATAAATTAATTGAAATTTCAAAATATATTAACTAACCATCGTTGACATTGTTCGTTAAGTTCGTGTCATGTTAACGAACTATTTAACAACATATTAGACTTACAATAAATTTCATGATATCAATTTATGCAAGTGAAGAATATGAAAAAATAATTTACAGTAATTGAAAATGAAACAGCTTTGATAATTCATATTACAATAGAAAGAATTTACAAAAAAAAATCGTCAAAAAATAAGAAAGAATAATCTATACTGCATAAAGCCAAATGCACATATATCGGTAATATAGTTGACCCATTTTTATTTTGTATACTTTATAAACAGATCTTTCAGCAAATTTTTGAATTCAATTTATTCATAAGTAATCATAAGCATCGTTAAGCACTTGGCTAAAAATTTTATTGAAATGCTGTCCAAATATTGTAATGTATGTGATGAAAATCGCATAAATGTATGGTGAAATACTATACGCAGCTTGTATATATATTAACATTTCTCATTCAAGCACCTAACATTGCATTGTTTGATTTTGACATTAGTTATTATTTTCACTTTGACATAATGACGACAGAATATCCTCATACCGCCGCATATTTGTTTCAAATGTTTCCAGCTGTTTAGTAAGGTCTCCTACTTGCTCTGCAAGTGTCCTTTCCTCCATAAAAGCTTGAAGTTGCGGTGCACTCTGACATTCGCGATAGAATGCTCCTAAATCGCTGTTGGTGTTTGTCACGGCAAAAGGAGTTTTCTATAATTATAATTTTTCAAATGTTTAGATAAATCAAACATCTGTTGTGCACCATAAAGGTAGGAACGTTAATTACCAAATCTACCATAATAAAATCGTCGTTGGCACTGGTCATTGAGCAACTGCTTCTTCTTGATCCATTTTGAGAGTTACATTTCGACGTTGTGTTATCATTTGTAAGTCTTTCATTATTTCCATTACTGCTATCTGTTATAGTTGTCGTTACTGCAGTCTTTGTAGTTGTAGTCTCAGCTACAGAAGCTGGAGGAGGTGATGTTTGTCTAGGAGTTAGTAATGAACTAAAAGGTACATCTGGTATAACAAAATCCTCTTCATTAACAGTAACAGGCTTATTTACTACAAAGGCTCCAACTTTAATAGTATCACTAAGCGATTTTGATGTTTCTTCACTAAAATGCATAGAAAAAATCATATAAATGTTTAAAATCATATACAAATTGAAACGGAAAAAATCAGTTTTCATGTAAAGTAATTAACTCACCTTTGTTGATATCTTGCATGACGAGGACTTAAATCAGAATGAAAATGATCACTCTTTAACATTATTGAATCACGGCCAGTATGAGTAGGAGATATAGTCATTTTTGTTCTATATGATACTGATAAATGAATTGTACCCACAGGTGTACACAACTGACCTACTCTCACATGTTTGTAATTATCGCCTATAGAAAAAAAAATATTGATATAGTTTATAACATCATTATATGGTAAAAGGAATATGCTTAGTATCAAAAGTAGAATTATTGTATTATAATAATATAAAACTTTTTAAGGAAAACAAGTAAAATTAAATAGTTTAAGTACCTAATGTATGTAACTGAGGTTCTCCCATATAAATTCTATAACAAATAACATAGGAATCTGGACCTTGCCTCCTACTCAATTTATAAGCTGGGGTAATTCTTGATACGGACAACAATGATTTCAATAATATACCCATTCTGTTATATATCGTGTATGTTACTCTCACAGTAGGATCACTGTGTTCCGGTAGAACACCAAGACTCCATGTTTCTAAAACCATTGTGTCACCTTCAACGGTTCTCAGAGAAATTTCAATGCAAAGAGGTATAGTTGAATTCACTATTTCTCCACATAGTGCCCTTTTAGCCTCTGCCAAAACTTCTGGTAGATCATGAATAGCTAGGTTGAACTATACAATGAAAGGATACATATGTAGAAAACTGTAAACATGTTGATGAAACAATCATAGTTAATATAATTGTAAATAATATTGTAGCAGTAATTGATAACCAACATTGGTCATTTCTAAGTTTGCATATACTTTTATGTAAGAAATTAAATGCTTCTTAAAAAGACGTTTCGCTTGAGATACAGTTTGAGAAAGTTCAAGTACATATATGTAAATAGGTAAAAATATATAAAATATAGGATTTTTATTCTCATATAAATTAGGATTACTATAAAATGTACATGACAGTACAATAATCTCTATACTGTCGTACTATGATAATATGTTTCTCGACCATGTTAAATTAGCAATAGAGAAATGAACTGTTTTAAGTAGGAGATAATGGTACACTTATAAATCAATGGTTCCTAAGTTTAAAGCAATTACAAAAGAGATGGGCTTACCCAATCAGTTCCAGATGAATTTGGCTTGCACTTTGTGCTGACCTTTTCACCTGACCTCGATTGCACTATAATTTGAGCTGCTTTCAATGCCAAAAATTTGGTGAACTTGTCCAAGTCCTTTTTGTCTTGCATACTCAGTTTTAATGTAGACATTTTAATGCTTGTTACTTGATACAATTCTTTTCAAATAAAACACTGATGTCCAATCAAAAACATCGAATTTCACTAAACTGAATAGAATTTTGAATATACCAAACATCTCCTCCAGCTGTCCGTGAAACTACATGATGAGATCGTTTTTGACATTCGCACATGTAAGTCATCGCACTCGTGTCGGCAAGCGATTCCTTTTCTTTTTAAAATGTACTGCCGAAGTTACTCCAGTCGAAAAACAATAATTTAACAATAACATGGACATCATATCGATGCATTATGTTGTATGCAGCTGCGTGGCAGGCGATATGTATTTAGACAATTTGATATTTTTGAACAGAACCCAGTCTATCGTTGATCAAGCGTAGAGATTAGTTCGAAAATACTATTCGAATCGACTGATCAACGTGAATATCGTCTTTCTCGAATAACACGTATAAACATCGAGTATATTATAGTTCTTGTTTCACTATTTTTATGACACGCTGTGGATCGATTCTGTTTCGTATCGCGGTTACCTTAATACAAGAAGCGTCCACATGAATAAAATTTAATCCTCGATTCGCTGAGTCAGCAATAAGTTCAATTTTTTACACCTCATTTACATTTGTTACCAAGAAAAGCAGGAAAAAGACAAACACTTCCTTGTTGAAAAGTTCAAAGTTTGTTAATTTTGAATCGCACAGCCAGGTTGTGTTCGAAAAGTATCTGCACTGCTTTCAATGTATGTACACCAAACGAGTGCATAAAAGCATTACTAAAATATGTAACAAGAATTTTTGATAAAGCACGAAACACTCGATGTTTCTTGTTGTGTGATCTCAAGTAAATTTACTACAGTAACCTTTTATTAGAATATTCTACTATCTCAATATTCTATCAACTGATTGGTCGTTAGTTTATAATTAGTATTGAACAGCTGATCAAATTGAAATTTCATGTTGGAAGTGTGGTACACTTGTACCTCCCTTTTTACACACAAGAGGAAATTTGGCTTTCTTGGGAAAAAATGGCAGCCAAGGGGAACAGGTTCCTTACATCCGCAATAACCACATACTGACACGCATGATACCTAAATTACAACAGATATTTTCGAAAACGATAAATAATACAATTTTGGCAAGAACATACTTTCAAAAGTAAATTATTTTATTACTAACTTTAGATTTCTGAAACGTGATTGTAGAAACTACACCAGAACGTCTTTCATAATACTGAAATTTATATTTATTAAAGTTTGATAGTAGAAAAGATATAAATGGCGATAGTTCATTGTAAAGTAATTAATTTAAGGAATTGTCAGCACTTCAAGTTTTATTTTTATATATATTTTAAAATCTATATTTTCGCATGCGCTGTATGAAAACAATACCATTAGTGTCATCTAATGTCCCAGTGTAGAACTGTTGAACAAAGAATTGCGTTTTTTCATAAAATAAGGTATTTTTATGTTTTGCTGACGCTTGCAAATTGTTCTATGAGTATCATAATATTAAGTACATGACTTTATAACCGAGTTGAAGTATCATATTCAAAAATTTTTTAAATTGCGTTTTATGAATGTCAAAATGCTTAACAGTAGATGATGAACTATTGGAATTATTTTGAAATACTTTACCTCAAGAAATATTGATCTTCTCAAGTTAATATGCTACAATATTCTTCCAATATTGTTCTGAAATGATCTAAGAATATTCTAGAGACGTTAATAAGTTGGAAAAATAAAGTACTGCAAAAATTGCGTTTGTAATTTAGTTCGATCAGTTCCGTACTTTTTACCGCTAGATGTCTACGCATTTTAAGTTCCATAAAACGCAATTTACAAAATTTTTCTCAAGGCGCCAAAAATCCTTCTCGGAATCATTGTCTTGCACTTCGATGAAATTCGATTTATATTATAGTCATTTAAGCTAATAAAATTAACTATATTAATTGAATTGAACCGAAAACCATACACGTGGCGCCATCCGGTGGCAGTGCGGGAACTAATGAAACTACAGTTTCAAAAATGCGTAGTTCACCCAGTTCGCCGAAGAGATGGCGCCACTTGTTCCATTTTCCTAAAAATTCAATTAATATTGATTTTATTGACTTAATTTACTATAATATGCAACAAAGTACATCGGAGAACACAAATAATTAGTTTCAGAACTTATTAATTGCGTTAATAGCGCAGAAAATTCAATAAACTCAAAAATTGTGGTCGGATTTAGTTCGATTAGTTCGCACTTTCAACCGCTAGATGGCTGAGCATTTTAACGTCCATAAATTGCTGTATGTTGAGTGTTCAAACAAATGAATATTTAAAATTAATTCGAATTTTTCATTTCTTATATGTATGCATATTATGTTCTCTATTATTTTCCAAATGTGTGAATTAATTAATTACATTCATCTTTTGTTACCACTTTTTAAAAGAACCGAAATTTCAACTATTCGTCAATTTTATAATTATTCAAACATTTTTATAATCATTCAATTTTTCATCATTACATCAGTTTAAGAAATTTCATTTTATTCACTGTACTTAAAACAGTTTAAGTTAGACATTAAGTCTAACAATTTAAGTAACTGCATTGTTCTTAAAATTATACTTACAGCAGTTTAAGAAACTGCATTTTTCAAAACTGCGCTAACAATATTCTCAGAAACTGCCTCATTTCCGAAACTCTATTCACAGTAATTTGAGAAAAAAAGAGGCGATTTAATCGAAAGATTAAAAAATTTGAAAGAGCATCGAATATCCACCAACAGCATCCTCCCCTCTTTTGCTCTTACATTTCCCCACTAGGTCCTCGGATTCCCCCAACAGCCAGAGGCACCCCCTCTCAGGAGTCGGGGGGTTCTTGCTCCCGCCGATTCCGATTCCGATTTTTCGTTTTCGTTGCAGCTGTCGACGCTGGACAAGAAGTTGGACCAGCTGGTGTACGTGCTGCTCACTATATCGTTGCATCGTGGTAAAACTTAGGGACTTGTATCTCTCTAGATATTGCGATCGTCCGATATTCGATTGGGTAAAAAAACACCGAATGCACAGAGGTGTGAAAGAGGCGTTTTTATTTACAAAATATGGAACGATGTAGAAAACTTGCAATTAATTTTATCAGAGCTATACTGACTGTACGATTAATTATATTAGGACTGACTCTAGAATTAATATTAGTAGAACTATGTTAACTATGCAGGTACTGTTAATGTAATTGTTCTAACAGTACAGATAATATATAAATTATTAATAATATTAAATGAACAATTATTAGTGTTAGAAGTAGAGGAACTATAAATGCAATATTATTAAAAATGTACTAATCGTGCAATTAATATTATTAGAACTATACTAACTATAAAATTAATATCATTATAACTATACAATAAATATTATTAAAGAGTTCAATTATCTAACTGTATCTCTACATAACACTGTTCCGCCATATTGTCTTACAGTGACACGAAATTTTCATGATCCTGATTGTACCAGATTGCCTAAAAAACAGAGTCCAAATAAACCTTGGGATATTCAGTAATTTCGCCTCAAAGGGAAAAGAGGTATAAGTGCAAGTTAATGAATATTCGACACTCGAATAAAGAACACTAGATATCTAATCAAAATGAACTCCCCATTCGTCTAACCGATCGAGATACAAAGACATCTCAATTTCCACACAAGTAGCTGATTAACCGGACATATAATAATCACGGTAGCGAAAAGAAACGTAGGCACTAATTTATAGTGACTCAATTCGCGTACAGTTTTCCTAACTAAGGATTAATTTGCGGATAAGAAGAAGAAGGAAAACGACACCGCGCGAAATAAGAAAAATACGCAAGGTGGAATCCTGGCAAGCGGGACAGGTCGGTCTCGTTGTCAGTCAGTTCGCGGCGTATTCCGGTTTTCCCTTCGATTAAGCCTACCCAGGGAGAATGATGATTTCCGGTGGCGTCTGTTTCTTGTCCCAGCAACGAGACCGGGCTGAAATAGCGGCCAAGATAGAGGGAATCCGATAACGTATTCCGACAGCATTGTGCCGATACCAGTTTCTCTACGTTCGCAGCGTCTCTTTCTCCTCGATACCGTGCACAACCGCGACAAGAAGGAGTAGCCAGAGGGCAGAGGGGAGCAAGCGGGCTTTTTGTCGAACAGCGGCCGAGTTCATTCATGAACCCGTTCCTCAGCGAAACCACGATGAACGAGCGTACAGATATGCCGACGAACGGACGGGAATGCGGCTCTAAAGGGTTAATTGCACGAATTACGTGAATTGCGCGAGCACGCAGCGACATGGTGCATCTTAATCGAACTGAATTATCACGTGTCAACGAGACAACGCGAGAACGATAATGTATTGAGGAAGGTCAAGGATGATCGCGGGTTTATTTTCTTTCGGCTTTTTTCAAAGTGGCTGGGTTGTAAAGCGGCTTTTATGGGGGCACCAACTTTCGAACGATTTTGTTTGAACTTGGGGCTGGAGGGAGGTGTAGCCATTTTGTGGTATTCCATGGAGCAAATTTTTTGAAGTTCATTTTTTGCGTTGCTTTTTAAGTGAGCTTGCAAGTTTGGGTATTTGGTTATTTTTAGTTTTTGGTTTTGTTGGATTTAGTTTAAGGATTTTGGGTATTTTTAAATTTTAGTGTTGTTTGATTTAGTTTGGGTATTTTAGGTGATTATTAGGTTTTAGTTTTGGGTTTAGTTTGGGCATTTAGGGTATTTTTAAATTTTAGTTTTGTTTGATTTAGTTTAGGTGTTCAGGTTATTTTTTAATTTTAATATTGTTTGATTTAATTTGGATATTTAGGTTATTTTTAATTTTTATTTCTGTTTGATTTAGTTTAGGTGTTCAGGTTATTTTTAACTTTCAGCATAGTTTGATTTAGTTTAAATATTTAGATTATTTATAACTTTCAGTTTTGTTCGATTTAGGTTAGGTATTTAGTCTAGTTTAATTTAGTTTATTTCTTTTTTATAGTTTTGTTTAATAACCATATCTTCAATTTTTAGTTCAATTTAATCTAGTTTATTTTTAACGTCTAACTTAGTTTATAAACACTGTAATATTTTCTTACCGAAGTACTAAAGCAACACTATAAAAGCGTATGTACAATAAATGACTGGTAGCCTTATATAATCATTGGTGATCTTCGAGTAGTACAAAAAAGAAGTACTTACCGATCATTTATGGTACGACCAGATAAATCACGTTGTTTGATTCGTTGCGCCAGCAGCTATAGTTGTAGTACTCTTTTAATAAGCAACAGATTTCGAAGAAGCTGCATAAAAGGAAGAGCATAATTACAGCAATGATAGTTCCAGGTACACTCGGGTGCAATGTAGCCTTCCTCTCAATAAGTACATATATGTAAACTTCAAACTTTTTAAATTATTGTTTCATTTTTTTATTTGTAAATTTTCAAGTTTCTAAATTTTGCAATTTCTCAAATTTTCCAAATTCCTATACTGCCAAATTTTAAAATACCTAAATTTCTAAATATTCACATTTTTACACTGCCAAATTTTGAAATCCCCAAACTTCTAAATTTTCACACACCTCCATCCCCAAATTCCAAAGCCTCGATATTTACCTAAATTCCAAATTCTGCAAATCTCCATATCTCCAAATTCCAAATCCTAGAAATCTCCATATCCCCAAATTAACCTATCCGCAAATCTTCAGAACTTCAAAAATTCCCAAAACTAAACAAGTGGAAAACCATTTCCCCCTGTTTGCTATTTTACCCGTTTTGCCTAAGGAAGTCAGATCTACTCTCGTGTAAACTATACTAGTACTTCACTGCACTTAAATGAGAGCGTTCAATGAGATACGGTTAATTAATTATCGCGATCGGGCAGCGTCGATCGGAACACACGGGGACAGGACAATGGTCGTGTTAAGCTACACCAGTGTTATGCTATTTCGCCAATGCCAAATTAAGACTGACCACCTTCTATGGTGTGCATCCATGAGGATCGCGAGCTTCAAACCGATTTAATTAATGCGTACAGACGGTTCTTTAAAATCGTGGCTACACCCACGTTCTGTGGCGTGTACGCTTCTGACTGGATATACAGGGTGTTCCTTTTTTACCGACAAAACTAACATATTGCGTAATATGTTTAAGTTTGAAAAGTTTATTGAATTACTGCTTTTATGTATATGTAGGAATAATTTCAGGGCGAGACCCAAAATGGCGGCTGGTAGCGTGGTAGAGACAACGAACAAATGCAGATCGATCCCAGAAGCCTCGCTACGTTCGTACATGACAATAAATCGGCTTTACAATTTGAATTGTGATGTAAAATGACATGAATGCCAAGATTGCTATATACTGAATTTATCAATACATCAAGTATCAATAACTATCACATCAAATAAAAGTACAGTTGCGGTAAAAATAAAATGTTGCATACTTTTAACCCTTGGACTGCGACATATTTTCACACGTAACCGACAATAGTAAACTAAAATATTTTTGTTCTGGAAATGTATGTATATTCAATATTTACCGATAAGCAGTTATTTACAGTCGAGGGATTAAACGAAACAATAAATGAGACATCAATTCTACAAAATTATGTAAATATATTATAATAAAAATGAGTAATATAAGAAAAATTGAGAGGTTCTTTCCCAATGATCAAGAATATTTTTATACTAAAGTATAAACTTATTCAGTGTATACTTGTCGACAGCTACAGTTGATGTATTAAACAAAATAATTCTAATTATGTAAATATATTATAGTAAAAGGATATAATATAAGAGTGTTAAAGTAAGAAAAATTGAAGATCATAAGTCTCGCAGAACAATTTGATCACCCGCTGTACCTAATTGAATGCGAAATTAAATAGCAGCAGAGGCGGAGCGTTTACCGGAAAGATGATTCGAAATATTTCAAGCAACGCGGTCTCTTATTTCCCTGCGCATTATCCTGCAAAGATATCCTGCCGGGACAAGAAACACGCGAGACAAATTGAAGTTTTTCGCGAACGAACCTGTCCGTGGGCCGCGAACCTGTCTTCCTTCGGCTGAACCGGCCATGGCACTCCGTTCTATCCGATCCTGCTCGCTCGCTCGCTTACCCGCTCGGCTTCACGCTTCACGCTCGATTCAATTCCGCGTCTGCTATCTTCTCGTCTCACACCAACGGCCAACGCACCTTAAATCGCCGATTTACTCGACTCTCGCGCGAACTTACCTTATCTTTACACCTTATATGGCACTCGCCGAGCCCAACCGAGCAACCCTCTGCTTCTGAACGCAATTTTTACTCAGATTCGTTAACGTTCAAAGTACCAGAACGGTCGAAGGACTGTTTCATAAATTCCTTGGTTTAACTAACAAATTTGTTGATGTGGTTTAATATGTTCATATTGTAAAATATGTTAAGTCATATTGTAAACCCATATGTTTATATTGTATGATCATATGTAAAATCTTATTGTAAACCTATATGTTGATTTTGTAAAATCATATGTAAAGTCATATTGTAAACACATATACATTGTGAACCCATGTAGTCATATTGCAAAATCATATGTAAAGTCATATTGTAAACTTATATGTTCATATTGTAAAATCATATGTAAAGTCACATTGTGAACCCATATGTTCATATTGCAAAATCATATGTAAAGTCACATTGTAAATCCATATGATCCAATTATAAGATTATTAAGTATTTTACATGTTATCTTATTAAGTATTTCACATATTGTAAACATATTAAGTATTTAATATATCATTAAATTACACGTTTTCCTGTCATATATGAAATAAATGATGGTCCTAGGAAATGGTTGCCTTTCCGTAGGACTCAACAATAAATTATTTAAATTGCTAATAAAATTTGCCGAGATCGTTTCAGCGGCACCAAATGGACGGCGTCTCTCCAAAGAAAATGAAACGCACAGAAGAAAGCAGTGCTCGATTATTAAATTTCTGCACCAGCAGCGTCTCTAACACGGGACGTTCCTTCCCAGGCCCTTGCTGATGGGCCAAAATTCCTCTTTTTTTCATCGGGGTCCAGGACGAGGCCGTATTAGGAAACCTGCAGTCATTGTGCGCGCCACGCTCAACAACGTCGCCGGCGACGACGCCTGGAAAAATCGTACTCACCTTTCTTTCGCGTCAAATTCGATTGCTCTTTGTCCTTAGACATCGTATACCTTCCAGAAAAAAGAACACGGGGGATATACTCTAAAAAATGTACGGTACTTATTTTCAAGTCCATATTTGGTACTAGGTAATGTGAAATAATAATAGGAATATACATTATCTGTCGCAAGAAGGTTAAAGGATTAAAGAACAATAACAATTTGAAATGAAATTATAAAAATATCTAATAAAACACAGCCACAAGTAATAGTTTCATTTTCTTATGGATGGGTTATATTTAAAGTACAACAAACTTATAAAATATAGCAAACAAATTAAACTTGTAAAATATGGCAATGAAATTAGTAGACTTGCAAAATATAACAAATTAGCAAAGTTGAAAGTACAGCAACGTAACACAAATTATGTATACATAAAAGCAGTAATTCAATAAACTAGATTGCTCAATCAATCAAGAATAATCGTGTTTGGTATCGGTTTCGATAGCTCCAGACGCGTTTAATCGTTCGTAACGACTTTAAAATCTCTGCATCTCTTTCTTGTTCTACTTATATGGTTATTCATTTGAAATGCACCACTAGTTACCTAATGTTATATAAAATTAAATGAATAACAATTCTTATGAATTTTCATTATAATACAAAATGATATGAATGCTATGTTCACGTCCTCATACGTGTTAATTATAGAATGGATTTAAAGAAACAATAAATAACGTAGGCGGATTATTTGAACAGGTGAGAAGCTTCGACGAAAATCCACTGAAGATTCCCCCTTCTGGAAGATACGAGTCTCGAAGAAGAGGATCGGCTCCACGGCCACGACCACATCTTGACCGGCGATAAAAAGTCTTCAAGGTGAGCCGGAGAGACGTATGAATGGGCGTATGCATGAATGGCTGGCCTGAAGTGCGTGCACACGCATCCTTATCCCCTTTCTGCGCTTACCTTCACGCGTGTGTACCTGTCCCGCCATGCTGTGTCGTGAACGCGATGCACGTGTATCAATGAAGCGTTCGGGTAACATTTAATTTCTGATGGGATACTGGAAATTCGGAGAAGGGGAAATAGTGAACATTTAAAACGATAAATTCTGGAATTTTCAAATCCTCCCATCTTCAAATTTGTTAATTTTCAACCAAATTATCAAGTTACGAAATTCTCAAGTTATGAAATTATCAAATACAAATATCTCTTCTCTACACTTAAATAGAATATTAATAGCAAATTAATATTTATAAAAACGTAAATTAGCAAAAGAAATAAATAAAAATTGTTCACACAGTAAAAGTTCTGAAAAAAGATCATATATCTTGAAATAAATATTATCTATTAAATATCTCGCTCCATAATCACCTTGTTCCTGGAAATAATAAAACACACGAAAGAAAGTATCAGTAACAATTACGTTTTATTATTACAGACTATAAGAATTGATCTCTTTACAATCGGCAATACGTACAAAATAGTTCTACGTGTTGCTGCACAGGACAATAAACGATACAGACATAGGACGGTTCCTGTTGCGTTATCCTTCGTTTTATCGCTAAACATCCTTTGAGCGTTTTCCATTTCTCCTATCGAGCTTCGACGCGCTCGTCGTCGACGAGTAACGCGATCGATTTTAGAAAACGAACGACGTTGAAAACAAGAAATCAGCAGATGCGTGTCTTAAAGACACGTCACGAGCCTCAGGTACGATCGTTTCATTCACGTTTCCATCGTTCGTTCCAACCTTCGTTACACTTAATCGATTTAATCGATCCGATTTATCAATAGCACGTATTCGCGCCTTTTTTTTTCGTTAAACGTCACGCGCCGACAATTATGTACATACATAAATAAATCGCTATGTGTATAATGATAATAAAAAAAGAAAAACACGGCTTTTGATTTACATAACAAAGAGTATAAATAAGACTAGATTTCGTTAGGCGTTATTGAATAACATTCGCGTGTAACTTTACACTTTGACGACGGGCACATTTTGTACAATTTATATTACTCTCTTTTTTTATATAAAATCGATTACGATTTCATACCTACTTTTATTTTCTTCTTTGTTTAAAGTGATATTGTTTGAAAATTACCGAGTACTTTTTGTAGTACTTTTGTTTTATAAAAACACACAAAAATGAATTATAATTAAGAGACAATTGTCTAACAATATCAAACAAATTAAAAAAAAAACTGTAAAATTAAACACTTTGTAAAGATACAACGAATAATAATTAAAAGAATCTTCAATTTCATAATGAAATTTGCAGTTTATTTACGTTAACCAAAAGTCTGCAAGAAATTGCAAAGAAGGGTTAAAATTCGAAATATTCGATAGTTTAAAAATGTTGACGGAGCACCGTGTACAAGTAACAGCGGTCGTCAAAGTGTTAAAATTAAAAAGAAGTAATGATAATTATAATGATAACGACAGGTATTGACAATTTAACCTTTGTTTAGAGTTTCAATCTGTTCGACGCTCGTTTCCCTCTTCCCTCTACGAAATGCATTGCAAAATCGGCTCGAGGAACAGCTCGAGCCGATAGAAAGCTGAATTTATCGGCTCACGCCCCTTCAAGCAGATTATCGTTGCATCCGCTTCTAATCGGCGAGCACGAAACCACTCTTTGGTTAACACGGTTCTTTCAGCGCTATGTACATTCCAGTCTCCCATCTTTGGCACGGAGCTACGATCGAATTTACATTATTATTAAAACGATAACGTCGACGTCGATCGGCACCTGTTTCACTCTTCCTCCTCTTCTCCTTTTCGTTCTACCGTCTACAAATTTAACCCTTTCAGACCCGACGTGTTTCGTAATTAAAACCAGTCGTTAAATTACCCTTATCACGAGCAGATTAATAATAATGAATTTCAGATCGCAGAGATTATCGCAGTCGAGTAATTGTACACTCGGATGCAATTTAGCATACTTCTGGATAAAGACAAGATTAGAGGAATTTGTGAACTGGAAAATTTACAGATATTCGAAGTTAGAAGTTTAATATTCAAATTTCTAGATTTATAAATTTTCAAATTCCTAATTTTCCAAGTTCTCAAATTTTGTAAACTCTCAAATTTCCACAATTTAAGAATTTTTTAATTTCTCAAATTTGTTAAACTCTCAAATTCCAGGATTTTCCAAATTTTCAAGCTTCCAAATTTCTAAATTTTTAAAAGCTCACATATCCAAATTCTCAATATCCAATTATCTAAATTTTTAAATTAAAAAATTTCCATATCCTCAAAATTCTTAAATTTCAAAATTGTAAATTCTAAAATTCACAAATTAAAAGCCCTTCCTAGAGATTACGTAGGGTTTGAAAGAGTTGACAACAACACAATGAGCAAGCTGAATGATCGATTGATATATTGAATTATTCTGACAACTTTTTTAGATCTCTTTGTATTAGAATCGTTAAGAAAATTCTTAGTAATATTCTATGATAATTTTAAGATAAAATATTTGTGTAACAAATGATTTCACATCGGACGAATTTTTAACTATACTGATACAACGTGTCTATAGCAAAACGTGCTACTTGCTGATTTACGAATTTCTGAAATTCCCTAAATTGTTAAACTTTTAAATCCTCAACTTTCCAATTTTTCAAATTTCTAAATTCTCAAATGTCTAAATAGCTGTAAACTCTCGAATTTCCCAAATATACAACTTTCTCGAATTTCCTTTAATTTCGAAATTACTTCAATTCCCCAAATTTTCCAAATTTCTCCAAATTCCATAAAATTCCAACATCTTCCAAATTTCCCTAATTTCCAAATTCCCCGAATTTTCCACAATTCCAAGAAACTCAAAAAATTCCCAATTTCCTAAGTTTCTAAAATCTTCCAAATTTCTGGAAGAATAAAAATCTGCCAATAATAACACACTTCATTTGTTCATGATTATTTACAATATCGAGCAGGGTTATTTCTTGTTAAACGAAGGTTAACTACAAATCGCGTAACATTTCATTCCCATTGCGTAAGAATAAACTGTTTCTTTATACAGATTCATAATGAGTAATCGATCAACTATAACTGTGACCTTTATTCCTTTTGTAAATTTTTATGGTTTTATGTGTGATGCAATGACAAAATGAGTTTTGAATCATTCAGTAGATAACAAAGCAGACAAGCATATTCAAAAAATTATTATGATTTTATCAACATTTTTCAGTTGGTATTTTTGGGCAAAAATATTTGAAATACTGCACTGAATTATAAAATTTAATAAATGAGTATTTTTAATTATATCAGCCTAGAAATAGCACAATAAACTCATTGAGTATAACACTTTATAAAGAGAACATGGTAGAACTGATCATATTCAACAAATAATTATATTCGTTTAATAAATGCAATATTATAATGAAGATATGATAAAATTGATCGAATATAATAAATATTTATAATGATTTTTTAAATGTAGCTTCTTACGTTTTTTTGCTAATGTAAATAATTAAACAAAAAAGGAACAATAACATAATTATTAAATATAATAAATATTATAAAGAAAATATGATAAAGTCTACCAAATTTAGTAAATGTTTATTTAAAGAATGCAACATTGTGTTCTTTTAATCAACGAATAATAGTGAATACTTTTTACTCCTTTTGCTAAAAAAACGTCGCACTTAAAATGCGATCAATCTTGTTATATTTTCATGATTAAATTGTCATGCTTATGCTATAGATTTTTTGTCCATTTATAGACAGCATATAACACGCCCGCGAAGAATATTAATAAACTAGATGACGATGAAATCCTTGTGCTACATGCGATCATCGATAAAATTTATTCAAGTACCAATTGAAACGCGATTATTTTTCACGAGTTGTTTCTGTTCAATTTTAATTATCGATACATGTCTTTCGTAAATCAGCAAGCGAACTTGCGTCTAAAATCACTTTACACGTGTAATTTATGATCGGACTAAATATTAAGTTGGCAACAAATTTCATCATTTTCACGTAATTATTCATTCAAATTCGATACATAATTATTAATTAATATCCTTTGAATATTTGTACTCCTCTTTAGAGGATAATTCTTTTTAGTTTAAAAATCTTTTCTTAAACAAAAATTATCTAATTTTTGTATCACTGTAATTATGTACTAATCAGTAGCTGTAATTTTTATTGTAATTTTTACTGCAATTTTTATTGTAACTTTTACTGTAATTTTTATTGTAATTTCTATTGCAATTTATACTATAATTTTTATTGTAACTTCTACTGCAATTTTTATTGTAATTTGTACTGTAATATATACCGTAATTCATATTACAATTATATAATAATTAACAATCACATTAGTACTCCAATTAAACACTCATTTCAAATTAATAGTTCTTAAATACACAAAATAAATCTCAAAACTGTTAATACTTCACACAACAATAACCGTCTTAATATTTGAAAATATTTATAAAATATGTTATAACTAAAAATGAAAGACAATGTCCCCTTATATGGCCATTCCCATTCTGATTAAATACTTCTGTAAAAGAGAACGAAACGTACATGGCAGCATCCTTGAAGACGTTCAACCAAGATATGCAAAAAGATTGCAAATTTAATTGCCAACCTAATAAACGTTTTAGCGAGCACCCTGTACACGTGATTCACGTGGGCGCACTTTACATGCTATGTGACACGCTGATATTTAGCTGTTATGACATTAATGGTCACCTATTTATTTCACGAATGTATGGTGAAAGTCACGCGATTGTCTTTCGCCTTCAATTGTTAACCATTTAATAGTTTTGCAGTAGTTACACTGCCACCTTTAGATTTTTACGAAGATCCGCCATTGTACGCGATTAAAAAATTTCATTACAAAAATATCATAGATTGCGTCATCATTCAATCTTTTTTACCCTGATGATTTTTAGAATTAAATACCTTTCTTTTTTTTAAACTCACAGAGTGAATTTCAATCGATCATTGTCCATTGTAAATCATTCGAAATCTTCCAACGCGATAAGATCCATGCGTCAGACGGGTAAATATCATTTACAGAATTTCGAACCCCATAAAATCGTCGCGATATCAGTCGTCAGATTGTATAAACCACGTGGCAGTATGGCCCACAAGTCTGACCATACTTTCTTCTTTATACTATGAACACATATATGCAGTCCACAATTCAAGTGGACTATAAACGCATATGATATATTTTATAAATTCCTTCGCTTTATGATCCTCGCATAACCAATAAACCATCGTTGGTGACCAGGGAATAGAAATATTAGGGATACGCAAAAGTTTCCATCACACTTTCAATATATCATGGCAAGATGCTAAGTTTCAAACGAAAGTTGTGGTTAAATAGGATGATGAATGGACTGTTATGCTTGTTGCATAATAATTAGCTACATATAAAGTATGAATCATCTCTCCTTTCAGCAATACCTAACATCCCAGAGCTGACAAACCATGTGCAATCTTCACATGTACACATGCACCAGATGAGCTCTAGACAGTGGCACTGGCAGCCAAAAATAACCCCTCAACTTTCCAGTCAATAATTCTCCAGGAATCCAATTCATTCCTGCTCCAAATATATGTGACCTATGATCAATCGTGTCTTGACAAACATACATGTGTTTTCAGTATTCTTCCAGAGATCATGTACCAAAAGAACAAAGACTTTTGCGTATCCCTAGTAAAAAAACATTCTAGCCCAGACACCTCTCAACCTGACTACGTACATTCTCGAATCCTCCCCATAGCCAGCGCAGCACGAAGCCATGAACAGCAATGTCAAGTTAAAGTCGACCGATCGCCTCGGGGAGCAATTTGCAGGTTTCACGTGAGCGGTAGAGCTCGATGTTCGTCGACGAACCCGGTGGACACGTCGACCATGTTAGGATGAGGCACCGGCGAGGGTAACACGTTCGTGTCGCTTTCGACATCAGCGTCAGGGTCAACTCCAGCCTCCGTGGCACCCGTCAGCTCCCGCACGTTACCCGGAAGATAGTCCTTCCAGCTTCTGAACAGATACCTGGTGAACTTGCGGAGTTGCCGGAACTTGCAGTAGGTGGCTCCTTCGGCAGACTCCAGCTGTTGCGTTTGAATTAGGAAACCCTTCTCCTTGAACGTCTGCTCGAGTTTCTCCCTCTGCAGGGACTTCCTCGTCTTCCTCTTGCGACGACCCTCTTCTTGATTGCTGCTCCTCTGACAGGGTGTCGACTGGATCCGCTCGCCGGCTGCGTTCAGAAACGCCCCGGTCGACGAGCCTGATTGTCCGGCGGACTGCTGCAGAGCTTCCCTGGGGAAGAACTCGTAACCTCTCATGCTTTTGTCACCGGTGCCGCTGTAGTACCTGAAGTTGCCACCGGAGTCCACCGACAGACTCTTCTTCTCCTGCAGACTCGGTTTCGCTCCTCCGGTGAACTTGAACTTGCATATGCTCACCTCCGTTGCGGGGTTGTTGTTGTTCTCCGTGGGCATCGGGGGTATGAATATGGCGGAACGTTTTCGTTTCGTCGGCTGGCCTTGAGACTGGCCGATGGGCGCGTTCCTTTTGGGCCTGGGTGAGACGGGAGGCGGTACAGGAACCGTTTGTGGCGCCGGCTGGGTCGATGGTGTGACCAGAGGAGGACTCTTCGTCTCCAGCATCGAGTAGATGGACTTGGGGACGATCTTCTGCTCCTTCGGAGCTTGGTCTATCGTCCTGGGATAACACTTGTTGTTCTGAGCCATCTTCTGGTAGTAGAGCAGCTGCGACTGCAGCGCCATCGGGTGAATGAACACTCCGGCGTTTGGCCAGTAGACGAATCCGGGATTAGCGTTCAACATTGGGTCGATAATGTTGTTATTATGGTTCACGTTGTTGCTGTTGCGACCGAGGGGGTCCAGCGAGTGATAGGCCGACTCCGAAGGGTATGTCGTACCTATACACTCCACCTCTTCGCCGTCGCTGGAGGTGTCGCTCTTCACTTGCCCCGACTCGTACACGTTGCCGTGTTTTCGTAGCAGCCTGATCTTCAGCTGGTTCAGGTCTCTGATGCAGAGATTCAGAGGCTCGTCCTGCTCCTTCGAGTTCTCCATCAGCCCAAACGTCCGACGGGACTCCTGGGTCAGTCTCTTCTCCAACAGGCTGCTGATCCTGTTTTGCACGTCCGTTCTCTGGAACGGTATCTGAGGCGAAATTCTCTCGCGACAGTCGAGCTTGTCCCTGGGGGACAGCCTCTTCTCCTCGTGGCCAGGTGTCCCAGGAAGTATGGTGCCGTAGTTCTTGTAAATCAGATGGCAAATGTCCGCCTTCTTCGGTTTCCTGCCTCTTCTGGGTTTGCTGTTGTCCAGCGTGATCTCGCCCATGTATGGCAAGTCCGAGTATTTCATCGGTGGCCTGCCGGATGTCTGCGACTGCTGCTGATTGTGGTTGTGGGTCGCGTTGAACGCGTGGGACGAGGTGGAGGTGATCACGGACCTCCTGGAGCCCGATGGTTGATTCGAGTTGCCCTGGGGACACTGTGGGGACGGAATCTGGGGACAGAGCTCCTGTTGCATCGCGGCGATTCGCTGCAACCAACCGTGCACGTCGGCGATGGGACTCGGGATCGAGGTCGAGTTGGTCGGAGCTGGACTCGGGATCGTGGGCTCCACAACGTGCGTCGGGGATGCGTTTAAAGCCTCCTGGGCTAACGACGCCTCGTAATGGTCCAGGTACTCCGGAGGCAACGCCTGGTGATGGAACTTCAACTTCCATCGCGACTTTCTGCGACCACGACTGAAACAGGTGAAGATCTACTTGGTTAAGGATGATTCAACTTTGAATACTTGCAACGAGAATGAGTTAAAATCGAATGTTTGCGAAATCACCAGCATGTACCAGTAATAGTAATTGTGTGCGATAGTTGTAAGACATCGTAAAAACCTGTTTTCAAATTTTCAAGCAAAGTAGATGTTAATTGCATGTCTGGTTAAGAAGAAATCAGATGCATGAGATAGGTCCTCCATCACATCTGACAGCAAATGCTTTGCATAAACCAATCCCCTTTGTTTTTATTACTCTGAGACTACGGCTGAAAAGAATTTAACCTAACCTAATCTGACTGATCAGATCTGATCTGTTTTAACCTACTCTTAGTTTCATCTGATCTGAACTGACCTAAGTAGAGATTCTATCGTCAAAGTTTGACAAAAACCTCTTACTATATCACCATTTCCCAGAATGCTCCGTTTCTACAGCCCCGTCTAGCTCCTGTAAATTCAACCTAGAATTTCAATTAACCTCAAAGAGTCTTTGTCGAGGATTTATTTTTCCTGGAGTGTTTCCGCTAGAAATGGCGTTGTACCACGGTGTCGGCCAACACGTTTAACTTCTCTAACGATCCTTTCGATGTAAAACTGGCGTCGTTTGAAAGAGCAGTTTAGACAGACAGCAAGAAAGACAAGCGCCAGGCGAAACTGGTTCGTCTCGTGTACATCGACTCGTTTCGGCAAAAAATCGTTTCTTAAGGTTCGTCTTAAGGCTGAAATGCCGCGACTCGATTACCGTTATTGAATTTCATTAAACGCGGTGTTAGAACCGGTGCTGGAAGAGGAGACGAGACACTGGTTCTATGCATATGGCCGCGTTGCGTTGAATAAATCGGTGCCGAGGCGTGGTTCGGAATGCAGCTAGGTGGAAAACAACATTAACCATAGACCCGTGTCGACCGTGTAATTGTTAGGATTCGAATTAACCGTACATAAAGAGCGTTGCAATGCATGCCGTGTTACGGAATGCGTAACGAGATATTAATTACGAATTAATTAACAGCGCACAAGTCGAACGAATTGGAAATCAAGATTACGGGGGTACGTTATTTTTGCTATCGCTGTACATGGAACTTGTATTTTGATTTGCGCGAAGATAGATAACTTTGATTTATTACATCCAATTTATTTGCAGCATTTGGATTTTCTTGTGTGGGACTTGCATGTGTGGGGAAATATTTATTAATTAGGGGGCTATGATAGATAAATTTTTAAAGTAGATTTGTACATTTGTATATCTGAAATATACAAATTACGTTTATCTCTAAATTTTGTATATCGGAATTTACAAATTTCAAGTTGATATGTATTTAAGTTTTAAAATTTGAAAATATGATATCAAATCTTCAAAACCCCAAATCCCTAAATCTCCAAATTCTCAAAACTCCAAATCCATAAGTCTCTAAATCCTCAAATTCCCAAATCCGCAAATCCCTATTCTTTAAATTGCCATATCTCTAAATTTTCAAATTCCCAAATCTCCAAAATTAGAAATCTCCGCATCCCCAAATTCCTAAACTCCATATTTCCGAACTCCCAAATTGCTAAATTTCTAAATATCCAAATCTGCAAAATTCTAAACTCTCAAATATTCAAATATTAAAATATATTTTATATAAAACTCGAATAAATAAATATTCTAATATTCTATAATAGTATTCTAGTCTATGTACCTAAAAGCGTGTAAAGGTGGCAATATAACGAGAGTCTCACCGTATTCTGTTGCAAGCACTCTACATAAATTACGATTTTCATGGACACTCTGTATAAATGAAAGAAAAGTAAAAAGTTAAAACAGTTAATTACCTTGGTCTACCTCTGTTGGTGAGATCTGAAACCGTCTGTCCAGAATTTTCCTCCAGCTCCTGAATCGAATCCGTTTCGTGTCCGTGGCCATGTTTGCCGTCAACAGACGTCAGAGATGTGTCTGCATCTACTTGTGGACTGTCAAATTTACCATTAGCTTTCTACCGTAATGAGTAACAAGCAAACCCTACTAAATATTATAAATAAATATAAAAGACTGTTCAAAAATGTTATTCTTAATTGCATTTTATAAACTTCTATATTACTTTGAGCAAATTTCTTAAATTTCAATTCTTGAACTCAAACTTTCGAAGGATGTATACTAATTTAACTTTTCAGAAGGTGAGAGTGAAAGAAATTTTTGTTGAGCTACCCTAATATCGGTGGCACTCAAAATCGTCACATACATATTCCTCAAACGCAGTTAATTGATTTTAGGTTGCTGGGATTTTAGCTTATTAGGATTTTAAGCTGTCGGGATTTTAGGTTATTAGGATTTTAAGCTGTCGGGATTTTAGGTTGCTGGGATTTTAGGTTATTAGGATTTTAAGCTGTCGGGATTTTGGTGATCGGGATTTTAGGTTGCTGGGATTTTAAGCTGTCGGGATTTTGGTGGTCGGGATTTTAGGTTGCTGGGATTTTAGGTTATTAGGATTTTAAGCTGTTGGGATTTTAGGTTATTAGGGTTTTAAGCTGTCGGGATTTTGGTTGTAAGGATTGTGGGTGTCGGGATTTTAGATTGTTGGGATTTTAGGTTATTAGGATTTTAAGCTGTCGGGATTGTGGATATCGGGATTTTGGTTATCAGGATTATAGGTATCGCGATTTTAGATTGTTGAGATTTTGAGCTATCGGGATTTTGTCTGTCGGGATTTTTGTTCTCGGGATTGCAGCTCTTGAGATTTTTGGGTGAACGCCCCTAATGTATGCATATCTCATTTTGATTTATTAGAACCATTTGACTTGCTCAAAAATGAAAAAATCTCCATATGACGCACTGAGTCATTAATTTTCTACTCATTGCAACATAAATTCCATACGAAAAATTGAAAAATACAGCAAATAATTTCATTCGAATTTACAGATAAGAAAAATTCTGCAACCTCGATACTCGTATCTCGATACATCTAACAACTTCTAACGTTGAGATTTCACGTGACCAACACGTGTTGAAACTTGAATATACACCCGTTAGCATTACTCAGCACACGATTTCGGAACTATACCCCATAAGTAAGTACATAAATTACTTTTATGCAGCACGAAGTGGTCGTAGTATACTATGCTCTTCAAAAAATAATCTCCGGCTCGTAAACGCCAGCAGAACGTCCATCTACTCAAAGTACGTGGGCGTATAGGTTTCGTGTGGTTTATCCTTTCGTTAATAACGTATTAGTTCGTTTCTCTGACAAGTTACATTTACCTTGTTACAATGCACAACACCAGATAATAATATAATTCATATTCCAACCGTGATTTATCTCTGATAAGATAATAACATGTTCATGTTTCAGCGAGAACAATGCTTTTGGTTGATCGAGTGTGCAGCGGAAATACGGTTTCTAGTTTCTGGGGTCTTATGACGATTTGGGGATTTTGGAACGTTAGCACTTTTGGAATTTTGGGATATTGATTGTTTTGCACTTTTGGGATTTTTAGGATTTTTAGGATTTTTGGGATATTGAGATTTTTGGTATTATAGAAGGTTGACTTTTGGGATTTTGGGATATTAGATGTTTCGGAATTTTGGGATTTTTATGATTTTTATAATTTTTATGATTATGATTTTTTGGATTTTTAGGATTCTTAGGGTTTTTAGAATTTTAGGACTTTTGGGATATTGGGATTTTAGGACTTTTGGGATATTGAGATTTTTGGTATTTTGGAAAGTTGACTTTTGGGATTTGGAGATTTTGGGATATTGGAAGTTTCTAAATTTTGGGAACTTTGGGAATTTTTGGGATATTGGAAGGTTAACTTTTGTGATTTTTGGGACTTCTGGGACTTGTGAGATTTTGGAAGGTTAGAAGTTTGGAACTTTTGGAAGTGTAAGTTGGATTCCCACATTTCCAAACTCTCAAATGTGAAGCTCTAGATTCCTAAATCCCTAAATTTCCAATTCCACAAAAACCTAAATTCCCAAATCCCCTTCAGATTTCCAATTGTAATCAGTCAATATACCAAATTGTAGTCCGAACATATAGACTCACCTCAACGCATTCGTGTCACGACTTCGCTCCTCCTCCTCCTGTGGCTCCTGTTTGACCGCCATGTGGAGCAGAGGTGGCAACGGACACTTTATGTGCGGCGAATGATGCAGATGATGCTGCAGAGTGGTGCTGTCTGTGGGGCCACTGTCTATCCCAGTAGATTGTGCACGAGGCACGACTTCCTCGGTCTGCATAGTGCCCCCTGAAAAATAACAAATTTCCCATTAAACTTCCAACAACTTCATAAACTTCAAAATTTTTTACTTTAACCCCTTAACTTATGATTTATTTGTCAGGTGCGTCTCATCACAGCTACAATATTAAGACAAAGAAAGTTGAAATGTTGTGTCAATTTGATATCTTACAATCGTTGACTGTGCAAATTATGGACTCGAACTTCAAATTGAAACGTATTAAAAATTCGAGTAAAATTGATCACGAAGTACGAGACAAAATAGTGCGAGGGGTGAACTTATGATTCTTTCGACAAGTGCGTCAGATTTAATTATTGTTGCAATCTTAACCCTTTGCACTCGAA
Source organism: Megachile ligniseca (assembly GCA_945859555.1). Classification (NCBI taxonomy): domain Eukaryota; kingdom Metazoa; phylum Arthropoda; class Insecta; order Hymenoptera; family Megachilidae; genus Megachile; species Megachile ligniseca. The sequence continues at coordinate 5,508,428 of OX243780.1, forward strand.
ATTCACACTCACTCAGTTTAGTACAATTTGAAATAAATATTTAACTGAATATATCTTTACACCTCGGAGACTAACAATCAAACAAAACTAAATAAATAGTTACATAATTGTTACTTTGCACTTCAGAGGCTAACAATGAGCCTCTTCAGAGGCTAACAAACGAATTTAAATAAACATTTAGATACTTGTTAGTTATGTACCAGGGAGACTAACGATCCAAGAACCACTTTGGGTACACAGTTAGCCTAATTTTAGTTTGCCTAATTTTAAATAATCACATTTGATCTCATTACTCTGAGGATGGTTATTAAATTAACTGATCGTCATTTCTGACAAGCGTTGTCGTTTATTTCTTCGTGTTTTAACAATTTGCAGGAGGACGAAATCGAAAATAATTGTTTCCTGGCTTTGGGACAAAGTTTCGTTCACTGGTATTAAGTTACACGGAGTTGTATACATCGCCTTTGATAAGTGTTGTATTTGTAAATGTTTAGTACAATCTTTGTAAGTGTTCAACATTTGTAGGTGTACAACGTTTTCAAGTGTTGTTGTCTGTATAATAATTTCCTTAAATCACTGAATTGGTTCAAATATACGGGGTGTTTGCGGAGATATTATTTTAGTGTTTTGGTGTATAGTCAGGAATTTGAAAAAATGAAAGAGGAAGAAGTACTATATTTTACTAGGAATATAATGACATATCACGTTTTTGTGTTTGCGTTATTTTTTCAGAGGTGATGATCTTAGGTTTTTTAGTATGAGGCTGTATATTTTTTTGTGATATAAAAGGGTATTTCGGATATTTGGGAATTTGAGAATTTCGGAATTAGGGAACTTAAGGATTTAGGAATTTGGGAATTTGCATATTTGGAACTTTTTGAATTTACGAATTTAGGATTTTTTGAATGTAGTAATTTACAAATTTAGAGCTTTACAAAATTGAAGATTTAAGACCGCAAAAATTTAGTGTCAATGTTAAGTACGTGTTAAGCATTAAGTACGTGCATATAGATATCACGTGCCCACACGTGAAGCACCGATGGTGTAACGCGTTTATTTCGCGATTTGCATGCAGCCATTTGTCTAGCTTCTTCCATTTCTCACGCCTGTACCGATTGGAAATTATGCCGACAATGTGTTTTATTAACGAGAAGGTTATGAATATTCCGCAATATCCAGGTTGCACCGAGAGCTACACTCGGGCACGACGGCTGCCCACGCGTAACCTTTCCTTAGGACCTATTTACATATGTTTAGCGACGAAACGGAAAGTCGAAATTCAGTGGGGACGAACCACTTTCTAAGGGAATGTTCGATGAAGAGTATTTTCTTTTTGTTTTTTTTTCTTTTCAGGTGATCTCAAATGGTAATGTTCCGATATCAGGTGGAAAGTTAAGATGTGCAGTTATGTTAAGGTTTAACTTGTATGAAAGTTTTGAAATTATACATATGGGTGCAGTGTAAAGTACTTTTAGCTAAAGATGAATATAGGGATTTTTATAACATTACACTTTTTATTTTGTGAAAGTCGATATGTAAATTTTGCATTTTTTTAACTTTTAAGTTTGTACATTTTTTGTTTGGAAATTTTTTAGTTTTTACATTTGCAAATTTCCTAAATTTCTAAATTCCTGCATTCTTAAATTTCCAAATTCGTAATTTCTCAAATTCTCAATTTCCTAAATTCTCAAATTCCTAGCTTATTAACTAGCAAAATTTCTTAATTCCCCAATATCCACACTCCAAAATCTGCACGTTCCCTAAATCTCTATATCCCTAAATTTCCAAATCCCAAAAACACTAAATCGTCTCAACATTCACAGTGCTAAAAATGTATAATATAATCGAAAAACGAGCCGTCCCATAAGTGTTAAACAGTTAAGTGCCCGTGTGCTCGTCGAAAAGCAATACGTGGCCGTGTATTACGCGACGTATCGTCGAAGGAATGCTTTTCAGCTCGCCTCTACACACCTGTCACGTATAATTTCTCGTGATGCTCTTTTAAGCTCATCGAAACCCGTCGATCCTCGATATATAAATAGTCGGTCTCGACGCTCCGCGTTCTTCGCGCGTAATAATAAACGCGACGAATAGAATGACGGGGTGGTTGCACGAGAAGAGGGTCGTAAACGACATTATGGAAATGATAGAAAAAATCGATGAAATCCTTCATATAGTGGCTCTACAGACCTAGTGCCTCAAGCGAATTCCAATGTGCATTTCAAATGAGTAACCATATAAGTAGAACAAGAATGAGATGCAGAGATTTTAAAGTCGTTACAAACGATTAAACGCGTCTGAAACTATCGAAACCGATACCAAACTTGATTATTCTTGATTTCACCACGATTGACGTCAATGACGACCAAGTAGTGTCGTCGACGGTGAGTCATAGAGCTTTTAACGTGCTTCCAGTCGATTCTACGTGTCAAAAATTATCGAAAACGATACCGAAACACGGTTTTTATCGATTTGACGACGATCGACGTCGATGACGACGGCTGTCTGATCACTGCCATGTATACAGCTTTAGGGTGTCCCTCAAAATTTCCAGTAATATTAATATCAAACGTAAATTTAATAGTGGTAATTTTGAACAATTGCAATTTTATAGACAACGTAATTATCTTTCATTCGTTTCGTTTGTTGATCTACATAATTATGAAAGATGTATACTATTGCGACATCCTGTAAATAATCTTCATAATTCGCTTATTCAAAGTTAAATTTGAAATTTTAACGTTTAAAAAATTGTGATTAGAATTAATTACGTAAATTTTGTATTATAATTCTTGCTATTTCTGATTATGTAAATAATTATTGCAATCTAGTAATTTAAGTTTGAAAAGTTTATTGAATTACTGTTTTTTTGTATACATAATTTGTGTTACGTTGCTGTACTTTCAACTTTGCTAATTTGTTATATTTTGCAAGTCTACTAATTTCTTTGCCATATTTTACAAGTTTAATTTGTTTGCTATATTTTATAAGTTTGTTGTACTTTAAATATAACCCATCCATAAGAAAATGAAACTATTACTTGTGGCTGTGCTTTATTAGATATTTCTATAATTTCATTTCAAATTGTTATTGTTCTTTAATCCTGAACCTTCTTTCGACAGATAATGTATATTCCTAAAAGTTGACAATGAATCATTTCAATTTTTATATATTGAACACAGTAGATTATCCGAAATAACGTAGATTTTATGATTTTTCCGCGGTGTATCCAGATCTTTGTTCGAAATTCGCGATCAAGTGTAAAACAACATGGCAGCGTACTTTGTTACAAAATGAACACCTGTCGACATTGGTTTTTCACGTTTTATCTTCGTAAATCTAATTGTATTTTACTCTATATTTTATTCTATACTTCAGTCTATATTATACTCAATATTTTATTCTATATTTCACTCTACTTATACTGTATATTGTACTCCATATTTCACTCCATATGTCCCTCTACCTCCAAATAAATAACTCCAAGAAAAATAATAAAAATAAAAAACCGCAAACTGTATCAACTTGCCTCGATCTCCCTATTATATTACGGGCAAGAGTATTGTTATTCGAAAAGAAGAATAGTAATAGAAGGAGTGAAACCCGATCGACTAAGGCCAAGTACGGGCCAGGAATTGCGGGTGTTCGTGTGTCCGTTTCTATTTTCGAACGCGAATATTTTTATCCCACAGTGCTGCAAAGTCAGCATGTACAATAACGGCTTCTTCATCTTCGCTTCCACGTCTTCTTTTCGATTTTTTTCTCCTTTTTATCTAGCCGTTATTTCTGCCGGTTCGCCAATCGGATACGATCAGACACGATATCGTTGTTCCACTCTGTGACCGGTTGATTTAATTCCGTTTCTCAGAACCGTACGATCAATTAATCATTATCGTCTTCCGTTAAATTTATCTCTCTTTGAAGTCCAGCGAGATCGTTCGAGATTGATGTGTTTCGTACACGAGACCGATTATGGTGTTGCCACGGCACGGAGATACCTTTTCTTTTTAAATCATCGACCAACGCGTTGATTGATTCGAGTTATAAATGAACGTCGATGGATTTTTTAGATACAACGAAATTTGATTTATACGAACGTAATGGTACAAGCGTTGATGTTTGATTTTGAACCTATGAATTTTTGTTTTTTGCGAAGATTATTTGTAAATTGTTCAAATGTACAGTTAAGGGTAGCTCAGGTATATCATATATGTCATATATGTCATATATGTATTCATGTTTAGATTTTTTAAATTTCCAAACTTCTAATTTTTCAAATTTTTTAAATTTACGTCACATATATTAATATGTCACATATTAATATATACAATATGTAACATACGTCACATATATTAATCTTAAGAAAATTTATTCAAAACTGAAAATTAAAAATAATCAATATTTTATCTTGTAATTAATACCTCTTTTCATATTTTTGATTTACTATTCTGTTAACAATAACTAGCGAAAACTTATGGAATGAGTCGAGAGAAGTACACTAAGTATGTACTATACTCTTCTTGGCGGCACGTGCGACAGGGTTCTAATAACACCGTGCACGTGTCATTTAAAATTAACCGGACACGTTCACACGAGACCAGCGATTAATCGAAGCGGACTCGCCAGATAATACTCGAACACAATCGAGATCCACGTTATTTAGAAACATATCGATCCTGCATAAACCTACACACTCACCATTTTTTTTATTAACAACAATGTAAAAAACTATTTCACACGAAAATTTGATTTGATCGAAAAAGTGTAATTACATATGTAAATTGAAATTTAATGTTTTGGTGATTAATTAGAGAGATATTAATACGTGTAATTTTTTGAATGTATATTATGTATTTTTATTACATATGTATATTTTTGATACAGCCATTTTTTTATTGCATATGTGTATTTTTGATATAGCCATTTTTATATTACATATGTACAATTTTGTCATCTTTTTAGTGCAGATATTTTTTTTCTATACAACCATTTTTATATTGCATATGTGTATTTTTGATATAGCTATTTTTATACTACACATGTAAAATTTTGATGTAGCCATATTTTGGGTGCATATGTGTATATTTGATACAACCATATTTTTATTGCATATGTATATTTCTATTACAACCGGAACGTTCATTAACTCAATTATTATGGACAGCAAGTTTAAATAATTTATATGTTCTGTATATAAATACTGGTGGAAAATTTGAAATTATATACTAAGAATGTAATATATATGTAATATATTTTTCTTCACATTATCATTTACGAGACAGTAATATACAGGGTGTCTCACTTAAATTTAGCAAATAACTTTCATTGCTATTAAAAACAACGAAGCTAATAAGATATTCTGAATAGTAACTAATGGGATATTTTCTGGATTCAGAACGCACATTCAGTGATAAAAATGTATTCTAAAAGTATAAGCTTGCATAACCTACTTTTCCCTACGTTTAATACCAGTGACATTAAATTAGAACATAATTTAATCATACATTATTATATTAAAGTAAAATCTACTGTCTTTCGTTAAACGAATTATGGTTACGTTGACTGTCATGTCGAAAACTGACATTTATTACGAAAGAAAATAACAGACAAATTGTAACTTTAAAGCTTTCAATTTATTATTCCAAGTAATTAGTATAATAATAATACTACTGGAAATAATATTTTGTTATCGTACATTAGTAGAACATATAATCCTTATGTCTCTTTCAGTAATTATATAAAATTCGAGGTATTTGTTGATAATTAAAATCATATTAAAGTATATTTGAAACGTTTTATCGCGACGACAATGGTTACAGAAATAAATGTGAATTTCTATGTAAATTTAGACGAAAATTGGGTTTGGCTTTCGCGTTTAGGGTTCAATAAAGCGAGCGGCCATTTTAGAATCGACTTTAAGGACCTCTGGCGTGGAAACTGAGAAACTTCAGCTATCCTTGTCTCCCCAACGTTTCTCTACACGAGAAAGACAAGGACAACAATTTCGTTGATCCAAAACTTCGAAACAACGAAACCTCACGCTTTTATTTTCAAAAATATCCTTCGTATATTTATACAGATACATACATATTTGCAATTCAACTCCTAAAACACTCTAAAAATTATATTTTAAGGTCCAAACTTAAGAAACATACTACCAAACATTTCAATTTCATCTTATGGCAATTTCAAGTTTTTGTACCGCAATTTTCTATTTTATAAGACGAGTATATACGTCGACTACCCCGGACAAGAATTTTTGACTGACGCGTGTATCATCAAACATTCAAATTTCATCTCATGTTAAATTTTTAATTTTTGCAGTATAATTTTCTATTTTACAAGACGAGTATATACGTCGACCACGCCGGACAAGAATTCTGTACTGACAGATATATCAATTTGAATTTCACCTTATTTAAAATTTTTAATTTTTGCAATATAATTTTCTATTTTACAAGACGAGTATACACGTCGATCCGGAACAGAGTTTTGGAGTGACGTGTATAGACGTCGCCGGCAGTTAACTGGTTAAAGCACATGCCAAAAACGGGAGCAATATAGCTTACCCGAGTGTAAGTCTGTGTGTGACGGTGTATTAATAACGACGGTGTGCGGGAGGTGGCCCGATTCATTGAAGACCAGTTATAGAATGATGCAGCCGGCCGCGTAACTACAATTTATTTTTTGGCTATTTTTAGCGGTTGGCGTAGCGCCACTATTTTCGGTTCTCTCAAATTTCTCACTCCATATTTGGGATTATGGATGACGGGACCCGCGGAGCGGTGTATCTTTACGACTACGCCCGTTGAGACACTTTCGTTGACTCTGCATCTCATGGTACACCCGGGTGCAATGTAGCCTTCTTTTGAGCAACCACCACGGCAGGGGAGGACAACCCCCTCTTACTCTTGATTTTCGGAGGATAGTGTAAAGAAATTTGACAGTTTCGAATTTTTCAATTTTTGGTTTCGGAGATATGTAACAATTTTTGAAGAAGCAGTTTTTAAAAATTTTGAATAGCATGGGTTATTAGATTTTGATCCTCATATTTTCAATCGTTGAATACAAAATTTCTAAATTCTCAAATTTGCCAGTTCTAAAATCCTTAGATCGACAAATTCCTAAATTTCCAAATTCACAAATGAACAGATTCTCAAATTTCTCAAATCCCCAATGCTCAAATTCTGAATTTCCTAGTTTCCCAAATTTCACAAATCCCAAATACTACATTCTGAATTTCCTAATTCCCCAAATCTCCAAATTCCTAATTTCACAAATTTTCAAATTCCTCATTTCCCAAATTTCCATGTTTCCCAAATTTCCTAAACTTTCTAAAATTTCTAAATTTCCTCAATTTCCCAAACGCCACATTGTGAATTTCCCAAATCCCCAAATTTCCAATTTCACAAATTTTCCAAATTCCTAATTTCACAAATTTCCTCAATTTTCCAAATTTTCCCAAATTCCCCCAAATTCTCACAAATTCACAATTTTCAAATTCCTAATTTCCCAAATTTTTTAACTTTCTCAAATTTCCCCAATTTCCCTAAATTTTTCCAAATTCCTCCAAATTCCCTCAAATTCACAAATTTCCAGAATTTCTCAAATATCACATATTCCCAAATTCCTATAACTGAATAATATGAATGTACTCTGTGAAAGGGTTGAGCCTGAATCAATGACACGGTATGATACATGACACCAGTCAATTGATTAATTTTAGTTGAAGTTCTTGATAAAACAGAAGTTAATGTATGAGGTTCAATAATAGGTTCTCTTCAACGTGCCAAAACATACAATATCCTAGATCTATGCTCGATCATGCGTGTAATTTGAAGTCAAATGTTGGCGATACCACTGACAGCTTTACTTTATTGTTTTAGTTAAACGGTTACGTCTACCAATGACATGTCATTATCATTTTGCTGAAATTAAATTTCCACCATGTCTTCTTTATAATATTTGTTAGCACCTTTTGTGTAAATTGTTGATTTTCGGTGAAAAGAAATGTTGATCATTTTCTTGATTTTGATGGATTTGTTATCGATGAATTAATGATTGACGAATTAATTAAGTCATCATTATTGAATTCATGATTAATGAATACAGCGTTAATGAGTTAACACTTTACGAAGTCATCGTTGACAATGAATTAATTCATCGTTAAATAATGAATAATTAATGAATTCATCTTTATTTATGAATTCGTTATAAGTCGATTATCAGTTAATGAAGTCATCGTTAATATGATAACGGTCATATTCATTCTCAGTTAATTAAGAATTATTGAATTAATGAGTTGACCTATGTTCTTTAATTTTCTCAAGGTAATATCAAATACAGTGCATTAATTATCATATTGAGCTAATATGGTAATTTTACATAAATCTATTAATCCTTTTAATTAATAAAATTCAACTACTATTAATTACTCTTATTATAGTATAAGATAAAATAATACAGTTTCACACAGACAAGATAAAACAATACAATTTCATTGGAAAATCATCATATTATATTATTTTTAAGATCACGTATTACATTATTATATTATATTGTATTAGTTTTAATTGCATTATATTATATTGTATTATATTATTTATTATATTTAATTATATTACATTGCTTTTAAGATCAGACCTTGACTTTTACCCGTTTTAAATCGTGTCGAATTAATTTTAATCTCATATGGAAATGAAAACCATCACATGTACATATGTATACATAATGCTGAAAGCTTATGTCTGCATTTTATACAAGTAAACTTAATTTCTTTTTTTACTCTTCTGTGTATTTTCTTGTCCATACATTGATGACCTACTCACTCAAGAACCATCTGTGTAAATTTTTATTATTATCAATATTACAATTATTATTAACATGTGCACACACAAAATCAGCTATGTAATCTTTCATTAGACAAAAGAAAACAAGTATATTAATATAAATTTTACGATAACTATATAAATAATTCCTAAATGACGTGAAACACGAAACACATCATTTTTAAATAAACAAATGATGTAAAATTCAAAATACATCATTTTTAAATAAACAATGATATGAGATTCGAAATACATCGTTTCTAAATAAATAATGACGTGAAACGCGAAATACTTCATTTTTAAATAAATAATTAGACGAAATTACAAAATATATCATTTCTAAATAAAATAATAACGTATCTTAAGAAAATGAAAATAATTAAAGATGTCTACGATGTAGTTAGTTTAGTAAGTAAGAGACTTACTACTAATGTAATGCATTAAATAATAAGAATATAACAATACATTGAAATGGCTACAAAGCTGCTGCGACATTAAATAAATAAATTAAAAAATAATTCCGAAATAAATAACAAGTAAAACAATACGCAAAAGACTGTTTAATATTGCAATTAAATTTTTGAGGAAGTTAAGGGTTGAAAAAGAATGCACTTAACTTGTTAGGTTATGTACAAACACATGAGATATAAGAAACTGTAAAGGGATTGTAAATAGACAATTTGTATCGTACTTATAGATTAAAATAGAGGACTGCATTTGAGTGATGCACAATCCATGTGATTACGGGCAACAAGTGGACGATGTTTAGAAAGGAGTGCCCGCACGCGGACGAGCATGTGTTCACTCTCAATTGGCAGCAGCGCAAGTAGGTTAAAAACGGTAAGTCAGCCACGATGCTCAGGAATATGTCAAGATGACACGATTAAAAAGGGAGAAATTCGGAGAAATTATGAGCAATTGTTATTTCTAATCCTAGGGAAACCTTGAAGTCGATTATCAACATATTTTACCGAGATTATTATCAAACTTATTATTATCAAATTTTGTACGCGTATGTGATCGGTGCAGTCGTATAAATACATAATATTTACTTCATAGATTTTCTAATATTAATATATCAGATTTTATTGTAATGTAGGTCGCAAGTAAACTTGACAATTTTTGTACTTTCAAATTTCTTACTAAATCCCCAAATTCATAAATTTATCTATTTTGGTTCGCTACATACCCTTTCTGTATTTAACAATTTTTTAATTTACAAATTTCGAAGTTTTCAACTCCTAACTTTTCAAATTTTCTCAACAAACTCCAGAATTACGAAATTACTAAATTTATGAAACAATGTTCCTAGATTTCTAAATATACGAGTTAACTTTATTTATACCAAAATCCTGAGATTTCTGTACACCTATATCTCTAAATTCCTAGATCTTCAAATTCCTAGGACCTCAAATTTCTATTTTACTATTTTACTATGTAATAATTATATAGATACATAATTATAAACTTCCTGCAGCATATTAGTATAAATTCTAGCAAAAACTCATTGCTTCTAACCCTCAAGAAAATGTTGTAGATTATTTTATATTAAAGATTACTTTATAGATTATCTTGCATTTTAGATTACGTTGTAGGTTATGTTATGTTAAAGATCATGTTGTAGGTTATGTTAGGTCAAAGAGTACGTTATAGGTTATGTTATATTAAACATCACGTTGTAGGTTATGTTAGGTTCAGTTCTGTAGTTTTTCAGGAAGTACATCTGGGATTATTTCATTTTAATCCTTTAATCGTCCAACTACTTAGGCCGGGTCAATCGTGACTCACTACGAAATGTGTACCAGAATGCTTCGACTAAAACTGAAGGGTCATTCTACTTCGATAGCCGAAAAATTAAGTTATTTATTCATAAATTTTTGCCTAACGAAGTAAATGTTTTCCAATATTTCATTATTGAACTATTTTCAACTGTTCAAATTTCTACATTTATAAATTTTTAAATCTGAAAGATTACAAATTTCTATATCTAGACAGTTGAAGTTCTTATATTTTATGATTTCTAGCTACTCAAATTTTCAAATTTCCAAATTCTTAAGGTTGTCTGAAATATTGGGAATATTTGAAAAATTAATATTTCTATAATCCTAGATTTATAAAATCGTAAACTTACATTTGAAAATTACTAAACTTGGAATCTTGAAAATTTGATATTTCTATATATCCATACTTCTATTATATATTTCTATATTTTTACTTCTATATTCCATATTTTTATATATTTCCATATTGTCCTATATGTATATTTGTATACTTGTGTATTTTCATATTTCCGTTCTTACATTATCAAATTTTCAAATATCTAAATTTCTCAATGTTTAAATCCTCAATTTGTCAAATTTCCAAATTACTAAATTTGAAAATTTCACAGATATTTGACACCTCTTCACACATTGCACAACGGTAAACCCAATTTCGAATGTCTCAAACTTTGTAAATATAAAAATTCAGTAATTCAAAGTATCCATATCTCCACATATTCAATTTCCTTTCCAAAATTTCATTTCCTAAAACGACAAATCAACTTTCCTTCTATGAATTACAAATGATACCCTAATCACAGTCCCTGTGCACACGGAGAGTTCACTCTCCTTAACGGAATCGTGAACTCTCAACCACTTGATCCACATCCTCCAACAAACCTCCCCAACCACCAATCACCCCCGTTACAAAGACGTCCAATTGGCACCCCTAAATCACAAAACGTCATCAGGTAATGAAATTTACCTGTCACGGGAAACTTGCTTTCTGGCAACATGAACGCTCTCTGCTTGCTCCGTATTCCTGTAAAACCTTCAGGACACCCTTCGATCCTCTCTCACTCGCGCTACAAGGCGTGTAACACACTCGAAACTGTTCGTGTATCACGCGACTGCTGCCACTTGTTGTCTCGTGCAACGTATGTCACTCGTATGGACCGGAAAAGCGTTGGAAAACGACGAGGCAGCAGAATGGAGACGGTGGTCGAAGGTGGACGGAGGGCACGTGTTCGCGGAACGAGGAGAAGGAAGAACGCGAAGAAAGAGGGGGATGCTGAAGAGAGAAAGAAGGAGCGTGTTGCGGTCCGTTTTGAGGCAGTTTTGGCACTGTTACCAGCACGGACGAGCAACCCCGAAGAGAGCGCCTCCACCTCCGCCACGAAGAAGACGAAGACGACGACAGCGACGGTGGCGAACAAGATGAACAGAGCTGCCCCTTAGAGGGAGAAGAGCGAGCGGAGGCGAGGGCGTATATTCTTGATTTGGGCGGATGGAAATCTGAGATTGCTCCATATCGGGCTGTGCGCCGTGACCGAGGAGGTGCGCTGTAATAGCAGACGTCTCAACCTCCTCTTCGCCCGACGCGTTTCGACGATTTTCCGTCTGCTGATTTCCTTACGATGAGTCGCTCTTCTCTTTTCGACGCTCTGGGGACACCCTAAGTTAATTGCGTTCATTTACGCTGCATACCTCTTTAGTAGCATTTTTATTTCTATGAAAACTCTCTTGTTTTAGACGATTTTTCTCTACTGTTTTAGTCGAAATTTCTATAAAAATTATATTGTTGGCTAAGTTGTTTTTATCGAAACTAGTCGATATTTATGGGAAAATTGTATTCTTTTAGATGATGTTTCTCTACTGTTGTAGTCGAATTTTCTATCAAAATTATATTGTTGGCTAAGATGTTTTTATCAAAACTAGTCGAAATTGCTGGGAAAACTGTATTCTTATCGATGATGTTTTTGTATAGTTTTAGTCAAAGTTTCTAACAAGACTAGTCCAAATTTTGGGTGAAAACTGTATTATTATAGAGGATGCTTCTCTACAGTTATAGTCGAAATTTCTATCAAAATTATATTATTGGCTAAGATGTTTTTACCGAAACTAGTCCAAATTTTGGGTGAAAACTGTATAATTATAGACGATGTTTCTCCACTATATTAATAAAAGTTTTTATTGAAACTATATTATTTTTGAAAAAAATGTTTCTACCAGAACCAGTCAAAGTTGCTTGATATGGGAGGATGGAAATCTGAGATTGCTCCATATTGGGCTGTGCGCCGTGACCGAGGAGGTGCACTATAATAGCAGACGTCTCAGTCTCTTCTTCGACACATTTGGACGATTTTCCGACTACAGATTTCCTTTCGAGGAGTCTTTCAATTCTTTCGAGATTTTGGAATAGTCTACGTTAATAGTGAAACTAACGATTTTTTTGACAAAGATGTACTGAAACTAGTCATTTGTATCACTTATTTTTAATGAAGATATTTTTGACAAAATCAATGAAAGTACCAAAATCATACTCTTTTTGACGAAAATTATATCTGAGCTAGTGTACATTTCATACCTGATTTTACATTTTTGTAATAAAATAAGTAATGTTATTAGGAATTTTATTATGAAATATAATATGAGATATTACTAAAATGTAAAATAAAATATTATTAAATGTAACGATAAAATGTTACTAATAACCTTCATAACAAAATGTTATATTACTAAAATGTAAAATAAAATATTAGTAAATATAATAAAATATTACTAACATTCGTAACAAAGTATTACTAACATGTTAAAAATTAAAAAAATGTTGAATAATAAAATATTATCAAATATTACTAATAAGATTCGTAACAAAACATTTGCTTATGCTTATTTTTCAATTTTGAACAAGTAATTTACATTTAAGCTATTTTTCAACAGCGAACAAGTAATTTACACCTCGTGCTTGCAATATTTCCCTTCTGTAAACGTGACTCACATTTCGAGCACGCCTATAAAATCGCAAAACGTAAAGCCCGCGAATGCAAAACGAGAATTGAGACAGTGAAGGAGTTACGTTAGAGTTACACAATATCAGGAGAACAAGAAATTTGAAGTGGTCGTTGAAAAACGTTGGAACATGTATCGCGTCGAAGAAGCAAATCCACAAATACCGAGAAACATTGTAACACTTTTTTGGCTTGGTTGTAAAATCTCGGCAGCGAGAAACCGGATAAATTAGAGCGAAAAATCGACCATGTTGAGTGTTGCCAACAAATCAGCCATGCTGAGCGTCACCGTGACACACGGTTTTGCCTATGTGGGGTAGATGTGTTTACGAAATGAACGGGAATCGAAAATAGTAGCCCCGAAAACTCGAATATATCTGGAAACCTTATACCATTACTGCCTATAAAACCGAAATAACACCGAGCGAAAATAATATCTGATTCTTCGTTCAACGTTCACCGTTATTCTGCTTCGTTTAGAATAATTGTCTAAAGATTTCATAGAAATCAAGCTGGATATGTTTTCATCATACACGTCAAATTAGAACTATGTCTCGTGTTTGGAAATAGTTAAAAAAGAAATTGACAAAATTGACAAAAATTAATTTTTCAATATGTACTATTAAACTACTCAAGAGGCACAAGTTTGATTCTACTGAGCCGCAGGTTGTCGACCTGCTCTACATGCTTCAACGTACAATTTTTCACCCACTTGTCTGACAAAGAAAAGTTTAGAACAAGAGTTTCAACACGATACATGTTATAAAATTGTTCATAGTATATAAAAGTTTGAAAATTGTTTATGGTTTAAGTTGCAATTAGTAAGCAATTCCTGTCTCATTTTGTAATTAAATTCAATAAACTCAAGATTCTTTCCCATACAATTCAGTATATTGTTTTAAGTAGGTAATAAATGACGCACGTGGTGCGTGGTCGGTTTTGAATACATTAAAACTTACAATTAGAGTCATATAATCGTGGAAATTGTGTCTTTGAATGCGTGGAATCTATTATGCAAATGAGTATACCAACATCGTGGGAAACGGTAATCAGAAACGAACCTGCTACTGTATCTAATAAGAGATTGTATCGATTAGGTGATATAGGTTATCGATAAATTATTTTTTTCTTTTTTTTCTTTTCTCTTCAAGTTGATATTCGAAAACAGCTGCCACCCACACTATTCGAATAGCGAGCGTAGGAGAATGCGACTTGTTGCTGATATTCTAATGTGATCAGCGTTGTAAGAAATTGTGAATGAAGTTTTGTGTACGCTCTCCGCGAATGTGATTAATGTATGAAACGCTTTACCTGTAATTCTTGAATGAAAATATAGTGAAAATGTACGTGAAATAACGTGAACGAGAGTGTATGTGTTGTACATTAAAAATTCACATTTTTTAAAAGTTGCAAATTTAACATTTTTTAAACTTAATGAATATTCAGGTAATTTAAAATATTATTTCCAAATTTCTAAACTGTTTTTTTGGTATATTTTCAAATTCTCAAATTATCTTTACTAATTTTTAAAGATTCAGATTTCCAAATTTTTTAATTTTTAAAATTCTATACTATCAGGTTTTCAATTCATAAATTCAATAAAATTTGAAGTTTCTAAACTCTCAAGTTTTTATATTTTTCAGTCCTGAAATTCTCAAATTTCTAAATTATCAAGTTTCAACACTTTCAAGTTTTCATATTTTAAAATTTCTAAATTCTCTAATACCCCAATTTCCCTAATTCCTCAAACACTCAAATTTCCAACCCCGAATTTCCCAAATCCCTAAATTCTTAAATTTCCAATTCACCAAACTCTTGAAATCCAATCTCCCGATTCCCAAATTCCTAAAATCTCAAATTCCAAATTAAATTTCCAAAATCAAAACTTTCCAATTCCTCAAACCCTCAAAACTTCTAATCCTAAAATGGCATCTGTTACAGTCCCCGGCCATCGAATTAGGACCACGTACAAAAATTTCACTTTTATGACTACAATTATGTCATATATGGAAAATTGTCTTAGGTCATGCAAAATTATTACTAAATACATTGATAACTATACATAGCAATTTGTTACTATCGCGATAATAAATTGTGTGATGAGTGATTAAGGGCAGTGCGTTTACGTTAGGCTCGAGTATCGATAGCGCGTCAGGTGAAATTTGAATGCCACAGAAAATGTCTGCCTACTCAAAAGACTAGTTTACAACTCTCCAACATTATCTGAGTTGAAAAGAATGACAGATATTTGTGAAAATAATGAAGATATAAAGCATATGATTACAGAGCATGCCGGAAGCTGTGACCAAAGCAAAGGGTGGAAATACAAGATATTAACATGTGTTAATGTTATGTACAGTAGTATGTTAGTAGCTAATAAATATCATCACAATTTGAACAGGCCTTTTAATTCTACGTCAAACATGAAAAATGCTGAAAATTTATAGTGGTCCTAATTCGATGACCAGGGACCTCAGGCGCCAGTTCCTGGGTAGACTACAGTTATCAGTGATCCCGATCGAAGCTACTGTCGATAGATAAACGCGAAACCGTTGAAACGACGATACGTGGAGAGATAAGGCGACTTTGTTCGATATGGCGGAGGCGTACATTATATCCCGTATAGGTTATGCCAGCCCGCCTACTTGTTCGACGTGTCCCAATACCTGGCAGCGATATGTCAACAGCTACTTTCCACTTCGTGTCCTGGCACCAGCTTTTATCGCCGACTACTCTCGGCTATGGCGACAGCCACGCAGCCTAAGTACAACAAGCTGACAAGCTGCCATTTTAACGTACGATTACGCTTTTTAATGCCCGCTCGAGCGGAAAAAAGGCAAATCATTGTCGCGCGATCGAACCTGTTCGATAAGCTGATTTTACCATTTAGTCGACGAATTAACGTACTCGTCTTTAATCAGCGGTTTTATCGATGTATTTAGCATGATGATGGGATTATCTACGTGTGGGATACGTGCTGCGATGCAGTGAAAAAGAAATTTCAGAATTTGAGAATTGGGGCATTTGGAAATTTGGAATCTGGGAAATTTCGAAATTTTAGACATCTCTTGTATTTTAGGAAAATTGGGAATTTGAAGTTTTGTATTTTGGGAAGTTTTAGAGTATGAAAATTTGGAATTTAGAAAATTGAAAAATTTGGAAATTTGTTATATGGAAAATTGAAGAGTATGAAAGTTTGGGAATTTGAGAGATTCAAATGACTTGAGAAATATACGAATTTTTTAACCTGGGAAAATAATTTGGAAATATGGATTCAAAAGCCTTTAAAAGAGTTATTGTTTACTAAGTTCAAAAATCTTGGAATTCGTCGAAACGTAAAAAATTTCAGAATGAGGAATTTACAAAACTTCAGAATTTGAAAATATGAGGAACTATTACTAAAGTAATATACAAGTAATAAGTAAAAGTAATGAAAAAAATGTTCAAGTCTGTATATTCATAAAATCCCCCAAATTATCCACACTAATTTTCGCGCAAACAAAACCTACAATAAAATCCACACATTCCCCTAATTCCACATCCTTAAATAACACAAAAATCCTTAAACCATCAGCAAATTACTGGTACATACATCGTCGATTGTAACCCGTTTGAAAATTTATGTACACTTATCGAAAACGCGCACATAATGAATCGATTTTATTTAAACGGCTAGTAAATTGCATGCAAATTTCTCTGATCAGTAGAATGTCTCCGCGATGAGCAGACACTGGTTGTACCATCTTCTGGAACAGCTTTTTTCGTGGAACAAATTAATTATTATGGTCCACAGGAGGATTAAGTATCATGGGAGGTGTTGTACGACGCCATAACCCATCGTAATTTTTTCTTGGTTCCTTATTCTCTTTATGTTAACACTTCCATGTGCAGGCAGGTGTTAACGCTTTACGATCCAATCCAATTTACGGGTCGAATCCAACTTAATTGGAACTGATGCGACGAGCATTATACCGAGCCTTCTAAGGAAATAAGAATATTGTGTCGCTGAGAATTTTAATTTATTGTGAGAACGTTTATTTTCGTGTTACTCTTATCCTTTTGAAAAATTACGTGTGGTATCTCGTAAGTTATTAACAGTATCGGATAATATATTAGAGCTTGATGAACGGATACGGTTTTGGAGGATAATAAATGCTTGAAACGGTTTTTAAATTTTATTCAATTTGTTAATGCTCTCTTTTTCTTTAATAAATGAGATACTTGATCTCGAAGGTTATTAAACAGAGTCGAGCACGAATTTTCATTTATTATAACAAAGAATGGTTTTGATTTTTATAATATTATAGTACATGATTTTGGTGGACATTTTGAATGTCCATATTGATATTGAAATTTTGTAAACATGATAATTTGTTGATATACAATAATGTACATATTAAAATATTTCTAATATTTTCCAAAAAATGTCAATATCCAAATTACCATATTTCGATTTATAATAAAATTGATTGTAGATAAATAATAATTTCCAGTTCGATCTACAGAAATCTAAGAAACCGATCGTAGACCATCAATTTTCTTCCACAAAGAATGGACTAGAAATGATAATTTCCATAGCGTGAATAACACGTCGTATTTTCTCCGCGTCGTACAAGGCTCATTATACAAGAAAGAAAAAAATCGAATATCATGCATCTAGCTAGTATATTATGGTTAGGTACATACAACGCACCGACACAGTAAATTATTACCGGTACAAGAGAATATTTCTTCGTTTTGACACAGGAAACAGATGCCGATTTCCATCAAAAGAGAATACAGCTTTCACTTTGCGACGCGATTTTTCTACTTTCTTCCACGGTTTATTTATCTCTGTTCTTTCGCGTAACACATAACGTTTGCAACACGGTGCGATTTTTCAAACGAGCACAACGGGATTTCGGTGAATTCGATGAGTCAGAAATGAAAACAATGGCACACAAGATTTGAAGGTGAGATCGGTTCGATGGACGATCGATATTTTTTAGGTGGATAAGAGAGATTTGAAATGTTGATTAGAGATATAAAATTGTAAGAGATTTAATGTGCATTGGAAGACATTTTTTATGTGGCCCGGGAAAATATATGGGTTTATGGAAATTTGGAAACTTGAGGACTAGGGGAGAAATTGAAGAAATTAGGGATTTTGAAATTCATGATATTTGGAGATTAGATTTTGAAATTGAAGAAATTTGGAGATTAAGGGATTTTGGAATTTGGAGATTTTTAAATTTAACAAAAATTTGGGAAATTGGATATTTTGGAATTTATAGAACTGAAACTGTAAAAATGAACAAATTTCAGAATTCTAAAACTCAAGCTCTCCTAAGATGAGAAACTTAAAAATTTGAAGATCTAAATACCCAAAACTCCGAAAATATAATTCTACATTTCAAATTTCCCTAAATTTCCAAATTTGAAAATCCAAAAGTACAAAAATTCGAAAATTACAGAATTCTGAACTGGCCTTTAAAAAAATTGAAAATTACAGAATTCTGAACCATAATCCTTCAAAATCTAAAAACCTCGAAAACTACAGAATTGTAAAAACCCTTCAAAAACTAAAAAAAAATAAAAAATTACAAAATTCTAAACTATAGCCTATCGAGAACAAAAAAGCTGAAAAAACAGTAGACACTAAAATTCGGCAACTCGCTTGCACTTTTCGTGACCCATTAAAAAAAATGTCTAAATCCGCCTTGAGGAATACCAAAGAGGAGAAAACGAGTGTTTCCCGTACACAGACGATGCTTTACAGTTAGGCCAATTGGATCGCCCACACACCGTAGAAATCTGTGAAAGGAATATCGAGTCACAACTACCAATACCGTTAAATTGCTCGTAGCTTTTCCTGCGAGAAACTATTCAAGGCGTACCGCTTTTAATTTGGCAATGACGCAACTCGAACACGTTCTGATATGTACTTCGTGTAGGCGTTTTCTATTACGCGTGTTAAACTAACACCATGTTTGGCGATCACTATCGCCTTAACACGTTGACTAGCACCATGAGAATAGCCATGTAGACGGACACGTTATAATTACAATTATCGATCGTTTTATTTTTTAACGCGTTGCAGTGAAAGTATCTGTATTTGTAATACAAATCATAGTAATTTTATATTTTTATATGAATTATATTGTATGTACATTCTTATGTTCGCATGTTCCAATAGAATATGAACCTGTTAAAAATAAAATTGAAAACACTTGTATAAATTACTTGGAACTATGGAAAATAAATATAATATTATGAAAATATATGGTGAGATTTGGTAAAACTGAAAATACTAAATAATGCAGTTTCACTTGCTTGAGTATAACAGTCTATGTGTTAATAATTATATCAACAAATAATTTCTAAAATATTGCACTTGATATTCCCTCAGAAAGCTAGAACATACAATATCCCATAAGAAAGCAATCTAAAAATGACAGTTTTGAAAGGACCACATTCTTGCTGGGATAATGAGATCATTTAGGTAGCTTACATCAGAGAACTACTAAAGGAGCAATATTATTTCGTCATTCGCATGATTTCAATTTTAATCGAAGCTTATTATACCATCAGCGAAAGAAACAGTCCTCGGAGCGGTGTTTTCGCATAAGAGATCAGCGGTGGTAACGATCTCCCTGAAAGAAGCCAGGCAAAAAGCGTCCCGACGAACGAAGGTGGCGCATATACCGGTCGGTGTCACTTGCACAAGTCCTCGTCAGGAACTTTGATTGGACGATCGAGAAACGCCGGTTGTAAAAGTTTTCCTGGCTGGTATGTCCGAATGTAAATATCGAGCGAGCGGATAAAGGAGGACAAGAAGAGGGAGAAACGAAAAGGGAGAGATCGAAGCAAAATGGTCCGCTATTATTTCGAACGTTGCAATCTGTCTTCTGGATGCATGGGCAATAGTGGCCGCCAGGTAAAACCCGTGGATCGCGATTGGCAGCTCACTCGATGTGGAAATTCTCCCACCCTTGTTCACCATGCCCACCTTCCTTGGGTTCCTCTCGATCGTGTCCCTGCCATTCTAAAGAGGCGAACGATCGTTGGCAGATACTGCGAACCCTCCTTCCGATCGCCATACTCGCTAATTCCAGAAAATATGGCTGTGGACGTGCATGCTACAACAGTTCTATTCGCTTTGGATCGAGACACGTGTGGAAAGTTCACTATTTTAATATCTAAATTATCGCGTGCTCAAAATTCTCATTACTACTTTTCCAAAATTTTATGGTCTGAATTACCATACTTTTAAAATTATAATACGTGAGTATAAAACTAACTTGAATATAAAACTTCAAAGAACTCGAGTATCATACTTAATCGTAGACCTTAATAATAAAACTTGAGTATTAATTTAATATTTAATAAAACTTCATCTTAAAACTTAATTATAAAACTGAATCATAGAAGTGAGGTATTTAACTTAATACTTCATCAAAGAACTTAAAACAGAACTATGTAAATTAATACTATAGAAATTAATTATAAATATTTTCAACTATATCAAACGTACTAAAACGACGCACATTACACTATATCAAAGTCCATTAATTGCGCGGCAAATTTGAATTGCAATGGAGCGTCTGCCCAGAATGGTAAGCTCGGACAATTCATAAAGTACGTCTGTAATACAACAACTTTAATGTCCGTAACGATGCCGAGAAGAAAAACGCCATGTCTCGTGGTCGAACCGCAACGAGTTTTCCACGGAATTCATTGGGAAGACGCGTAACGAGGCGATTAAGAAAACGCTCGTCTCGTAAACGCGCATTGTTTCGCGCAAAAAACAGCCACACGAAGATCGTACGGGCGTTTTACAGCGAACCGCGCGCTAGATTTTATATTTAGGAAGCCACCGTGTAACTCTAGAACTACTGAATTAGGTTAGAACGAAAATACTGGCACCCACGCACGCCATTTTCGCGTCCCTACGCGTTGTTGGCGTTTCTTTGTCGCTAAATTCTTGTAATTTCTTTTCCGATACATCTTGGAATACTCGACGCTTGAAAACGATCATCGTTACAAATTAAATCTAGTTTTTATTACTCACGAGTGATGTATTAAAGGAAAACATTGTGATGTATATCAAATTTAATTGAGATATTAAAAGAAAAAAATATTAATTATGAAATATATTGTAATTGTTTGGTTGTTTTATGAAAATGGTAGTAATATACGGGATGAGAGTAGAAGATTAAAGAGACAATTTTTTGTTAAAAATATTATTAAATATATCCTTCAAGCAATCACTATTATTACTATACGATGATATTCATTACGTGAATCTTTTAATGGCGACAATATAGTGGTTTTAAATAAGCTCTTAGTGTCAGGTTATTGTAAAAAAAAAAATATATTAGTAAAATCTTGTAAAATGGTAAAATAATTAAAACTACTCGATTTATAAGATAACACATTGATAATAATAAGTGTAAACAATTATCTGCTTTCAACGATATTATTTCTTTTCGAATCATATTTTCCCACTATTAGTCACTAGAAAGACCTAGGACTTTTTCAGTTAGATCATATGTAGACCACTTTCTCTAATATCAGAATGATTTCATTGCTTCGAGAATTGATTTCTGCAACTGACGCACCGAAATGTTTCCGCTTCTGAGTATATTTCAGCCTTTTTTTTTTAGAATCGCGTGTGTATTTTTCCGAATCACGTAACAATCCCTGCGTTTTTCTTAAAATATACAGAAGCCGCAAAGGTGATCTTTAAAAAACACAAGAAATACTGTTCGGGTAATGGATATCGTTCGAGAAAACGTTTTCTGTAAACGATTATATGTAATAATAGGAAAGAAGATATGTTTTGAGAATGGTATCAACAATCTGATTTGCATGCATCAAAGCTATTTAAAGAATCAGGGAGAGTTTATATTAAAAAATCTATTTGTTAAAATTTTTTAATTTATTACTGTACTAATATTGATATTAATTAGTTATTAGAGTGTTATCAAAACAATGGGACAATCAGGCGAATTTGTGTAAAAAAATATACTAAAAATGTACAGTGGTTTTTCGTGTGTCATTTTATTTTGGAATCAATCGAATTTAAAATTTGGAAACTTGAGAATTCGAAAATTTGTAGATTTACGAATTTGATAATTTACAACCATGAGTAATAAATTTGAACAATTGAAACATTTTTAAATTCAATTATTTAGACAAATGAGAAACTTGAAAATTTAAAAATCCGAACAATTGGGAAACTGAAAAATTACAAAATTTGAAGAGTATAGAAACTTGAAAAATTATCTCAACAACTTAGAACAGTGAAAACTTCTTTTAGCCAAAACCAAAAACAAGTAGAAAAAAAATTTGATCGAAAAGCACGATTACTTCTAAACGTACAAAATATTTAAGAAAAGCACCAACCACATCTAACAAATGTCCGAAATTGCAGTTATAAAGAATTATTTAAATATCCAATTCCAAGTACCTCGTTAAAGGAACATTACAAAACGTCTTTCCGACTAAACACAAGAAATCGATTTGATTTATGCCGCATTCTGCACGTCCGCGAAAAAAACTGAAAATCGAGGTGCATCGCCATAAAAGGCGTTCACGAAATACTTTGAAGCCGCTACGAATATAAAACTATCTTCGCCGAGGTAATTACACGGCGATCTCTGCATTGATAAGCAAATGAGATCGGTGGGACGAGTTCTCTTAATTAAAAATGATGGAGCGAAGTTTTCGAGACAGGTCCCGAGATAAATATGTGTACGTGCCAATGGCATCGATCACTGGCGATCGTAAATGGCCATCTCGTTGGCTGTATCTCATTATTCTCGATCCGTAACAAGGTTTTACCTATGCAAACTGTTGCCCCATGTTAAAAGAAAGGCCGCAATTAGAAGTGGGCTAAGGGGGACTACCGTGCCATTAATCAAACCCAAACAGGAACGATTTAAGATGCAGCTACAATTACGAGCACAAGTGAGTTTAATCATTTAGATTTTTTTTTTTTTTTTAGAACATTATTTATATTTGTAATCGGTTAGAGAGGTTATATCAATGATTTATTCGATGAATTTTTCGGTGGACATCAATAGCAAATTAATTATTGGAAAATTTGAGTAATTTGGGTAATTTGGAACATGGTGAATTTGAAGTATAGGGAATTTGGAACATGGTGAATTTGAAGTATAGGGAATTTGGAACATGGTGAATTTTAAGTATAGGGAATTCGGAACATGGTGAATTTGGAATTTGGAAATTTGGGGAATTTGGAATTTGGGGAATTTAGAATTTGGGAAATTTGGAATTTGGGGAATATGGAATTTGAAGAATTTAGGATTTGGGGAATTTGGGAAATCTTGGGATTTTGAGATTTGAGAAATTCGTAAATTTGGATAATTTGGGGAACTAGGAAAATTTGGGAGATTTGGGGCATTTAAATATTTGTGGAATTTAAAAATCTAGCAATTCAAAATTAAAGAACTTTATATTCAATAAATTAAAAAATTTAATTATTTAGTTGCAATAATTTGTATAAGATTTGATAACTAATTGCAAAATTGGGAATATAGGAATTTAGATATTTATATTTTCGAACTTCAAAACAGAATCTCAAGAATCAAAATTGATAACTACTGTTACCTCATGCTTCACAATCACCAGTTTCTACGTTCGACTACCTAAAATTATACTTCCTATAATTTCAAGCTATACCATCAACGAATGTTCCTAAAAAACATCTCGATCCTTTCATTCCCTTGTTCTTTCCTCGCGCGATCCATTATTTCACCGTAACCTTGCGTCGGAACAGGAATTTCGTTTTATATTACGAGCCTACTGAACACTGACTAATGAGACGTCGTAACAAGTTCGCCCACCCGTGGCCAATTCGTCCTCGTCGTCGATCGTTCTACATCGTCTGAACGTTGAGCATTGTTTCGGCACGAAATGTCGAAAAGACAGGCCCCGATTGCGTAAAGATGTTTTCTTTTTTCGTAGAAACCGTGGCCCGAGGTGACGAAATCGTTCCTTCTCTCACGCCAATCTGCTAAACTCGCCTATTCTATTTACAGGATGACCACACCTGTCTCGAATGTATTTTCAGTTTTCGACGTAGCTTGTCTATGATCACGTAGACCAGACCGACAGTTCTACTTCTTACCATTGGTGAATCAATTTCTACCGATTTTAGAAAAATCATTAATCCATAGAAATTATCTCTTTGACTAAGCGCACCGGTCTGTAATACACTTTGAGATTAAAAATACACAAATGATTAAACGTACTTGAATATACCACATTGATTGTCCTCTTACTAAATCGCCGTTTTCAATAACAAAATTTTAATAAGTAGAACTATTAAATATAAATCAAATATGAAAGTATCTGGTATATGATAAATACAGAGCGTATCAACTTTTGGATACTATAGTGCTAGGACCTTTTACTATATCGCCGCCTTCAGTAACAAAATTTCAATCGCAGAAACTATTAACTATAAATCAAGTATGAAGATATTTGTTACATGATAGATACAATGCATACTAATTCTGAAATGTTATAATGATAGGACCTTTTGATATATCGCCGTTTTCAATAACAAAATTTCAAAAAGAAAATTTGGTAAATACATATAAAATATGAAAATACCTAGTATATGATAAATGCAGTGCAAATTAATTCTAGAATGCTATAGTGGTAAGACCTTTCACTATATCGCCGTTTTCAATAACAAAATTTTAATAAGAAAGTACTAAATACAAATTAAAAAGGAAAGTATTTGTTACATGATGCAATGCATTAATTCTAAGATGCTACAATGGTAAAACCTTTCACTATATCGCCATTTTCAATAAGGGAAAAAAGTAAATTATTATATCACAAACGAATTTAGAAAGCTGTAATTTTATGATACATAAAAATAATTTTGATGAAATAAGTTCAATTGTGCAGTCATTTTTGAAACAACTCGTATAAATTTCTACTGTTACGTAGTTACTCCCGCAACGATTAACAACCATTTATTGACCCTGCTGTTACTCCCACGTGGCTTTCAACTATTCCAAGATGACACGCGATGATTAACGGCACGGCTGGCTTTATTTAATAACGCTCTACGTAGAAAAGCTGCACAACAGATGGAAGATATCGGGTAGTTGTGGCCATTTAGAATCCGGATATTCCACAGATAGTCATGGCCAGGTTGCATCGTTTCTGCGTTGTTCTCCCAAAACCAGATACTTGCCAAGTAACGCGAGGTGTACATTCTGGTGCAACATTAGTATTCCTTCAGAAAAGGACTTATAGGTAAACTCGACTATTTTCAAACTCCTTAATTATCATGCACCTATACAAATTTCTGTATGTACACATTTTGAAACTGTCGAATTTTCAAATTGTTTAATTCTTGAATTTTTTAAACAATTAAATCCTTAAAGTACCTTATCTCAATATCCCTAGATCTCCCAATTCGTAGATTTCTAAATATCCGAATTCTTCAATTATCCATCACAAAATCCCTAAATCCCTATTTCCAAAATTAATAGTCCATAATCCCAAAATCTTAAAATTCCTAGATCCCAACAGTCATAGGATCAAATATCCCTAGACACCAATATACCTAAGTCCCAATATCCATAGATCCCAACAATCCTAGGACCAAATATCCCTAGACCCTGGTATACCTAAGTCCGAATATCCCTAGATCCTAATACCCATAGTTTACAATATCCTTAGATCCCAATATCCCTAGATTATAATATCTCTAGGTCCAAATACCTCTAGATCCCTAGATCCTAACACCCCTAGATCCCAATATCCCCAGATCTCAATATCCCTAGATCCCAACACCTCGATCCCAACACCCCTAGATCCCAATATCCCCAGATCCCAATATCCCTCGATCCCAATATCCCTAGATTCTAACATTCCTAGATCAAAATATCCCTAGATCCTAATACCCCAATGCTCAAATCTTCCTAAAAATTAATGAGTGAAAAGCTAGTTCTCCTCTTAATTATCACATTACCCCTAGAGAAGTATAAATAAGGAATTTTCCCAGATTTGCACTTGGCTGTACGTAATCCAATATAGAAGTATCCAGTTTGAATGATTGTGGCACGAATCTTATCAGAGTTTGCTCGACATCTCTGTATTCCGTGTTTGCATTTCATTTTACCTTCCATTTTCTTTTTAACTGTCATCTTAGAGTATCAGAAACTTTCTCCTGTCCGACGTTTACGAATTTCGCGAGACCGTTTGTTTGCCAATCCGTTACAGTATCTTCCTGTACAATCTATTTATTAATTAAGATGCACATTCGTGTCAAAATACGAAACACCCTTAATACGCCACGTAAAGCGACGCCACTGAAATTTCTTCGACGGTTCTGACGTTGTTTGCTTCTGACTGCAGATAAGCGATTGAATGATCGATGGGGTTCAATAAAGAATTGGGATTATTTAAAGTATCGTGTTTGTGCATATTCAACTTTGCAAATTTTCACGTTTGAAGGTATGAGAATTTGGGAGTGGAAGGTGAAAGATAGGAAATTTTGAAGATTGAAGTTAAGTTAAATTTATCAATTTTTCAAGTTTCACAAATTACCCCTATCTCTCAGATTTTTCCAGTTTACTGAGATTTCCCAAATCTCACGTCTCTGAAATCTCTCGAATTTCTCAAGTTTCTCAAACAACATTCCCAAATTCCCATACTTGCAAGTCTCCATATTTTCACACTGAAATACCAAACTCCTCTTGCAAAATCGACAAAACCATTCCTGTCTACCCTACTAATTTACCCTAACTACAAGTTGTACACGATTCTTGATCGAAAGCACACAACCGATTTCCCGTTTCTTGAGATTACGGTTTCGATACGTTCCAACCGAACGACAGGCTCGAAGTTTCCAAAGAAGAGACCCGTCCGATACTTAAAGTCCGATATATAACAAACTTCTTTGCCGATGGAAACACGCGTCGGTTGATCGCGAAAGAAACCAGGAATGTTTACGAGGTTCAGCAACGCCGGTGTGCGTCTCTTCTAGGAATGCACGAGAGCGATTTTCCCGTGGACGATCTTATTTGTAGAGCTGGCTATTATCTTCGAAAAACGCGGCTGAATAATGTCCCGATGGTTGACGGTGTGCTGTTGGCTGCTGGAATACGATGTTTGATGAATGAAGCCGAAGAAGCAACCAGACGAACGGGCTCTGGCTGACTTCCTCTCAATGGGACGAGTCCGTCGCTCGTCCTTTTTTAAAGCTCCATCCCGCGTCGTTAGCCTCTGATAATTCGTTCGCTCGTTTTCTCCATATATGGCTGGCCAACGAATCGAGTCACCCAGTATTTTTATTCTTCTCTTTGCCATCACCTCGATGCCTTCGCTGCCCCTTTTTTCTTTCGTCGCGTACCAAAAGTCTTCCCGACACACGATACTCCGTCCGCCGTAATTTGAGACTTTGGAAGATTACTGTTTTCGGTATTTTAAGGTTATTTGGACATTTTTTGGCGTTTTAATTGGTATTTGGTACGTGGGTAAGTCTCAGAGCATTTGATAAGCAGAAGAGAATCATGAGATCATGGAATTGTTAAATGTGCAATTTGGAAATTTGGGAGACTGAGAATTTGGGAATGGAAATTTGAGTGTTTGAGTATTTTTAAAATTTGGAGAAATTTGAGAATTTTTAGAAGATTGAGAAGTTTGAGACATATTTTTAATTTTGACAATTTTTAAAAATTTGAGTATTTTGAGAAGTTGGAAACATTTGTTTTATTTGAAAAATTTTTGTATTTTGACTTTGAGAAATTTGAGAAGTTTGAGAAACTTGGGAGGTTTAATAATTTTGAAGAATTTCAGTAATTAGAGAAGTCTGAGAATTTTGAGAAATTTGTTTATTTTGATATTTTTGAGAAATTTAATAAATTTGAGAAATGTGAGAAATGTAAGAAGTTTGAGATGTTTGAAAAAAACAAGAAGATCGAGTTTGAGAAATTTAATATTTTTGAAAAATTCGAGTAATTCGAGAAATTCCAGAATTTTGAGTAGTTTGTCTTCGTTTTTTTACAATTTTGAGAAATTTAATAAATTTGAGAAGTTTAAGAAGTTGAACAAAATTGGGAAAGAGAATATGAAAGCTATCAAATCTTTCTAAAAACAACTCTGAAGTCCATCATTTTGATGGATTTGGTTGTTCGAATGTTAAACATATTCCCGACGGAGACTTTACGAGACACTCGGACTTTACCGTTTGAACGGCTCTATCGCATGAACGATCGTGAATCGTAGATCGTCCCGAGTTTCCAATAACCCAACCACTCGAACTCGAACCATCGAATCGTCTGTAATTCCACCCACGTGCATGGTTTGTCCCATGGTCCATTCATCAAACCGCGCGAGTACTTAAGTTTCGCTCGTAACCGAGGAAAGATAGACGCGTTTCAGTCCCCACGTGGAAACGAACTTATATGAATACGTACACGAAGGCTGCACATAAGCAGCCCTTATTCCTTATAAGACAAGCCTTCCTCTACCAGTCGTTCCGTCGAGAAAGAAAGGTCGAGATAGCAGCTCGATATAAAACGATCCGACCCAGCATTCATTTATTCCCTCTCGAACACTCTATATACAGGGTGTTCATAGATTTACTGCCAAGCGTTTTTTCTAAAAACAAGAAATTTAAAAAAAAAGTTTTGATATACTTTCGTGGAAACACGAGGAGATATGAGTTTATTTTAACAGGGGGCAAGTCGAAATTTGGGAATTTAAGAATTTGAAATTTGAGTATATTGACCAATTTATGTAAGCTGAGAAATTTGAGAAATTTAAGAATTTTTAGGAGCTTGAGCAATTTGAGTAATCGAAAAATTTGACAAGTTTGCACTACAAAGTTGCAGTGTTCTTTTTCAGTGGAATTCTCGAGTAGCGAAACTTCCCTTGTAAGTTATTCAAAGATAATCCGTTTTATGCGTAAGCGATAAATATCAGTGGTTAAAGTGTCCAATCTGATTTTGCAAACAATTGAACGAAACGCTCGAAAAGAATCACTCTGTACGTGCGTGTAGAGGAACGCACACACGCTTATCTTTAGCGTCACAAGGCACAACGATTTTATCTGACCGCATGATCGAGCCTTGATTTACGGCTCCCTACCTTTCGATTGTCACTGCTGAAGAACTCCGTTTGTCACGCGGCTATTTCCATAGGGAAGATACTGGTAACAGACAGTGATTCGTGACAGAGGTCGCACCACCATCGATCCCTCGAGTTTCAGAGGTGAATTTTAATTGTACGAATCGTACGCGACGATTTATTGGATTAACAGATTGCGGTTCACGGACATTGTCGAATGAATAGGGATAGAATGAACAGAGTCTTTGAAAATATCTTAATCTTAATTATACAGATAGTTGTATAAAAATAGAACCTTTCGAGGAAAGATATTATTAAATTCCCAAACTCAAATTTCAAATTATTTTAATTTTCCATTAATTTTCCTCATTTCCTTGATTTCTATAATTTCCTATTATTTTCCCAATTTTCCTAATTTCCTTAATTTCATTCATTTTCGCAGTTTTCCAAATTTTCCTCATTTTCCTAATTGTCATAATTTTCATAATTTGTATAATTTTCCTCATTTTCATAGTTTCCATAATTTCCTTAATTTCTTTAATTTCCCCAATTTTCCTAATTTTTCCCATTTTCATAATTTCCTTGACTTCCTTAATTTCCCTCATTTTCCCAATTTTCATAATTTCCTTGATTTTCTTAATTTCCCTAATTTTCATAATTCTCATAATTTGTTTAATTTGCTTAATTTCCATAATTTTCCTAGTGTTCCTAATTTTCCAATTTTTCTAGTTTCCCTAATCTCCAATCTTAAAAACTTCAACTGTCAACATTCTCAAATTGCCAAATTTTTTAATTCTTGTATCTCAAATTTCCCAATCCCGAAATTGTCAAATTCCCAAATTTGCGAATTCCAAAATATTTGCAAACTTTTTGAATGCTCAATTTCCCACATATCCCAACTTATCTAAATTACCAAACATCCAACCTTCATAATTAGTAAATAACCCTATCCGGCCATATAACAAGAACCTGTTGCACTCAAAATCCAAAGACTAACATCCGCAAGTTCCAATAAATAGAAAACAAAACATAATATTCTAAGAACATCGATGTACTCGAAATCGTAAAGCAATTTCACTAGAAAAGCGATAGCTCTATCGATGGTGTCAATTACTCGGTTTATACGCTCAATAAAATCGGCTTTTGATCGTTCTATAAAACAGTCGAATAAATTGCTTCGCTTGTAAAGCAGCACGATTCGAACGATGATAACCGAGCGGCGAAATAGTTTCGTTTCTCACGGTGCTCGTTTTATCTGTAACGCACTCGATTTACGCTTAATTGCGCTTCGGGAATGAAGCGTCTAATTTGCATGCGTCTCGATACCCGTGTGCATACAGCTATAGATGCTGGACCGAGTAGAAAGTGATAATTTATGGTGATTGACTGTTCGTGCGTGGACTTCCATAACATCGGGCTGCAACTAAGCACAGGAAAGTTATTAGTTTGCTAAGAATTTCTCTTTCGGCTCGTTCTACGTTGATGTACGATCGCCGGACTAATGTTTTGGTTTATTCGTTCGAGAGAAAGCCGCGAAAACGAGTGCATATTTTCTTTTACTGGTGCATAAAGATGAAAGACAAGTGGTCGATCGGAAAAATGTTAGCATACGCAGTTTCATTTCGATTATGATCGATTAATTAATCATTTGCTGAATATGTAACCCTCTACTTGATAAATGTCTGTCAGATTACTGGCCACTTGATAACTGTGCACCAAATAGTTATCCGTCACATAAATGTCTATCAGATAATGTTTGTTTAAATATTGTGACAATCGTCTATCCGTTGACAGACAGTTATCTAACAGACATTTATCAAGACATTTATAATAGAGTAAAATAGTAAAATAATAAATTAGTAAAACAGTAGAGTAGTAAAATAACAGATAGTAAAACAGTAACACTAACAAAATACTAGTACAGCAAAGTGGTACAGTTATGTAATAAAATCCATCAAATTATAAAATAAAAGAAGTGAGAACTATACTTGTGTCTACCAACACTCGCCTACTGCACAATCATACACGAATACCCAACAGAAAAAGAAAGAAAACAGATCCACCTCGCAATTCCTGTCACAATCAAAGAGCAATCCACTATTATAACGAGCGCAGCAAATTTGAATCACAAAAGCGAGAACATAAATCCAAACCAGACGCTGATCTCACATCACCAGTCCGCATAATTGAATTCCTAAAAGACGCAAATCTGTAACTTAAGAAATAATCTCATCAACATAATCGAACGAAAGAATCAGAAACCTCAAGCGATCTTTGGTCAACACCGATCTCGATACTGGTTCTGGTAGAATTTGAATTTGAAACGGATACAGGTTAACCATGAAAGATTTTCTCACCTTCTCCAGCGGCTATGCAAATGTGACTGGGAAAACCCGATTCTCCAGCCAACAAAACTGATCAGGATTGCGTCACAAAGTAGGTTTACGACTTGGAGATAAATTCCTGCTTTGAATCTGCTGTTGCTTATGAGAGAAAGAAACTTTACGTCCAGGAATCTAATTCTTTTTATACTGGTGCAAGAACACCGCTAAACAAACGCTAAGGATGAATACTTTGAGTATATTGCATGTTTCAAAATTTGGATCATGAATAATGAGTGTTAATATTCAGCTACCAACACGTTTTGAAAATGATACAAAATTACTGTCTGCACAAATTAGTACAGAATAAGTACTAAATATAGCAGGTTCGACATGATTCTGCCGACTCGGTCCTGCCAGCTGAAGAAAGGTCTAACATACGCGTATACATTACCCGTCGAGCACAAGGATTAAACAATTGTACTGGTCGAACAAAGCGATTCGCAGCAGCCGCGTTTTAATCGAGCCGATTGTTTCGAAAGAGAGAAGGTGCATAAGATGGGTGGCGGGTCCCGGGATAGAAACAAAAGCGGGAGGCGGAGGTAGTCTCTGGTCGCGTGTACGAGCAAAGGCGGCCACATGAATGAAGCTCCCATTCATGCGTGGCTTTAACCCCTTCCTTCAACCCCCGTCGCACCGTCTATGGGATGTTGTCGTGCACGAACAACAAGACTATGGGGACACACGCATACCGGCGCAAAACGAAGCGCCGCGACACACGTGATCGCCATTGTTGATCGCTGGCGAAGAAGCTGGCGCACCGGCAGCGCCGGTCTACCGCGTTATTCCCGGCTTTTTTTCTTAACAGGACACTGATAGCATACTCGTTCCCCGTCTTCTAAGTGCTAGCCTCCAGAGCAACCATACCGCCACCGAGCTCATTCATACGTTCGGTCACGTAACCGAGATTAGGCGTGTTTGGCGCCGATGTTTTTCGCGGCTAATGATGCTGCCGACGACCTCTTCTCATTACGGAGAACGGAACTCTTCGCGAACAGTTTCTTCTGATACTTCGCTAACGCGACATTTTTCTGCAAGGTTTTTCTTACAGGATTTACATTCTTTTGGGAATTCTTTCTTATTTATTTTGTTGTTAATACGTATTTATTTCATTTTAACCCTTTGCGATTTGGTTTAACTCAACAACAGGAAATAGGTATTTTTTAATTAAATCTAGGGTACACTATATGTACAGACACCAGTGGAAATAGCAGAGGAATAATAATTTCAAAAGTTTTCGTTAAGTTTATCTATTTTAGGGTTGCTGTCTGCCAACAGCATACCTTCGAGTGCAAAGAACGTTTCAATTTTCAAAATAAGTTCTACCGTCTCAACTTTTCAAAAACAAAAATTATTGTCGCATGGGGCCAGAGTCAGGGTTTCACATGGTCCCGTTACCATCCTGCGACACACCAACTATTTAGCCCTGGTTTATGATGGGGCTGTCAAAGGTGACTAAGGTCACCACCAGTCGGCCATAAACCCCTCACTCTTATAATAGTTATTTAAATTTTAATTTTTTATATGAACATATAGTTAGTTATCCAAATTCAAATTTTCGTTGTGAATATGTAATTAGTTGTTTAAATCTAAATATTATTTATTTACATTTTCGTTGTGAATCATCTCATTCTACTTCTATGTTTAGTGGGTCCACGAAATTTGAATTCGCGTGAGGCACGTGGTACCACTATCTTACATGACATACGAGAGAAAGATAGGATATGTGTATGATGCAGTTCCCCATTTATCCCGAGTACTTTGTAACGTAGAGGAAGTTAACGAGTAGCAACGTCCGACCAGTTCCCGAGAACTCGAGGCAGAAAAGTAAGACTGTTGTCTCATTCATCGAGTACGAGGAAGAAGAGCCTTGTCCCATTCATCGTAGTCCCGTCACGCTTGACGGGGATCTAGGATCGTCGGATTTTAAGTACAGTAAGAACGTCGCCAGTAAAGACTGGTAGAGTCCCAATGGGAAACGAAGAACACGTTTCTTCTTCCTCGTCAAAAGAGTAACGCAAGAATGTCATAAGCGACGGCATGAAGAAGGGACGTGGTGAATCTTGTCCGTTTAATGAACGACAACCACCATCGCGGTACTAATGGAAACGCGTTCTTCAGACGATCAAATAAAATTGTGTAATACTGTTTCTTAACCCTTTGTTGCAGACTTAAATCGCAATACATTAGGGGTTAATATTATTTCAAGTATTAATTTAGAGATTTAATAAATATTAATTAGGATAAAGACCGATTAAATTTTCATTCAAGTAGACTTGAAGCAAGACGCCCGCGTCGAAAAGAAGTGAAAGCCTCTTTCCGTCGCTGGATCGGATTTTATGCGGGCACATTCACCGCTGTCGCTTAAATAAAGATCGTAAATAAAGAAGTTAGCCGTAATAATGTGCGATGGTCGGCGAAATGTAATTTATCAGGACCAATTATATTGGAGGCGTACTTTCGGTGCGGACTCGTCCGAAACGAGACGGCACTTTCGAAAGTGATCAATTCGCCATTATGAACGGGACACCCGTGCGATTTATCGATCTGGATCGTGTATCGATTCGGCCGGTCCCGAGACTTCGTTAACTCATATTTATTCGAGGGATATTTAATTGATTGCAGGGATCGTTCAACACCATTGTGACTCGGCACTGAATGGAAACGACGATCTAGATAAACCCACGCGTTCCATGATCCACGGCTAATACTAAATAGGTCCTCGTGTACTCGAACATGAAAATGGCGGTTTACGAACCTAGTAGAGTTATTAATCACACGACGGAGGGCGATTATTTCTCTGGAATGGATACAAGAACTGGAATCGTACGTGGATCGAACACGGACGATTACGGAAATATGAACAAATTAACGATCGGTACTTGATATCGAAATAGACATCAGTACAGAATTCATAATTTTGGTTATTTTATATGTACAGTGTTACTAATGACTACTTTAGCCACCACGACCATCAAAAAAGCTTTTCAAAAAAGTACCCACTCACCTTAATACTGAATAAAATTAGACTTCTTTAAACTGCGATACATATTGCAATACTCACCTAAATTAATAAACTAATTAAGTCATTCCCTGTGAAACCTTGTTTGCCCCACCTGTTACTCAAACCATTTAATGTTTTGACTAGAGACTGATAATTTCTTTATTTTAAATTATAAAATTTATTAAGATGAGTTTGTTAAAATATGTGTTTATCGAGGTAAAGAATTAATGTACATATTAATTTATATACGTTTATTTATTTTTCAGTTTTAATTTTAATTTCAAATGAAAAACTTATGTAATCTGAGAAGTCAAATATTTTTGTTGCGGATAATTAAATTTTTACTAATTCCTGTTTATATTAATAACTAGTTAAGTAACAACAGATCTTGATGTAGAATTTTGATTAAACGAGTTATATAAAAGTTGGGGATGCAAAGTTAATGTCAAAATTTCGCGGACCCTCGTAATGACTACGACAAACTATATTTATTATATGTAAATACAAGAACCTATCAAGTAAGAAATATAAACGCAAAATTATGCCGCCATTTTAATTTCCTAGTGGCGGCCTCTGTGTGTCGTTTTCCGTTAGACGCCCCATTGAAAGATAAAAAGAAATAATATCGCAATTACGAGCGCTTACCTCGAAACAGGTCGATAATCGAAGTCTGAACTTGTGTATGCGACATTTAAATAATCGTTTCGCACGTTCCAAGAGTCGATCGGGCCCCGTAATCATCGTGCCTTCGTTTTAAACAATCTGCTGCGTGTACGAACACGCGAGCAACAGAGCGAGAGGATGCAATCAATCCTCGTTTATACGCACGCTTCACCAACTGGAATCCCAACATCGTTTTAAGAAAGCTGTCATAAATTATTCCGTGCTCGGACGTGTCCCATATGGCATCATAAGTTTCCGAGCCACGAACAACGGGGAGCGCGATGCTGCGAACGACTCGAGTCGTTTCGAGTCAATTCACGACTCGCCGGTCTCGAGCTGCAATAATAACCGTTTACCCACGCCACGGAATTAGAATATATAATTTATGGAGGAATTATGCGCGGATAACCGCGTTATTATGTGTGTCAAGATGACGGGGCAACGGGAGACACCGTTTATTGTCGAACGAAGGCGCCATTTTCTCGGGAAACCGTGCCACGAAGATAAAACCATTTCGTGCTGATTCTGTAATTTTTAGTCGATTTTAACAGTAAACGTACAGTTCAATGATTTTATAAGTTCCTTATTTTAATTTACGAAATTGGTTTTCTTGAAATCTCCGTTCATTCAGATAAAAATTCAATATCGCTGGTTTACTTGTTTTTATTTTGTGGTAAGTGTACATTATTCATTGGTAGGTTTAGTGTTACTACTCCGTGTATGTATATGTCATGTTTATTTTATTATATAATGTATATTCAAATTGAAAAAGAATTAATGTACACGTTATCTTTATGCCATATGCGGAACCGACCACCCTTTTCTTCTGAATAGAATTTTTAAAGAGACTAAATTACCGAAGCAAATTTGGAAATTTCAAAGTTTGTCAATTTGAAAAATTGTGAATTTATAAACTTCTAAGATTCTATATAATAAAAACTTGCAATATTTTAAATTTTTATACGCAAAGATTTCCAATATGCTAAATTCCTGTATATAAAAATGTGCAATATTAAAAATTTCTAAATGCGAAAATTTGCAAATTTCTAAATTCTCAAATCTCTAAATTACCAAATTTGCAAATTCCAAAATTTAAAAATTAACCTAAAAAGCAAGAACAAAAACGAAGAAAAAATTCTACAGTTTTCGTTTCAGTTTATCTCTCACCCCACGTATTCCATTTCTTCGTGGGAAAAAACTATACCCCCGCGGTGGTCTGTAACTTTCTAAAAGTATTCTAATCCATATGTTAGCGACCAACTCCAAATAAGGAAATCTTGATGACGCGAACGTAATAGAATCATCATCTGGCAGTCGGTTATTCTTCGAGGGGGTAGACCACCTCGGTTGCTTCAAAGAATATACATATGTATACTGCATTTCTTCAAATTTATATCCAAGTCACAAAAATACCTCTTCTAACATTTTTAGTAACAAGCACGCATGCTTCTATTATACTGTGTAAATAATATATGATATTAATATTATTCATAGAATATTAATAATAGAACCTATAATACAAAAACTATAATACAATATTATTAATACTGTGTGAATAATATATTATATTAATAATAAAAACTATAATACAATATAATATTAACTATGAATAATATCAAGCAAAAAAGTTTTGCCATTTTGATTACAGTCCTTACTTAAAGCCATTTTGCATAGAAATTTCAAAAAATGTATACAATTAGTTCGATAGAACACCTTGATTATGTCAAGAGATACTTTTCTTCAAGTGCATACGTGGTCTTCAAGTCAATTGAATTGTTTTCATTTTTTAAGAGCTATCAAAACTTTATTATTTAAAAAACAATTGAGGTTAATGTAAGTCACCTTTCGAGTGCCGCAAGATCAAATGTTTAAAACCTTGAACACAAAATGAAGTCAAATATCTGATAAAAATAACGTAACCAACAATACAATGTTCCAAACTCTGTATGCTGAAACAAATATGGTAATCAAAATTATACGACGTTTGCGGGATATAATTGCGCTCGTTATCGGTGGTTACCGTATCGTGTTATATTATAATGACGTAAAGAAAGGGTTTTTGGGATTAATCGAAAAGAGCGGGCACTTTTGCGTGCAAAATCGAGCACGCGTGGAAAGGAAAAAATGTGCGATCAAGAACGCGTCGAGTCAGCAACGATTCACCATGCGTTATTATTATTTCCCTTAAGTTTGAACAGAATCGAGGGTATAATGACCGGTTGTAAAATTTAACAAGCACCTTATAAAGCACACTCGATTTTCTCCGACTTGCATGGCGATACGTAAAATTGCAATCTTGTATCGTGTTTCGTGCTTATTTCGCTGTGGATGCGCAACATCCGCGGAGTTTTACAGATCGAACGAAGAAGAATCAATGTAGAGGTAGAAATTTAAATTTCTCCGACATGTTCATCCGTTCTTGGACATTTTCGAACCATCAGACAAATTGCTCGCGGAGGTCCATTAAATTAAATTGTCTTACCTTGTATTCTTTGTTACAGAGTAATAAATTTTGTACCACACGCGCCGATTACGTAACAAGTTTCGTCGAAAAATCACGAATTTTTTCATTTTATTTTCCTTAAGGAATTTGCTAATTTTCGAGTTTTCAAAATTTTAATATAGGAAATTTTTTTTAATTTCAGGTGTTTGAATTTTTGGGGTGTAAAATTTAATTTTAAGGTTTTTCAGATTTCAGACTGGGAAGTTTCTAAATTTTCGAAATGCAACATTCGCTAATCGAGTTTTCGAATTTTCAAAATGGAAAATTTCTGAATTTCTACGTTTTCAAATCCCTAAATCAATTACTACATTTCCAGATTTTCACACCTGAAAATTCTCAATTTCTCAGATTTGTAAATTCCCAAATTTCCAATCTTCCAAATCTCAAAATTCCCAAATTTCTAAATACCCCAATTTACAGTCTCTTAAAACCCTAAATTCCCTAATTTCTAAATTTCCAAATTCTCAAAACCCCAATTACCTAAATACCCCAATTCCCAATCTTTCAAATCTCTAAATTCCCCAATTTCGAAATTTTCGAATCCCCAATTTTTCAAATCCCTACATACCCCAATTGCAATCTATCAAATCCCTAAATTCCCCAATTCCAAATCTACAAAATCCCTAAATTCCCCAATTTCTAAATTTCCAAACTCTCAAACTTGAAAATTCCTAAATTTGAAAGTCCCCAAATTCCTCATCTAGCAAATCAAAAAATCCCTAAATGTTAAACCTTAAAAACTCCCAAGTTTTCAGCCCCCCAAATCCCCAAATCACCAAATACCCAAATTCCCAGTTAGCCATCTTTCTTTTGCCAATTTTTCTATGCATTCCATTTAAAAAACGTTTGATTCTCCAACAAAACTTCTCGTACCCTGTTCTACATTTGTATACACAAGCGAGTGACGTGTTTTTATAATATTTTGACTACACGCCCGATCGCAAACCATTCACATTACCTCGAAATATTTGCGTCTCGGCAATTTGTCAAACTACTGCACGGTACTGTACACCGTCGAATATTCCTTGTACCTCGAGATTTATCATCTCCTCGCGGAGACATAATTTCGTGGCGACAAAGGAGAAGGAAAAATACGGTGAATCGCGATAAACCATCCGAAAATAAAAGGAGAAATAATCCGGCAAGGTTGACACTTGGGAAAGATCGCAAGGTTGCGTTCGGTTTCTTTCCTTCAAAATGACTTCATCCACGGACGATTCCAAGGATTTCGTTCGTGGAAGGAAGCAAAAAGCAGGTAGCAATCACGACGAGGAATGCGCAGGAAGGTCGAAATAATAGCCATCGTGGCACAAAGACGAGTCGCGAGGCTGATACGAGAGGATAAGCTCGATGAACTCGCGCGAGCCTAACTGCCTCAGAAGTTCAAGCTGACTAATAACAAGCCTCGTATCGCGTCAAATTCCACCGGTTTTATTTCTGCCGGTTTATCACAGATTCTTCCGGGAACGTTGCGATTAACCCCGCTATGTTCCTCGAATTAATTATACGATTAATATTTCCGCTTTCTAGTGAAGGCTTAGATCGCTAATGTTTATTGTATAATGTACTCTGTAGTTAGATATGTGGTATTGATACGGAACCGACACATTTTTGTTGCTTCAAATTTTTATTTTTTACGGTAGTTTACGGTTGTTATGATAATACGACATAATGACGTGGATATGGATTAGTAGGAGATACATTTTTGTTGCTTCAAATTTTAGTTATGAATATATTGTAGTCATTTAAGGTTGTTGTGCAAAATATAGTAATGAAATGGACATGGAATAGTAGAATATTAGGGAGACACATTTTTATTACTTGAAATTTTAATTATATAATGTATTGCATTAGTTTGAGGTTGTTATATAAAATATAGTACGGAAGACATTGAACAGTAGAACACTAACGAGACAGATTTCTAATGCTACAGTTTCATTGCAAAATATGTTGCAGC
The DNA here is from genome assembly GCA_945859555.1 of Megachile ligniseca. Lineage (NCBI taxonomy): Eukaryota > Metazoa > Arthropoda > Insecta > Hymenoptera > Megachilidae > Megachile > Megachile ligniseca. Next base: position 5,548,636 of record OX243780.1, read on the forward strand.
AGTTTAGAACTTTATACAAGATAATACAAAAAACACTAACAAAACAGGTTTCGATTGCTACAAATTTGAATTGCAAAATATACTGCAACAGTTTTGGGTTGTTATAAAAAAAATAATACAAGAATTATACAAAATCTTTAATTTCAATTTTCTCACAAAACGGACAACATTTTAATGATATTTAAACTAATAATTTTACGTAGAATAATCCTCTACTCGATAACATCTCCATATTTACAAAACACCCTAAAGATAAAACGCTTCGAATAGTAAGCGCAATCTACTACATCGATTGCGCATGCGTCACTTGAGCAACCACTGATCTACAATCTAGGCTAAACTAAATAATGCACACGTACGAAGTTAACAATAAAGTTAAAGTATCCAAATGACAAATATAAATTAATATACAAACTGAATCTTTACCTCGATGAAAATCAATTGAAATTTCAAGAACAAGTCGTGGAACTTATACTAAGGAACTTATGTAGCATTTATTTGACCAGTTTGATAGTTTTATTGTAAAAGGCAGAATTTTACCTCGGTTACTATACAAAACCATAGTAATCTGAATACAGTATGAGAAAAGGAAAATGCAAACGTGATAAATGCAACGAAATGTTGAATTCATTGTAATCAAACGTTAGAATGTGATTTTTGCGTTCGGTTTCTCGCCACGAACATGACTGAACAAACTTACAACCGTGTTCCTGTTCAATGTACTTACATACATACGTGCATACATATGTACGTACGTAAGTTATCCTTTAGAAAGTCAAGAAACGCGTAGCTCGTATTTCTGACAAAACATGCACCTGGACGCCGGTAGTTTGCATTAAAATCAGAGCGTCGAAAGTATTCTTCCCGAGATTCGTGAAGATCAAGATAATACCACGGGAAAGATCGTTATCTTTACGCTTAAACTGAATAACTCTTTAACGGTCCTCGGCAATCAACAACTACGTTTTTATTCGGTGCAGAACTTTGTCCTCGAGGTGGTCGAGGATACAGGGTGTTTTAAATATTGGGACAACGTTTTAATATCGGAAAATTTTTTTGTTTGAGTGTACACAGCCTACTTTGAAACTAAACGATTTGAGTACTTGGTTAAATACATTGGATCATTTGTCGTGATATTAACCATGATTTATTTGCATATTATGTATTATTTATTATTGACTTAAGTACTTAGACTTTATTATTTTTAATTGACTTAAGTGATATCTTTTATCATGGGGTTGTAACACAAGTGATTTAATAATGACACTGATAATAAACCACAGTCCACATCAAAATTATGTGATTCGTTACATTGAAACAACATAATCCTAAATTAAAAAGCAGCATTCGATGAACCATATCGAACGCAAATTCGTTTGTTTTATTTCTTCGAAGTTGTTTCCAAGTCGCTCAAGAATTTCCATTTTATGTTAAATCCTTGAACGTACAAAATAAAGCTGATGTATGCTCGCAATGAAAGCACAGCAAGAACAGTGTAATTAATTGCAAAATTATCTCGGAATCTTCGCAATGTTGTTCTTAATAAGGTGCATAAATCGACGGAATAGAATGGTAGGTAAAATCGCGTTACTGGTTTGCTGCAATCGTTGGAGATGAGGACTCTGGATCGAGCACGAAGATAACGATCTTAAGAAACGTTATCTTGATCTCAGCGATCTGCTCGGAAGAATATCTCGAAGCAGCAATTTTGCGCATAAACTATTTTCACGGTGATTTTTATCATGATGTTTATCGGCTTACAAAACATTTTAAACGTTCCAAGTAATTTCACAAAAATTAATCACCCGTTTTAACTACTCCAACAACATTTCTATTAAATAACGAATGAAACACCATTTGTTTCATTTTTACATACATCTCTTTAATACTGACTTTTATAGTTACCCTCTAAACCCTATAATTACAGGAAAATTAATCTTCTCATTAGACTACATAACTATTCGAACAACGTTTAGAAATAATAAATAAATTTAAACAGTTGTTAATATAACATTCAAGGTATTCTTATTATATATTCAAAAAATTCTTATTATATATTTAAAAAATTCTTGTAAATAATACTTCTCAGTAAAAATTTCATTTTTCGTGGTTGTAAATAAGAGAGACAATAAAATAGTTGCAGTTATTCTGCAGTTTAGATGAAGAAACAAAATGGGTGTTTGACGGGCGTCTAGAAACGTACCGGACGTAATAAGTCGTTAATTGAAAATTTTTAATATTCGTGCAGGTTGTGTAAAAAGACACAGTGGTTGCAGGGAGAAGAGCTTTGTATGAAAAACTAATAAACGAGAGAAACGAAACACGATCGTTAAGCACGATGAATCGCGGTTTCCCGAACGACAACTTGTTTTTACGGCAACGCGCGAATTGCTACATTTGCACGGCTCGCTAATAGCCATTTCCAGGTATCATAAATTACGCCTGCCATTATTATTACTATTCTGTACACGATTATGAAAATATCCGACCAGATCCTTCGGTATCCATTGTGCGTACTGCGCTTGATGACATAATAGCGCTGTAGTATCGATAGAATTGTTTTAGCAATAATAACAAATGTCTCTATTTGTGGTTAGCGAGTAACTAGGGTTAGTAACTTGGGTAAACTAGATGTTTCTGAACTTTCTTCTCTGAATTTGGCGATATAATGAGTGGTAATATAATGAAACAACAAGTGGCGATCTAACACATGGTGATACAACAAATGACAATTTATGATAAGTGGTGATATAATGTTTGGTGATATAACCAGTGGTGATATAAAATGTAGTGCCATATTGCGTGGTGATATATCAAGTGGAAATATAAAATTTGATAATATAACAAGTGGTGATATAACAAATGACAGTTCAATGCGTGGCGATATAGCAAGTGGTGATACAATGCTTGGTGATATAGCAAATAGCGACATAAATTTGATAATGTAACAAGAGATATAATAATGGCAATATAACGTGTGGTAACATAAAAAATAAAGTATAATATATTATATAATATAAATTAAAGTATAATAATGTATTATGTGAAGATTTCACATGTTTGTTTTTTTATAAGAATGTTTATATGAAGACTAAAATAAGTATGGGTGAAAATCATATTACAATTATTCATAGATTTCCGCATTACTAGAAAGTGGCGTAAGATATGTGTTATGACTAGTTTCTAAATTATTTTAAGCATGTGCATATTAGAAAATTTGGTCTGAAAATTTCAAAATTTAGTCATTTATAAATTTGAGTTTGGAAATTTAATAATTCATACATCCGGATATTTGAAAACTTGGTAATTTATAGATTTTAAAATTAAGAATTCGCTTGCATTATTTATGACGCTCAGATATGTCGGTAACTCTTCCGCCCTGAATCACGCCATAGAAACTCCACTTCAAAAAACAGCCCTTACATAACCATTTATTTTCATTCCTCGATCCACGTATTAAACTTCAAACAATGTATCATTTAAACGAACCAACGAAATGAATAAGAAATGTGATTTCAAGTTTTTCAATATGTCAACACAGCGGCGACAAGTGTAGTCAATTTGAACGCGTTCGAGAAAAAATGCGATGATGTCAGCGCATTAACACATTCGCGGAAGAAGCGAAAGAGTATTGAAGAAAAAAAGAGAAGAAGACTCACCATCGGGTAGGAATCCATAACGGGTCTGCTCTGAGTGCTTGCCACTTTGTCCAAGAAACCGGCAGCTTCTCTCGTCTAAAAGTTTCCTCGTGTCAGAAATTGGCGCGTGCTCCGTGGAACCGCGGAAACTTCAAGCCGTGGAAAGAGGCACGCGACACGCGCGTACACACGCGTGAAGGTTAGTTGTCAATGCACATCACACTTTGCGTAGTCCTGCTCTCAATAATGTCTGTCACTAACTAATATTTCACACGGAAACGGTTCGACCGGTAATTGAAAATGTTTGCAAATATCGTAACGGAAAGCTGTGTGACACACGAGCGACAAACGAACCGCGTGTCGCATTCAAGTGTCACGCGGCCGACGAGTTCATCGGAATCACTCGCGCAAATGTTCGCGGCTTCGGTAACGGGCCGAAACGTCACGACGACGGCCGACGACGCTCGACGAGTTCATCGGAATCACTCGCGGAAATGTTCGCGGCTTCGGCGACGGGCCGAAACGTCACGACGACGGCCGACGACGGTCGATTAGTAGATCGGCTGCGTGTCGCGGTAGCGCGCGTATTTTCGAAAATGCGGCCGCCGTTCGCGATTCGCGTGAACGAACGAACGAAAGAGGACGAATCTCCAACGACGCGACGCAGCAGGGAGACAAGCGAGACAGCCAGCCCGTCGCGCATTCGAACCGATGCGTCGCGGCACCACGATTCGAAAGAACTGTTCGTACCACTTCGGACAACCTCGGCCAACCTCGGAGCTCCCCCTAAACCGCGCGCAGCCTGCTCCCCGCAAAGCGCGGATCAACGTTGATCAGGGGAGACAATTCGGAACGTTCATTCGGATTTCTCTGTCAATGAAAGCAACGTGATTCCGGTTTGGTAGTTTGGTATTTTCAGGGAAATCTGAAGGACCGGTTAAGCGAAGAGATGTATTAAGTACATGTACGAATAACATTATTCACGATTGGCAAACTGCTTTTGATAGCGATGCTGATTTATTGTAATCGATTTTATTTTAACGTTATATTCCCACTTTTATACATATTTCTGCTTTTATACAATTTCTATGCTATTACAATAGCATTTTTCCAATAATGTGCAAAATGATTAAACTTAAACGAGAAATACATAATTCTAATATAGATACAGTAGTCTCTCGACATATTGCCATTTTTCCTTAAACTTCCTCGCTAGTGATACTATCATTCTATACAACAATTAAATTAAAGAGGACGGTTTTAAGATTGTAGTAGAAATCTGGCAAACTCTCGTTATATCGCCGCTTTTGCAGTAATACTGTTCCCTATCAATGTGTGCAGTATCAAAGAAATCTCTTCGGCCAAATTAATCAATATCCGCTCCTTCACTCCCAATAATAGCAATATATCGAGAGTCTACTGTATCTAAGAAACATATTTTCAACTCAGCTAAAACTAGTCTCCAACAGAATTAGTATTCATAACTAACATATTATGGATGAATAATAATGGCATAATCTTGTCATACTTTGCTCGTAATTTGCGAGACACGAATATTAAAGATTTTCAGGAAACGCTTTAACGTGTCACGGATATATCGAACGACACGAATATAGAATCCTAATGTAATAAACTGTTGCCGAAATTGTGTTAAATCCCGTATCGCATTTCAAATTGTAGCCAGTGCCAAACGGATGAAGAAACAAAATATATTTATAAAGCGTTGTAACGCGGTAAAAATATTGTCCATTTATTTCGCATGCAAACAGGAAATGATCTCTATTCAGGTCGTGGAAATGCAGATATCATTTATCCGAGTTGATATCAATGCTGCCGTTGGCCATTATAAAAATACATACTTGTAACCATGCAAACGATAAGTTTAGAGTTTCGCGAATGAGATGTGGTTTATGTCAGGTCTTCGATAAGCGATAAGCGGTGCTCTATATGCGGAAGCGTATACGTTGCGCAGTTCTTTCACCGTCTAAAAGCTAAATCAGTTGATAAACGATAAGGTTCATGCATCTGTACTCTTACTCCCGATAAATTTACAACGCTACGGTTTGTATCGAACAACTAACAAATCTGCACTTTACTTTTTATTACGATATGTTGCTATTAATCGGTGTTCCGATATCTACATATCAAAACGCCTCTCACGAAGAATCAGTAGATTCACGTACTGATGGGTATTCATATAGAGTTAATTATGAGATTACATTCTATTTCTAGGGAAAAAATTTTCTTTCGGTCTTTTGTGCTTTTCCGACAACTGACAATACATTTCTGAGTTTATCTTAATTCCAGATAGTCAAATGCAAGTTACAGAAACTTTGACCGTAAATTTCTCCGGTATTTTAGAAAGTTGCACGCTATAATTCTGCAAAATTATTATGTTCGGTATACTCCATGAATGTGGAAAGTTTGAATAGAATCGGTGTTTCCAAAGTTGTGTCTTCTTATCAGTACTACATAAATATTGAGCGTTTTTTAACAGCCTGTACACAATATTTTTGTCAGCAGAAACTTCGCAAAAATCTTGGTCTCGTTATGTGTAAAACAGGCTTGCTTCAGCCGGCATGCAATATGTTTAGACATTTTTCCGTTTCCATTGAGATAACGAGCATAAATATATTGCGCTTAATTATCTCGTTTGTTTCTATTGCTCTATCAACCTATAAGATTGAATAAAAATTCGTAAAATACAAGAATCTACGTCTACTTAAGTAGAACCATAAGAAACAGCCCGGAATAGGTTGCAGATCGTTCTAAATTCCTCTCTTAAACATCTCTAACGCGCGGCCATGCGATTATTGCTTTCGAAGATGTCGACATAACGTTCGAGGATAATGTTCCAGCTTCCAGCTGCGTTCTGGCTAATGTGCGATCTATTTTCCCGCGAAACGACTCAAGTAAAACCAGTTATCAATTCGAAGCATGATCGTAGGACCAGGGTCGAGCCTAAGAATTTTACCACCCCTTATAACGTAACCCATAGTTTCGAATTTGTCAATTACAGTACTGTATTTTTAAATTGAAAAATTGGAAAAATAGATAATTCTTGCATTCCCAAATTTGTAGATACCAAGGTTTCTGTAGTTCGTTTTCAATATTTCAGGTTTTCAAATTTTGCAAATTTAGGAAATTTGAGTTTTTAAAAATTTGGATTTTCAAATTTCTAGACTTAATTCTACTATTTTAGAATGATTACTATTTTCAATTTTCAAATTCCCAAATTTCCAAATTTCGAAGCTTTGCAGTTCTTGAATTCACAAGTTTAGGAATTCCTAAGTTCATGAATTAAAAATTTTCAAAATTTCCAATTTCCAAATTCCAAAACTTCCTTAAATTTCTACTCCCCTAAATTTACAATCTCCCAACTCTTGATTTACATGCACTATCAATACAATACTCTCAATGAATGCTAAGAACTGCGAAATACCGATATATATGCCTATTGATCGCACACTACCATATAACAGTACCCTTACATGGTATTTCACCATAAAAAGAACAAATTAAATTGAAATGTATTTATAGCATTTAACCAATTTTAAAAATCCCTCACTAGAATCGTAATTAAAATTAAACGACGCTCAATAACTCAGTTTATAAAAACTATTACATTACAAATACCCAATATACCAAAAAATCAATTGCTTTTTCATAAAATACTACAACTGGTAATATAATAGAAACATACCACCAAACGACATTGTAATTTCCTCTTATTACAATTTCGAATTTTTATAGTCAATTCTGTTATTCCACAAAACATGTGTGCAGAACAATAGTGTTTTGTATTGACGTGTATACACGTCGAACGCAATCAAATAATCCTGTAACTTTTCCCTCCCTCAAGAACTCGGCACATGCAAACACACGTGTAGCTGCATGAACATGACCGGCCCTGATACCGTAGGGTCTTCGAAGGTACGAATTACTTCCGGGCGTGTTACTCGGGCTCTAAAGTGGAATCAATAGGTGTACACGTGTGTGTATGCGTGTGTAATTACGTAAACCAGATGATACGAACGGCGGTCACGGTTCACGATTGCAGTTACTTATACTGAAATGACTGAGGTAAGATGGAGTAAGTGCAGACTGTAATTCCGTCTGAAGTAAACGCGCCCACACTGTCTCGCCAAAGAAGGTCAGAACCAAAGCGAGCACGGATTTGTCGTGTTCGTTCATAGAGCATTCAGACCGACTTAATATACGAGCCTGGCCGCGGTTTACGTTCCCTGGAAAACTTGTTCGTTAATGCTCTGAAAACGGTGCAGTATTTTTCTTTAATAACAGCGTCACATGGTTCTCGCAACGCTTCGACGAGGCTGTTGCTCGCTTGTAATGACCACTTTCTCACCCTTCTCTCTGGCGTATCCTTTTTAACCGACATAGAGATATCGGCCGTAATGTTCGAATCATTTCTGCGCGATAAAAGTATGAGGAAACATATGACTCCGACTGTTTTATGGACTAATGTTGTACAGTCATCGGCAAATCTGATCTGTCGATTGAAAACGTGGACGACGCGGAAGAGCCATATCACTCGATGATTTTTACGGACTTGAGGGTTTGGTCATGGGGTATTCGGGGTAATTTATAGGTTTGGTGATGGGGTATTCGGGGACATCGAGATTTCGGGATTTTCGGGTTCTGAAGTCAACGAATGTGGAAACATGGGATTTGAAGATAACCAATTTGGGGACCGAGGAGGAGATAACTTATTAATCAAAGGAAATAGGTATTTGGGGATAGGAACTTCTGAGACTGAAGATTTGGAAGCTTTGGAGTTTGGGTTCACTAGGAATTTGAATCATAGATATTTCGGAATGAACATTTGACGGTCTGCAAATTTGGGGACACAGGAATTTCTGGAACCAGGAACTGGTCATAGGGTACGTGTGGGCCTAGGGATTTGGAGTATAGCAATCTAGGAATTTGGTGACTTTAGAATTCAGCAATATAGGAATTCGATGATCTGTGAATTTGGGAACATAGAAATTTGTGAATCTAGGAATCTTGGGTTCATTAGATACCTGTGGACCTTGGAATTTATAGATCTAGGAATATAAAAATATAGAGACTTGAAAATTTAAATATTTGGTCTAGTGATTTGGAAATATTAAAATTGATATAAAAAAGTTCCATCTTCCACAGTTAGTAACATTATTTTCTAATTATTTATTTAATAATTAAGAATTTAGATAAGAGAACATCGAGAATGGAGACTCAATATTTCGCTGGTGCTTCCTTTTCATTCTATTTAAAAAAAAAAAATTGAAGATTACACATTCTCACAGTTTCCTGCTGATAATATAGTTCTTGCTGTTAAACCGTTACACAACTCACTCATTTCTGTAGATGTTACAGAGGATGTTAGACATCCTAATGTAGTTTATCTTACCGTACATGGCATTATCGTATTAGGAAATCCTTCTATGTCTACTAGAATACATATTATGTATTCCGTGCAATTACTATTCCTATATCGACGACAATGCTGGAACCTTCAATGATATCGCTCGAACGATTGTAAAGGTTAATTCATTCTACGACTCCTTCATTTTCACACTTTCGCTCGATACTTTTGCTTAATGAAGGACGGAGACTTTCTACTTATTACTTGTTAAGAAATCTGAAATTTTTATTTTTCAATTAACCGTCGATGCTGCATAACGCTTTAACATTTACATTGAAGACATTTTAATTCGATGTCTGCAGCGGAAACTAATTACTAATATTATATAATATATTATATGTATGTAGTATGTGTATATATACATATATTACTATATATTATTGCATTATGCTGCACTATATTTTTTTATTATTGTATTATATGATATTATATTATATACAAATATATACAAAAGTATAGTATATACTTTTATGTATTTATATATTTATTTATAAATCTTTATTTATCTCATATATTTTATCTATAGATTCATCTGTATATCTACATAAAGAAAATTTCACTTCTAAAACATGTAAAGAAAGTTTGAAATATATTCTTATGTGACAATGTTATTCTGCATTTGATTAATAGAGCATCTTGATAAGAGGTGTTCTGATAATAAAAATTCTATTGTACATTTACATACAGTACACGTCCAGATACAGAGTGAATTGAGACAGAATTTCGAAACAAAGGAGACACATTGTTAGAATGTATCGACGATATGTCACAGCAAGTTTGACATCAAAATTCTGTTCTTTGTTTCCCTCGCATGATAACACGTTCCATTTTCCAGTGTAGGCGAGTATGAAAACAGGGAACTAGTTCTCTGAAAGAATTCAACGAAATTAGAATTTGAATAATTTAAAAGATGTAATCTTAAATGCTATTCAATATTCTCTTAGTTCAAGAACTTATTTCATTAAAGATTTAGGTTAACCTGTTAAATTAATATCTACATGTCTATTAAAATGCATCGATTGTTTAATTTCTTCGTGACGAGTATATTCGTCAGAAATAGCTAACTGGTTAAATTGTAATCAAATGGTAACCCTGACCTATGATACTTATCGTATGATAAAATTACTTGAAATTCTAATGTAATTCATTTATTAACAAACACAATAACTTTCGTTTATTTTCTCAAAAATAGACATCCCAAAAGTGTACTATAACCAATATTATATTACTCCAAAATACTACCCTATTACTCACCCTCCTAGTACTAATCCAATACTATCTCAATGTTGTCTCAATGTTGACAAACCATTTGTACACTTTTAAAAATGATTCAAACAATTGCATTAAAAATTATAACACTGTAACCAAGTGTGTAGTATTACTCCACAATGCTAACCTAATACTTACCCCTCTATAAGTACTACCTCACTACCTCAATATTATCTCAATGACGTTGACAAGCAATTTGTACCACTTAAAAAATTATTTAAACAATCGCTTTAAAACATTATATCCAAATGTGTACTATTACTCCAAAATGCTATCCTAATACCCACCCTCCTACAAATACTACCCCAAGTTGCCGAACAATTTAAACCTCTTATAAATTATTCAAACCATCGCATTAAAGCACCATATTCAAATGCGTACTACTAGTCCAAGATACATCCCTTATAGTCTCACCTTCCTAGAAATACCATCCAATATAATTCCAATAAAGTTGCCGAACAATTTGTACTCTTAAAAATTATTCAAACGATTGCAGTAATTTACTCCAAAATACTACCCCGTACTACCTCAATATTATCCCAATGATGTTGACAATTTACCTCTTAAAAATGATTAAAACCATCACATTAAAACATATCCAAATGCGTACTATTACTCCGAAATGCTTCTCTAATACTCACCCTTCTACAAATATCCAATACTACTTCATACTTCCAATAAAGTTGCGAACCAATTTGAACCTCTTATAAATTATTCAAACGATCGCATTAAAACATTGTATCCAAGTGTGTACTAGGCTTGATCTTGCCTATAATCTGAATCGGGCTTAAGAAATGCTTATACCATATTTAGCAGGCGGATGCTTTAACGCGAACATATTGCACTTTCAATATAATACGCGTGTATACGTCTGTATCCTGGCACGAATGGCTCGCGTTATGAAATGGATTTATAATCGCAGTTTACACGTTTCTAGCGTTATGCAACTACGCAACGTTAACCGGCAAACTTTATGAAAATCGAGGTGTGCTTCGGTATCTCGCGTATTTTTGTTACTTTTCTTTTTCTCTCTCGCGTTTTTGTAATGTTACGCTCGACGTGGAAGGAGCGTAAAGTTCACGGGGGCGCGTGTGTCGCTCGTTTATCAGACACCGTAAGAATGGTGCGATTGAAAATGCGTAAATTCTATAGGGACGGTGGTTCCGGACGACTTTTTATCGCGAAAATGAAAGTAATGATCGTATTTCAAGGATTAAACGCGATTACGAGCGTTATTTACGAAGTACATTCAACACTTTTGAACCCGATTATCGTTAAACACGACGATCGACAAATTTATCGGGGGTTTATACGGGTTCGCAAACAAACGGTACACAACTTTTGGTAATTAAAATGATTTTGTATTTACATTCGTATCTTGGTTATATTTTATGTATTGGATATTGGAAGAGATTGTATTCGTATATGGTTAACATTTGAGATATGAAAATTATCTATAACATACACTATGAACGAGTAACAATTTGAGATTTCCAAATTTTCTTAACACAAAAATTTGAAAATTGCTCTCAATTATACTTGAGCCACAACCCTCGTAGAAATCATCATTTTACAACTAGAGTCCATAAAAATAGATATAAGAAATATAGAACGGCGATAACCATTGGTTCCCATAAAATATGCGGCAGTGAACATGTTAAATTTTGAGATAAGGATTAAATGAAAATTAATTTTTACGATTTCTAGCCGAACATAACATAAATAAATGGAATCGTACATAAATCCGAGCGAATATTTACGCGAACAGTTCTGGATAAGAAGCATTCGCACGGATGGAGGTCGTTTAAATCAAGTCCGTAAGAGTTAAACGAGCAGAAACGAGAAGATGGTGTGCGTGGACATAGAAGTTGTGCACGCATAAGCACAACGATCGCGTGGGACCTGTTAGACCCGCCCTGTACACTCGGGTGCAACGTAGGTTTCCTTAGGGATAAGGGTACATATGCAAATTTCAGAATATTACATCTGGAAAATTTTTAATATTCCAGTACTTAAATTTTCTAATTTTCTAATTTTTATATTTGCAAAATTTTATTTAGGGATAAGGGCATATATGCAAATTTCACAATCTTAGATCTGGAAAATCAATGCTGAAGTACTTTTTTCTGATTTTCTAATTTTTACATTTTTTAAATTTTCCTTTGAATGAAGATTACATTTGCAAATTTCAAAAAGATCTGCAAATTTCTCAATATTCGAGTATTTACATTTCCTAATTTTTACAGTTTCAAAATTTTTCTTTGATGTAAGGGGACACATATAAATTTCCAAATTTCTAAATATTCGAGTATTTTTCTTCAAATTTTCTACTTTTCACAATTTCATCATTTGATTTCAAATGATTTCATTTCATCCAAATTTCGGTATCAGATATTTCTTCGAATTACTACTATCACTCTAAATTGTTCATCACTTCAATTATGCAAGACAAAGTATAATTCTAATAAATAATTTATTCCAGATCTATAAATATCTTGTTTTCATACGAAATTTTGATCATAATATTATTTGAAATAGTATCCACCTCTAGAGAATCTTCTCGTTCGGTTACCATGTTTTTGCCAGGGACAGATTTGCTGTTGACTGTACCGAGCAGATGTCATTATTCATTACGGTCTATGTCGTTACGGGTTCCTCCTTGATTAAAGGGCCAGAGGAAATTGTTTGGTCGAACGTCTTCTTTTTTCCCGCGTATTTCACTTCCACTTCGCGATCGTGTATCGACAACGATCTACGGTTTATTCGCAGGAATTTTAATTAGTTCCCCTGCTTTGCCAATCGAAAGAAATCTCTACTCGCTAGTTTTCAACGAGTTATTTTTCTTTTCATTCGTATTCAACATAATTACAACAATGTGACAGTTTATTGTTACAAGGTACACTTTTAATAACTACAAAATTAATTAATTTAATAACTACAAAAAATAGATAGAATTAATTTCTGTTAGATATTAATGGATTTGGATTTGAAATGTTTTATTTAAATTTATGAAATTGTATCAAAAATTAGGTTATTTAAATTACAGTGTGAAAATAGTATAACAAGGATTCGTGCATTTGTAGAGATTTTTAAATATTGAAATTCCTGAATTGTTAAATTTTTTAACTTTTGTAAAATCTTCACAGTCCTAAGATTGACACATTCGTAAATTTGCAAGATGCTGAATTTCTAAATTTTCAAGAACTCGAGATTTATTTGCAAGTTTCTTAAATTAAAATATTTGTGAACGCGAAAACTAAAATTTTGAAGTTTCAAATTTAATTTTAGAAATAGATTCTTCATCGAACACAGTATATTTACGATTAAAAATGTGACTTAATATTTGTATTACAAACAAATTTTTCATTGAATACGCAATGAAAATTGCAACATAGATTGCAAGAATGAAATGAATACAGAGATACTATTCGTTAATTGCTCGAAAGCAACAATTGATGCATTATTCAAAGTTTTTATCTTCCGCAGCATCGTGAATCGTTCGCTGCATCACGATCTTGGAATCCCGTGAGATAATTCGCCATCGTGCTAGTTTCAGCGAAACGTCGACGATATCCTGCTGGATTTTTTGTCTTTTTGTAATGAGTCAGAGGGGAAACGCTGACACGGGTGAACGAACACGAAGAGAACACCCAGTGTATCGTATCCGAGCAACAGGTGTGACTTTCGTGTATCTCGGCCGGGTACTTACGCGAATAATCTGACTGGCCGATTCGTTGGCAGGTGTACGTAATCGTGTCCTGTTTATAGATGTGTCAGTGGAAAAGTAACGCGAATGATCGGAGAATGCGATATCGTTTCATTACCGTTTCGCTGTTCGATCGATTGGGCCAAGTAGAAATGCAGTTTTGCAGATTTCTGACCGCGATATCGCGTCATTCGTAGACGCGAAACTTGATCAATCGACCCACCAGGAATGCAATTTTAAATAAGAAGCTATTTCGAGTTCGAACTGAAAAATTCTGTGCACGTCAGTCAGGAATTGTAATAATAATTCTTTGCACTCGGTGGTATTTTTGATGTGGATATTTTGATAGGTTATTTGGGTGTATGGAAATTTTGTTATTCGGTCGTTTTGCAATTATTTAGTACCTTGGTATTTTTGGCTATTTCATAGTTTGGGAATTTGATAATTTGTTTATTTGGTAAATTGGTAAATTGACTATTTGGAAACTTGATAACTTGGTAACTTGGCAATTTAGTCATTTAGTAACTTGGTAACTCAAGAACTTAATAATTATGTAAATAATATTATATAATCAACATCGTTATCATTATACATTATTAACAATATATATAATACATGTATAATGTAATTTATATACATATGTATATTAACCGGAATTACGGATCGCGTTCTATTTTTGATTTTCTATAACATACAGCGTGTAAATATAAACGACACTTGTGCACAATGCAGAGCGCATAATCGAGTCCGTGGAACACTGCAATATAGTTCAGTGCATTATAGCAGGAGCCACGACCTGGGAGGCCTTTCAGATAATGCGGAAAGAGGAACAAAATAACGATCGAGGCTAAGGGAAGCCTGTCGACCATATCTTGTACAGATATGCATTATACGTTGCTCGCATTAAACTTCTTGCAGCCCATGTCACTATACAAGTTCAGCTATTTTCTGCACGACGTAACAATGTCATACAATCGTACGATTTTCTTGTTTCATTCTAGTCAATTTTTAACATTTGTCATTTATTATAAACTAAAGGTATAGGATGAAGTTTGATGTTTTATGAAGTTTGAGTAATTTGAGAATTTGAGACTTTGGAAATTTGAAAAATTTGAGAAATTGGAAGTTTGAGAATTCGGTTTGGAAATTTCAGAATTTTAGAGAATGTAATGTTTAATCGTAAATATTCTGAAACATCCCGTATAATTCTTATGCTAATTGTTTCCAATAATCGTACAAAACATACCTAACGTCTAAAGTAACGGTACAAACGGTCAACTAAAGTCTACGGCAAGATAAAATCACGTATTAACCTTTCAAAATATAATTTCATAAAATGTTGCATAACCCACGGCGAATACCATTAGCGCAGCTAATTCCACGCAACGGTCAACGAAAGTTACAATTTATATTTCCGCAACGAATCGCAAAAAAACAGGATTAATCAGGAAAGCTGAAATTCCTTTCGCAACGTTTCTGACACGTTCCAGGTCGTCCCTTGTCATCGATTTCTTACATACAACCGTTCGATACTCTCTCTTTCAAATATTTCAATAACTTGATCATCGTAGTCAAACCACTTTCTTGAAACACACAAATCTACTCGTGTAACTCTTTCTTAAAATCACGTAATAAAAACATTCAATTTATTTTTAAAATATAGTACACAATAAGAGTACAATAATTTTCGTTATTTTACATTAATTTAATATTTTGTAATACACGCAGATATGAACATGTATTATCAAGTAGTTAATAATATTACATTACATTACAATTTTAGAGAAATTGTAACATAAACAGAAGAATATGTTATGTGTAAATTTAATTAATGTCTTCAGTACCGAAACGATTATCTATCGTTAATCGTGGCGATAACATAATTTCCGGATAGTAAATAACTTTCTACTTATTTAGGAACGCGATCACCGATTAATGGCCGCCGATCGATAAAGTGTCCTGACGCCTGTATGAGTAGTTGGCATTTCGTGGAGGAACTTAGGGACAGAGATTTGCGTGGGATTGGAATGTTTGGGCGCGATCACGTTTTGCTGAAAACATATGTCCACGAACGTTCTGTCTATTCCAGGCCATAGAACTCTCTAATCAACTATTTACGTTGCCGATTAAATGTTTAACCCGTTCGCCACGGTGACACTCTCGTGTGTATCCGAACATCGGACGAGTTAAGAACGTAGAGATAAGTGGATGAACTTCTTCAAGGATATTTACGTATATGTGGACATTTAGTTTGTTTTTAAATTTAGCAGAGGTCACACATGTGGATGTTTTTATGCTTAGTTAAAACTACTTACAGTAGTTGTTTTTATACTTAGTAATCAGTTCACATATGTTCACATAATCATAAGTCATAAGTTCACATATGTGGATTTTGTTAATGTTATTAGATTCATCAGATCACGTATGTGGATATTACTACTTCTTTCAAATTCATTAGTCAGAGATCAGATATGTATGCTACCACATACACATGTGAACCATAAATCACATATGTGGATATTACTATTGATTTTTAAGCTCATCAACCATAGGTCACATATGTGGGTATTACTACTGATTTTTAAACTCATCAACCACAGATCACATATGCAGATATTACTATTGATTTTTAAATTCATCAACCAGAGGTCACATATGCAGATATTACTATTGATTTTTAAATTCATCAACCAGAGGTCACATATGCAGATATTACTATTAATTTTTCAATGCCTCACAAATACTTACGAATATTAATAACTATAATCAATCTATATCAAACTATTTAATATTAATAATGCAAGATATCAAATTGATAATTCAAAAATTAAAATCTTGGAAAATTATATTTAATAAAGCCTTGACATAATTCAAATCTTGTTGTGCCTTTACTTTTTCGGTTACATAAAATTTATATCACGGATCACCAATGACTTTTACGATACCCAATATATTATAGAAATTATTGTAAGTATGGGCATGGGTCAGGTATACTTATTGACAGGTCCATCGAGATTGCGCCATCATCCTCGGGTGAATGAAATCTTGTTGATAACAGGTGAAAGAGAGGAACCTTCATTTTGACTGCAACTCTTTCGCACGATTCTCGAATCGACGTTTCCTGGAAGAGAGTAATGGCGTTCCACTTATGTATGATAAAACGACTCCGCTGTTTCAACAAAATTGCATGAAAAAAAACTGTTATGGACTCATTTTACCTTCTTGCACAATTTGCCGCTCGCGGTTTTGTGCAATTTTGATCAAAAATAAAAAGTAGGGGAAGTATTACAACTTGTAATCTATATACGTTTTTTAGGAGACCAGGAAATGCTAGGTTTAGGATCTAATTAGATTTTCTTCAGAATTTAGAACATTTGGAAGATGTGGACATTTAGGAACTTGAGAACTGACAAATTTAAAACCTTGATAATTTAAAAATATTTTAATAATTTCCCAATTTTACACATAGTCTTACAAACGAACAGTACAGTCCTTTAGATGGTCGCAAACAGTGTATCAGATGTTTATGGATTAATGCTAATCTAGGTCTGCGAAGTATAAATAAATCCCGTAATCTATAAGATCCACAAATGATTTATCTCGACATTGCGGACACTGATATATCGTAAATGCATAAATATCCGCAGTCCAGTTATTACGGAGCTCGAGCACCTTCAAGAATCTCGCGACGCCATTTTATTTTTCCAACGACGCGGTCGTCGGCCCAATATTTCCCCGTTCTCGGGGCGACAACTTCTCTCGACGAGTGTCTCAGAATACGATAGAAGTTAAGATCTGGTCAGGTTCGACAAGTGCTCGGCTCGCGTGTCTGCATATTGCACGCACACTTTCGTTCGTGCAAAAGAAAAAGGGAGAAAGAGTGTGCAGGGACCGTCTCGAGTCTGTTGCAGCAAAGGCAGCCAGTTACTAGGCAGACACACTCGGATACGATGCAAATTTTCTCGACACCCGAGAGTAGAGATCTGCTAGGCGTGTAGGCGAGAGATGTCCATCCTCTTACAGGACCAGTCCTCCACTTGTACCAGACATGGCGTCGTTGGTGTTGGTGCCATAGGCGTCACCTAGTATCCGACTCGTTCCACAATGGAATGCAAAAATAGCTCCTTGTTTTCTTATAAGGATGGAATCGCATATTCGCGTGGATTCACTCGACTCGCTATTGTCATTATTGTTTCGATGCTAATGATGGATGAAGGCGTTTTGTCCGTAATTGGTTAAACTTTGAGTATTCGAAAGTCGGAAATTTGTTAATTTGTTACGGAGGAACTTGGGAAGTGGTAGTTTTGAAATTTGGGGACTGTAGAGGTTCGAGAGTTAGGGATTTGGAAATTCCGGAATTTAAAAATTTAGGGATTGACAACTTTGAAATTTAGAAACTTAAAAATTTGTACAATTTCATTAAAAATTGAGAATAGTGAGATTAATATTACCTTACTAATCTGTGTATTATACAAATATTTTTATTACTTTGATATCTAGTATTCATGACTTTTATACTTCTCTTTACCTCACTCACATTTACTGCATTAGAAGATAATTTCAAGTAGAGATTCGAAATTATTAATTGCATCAAAATATATTAATTTGTTACACAACCTTAATAATATCTTTTATGTTATAAAAGAAGTTTGAAATTACTAAATTATAATATAATACTGATATCATAAAATGTACTTGTCAAAGAATTAAAAGGGCTGCTAATTTAGTTATGATTACCAACACTACATCCCTTCTTTTCGATTCCCTCTGAATATGTGCAAATTGTATATAAACCTTTTTACAAACTTAAAAATAACATAATTTCCTTCGCGTTATTCAAACTTATTTTATTATTGTGTTTTTGAAAATATAAAATATATTTCAAGATATAAAGATTCCCCAACCGCACGGCCCAAAGCGTTAGCCTTATCACTTTTTGCAAAAATTCGTTAACTAATTGTAATTATTGTAACCCCGATACTCAGACGCTCCTGTAATATTATATTCCTGTAGAATTAATTTGTGATCTAGAAATTGCACAATAAGGTTGATAAGATGCATCGATGGTAGCTCGAGCATGGTGGCGCCCATGGCTGATACACAGGACCGGCACACATCGTGGTGGTTGATACACGGTGCCTATTGGGCGACTCTGTAGGTACATACGTACCACTCCGCAGGATCACGTACAACTTTCCATATCGAGGAGTTTTATAGCTACGTCTCGGTAGTGGGATAACCAGGGGCGCCTACACGCGTTCGACTTCGACTGGCTCGAACAGAAGTGGTCAATAAGACAAACATCCGTGAAACCGAGACTGCATTCGTGAAACGTGAATGCCAGGAGTATCGTCGAAGGAAAGAGATGTTCTCTGTATCGCGAGAAACACGTAGAGCGCTTCAGATGGAGTTCCACGATATACGCTGCAAGTATAATGCGTAAAGCAAGGATGTACAGGGTGTCCAGCAACGATGACGAAACAAGGTGTACAGACTTACCCAAGAATGGTAGACATTGATCTAATAAATTCTGTCTTAATTGTCAATTAATCATTAACAATAAAATATCATACATCACAAATTGTACAAAAGGCAATAATTAATTTTTTTGTAATCATTCACTCTATACAATGCAATTATTCAACATCGTTTGTCATAATACTATTTTACAGTATACATATGTACAAGATAAGTTACACATAATTGAACTCGCATCATAAATCAAGATTATTGTTACACTTAAAGTTCTGACATGTCCAATAAAGCATTCAAATGCGTCGGCACCCAATTCATGCCGTTGTGACAGACGAACAAGACATTTCCGTCTATATAAGCCTGGACATTACCCACTTTATAAACTTGTTTTGCTTCTCTATACCGATTCGGTATAGGCATAAACAGAATGCCTCTTTCTTCGCATTTCTTTTGGACAAGGTCTTTGAAACCTTGAGGTATTTGCGACGCTGTCCGTACCGCTTCGGCGAGTCTCTGAAAAGGGAAAAAATATTTTATTACGAATAACGTCAAAACGACATGTTATGGAAGAAACTGTTGCATAAATTTAACGAATAAACGCACTTCCATTCTTGGCTGGGCGGTCGGTGGCATTTGTGACATGGTAGGTTGAGTCCTTTCTAAGCTCGTTAAATACGAAACTTGCTCCATCGCACCGGGTTGATGACTCTGCGGTGTGGAAACTGCTCTGTTCATCATATCCAACGCTTTCTTAAAGTGTTCTGTAAATTAATAAATATACGAATCAGTTTGACAATGCAGATTACGGATTAAATTTTAATAAACATTTCCACGCTTTTTATCGTAATTAAATGAATAACATTAAAATAGTACCGATTACAATTATTTTATACAGGTTTTACACACTTACCTTTCACCAAAGGCTCAGCTAACATTTTTTCACTTAACATGCCTTTCCAACCCATGTACCAGTTTGTAACCTGATCATAATTAGGGGAATGATTCAACCAAAGCGCCAGAACTTGCAACCACTTGGGGAAGAAGAATTTGTCCAGCAATCCTGCCATTATGTGAGACGGAATCAATTCTTTCCATTCGTAAACCCAATTCCATTGATCTAAATGTTGCTGATGTGGATTTATAACAAACTCTGACAACGCTATTTGCAACTTCGGTATAATATTTTTCACTAAGAAGGCTTCCATGTCTCCTTTCGCGAACACATTGGACCACGGCTGTAACATTAATCTAGCAGATCTGTCGGACGGATGCCAACCTCCTAACGCCGATCCTAATTTACGTCGTATTATTGGATATATTGACGTATCCAAACGACTTCCTGTAATAATACAACATCAAGGTTATCAATAGTATCAGTAGTATAGCGATAAGAATAGGATAACACCTGTCCGTATGAAAGTATACACAGTTAAATAAACACTGCTTACTTAAATAGTATAATAAAATAGTACAATAAATTATACTAACGTAACAATGGTAACCACGGATGGATCCATGTGTGAATAGGTACTGTATCAGTAAGGGGATTCCATTCCTCTACTTCCAGGGTAAGTTTAGGGAGAATTAATAGATCTAAAATATTTTCCAATATCCAGGCTGGAAGTAATGGCATCCAATATTCTATTAATTCAATAAGTGGTACTGGCTCCCTACATGTCCACTGCCTGCAATAAATAAAAATTAAAATAAGAATTTTTTTTACGGTTATATTAATATCTTTTTATCAATTTCTGAAATAAATACATACTGTATAGCTCCTCTAATCGATGGCATCCACGAATTCCAAACTAGGTGATCATATGGATGCATTGTTCTTGTTTGAAGAGTAGTAATGCCACTTTCCAGAATACACTTCCATTGCTCAAATAACTTAATGGGTTGTTTTGGTTGTATTAACGGATTCCAACTAACTAAACAGTCTTTTATTTTTGGCCCAACAAAACTGCTAGCTAATTCACCAAGTTCATACATTTTATATTCTTCATAATATTTATCTTGTAAATCTTTGAAAGCTTCTGCAGTTTCTTGTAAGGACATTTGGTTTGTTTCGTCCATTAATCTATCTACGATTGCGAGAACGTTTTCTAAAGTATTAATAAGATGGTCTTGTTGATCTACGACTTTGGCTAAGTTTTTCTTTTCTGCTTCTAGTGCAACTACTCTGTCACTCAAATGCCTTGTTCTCCTATCATTTTGTATGATATCCTGTTCGCACATATCTACAAGTACATTCAAATTGTACTGAAGTTCTGGTAATGCAAAATTCATCTTAGATTTCTTGTCAGTGATAATGATATTGTCATCGGGTCTTTGTTGACCCCCAGCTATTGCATGATATCCACTGAGAATTCTTTGTTCTGGACCAGTCATATCTATGACTTTAACCCTGCTCATTTCACTTGAGATTCTCACTTTTTTGTTAGGTTTCAACTTTCCATCTTCTATAACCTGATCAACGCTCCGATAAACATATTTTACTTTCTTCTTAGCAGCATTTCCATCTCCCTTCCGCCATTGTGATAATTTACCTTTAAGTTCCTTTCCATCCTCTGCATCTTCCTCTTTTTTCTTTTCTGGAACTTTTGGACACTTTTCTGGCCCATAAGCACCAATTGCACCTCTACCTTTCCTCAAATGTGCTTCTACTGGAGCACTTATACCTTGCAACTGTTTACCCAATCCTTTCCCAGGTTCAAAACCCATCTAAAACAATATAAACAAATAAGTATGATCACACAATAAGGATGATATTGATATGTAAATGAATGTTTCATACATACCTGTAGTAACAGTTTAGCTCCAATACCTTTTGTATGAACTTCCCAACTACCCATTCCACTTTGTATTAACAATGGATTTACTTTGGCCTTCTTTTTACGTAAACCTGCAATATCACCATCTGTATTTAACGAGAAGGATGGACGCTGTTGAACATTACTTGGCCGTTCATCTTCAGAACTACAAAAGAACAATAATGTAATTATTATTATTTTTATAAAGATATTCAAATAAACTCCTCAAAATGTATTTCATTACCTTGAACTGTTTGGAAACTCCCTCTGTGATTTGCCTTCACTTTCATTATCGCTTTCATTATCATCCTTTTTTTCTGATTCTTCTTTTGGCTTTCCACTTTGTTGAATACCTCCCGCTACAAAATTTACTGGTGCAGTATAATTTTTTGGCCCTTTATCAAAGGTTTTAAATGACGGTCTAGTAGATAATTCTTCTTCATCACTATCATCAGCCCAAATACCTATAACAAATCAGTTATAGTAAACATTTAAAATTAATATTAAAATTAAAATAAGGGATTTGATCAAGAATCTTAAGCCATGCAGATATTATACACATGAAATGTTTACCAAGCATTTGTTGCTTCTTTGATAATTTGCGTCTGGGACGATTGATATTGAATTCATTTTCGAGATCGTAATCCGTAATTTCAAATTTTTCTACTTCGTCCTCCGACATCGTGCCGATATGTAATAATACTTTGTACAAAATAAAATATTATACCGTATACGATATTTACGTATAAACCAAAACAATAATACTAATATCAAATATTTGAGGTTATGTTGAGTCACATTCTCATCAAACTGAGCTATGTTCAGTTAATACTGTCTATACAGTACTACCATACGTCTGCAAATATCATTTCAGAATCTGTGAAGTATGTAAAATAGCTGAATTGAAACAATGTTTTCAGCTTTTTTGTGACAGAAACTAATTCATAAAAATGCCTAACATATATTTGTATAAAGATCTGTAATAAATATCTGTTGTTTAAATAAAGATAATAGGCTATCGAGAAGTATAAGTAGTTTGAATTTCCCGTACATTTCAAGGAGCAAGCGCAGATGTTTCACGAGTACCAATCCTTTGCAATTATTCGCAAAATGCGTAATAGTTCGTAAGTTGGCAACGTCGCAAGCTAGGGTTTTGCAAAAGCTACAAATAATTTTGGGTAGTGGCTTTGAGTGACATCGTAACCTTACGACGCGTGACGAACACGGGTTATTACGTGTAATTAATGATTTACCGGGGTTTTTAAAATAATTCGTTTATTTTATCACTGCCAATTTGTTGTAAAAATTAGTGTGTTAGTGATAAAACTGTGTTAGTGCGGATTACTGGTGCCGGTTTGTTGTTACACCGTCGTCGAGATAAAGCTTGACAATGGGAAACGTTCACACTTGTGGTCCAAACGAAGCTCTCGTCGTATCAGGTATGTAAATAAATGAAGAACCTGTCATTTTTAAAGGTTTAATCGAGCGTTGCAATATATTAATCTAGAGCTGCCACGCTTGATCCATTACCAAACTCATTACCGGTTTTCTCGATATAACATTGATCATGAAACATCTTGCATTTTGAAAGATTATCGTTTATTAATGATTCGTTCATACAAATTTTTGCTTTCAAAGATTTCTGCAAACAACGTGATTAGCTGCTGACCTTGTCAGCATCAATGTGTTTTGAGTTGAGCTTCACACATGCAGTTATTTACATTGCTCAGTTTGTGCATGTGTAAACAGATACTTATTAGGTGTAAATGTGTTATGTAGGCTTAGGCACTTTTTGTTCGCAATAAAGTAAAAGGTGACGATTTAAAATTATAAATTATTTCGTCCAATTTACTTTAAAAATAATAGAAAAAAAAACTTTATTTTGTTTAAAATTTAAATAAATTGTTATATGCAATAATTAAATCATTCAAATAAAATAATGCATAATTCAATGCAGGAAGTTGTCAGAAATGATAAGATTATCTATTATTTCTGTACTTTTATTGATACTGAATGTACTTTTATTTGACTCTAAATATACGTATACATAGCACTTATGTACATATTTATTCTTGAATAACATATGTCTATGCTGTGTGCATGCATTCTAAGAAAATTTATATTACTGACGCAGTTGATAATGTTGATGTAAATGAATAAGAGAGCATTTGAGAAATTATAGAGAAATAATTTTGTTGAAATAAAATAATGCACCATTATTTCTAATAATATTTAGCCAAATAAAATAATATGTTATTCAAATAATCAGTTTTGATGTATGTTATTTAGATAATACTTGAGCTAATAATTACTTGTTTGTTACAAAAGTAAAAAGGTATTATCTCTATTATCATAAAAAATGAATGAGTCATGAAATGATTAAATACATTATTAGGATATTAACAAGAAAAGGTAGGAATAAACAACGTAATTAACTGTATGTATATATTTTGTATAATGAAATGGTTGACAACTTATATATAGAATGCCAAAAATATTATACAATAATATTAGATACTAAAGGGGTTAAAATGTCTTACCTGAAACTTTTTATCTTCAATTATATTATTTTTTGAAAATGCTTTTTCAAAATGTATATTTACTTTCGTAGAGATGAGGAATAATTATATTATTTTCTACTTAGAAATAAGTACATTGAATGTTAATAGTTTTAATATTAAATTGTTATTGTTTAAATATTATTTTAAGAATATAATTACTAAAAACTAATATAACAATTGTTTTACAATATTATTGGTAAAAAGATTATGAATTTGGACTGAATAATCTCAAGGTGAAATTGATAAGTTCCATTTACGTTTGTAGTTCAACTCAGTCAATTGAACACAAGATCATAGGGTTAAAAACTTCTGTATCTATGTGTCATTCCACACATCATTAATGTACTTCAACAAAAACTTTTACCGTTATATTGTTTTCCTTATACCAAATTCATGAACATATTTTCTAAATTGCAGCCAAAAATACACTTAAATATTGATTTGTATTCCTAACTATATACCAAAATATTTAAATGTCAGGTTTAAGAATCTCATTAAGATTTATAGAATTACACATTTGTGGCTCCAACAGAAGGGAAACAATATATAATAGCATTTGATTTTTGTTCACATATAGAATTATAGAGGAAATAATTTACTTTGGAAACGATTAAAGTTGTATATTGTTATTATTTCAGAATTGGTAAATATTAAACATTTTGTGATATTGGCCATACATATTCATCGTCTGATATCTTCATTAAATTACAGGATAAAGTGGAAATTTTGGTTCCTGTTTTAAAAATATAGTTATAATATTTCGAATTTAACTTTTGGGTATATAGTTATAATTCCATATAATATTAAAATACTAAAAAATGCACATTAAAAACTATTTGAGTAAATTTTTGTTGGAAAACTTTAGTGCCCTCCTGTCACTGTTCCTGTTGAAATAAAAATTCCTGAGTAACAGAATTAATTTACCAATATCCTTCTCTGTGAAACACACGCATTACATATATTTCCAAACATTGATCGAATCTGTTCCGCATGCTAAATTATACATATATGCAATCAAATAATTTACATATTTATATTTAAATTTCATTAATAAGTTGTACATAATTTTACTAAATCATTCACATATGTTATACTTGACATTTGATAAACTATCAAATAAAAATATGTACAAACATTTCTAGTAAATAGTCTTATTTAAATTATTGCGAATAGAATCACTATAGGTATAATCTTATCTATAAAATGAGTATTATCACTTTCTTTCAAGCTCCATTACAATTGCCAATTGAATTTGCTATCAATTAGAGTTTATCTCATATAAATATCAGTATATTAGTCATTACTGAAAATATATTTTTATCGAATTTCATACAGAAGTATATCAAGAGATAGAATGTATATGATTCATCTCTCATTTATCATCATTGACGAACTTGTTGCATGCTTTTGCACATAAAATTTCCTTTTAGTCGAATGAACAGCAGTATGTATAGGTCCCTTGTTTATTCCGCGATGCATTCTGCACGCAAATAATTTGTGATCTCTTAAGTAATTAATGAAGTAAAATTACTTTCATCGCTCCTAGCACCACAGAACGAGGTTTTTAAATGGAACAGCTTTAATAAAACAGTACATCACGTAATTAACGTTTGTCCTTATAAAGACCTTGTGTACATCAACTTGATGAGTCACAATTTTCGGGAGATTTTCCGCATCAGATAAACAGTAATTCATCAATTGCTACGTTGTATTGACGATATAAAGAATAATCAAGTAGAATTCAATTTTACGAAACTTCTTGATTGAAATTGTTTCTTAATAAATTAAACAATAAATTGATCAGAAGATAATAATTTTTAATTATTTTTAAAATATCATTCAACGGTATTGTGTAATAAATTTTAAAAAATGCATCATTTGTTAATAAAAAAATTATGATATTGTATATTTACAAACAAAATTTATACAGGGTGATAAAAAAGTAGGTGACAAATTTAAAAATATTGCCAAATTGTCAATTTGCCATGTTTCCAAGACGGCAATATAACGAGAGTCTACGATAGAACTTATATACTTACATTCATAGTATAAAACCCATTATTATTTAGGAATATTCAAGTATCTCGTGAAAATACGCATTCAGATAACTCACATATATCGTAAAGATACTTATTTAAATAACTTACATATTTCATTACAATACTTATTCAGATAACTCACATGTTTCATAAAAATACATATTCAGATAATTCATATATTTCATGAAGATACTTCCTGAGATAATTCTTATTCATCATGATGATACTTGCTCAGATAATTCACATATATAAAAAAGATACTTAATCAGATAATTCACATATCTTGCGAAAGTTCTTATTCAGATAACCTATTTATCCCATAGAAATACTTATTGAGATAACCTAACTATCTGATGAAAGTACTCAGATAACACATATCTTATAAAGATATTTACCCAGATAACTCACAAACCTCCCAAATCAAATACCTCATTGCCAGTCATTTTTAATCATATCAGCCGCTTTCTCCCCTATCATAAAAATGACCGCATTCACATGCCCCGTGGGCATAGCGGGCATTACGGACGCATCCGCGACTCTCAACCCCCGAACACCGTACACCCTCAACTGTGGATCCACGACCGCGAACGGATCGTCCCTCGGTCCCATTTTCGCGGTGCCTATCTCATGATTCATCATAGAAGGCAGATGCTTAATAGCGCACCTCCAATAATCGTCGCTACCAAACTCAAACGATCTGCAGCCAGGAATCTTGATATCGTGCAACCTGCTGCCATATTTCTGGAACGGAGGTGTCTTCGAGATGTTGATGGCGTGTTTGACGCCCTCCAGGATGATTTCCACATCCGCAGGGTGGGTGAAGAAGTTAGGCTCCATCCTGGCTGGCTCGGATGGGTCCTTTGACCTAAGTGTGAGTCTACCAACGCTCCTCGGGTTCTGCACTATGGGCCAAATCGACCAAGCGTCCTTGTTCTCGATGGGTTTATAAACAGTGTCGTACAGCTCATCGGATATCCTCAGTGCCTTCTTCAGAGGTAGACCTCCGTCCGAGTGCAGGGACCCAGAAGCGAACAGGAGCTCCACATCCGGCCTGCTATCGGGCGCATACTTGGTCCTGATGAACGCCAAGGCTTCCGCTCCACCAGGAAGCGACATCAGACCGTCTCTGTGCAGCAGGTACTCCACAAACACACTGGGTCTGGCCAGTCTGCTTTGCAACAGGGACACCGGCTGATTCACCAAGAAAGTCAGACCCAGGAACCCTACGTGCTCGTACATGCTGTATCCTACTTTGGAGTCCTGGATCACCTCGATCCCTAACTCCTCCAGGTGCTCCCTCGGCCCTATCCCGGATAGCATCAGCAGTTTGGGGGTATCTATGGTCCCGGCAGAGAGGATCACCTCTTTGGAACAAAATACACGTTTGGATTGGTTGTTCTGAGTGTATTCGACACCGTACGTTCGATTATTCTCGTCGATTAACACCTTGGTGACCTGGGCTCCGGTGACGATGTTCAGGTTCGGTCGGTTTACGCGAAGGTACGCTTTCGAGGCGCTGCATCTGGTTCCTTTGTCCAAGTTTGCCTGGATGTACGAGAACCCTATTTGATCCTCGCCGTTGTAGTCCACGATCTTGTAGCCCAGGTGTGTCCCAGCTTTTAGGAACGCCTTGGATAGTTCTGTGTGGTAGGGTACGTTCTCCACACAGAGGTAACCGTTGTAACCGTGATACGAGGAGTTCTTGATGCCTGGACATGAATATGTGGCTTAATTGTAACTGTTGAATATGGATTTGTGAGAGATGTTGATCATCAGCGTGCGAGGATCGTCTGAAGTCTGTCGCGTGCTTTACAGGGTTTTTGTGCCTTGGATTCGTGAATGTCATTTAGTTATACAAAATGGAGGACAAGTTTTACGAATCCGAAATTATCGAATACATTTTCAAATTCCTAAATTATTGAATTAACAAGTTTACAAATTTACAAATTTTAATATTTTTAAATTCTAAAACTCCAAAACACAAGAATAATAAAATTCCATAAAAATTCTAAAATTCAAAAAGTCTGATATCCCAAATTTCCCAAACAGTTTCAAAATTGTAACACTCCAAACTCAAACTGTTCCAAAATCCCAACACCCCAACAGTTCCGAAATCGTAACAGCCCAAATTTCCAAAAGATCTCCAAAGTATTAAAATTCCACGTGTAAATAATAAATTCGAAAAAGTGTCGTACTGTCTCACCTGGGACATCAAATTTCTCGCTCTTCTTGAAATAGTGCAACACATCGTTATAAGACCACCCCTCGTTTCCCAGCGCAGCCCATATATCGTAATCCAATTTGTTTCCCCGAGTGTGGATCATGTAATTAAGAGTGCTCGTTCCACCGAGGGCTTTGCCACGTGGCCAGGAACACTGTCGATTGATCATTCCCAAACAAGCGTTCTTCTGGGGCTCGACCTTGTAGCCCCAATTGTAGCTGGACAACTGAAAATAGCCCACGAGTATCGGCACTTGATGAAGAATACTCTCGGGTCCTCCGGCTTCCAGCAACAAAATATTCCATTTCTTGTTCTCCGACAGACGATTAGCCAACACCGAACCAGCCGATCCAGCACCCACCACGATGAAATCGTATTTCTTGTTGTTGGGATCGATTCGATTTAAAACCTCCGGCGAGGGTCCGTAATTTTTTATCGCGTTCAGAAACGATTCACATTTGCTGAAGGATACGAGGGTCAGTAACAGCGCTGCGATGAGGATGTTCATAGTGCTGTAAAATAGGGAAGCTAGTAAATGTTATTGTTGTGAAAGAAATTTTAGATTGTCACGATTTTTAGTGAAATAGTTTAGTCTACTATTTTTAGTTGTACTGTTAAGATTTTTAACAAAATACTTTACTCTACTATTTTTATTTATACTGTTAAGATTTTTAATTGATAAGCAGTTTTTCATATGTCATAAATTGAGAATCACTGTTGCAGATTATATTTAATTCGTTGAGGTATTATATAATCGACACAGGTAGTAATTAATATTTGTTATTTTTCTTGCGCTGCGGAAGTTATGTAGTCGCAAAATTAACCGAGGGAGTCTACAGTACAATGATGGCGTTCTAGATTCCGGCACTGGCTAAAGTATAGTAATTTCCTGTCGACTTTGGTACACTATCATTGAACTATTATCTCAGGCAGATTTTACAACTGCAATAATTTGTTCATCTTATGAAACTAAGAAATATTAATTACTATATTTAGAATTTATTTCCCTAAGAAGAAATGTTGTTTTCGTTTTTTTTTTTTTCAATTTTTTATGCACTTTCTGACTTCCTAAATTTCTAAATTATTAAGTTTTTAAACGTTGGAATTTAAAAATTTTTTAAATTATACAAATTTTTGGGGTTATAAGTTATATAAACAAATTCAATTCAAATTCTCTATATTTCCCAAATTTCAAAATTTTTTAAATTCCCAAAATTTCAAAATCCACAAAATCCCCACATGTACCCCTTTTTCTTTTTTTCAAATTTCTAAATTTACAAATTCCCAAATTTCCCAAATTCTTCAAGTTTCTAAAATCCTAAAAATTTCCTAATTCTCAAAATTCCAATACCTTATAACCCTAAAATCCATAATTCCCCAAACTTTCAACATTAAACTCAATTAAAATCTAGTTCTTGCATCTACATATATGTATATTATACTTATATTTATATTTGTTTGATATATTGTGGGTTGTATATATTGTACATCGATATCATTAGAAAGTTGAGATTTTCACACCCACATTTGTTAACATTACATGTCTGTTTACATAATAGAGATCGCTATATAAAATATAGAGGATCTTTGCATAAATAATTCACGATCTGCTTGTTGACATTTCAACTTCGCTTTCATTGAAACAAACACGTGCGCTTTCACTGTATACCTAATGTGTGTAACTATGTAGGTCACACACGAATAACTTTGTGTTTCATTCATGTAACAACATTATGCAACATTAAAATTCATGAATTGATATCACTTGATACATATTATTTCCTGTAATAAATATTCACTGTATTCGTAAGATTCAATTTTTACTTAATTATATGAAATTTGATTCAATATTTGCATATCTGCGTGGAGAACAATAAAAACGAAATCTTGTGCCATGACCAAGTTCTACTTTCATTTCTGACTCATTATCAAAAAAGTGTATAAATTTGGCATGTGTTGCGTGTCCACATTCACTTTTATGCTTTCTTATTTACATAAGTAGTACAATTTTTTAGTAGATGTGATCAGTAGATTAGACCAAACGTTATTTTCATCAATAATTTTTTTTAATATTGTACTTGAAGATTGATTCATTTTGACGGATCGATACTTAAAAATTTATTTCTCTGAATTTCATCTGAAAATTTAGGAGACTCGTTTACAAATTTCGGGGATCAGAAATTTAGAGGAATCATTTCGAATTAAAGGGAGATCGTTTAGAGACCTAGAAGGATTACTTAGAATCTTAGAAAGTTAATTTAGAAATTTGGAGGGCTCAACACTTCCAAATTTATTTTCCTCAATTTCGTCTAAAAATGTATGGGACTCATTCAGAAACTTATCATTTAAATTCTTATAGAGATCATTTAGAATTTTAGAGACACCATTTGACATTTGGAGGTCTCGATTTGGAACTTTAAGGGATCATTTAAAATGTTAGAGAAATCATGTAGAAACTTAGAGGGATTGTTTAGAGTCTTAGAGAGATTATGTAGAATCTTACAGAGATCATGTAGAAATTTGGAGCTGTCGATTAGACACATAAAGATCATTTAGAATCTTAAAGAGATCATGCAAAAACTTGGATCATTCAGAAACAGAGAGAGATCTTACACAAAAGTTTGTACACGTAAATAATTTTGAATAGTACTACAATGACTTACCTGAGTAATGTTTCTGATGATGTTGCCGGGCTGCCAAAACTGCTTCTGAGGACTTGGTGTTCACTTTCCACTTCAAGATCCACTAGAGAAATGCGCTTTCTCGTGTCGTTCACGTAATACTTACCCAGCTTGAGTAACGTTAACTTGGACTTGGTCGACCCCTACTCGTATCGTTTTCCATACTTACCGTGCATTTGTTTTCGTCTCGTTCACCTTCCACCTCTGTGTCCGTGATGTACGAGGATAGTTGGAGCTAATCGATGCACCTTTGTTCTGGAATTTAAAGGGCTACTCACTCATTCACACGTAATTATAGGCACAGTTTTTTTTTTAATAAATTCTATAACAATTTATTTCGGTTTAGAAAAGGTCTTTAGGTTTTATGTACAAGGTTGGAAAGGTGACTTGAAGTATTATACTGCGTTATTGCTGGGATAACCCCACTCTGCTTTAATCATGTCTGAACACTTTTCGGCGATCATCAATACTGGGATATTCGTATGGCCTCTCGGAATTTCTGGTATTATGGATGCATCTGCCACTCTCAGTCCTTTAACTCCAATCACCTGCAATGTTATAGAAATTGTTCAAGTTTAAGAAATTATAGTGGTATTGTTTTCTGATTGTCTTTGAAAATTGGTTGTCGAATGAATTTAGGGAATTTACATATTTTAAGTAAATTAAAATAATTCTGTATATTTGTATTACAAGCAACAGCTCAAATATTCCAAATATAAATGGTACTAGAGTCAGGATATCCTACGACAGTATTCTGACAATAATTAGCTACTTTCACTGCATACAGTTTATAAAATTTATCATTGCATGAGTCAAAATAAAATGAATATTGTATGACTTGAAGTGTGACATTCAAATCACACAGCGATCAAGGTGTTAAAAAAGAACACAGTTAACTTCAGGATTTTTTAAAAGTTATGTAAAGACATGGTTTAAGAAAAACAGAATGTTCACATATGCGACCATTTGTTATCGGACTGCAAGCTGCACATATGTGTCAGTATCCTTGAAGAAGATAACATCTTCACATACCTTTAGAGTTGGATCGACGACTGCAGTCTTATCGCTGACGGGACCCATTTTGCAGGTTCCGCTATAATGATAAATAGTCAGGGTCTCCGTTCTGGTGTTACACAGCCAGTAATCATCAGAGTCGAATGGATATTTCTCGCACTCGGTCACCGTTTTATTATAAAAGTTCGCACCTAGTTTCTTCATAGCTTCCGTTTTGCCGATTTGTAGTGCTAGTCTGATACCTTTCACTATGACCCTGATATCCTCGGGGTCGTCCAAATAGTTAGGGACGATACGCGGCTTAACGTTCACGTTCCTGGACTTCAACCTTATCCACCCTCGACTGTTCGGTTTCAGTAGCATCGGGAACGTACCCCAACTGTGCGTGCCTTGAAACGACCCGAACTTATCAGTTATCTCCTGATTGAATCCAAAATTCTTCAGATTAGCTCCGGCCGTATAAGCAGATCCCATAAGCGACATGAACTCTATGTTCGGTAGTCCATCGTGATCCTTCGGATCATCCACATTCACGAACCCGAGTGCTTCGACTCCACCACTGACCGTGAGCGGTCCTTTACGATCTATAAAAAAATCCTTGATGTAAGGTTGCGTGATGTCCGCAAGAGTACGCACCACAGCACTAACAGGCTCGTCAATGGTAAACAGGACTCCCCCATACGCTATGTGGTCCATTAGATTATCCCCGACCCTGGAATCCTTCACCACGTCGATACCCAGCTTGGACAAATGTTCAGCCGGTCCTATACCAGACAACATCAACAACTGAGGCGACCCAATGGCACCGGCGCACAAAATCACCTCCTTTTTCGCGTACACCGTTATACGACGATTGTTCTTCACGAACTGCACACCGACAGCTTGCTTCCTCTTCTTGTCGATCAGTATCTTGTGCACCATGCTCATTTTCGTCACGTGTAAATTTTTCCGCCGCCTATTGTGCAGATAAGCCTTGTTGCTGCTCACGCGGTATCCTTCTAACGTGGTGGATTTCACCTGCGAGAAACCGATCTGTGTCTCTCCGTCGTAATCCACCAGCGGGTATCCCAGTTCCTTGCCAGCCTCCAGGAACGCGTTCAACAAAGGTGACCTGTACGGTACGTAGCTTATGGCCACGGGACCACCGGTGTTGTGGTATTTTCTGTCGTTTCTCAATTCCGGTATCTGAATGTCCTCCAGCTTCTTGAAATACTTCAGCACGTCCTTGTACGCCCATCCCACGTTCCCCCGTTGAGCCCATTCGTCATAGTCCCTCGGGTTGCCCCTGGTGGCGATCATGTAGTTCAGAACACTACTGCCGCCCATCACCTTACCTCTGGGCCACTTGCACCTGTGACCTTTCATACCTCTACAGTACTTTTTGGATGGCTCTGTCTCGTACCCCCAGTCTATCTCGTCCACGCGCTGAATAAAATTGGCCACTACGGGCACGTCCATGAACAGGGTCTCCTCAGGCCCTACTTCTATCAGCAGCACCCTGAAATCGTCGATCTCGCTGAGTCTGGAAGCTACTGTAGCACCCGCTGTTCCTGCACCCACGACGATGAAATCGTAGATGGATTTTGATGGAGGTGTCGTGTCCGGCTGGGCGGCTGCTAGAAATCGTTTGTTGGCGAACAGGAAGTTTAGACCACCTATCGCGGCACCGAACATGTTCTCAAGTATCGACGAATTGTGAGGGCCGTCGCCGTATAGGTTAGCGTAATGTCGTCGCTCGGCGTTGGATTGATACTGATTCGGGAAAATGAGCTGTGTCATTAGCAGCAGGTACACGAGGCGCGAGATGATAAAATTGAAACCGACGTTCGTGTTCATTGTGGATGCTCTTCGCGGGGGAAATGACATGTGCGGATCGAACGCGGACTATATAACGAGACGATTATTGCTTCTTTTTTTGCGACTGGAAATATCGTACGAGGAAACGCAGTATATGACGTGGCAGTTTGATTGGAGAATGTTATTATCGATTTTTAGCGGAAATGGAATTTCGTTCGATTGTTCGGAAATTTTCCTTAAAGGAAACTTCAAGGGCACGCATGCGACTTGCATTCGAAGACGCTGATAGGTTATTGTTTGAGTATTTTTGATTATTAGGCTAGGTTTTAAAGTTTTTAGTTTAATTTTATCGTTATAATAAATTGTGTGGGTGATTTAGGGCCGTGTGTTTACGTCAGGCTCGAGTATCGATAGCACGTCAGATGAAATTTGAATGCCACAGAAAATGTTTGCCTACTCAAAAGACTAGTTTACAACTCTCCAACATTATCTGAGTTGAAAAGAATGACAGATATTTGGGAAAATAATGAAGATATAAAGCATATGATGTATACAGAGCATGCCGGAAGCTGTGACCAAAGCAAGGGGTGGAAATACAAGATATTAACATGTGTTAATGTTATGTACAGTAGTATGTTAGTAGCTAATAAATATCATCACAATTTGAACAGGCCTTTTAATTCTACGTCAAACATGAAAAATGCTGAAAATTTATAGTGGTCCTAATTCGATGGCCAGGGACTGTAATAGTGCAAGAGGTGACATCGAACTGAGGCTACGTTAATGAAGTCTTAACTCGCTCAAATTGTTGAATAATAATTTTTATAGTCCTTAATTTAATACCAATAATACACTTCATATGAAATAATTTTCTTGCAAAATGGAATTATATTTTAACGTCCTTAAAATTTCAATAACAATTCTGAGAACTGAACATCGCATTACTTCCGTTAATGTAATACAACTTAAAAGTTAATACGTCATTGAATCGACAAATACTTGTTGCATAAATCCGGTAGCTATTTATGGCCGTTCTGCGTCAGTAATTATTCCAATAATCATGTATTCGAATTAAACTATTGTGAACATTGGTCTTCCTTCATACAAAAGAAGTTATGGACAGGTTTAGTTTTAACCACAGGGAAGCAAAAACGGGAAACATTGAACTGTTTACTCGGCCTCGCTCATACACGTGCAAGTTTCACTCGTTTATTTAAAAAATATTTTATCCTTGTATATTAATATACTAACGTATAATTTATTTTAAAAATTCATAGTTCTTAAAATATTTTTCAAATATTATTTTGAGGGTCTCATTTCAGAGAAAGTTAAAAATGTACTTACTTTTGTTATACTCAAATCCCCAGATGATCCTCCATCCTGTGACCTAATTTCAATCGTGGAATATTCAGTCATGTAAAAATCATTCATGATTAAATAACTTTTTTTGTCATTTATGGAATCATTATTCCATGAGTGAGCATTTATTATATTTTATTTTATACTTGAAATATTGTTATTCGTGACTGAATAATTTTTCCTCGAAACACCTTTTGTGGAAAAAAAATGTGACTCTATTTTTATATTTTCGAATGTTTAAATTTTTTAATACTATTTTTATATTTTTTTAGACTCCAAATTTAAAATTGTGCAAATTTGTCAGTTTGTAATCCTAATTTTCAAATTTAATAATGTGCTCATTTGGAAAAACAGTAATACAGAAATGTAGGAATGTAGGAATGTTGGAATGTTGGAATGTTGGAATATAAGGAATATAAGGATGTAGAAATATACAAATTCAGAAATACAGAAACATAGAAATTTGGATATTTGTAAGTTAGCTCCTAGAAGTATAGAAATTAAGAAACTAGGTAATTCTATAATTTGGAAATTTGATATTCTGGTAATTAGCTCTCTAGATAATTCTGAAATTTAGAAATTTAGAAATTGAGAAATTTAGAAATTTAGAAGTTTGAAAATTTAGAAATTTAGGAATTCGGATATGCAGAAGTTTGGGAATTTAGAAATTAAAAAGTTCACTAATTTGGTAATTTTATAATTATAAATACAAAAATATCTCTGAGACGCAGTTGCTCATATTATAAACACATAAATGAAAATTTATTCAAAAATGAGTATCATAGTTTAAATTAGCGAATTTCGTGATTATTTTTGTTAAACTAATTTAACGAACATATACTACAGACAGAGATAATGCTCCTCTATTATTTGCATGTATTCATTTTTTGTTTATTCTAACGAGCGCTACACGCCTTTGAAGTATAATGACAATTTTTTGTCTACATTTTCATACAGGTTGGTTGAAAAGTTTTGAAAGCGACACCTATTAACCAGTACAGGAATCAAAATTTATACGCCATTTTAATATTTCATCTTCCATTTGAACACACAAAAAATTTTATTTCGATCTGTTAATTCATTCTTGCAGTGGTGGAACAGTATTTTGCAGAGCTTCCGAAAAATCATTATAGATATAAAATTATTGGAAGATCATTGGAATAAGTGTGTTGAAGTTGTGGGAGATTATATTGAATACAATAATATCATTAAAAAATACACATTCTTTTATTTTTGCTTTCAAAACTTTTCAACCAACCTGTATTTTATTAACATCCAAAGACCTGCTTTCTAATGTTATTATGCCTCAGCGTGTCCACGTTCATTAACATTTTAAGTAGCAAAAACTTTAGAATGTTTTAAACACGTTCTAAAGAATTAATTCATTTTGAATGCAATAAAAAATTGTTAACATACTAGACACTTATTGGTATATTAATGAAACGTCGTCAAACAACATTTTTGTATCAATTTTTTTTCGCTTATATGTATCGAGCAGTAAATTATTTAACAATTAATATTCTATGTATCAACAATCACGATATAATTAAATTAACAAAACTTGCTATGTACATAATATACATACATAATACATGTACGTTCAACAAATATATTATAACAAATTTTTGATACATGTTCACAGTTCAACGACTCTGGTATGTACATTGACTTTATCAATAAAATATAAACAATTTTTTATATCAACACCTTATCAAAAATTAAACTCACCTACTATAATTTATCATAACTTATTACAACAAATAATTTCAAACTTTCAGATTTTATAATTTATAGATTTGCAAATTTTTGAAATGTTTCAAATTTTCATATTTTGAATTATACGAATTAACATATTTCTAATTCACAAATTTAGCTTTCTGATTTTTAATATCGCAAGCTTTTAAACGCTACACAGAAGGACCTTTTTTTATATTGCCACTTCTAAGTCCACATTCTCTTTCGATATAAGGAAAGTATCGTTATCCGGAGTCACTTGCATATGCACTGTTCCCGCATATTTGCACATCACGCATGTGATCTCCGTACTCAGCCAGTTATTTGAAACGATAATAATATCGGACAACGAAGTCTTACAATTAGTGTAATCCATTTAGTTTCAAAGAAAAACTTAGTTCAAAGAAAATTCGCTTAATGTAAACGCCGCTTTAAGCCTCCGCAGTATTCGACATGCAACGAGGTCAGCGCATATCACTCGACTAAGTTGTCCTGCATATACCAAGACTTAGATAAGGTGTTAAAATCAACGAAAATTGCATAAAATATCCCACTAGAAATAATATCTCACTAGAAAATAAAATATATCAGCTGCTAGGAGTCTCTATCGACAACCAGTCACTTTTGATCAGATCAGCACCCTTTTCCCCGATCATGATAATCGGTGCATTCGTGTTTCCGCTGCATATCGTTGGCATGATCGACGCATCGATCACCCTCAGCCCTTTCACACCGTATACCCTCAACCTAGCGTCGACGACAGCGTCAGGATCACTCGATGGCCCCATTTTGGCCGTTCCAACCGGGTGATAAATCGTCATGGTGATATGTCGAATGTGACATTCCCAATAAGCGTCCGATGCGAACTTCAAGTGCTTGCAATTCGGCAACTTGATCCTGTGAATCCTCGAACCGAACTGCTTGAAGACCTTAGCCTCGCTGACCCTGACCGCGATTTTAGCACCCTCGACCAGCGTGGCAATGTCGTTGGGGTCAGAGAAGTAATTTGCGTCTATCACCGGACTGTGAAAGGGGTTAGAACTCCGTAGCCTAACCGTCCCACGAGATCTGGGCCTAAGAAGAAGAGGCATGATGGTCCAGGCGTCCTTGTTCGCGATGGGTCTGTACACCGTGTTGTAAACCTCGTCGGTTATCCCCAGCACCTTCTTCACCTGGATGCCGTTATCCGAGTTAATGGACGCTGGCGCCATGTGAAGCTGGATATCTGGATAGTCCATAGACAGATTCGCGAATTTGGTGTTGACGAAGGCGTATCCTTCGACGCCACCGAGGGTGGTCATCGGTCCCCTGCCGTTGGCCACATAGTGCATCGTCACGGGAGCAGCCTGGAAGCGATCCTGGACGATGGCCACTGGTTTATCGATCAGAAACGTTAGACCACCCATTCCAACATGATCCTGAAGATTGTCGCCCACTTTCAGGTCCTTGATCACTCGTATTCCCATCTGGTGCAGATGTTCCTTGGGCCCTATCCCTGACAGCATCAGAATCTGGGGACTGTTGATGGCTCCCGCCGACAGAATCACCTCTTTCCTTGCACGGACGATCTGTCTACGACCGTCCCTGAAGAACTCCACACCCGTAGCCCTCAGGGTTTTCGGGTCGATCAGAATTTTGGTAACGTGCGAGTTCATGGCTGTATGGATGTTTCGACGCAGACGAATCGGTCTGAGGAACGCCTTCGCAGTGGAGCACCTGCTGCCCCTGCGTATCGTGCCCTGAGCAATCATGAAGCCCGTCTGTCGTGCTCCGTTTATGTCCCTGTTCTCGTATCCCATCTCGGTGCCGGCCTGCACGAACGCAACCACCAGAGGTGTCTTCCAGGGGGACTCCTGGACAGTTAGGTAACCGCCCGTGGAGTGGTAGGGACTCTTTTGGAGGTACGGGTTCCGGTTGTCCTCGGACTTCTTGAAGTAATAGAGTGCCTGATCGTATCCCCATCCAGGATTACCCAGGGACTCCCAGTAATCGTAGTCGTGTTTGTTCCCTCGGACGTACAGCATGTAATTGAGGACGCTGGAGCCTCCTAACACCTTGCCTCGAGGCCAGTTGCAACGACCTGCCTTCATGCCTAGACAGGCTCTTCCTGTTGGTTCCGTCTTGTACTTCCAGTCCAATTTTGTTAGCTGAAGATACGCTGCTAACGATGGTACGTCGGTTATCTCGTTCTCGTCAGGGCCAGCTTCTAACAACAACACGTTCCAGTTGGGTATCTCTGACAGTCTGCTGGCGACCACCGCTCCTGCTGATCCTCCACCTACCACGACGAAGTCGTACTCTGCGTACAGAG
This sequence comes from Megachile ligniseca, assembly GCA_945859555.1. NCBI lineage: Eukaryota > Metazoa > Arthropoda > Insecta > Hymenoptera > Megachilidae > Megachile > Megachile ligniseca. The sequence goes on from OX243780.1 coordinate 5,588,679, forward strand.
GGTATCGATCGATAGGTCGACTTTCGGGGTCTAGTTGGTCGTAACGGTAGTAGGATAAGCCGGCTATGAGTAGAGGGATCAGCCACAAACTGGTGCCCATCAAACCTAGGGCACCCTTCAACGCCGATGTGACCACGATCGCGCTGAATACCATTCTTTTTCAATTGAGGTCTTGCGAACTTGGTCAAAGGAAATTTTGGATCTTCGAGTGATTTGGATGGTTCGTATGACATCACGTGAGTTGATGAGATTTCACCGTGAAGGAATGTCCGGTGGTCGGGTACCGATTCTTTCTATCCGATGCACTGAGAACGACACGTGGGAGCTTCTACTCTTCATTGTGCGGTCGAGGGTGATGCTAGCTCGTTCATGGGGTTCTTCGTCTTCCTGTAATTCAAGAAATGTGTTAGGACTTATGTCATATCAGGATGTCGAACGAATTTACGTTTTTAATCACCTATTTTATGAGAATCGTTCTTATAGTAATTATGAGAAATTATCGTTACATTTGCGATTGCAATGACCTTGAAAAATTTGGTCAAGGTCATTCTGAATAATTTTTTCCTTATGATAGGTGATTTCTTTCTGATTTATGTAGTTAATATTTTTAGAGTATATAATTAAGATAGAGGTGGTATATAATTTTATGTGAAATAGTATTTCGTTTAAGTCTACTCTATAATGGGATTTGCGAAAGAAAATCGTTATATTTTATTAAATTAAGAGTCTCGTCAATAAAGATACCTTGACCTGGTAATTAAGGTGATCGGACACCGAAGCATGGAGGCTTAATCCATTCAGGGACAGAGTTTTGTTTAACCATTGTCTTTGAAATTTTGTTAATTATTTACTAGTTTGAAGTACTACTTGCAACACAGGTTGAGTCATCAATATTTATTGATGGTTAATAAATATATCAATTTGTATACGTGAAGATCTTACTTATTTTTATTTCTGTATTTTTTAAATTTCACCAAGAATATTACCCAAAAACTTTTCCACTATTCATTCATAAACGAGATCTCGTAAAAACTACCACTCTACATATCCAGCCTATTTTTACACGTACAGTCCATACATTACGTTCACATCGTTTACGAAGTAAAAGTTGGTCAAAATATTCGTAATCAGAAGACAGATAACACAATGTAATAGAAGAGTTAACATGCAGTTATGTGGCTCACCGTGAACGATTTTCTAATTCCCGAGATTAACGGAGATCTAGATGAAAATTGTCTAATAGAATTGCATAAAATTAATTTGGACAAGAATAATGGGGAAAGTAGCCGAGTATTTAGCCGAAGCAGTGAGTAACCGTGCATTAGAGCCGCTATCAGGGCCAGGAAGAGTCTTGCGGATCCATAACGAAGCCGAAGAACAAGACAGAGAAAGGCCACGTAACGTAACCACGAAAGTTTCGTAGAAGGAAACGAGCGTGGAAGAAGGTTTACGTTGGCGAAACACTTTCTCCTTTCCCCGTTATGAGATCACCATCTTGCCTCTTCACTGACAGCGACATAACTTCGTTAATTTGTTGTCTGCCTTGAAATGCCATTTAGCTGTCTCCCTACTTAACACCGGCAAAAAGCACGTTTTCGAGATTCTGAATAATTGTGACTGAATTTATTACGTCGTAAATACTCCAGTATTCGTAAATGTTTTCAAATGTCGGAATATATTTACGAGGGGTCTTCGATGAAACTTTGTATGCAAAGTAAAAAGAAGCTACGTGGTCAGTTTTATATTTAGATAATGTTTATTGGCCATATTGGGGAAAAGCCGAAAATAAGGAACTTCCTTTAAGGAAGTCATCTCACTTTTTAATTTTTTACTCCTTTTACATTAAACCAAGTCTTTCGATCAAACAGCTCTTAATTTCATTTTCTGATGCACGTACAAGCTTCCTAGATCCACGTGTGGCAACCGTGTGAGAGCACAAGAGAGCACAACAGAAGCGTCACAGTTAATTTAAGAACGAGCGATCGGATGAAAAAAGAAATTGTATCAATTCGTTCACAATTCATCTCTATTGCATCAATGTATAAATAACCGACCCTTTTCTAAACCCGAGGTTTAAAAGAGTCTACAACACTCTTTCTATTTCCGTCATCTTTGTTAGAAAGAAACAAAGAGCATCTCAAAAGAATTTCAATTATATATTTTCTTGAAACTCTCAAATATCAGGCAAATAAATTGCGCTTGAAAAAATATTTAACGATACAAAAACTTGTAAACTTGAGAAGAAACGTTCTGAAACGTTCGGTAATGACTTTTAATGGAAAAGGAGAAATCCGCGAACGATTTTAATGCACATAGGGCTATCAATACCTGCGTTCGCGAAACGGGAGCGTAATAAATAAAGTCGTTTCCGGTCGATGCTCCGACAAACGGAGAACACGAACGTGGAAAAATCACGGCAATGCAGTGCCGTGCAATTTCTGTGAAAAAAGAAAAACGTAACGCGGAAACTGATTGAACGTTTCTTTCTTGAAATTACGCGTTGCACCGAAAGAACTACGGAAGGAGCCTCTGACACGCTAATTCTTCTCTCTTTTTGTCCCGAACATCTTGTCAGAATAATTTGTTTATACGGTTTGGAGCGTAGGCGAATGATAAACGGCCATATATGTAGGTGCTTTTAGTGTCAAGTTAAAGGCATAAATATGTGGAATTCTACGAGGATCCATTTTTTAGAATATCTTTTTTCTAGGATTTTATTTGGTATTTCGTAGAATTTCTGTTTTAGGATTTTTTTTATCTCCAAATTTTTTTTAGATTTTCTGTAGTTTGTAGGATTTTTCTATTTTTGTAGAATTTCGGTGTCTTTTTTCAGAAGGGTTTTGCAGCTTCTTTTTAAAATTCTTGTATTTTTTCTAGGATTTTCCAAGTCTTCTGTATTCTTTTGGATTCTCTCATTTTTTGGAATTCATTAGGTATTATTTTTTTTTTAATTGGTGAGCATGGTGAGATTTTGTGGGGAATTCCCTAGGAGGAATTATCTAGCTGATTTACTAGTTGATAGATAAACTAGTTGATTTTTATCAACTAATATTAGAATTATTAATTTTATCTTAAACTTTGAAAACTTGGGAATTTCAGAATTAGAAAATTTAAAAATGGACATGAATATTAACTTAAAAATATGAACTTAGGGGTATTTTTAAATTTTATCTTATTATTATCTTTCAAAAATGTACATCTCGTGTCTCCATATCCCAGTACCATATTAACAATATATATACGTGTTCCACGTATGTTAACAATTGTCCATATGAAAGTCTGCTGATGTCTTTCAGTTTCACTAAAACCGTGAAAACTGTAAAAGATATAAGTGGTCATAATTTCATGGTCAGAGGCAGTAACATGTACAACCGATCACAATTATTGCGTGTTTCTCCATATTTCTTTGAAACGCTTTCCACCGAGGTGTACGTTAAAAAAAAAAATTCGTAGTAAAAAGTAACAGCTCGCATAACGTTCTTATCGATCAGACGATGTACGCAAGTATGTATTTTTAAACAGTTCCGTTTTCTTGTTTCAGGTAAGAGTTTCGTAGTAAAAGCCAGGCTCGCCACGTGGATATTCATTTAAGAGTTAATTACTTCTACTTTTCCATTTATGGCTAATATTTCGCTGCGGACAGGTAACAAGTCTAATTCTTTATGACTTTTTGTGTTGTTAAGATAATTCGTATTAGTATGCACTTTATCGATTTTAAGAATTGGTATTTCAGTCGTATATATCAATCTTAATTTCCATTTTTCTAAATTCATAAATTCGCAGAATTTCCATATTCTATAAATTCCTGAAATTAACAGTATATCTTATAAACTACATGCATGCAATTATTCAATATATGGCACAACGGACCAAATGTAATTTTTATCAATAACCTACATATACAAATTTTAGTTCAGTTTTATGTACCTCGTGTCATCAGGTAAAAACTACTTAATATTTTTTCACGAAATTTTGCACAGAGATATTGTAGACGGTTTTAGAACAGGTTTTGTCGTGATCAAAATTGAAAACGTACCACGAAAGTCACCTTAACCTCAATTTAACGTGCATTTTGGAGGCTAAAATGGCGTCATCATATTACATCATTGTGGCTCCATACGGGATGCACATTCTCTGTTACGACAAACGCACGAAGAATATAGTTTAACAAAGAGCTCTGATATAGTTACAAATTATTCAATCAGGCAGATTTCAAGAATTAATTGACTGTGAAATTTCACCGCTTTTTTAATATTCTAATTTAGACAACAGTTTTTCTAATATTCCTAGTCATTACAAAAAGTACATCTGAGTATTGATATTTTTTCTTCTTCAAAAAAAACACGCGAATTTCATGAATAAGTGAATACTTATTGAAAATTGAAAACTTGAACATTTCAGATTAGAAAATTAAAAATTGCAAACTTATAAATTAAAAAAATCTGCAAACAGGAAAATTGCAAATTTGCATATTTGTAAATTTGCCAATTGCAAACTTGTAAATTTGAGAATCTGCCAATTATAAAATTGCAAAATATTTGAAAATTGGAAAATTTTGAACTCATAAATTTTCAAATTCGTATACTTGTAAAAGTACAAATTTATAAACTTGAGTGTTTAATAAACTTTTGATTGGTTGATTTCTATTCTTTCATACTTCCGAAACACCGTGAAAATGATAATGACATTTAAGTGAGAAAACACGTTTTCAGGTCTGTGAAATTGTTCGTAGAATTATTGCGTAACCATTCGTGAGACTTTCTTTCTTTCTTTATGCAACTTTCGACGACAAAGGAAAGTAAATGAGATAATTACCAACAAGCAGAATTGACGCAAGATCAAGTTGAATTATTTCCAAGAAAACAGTAGTGCTTTACTACGCTTTACATTGTACATGAAAATACTTTTTTTTTTTAATAAAACAAAAAATATTGAAAAATGAGAGTAAAAGAAAAATGATAAATTTATAAAATTTGGACTTTTTTTATTAAAATAAATGCAAAAAGTTGTTTGTTGAAATACTTCTATCATATTTTTCTCAAATTATAATCCTTTAAATTATATTTCAAATTAAGAAACTTTTAAGTAATAAATATTATTGTTAATTATTAGAAATTGAAAATTGATATTATGTTTGTATGATGGTTTTACAGAATAAAATACAAAATAAAATAATATTAAATGCATGTTATTGTTTTGGGAATAAACAAGAAGAGTAAAAGAAATGGCATGGAAAGTGAAGTTAAACAGGTTTTTGCGTGAATTTCGTAAGTTGTGTAACATCCTACAAAACCGGTCTGAAATATTTCAAGTGAAATGGCAGATGTAATACTCATCGTCTAGCTATAAACCTATTAACCGAAGAAAATGTTATTGTGAATAATTATATGCAACCGGTAAATGCACATATGAAGATTTAAAAAGTGGTGTTCGTTACTTGTTTCTACAGTGGATCTTTTATTTGAACGCGAACGATTTTCTTAAAATATCTGAGAAAAATTGAAAAACTGAAACATTGGAAAATTGGAAAGTTGGAAAATTGAAAAATTTGAAAATTTAGTAATACAAAAATGGGAAAATTTGGAAATGTAAGAATCAGAAAATTTGAAAGTGCAGTAATCAGTAACTTAAGAAACTTGTAAACTTAATGTCACTTTTAAATTTCTAAATTTACACCATGTGTTACAACATCTGTAGCTGGCTGCCATCATCGTCAAGGACAGAAATAACCCAAGTTAAAAATTCCGTTCGATTTATAAATGAAAATGTACTCTTCACAATACATCACAGTATTTTCTCGATTTCTCCATTGTTATTAACTATTAATTATTCATTTTTGACAACCATTTAATTTATTTTTCTCATCTAGTGGAACTAGATACTTCTTCACAGTATCATCTCTATAATGATCAAATGACATCTCTATGATTTTCCAAATTATATGTCAATATTAATTTTAATTAACGTTAACAGTAATGATATCAATATTGACATAATAAACATGTGTTATTTAACGTTAATCAGTTCAACAATCTTTTTTAATATGACTAGTGAATTGTATGTAATAAATATTCTTTTACAAATTGAAAACACTTCTAATAGTCTATACATATATCATACATATTAACTTCACACATGAAATCGACTTCTAAGCAGAATTTTAATCATTCCACAAATTCATATTCACTGCAATACGCAAATTCTTAATAAACTTGATAATTTATGTGACAACACATCAATGAAGTGTTGCAAATTCCTTGACACATATAGCCATATAGGTATAGACCTATTAAAAAGTCTATTCATAACACAAAGTCAAAGTTCAACAAGTTTTTTATTTAATAAAATGAAAATTTGTGAAACAATCTGATAAAAGAATATTTAGAATTGTGTGTCATGGTACAAAGATACGTTTAACGTACATACACGTACAAGGTGCGTTATTGGTTTTTATATCAAGAGAACAAGCATACTAATTGCAATATTATGTCGACATTTGCAACCTTGCACCTCTGTTATGAATATTTAATCTTTCGAGTCGACATATTTACGTTTAAACGCGATTGTACTATCGATCCTCGTGTGTGACCCACACACAATCCATTCTTACGCAATCGATTGCATTCTCTGAATCAATCTACGATATTACGAAGAACTCGTGACCTTAATAACTTCAAGTCTTAATGGTACAATTATTCTGTATTGAAATTAACACTCTTTTTCTATTTTGATTTCTTGAGACATTGTAAGTACAGTGTGTGCTAGTTTATGATACTTAAGCAGATATTGAAACTGTGAAAGAAACTTTTCATATTTTTTTAAATACTGGCTCCTTCTTTAAAAAAATTTATGTTGCATTTATGCAATGTACGAGATACTTTGATTTAAGGTTAGGTTAGGTTAGGTTATTAGTTAAGTATTATTTTGATATTTGTTTAAAATATTGGTATCAAATTTGAATAAATATTTTATGTTGTATTTATGCAATATACGAGATACTTTAATTTGAGGTTAGATTAGGTTGCTTGAGGTTGTTTAAGAAACAATTTAGAACAACTTAATATATTGCCAATTTCAAAAATGTTCTGTAATGTATTATAATAATATAATATATAATAGTTACTAATATACATAAAAATCTTTGAGTTAAAATCAACCGTATATGAAAACTTCTGAAATACAGTCTACTACACATACAAATTTTGAAGCTAGTATCTTCTGTACCTATATTAAAACTTCTGAATTACAGTCCGCCATATACTCATAAAAATTCTTAAATTAATCCTGTACATATGTATACAAAATTCTAAATTATCTACACATGAAAATTTAAAATCTAAATTAAAAATTTCTAAATTCATACATGCAAACATTTCTGGATTGCAATCCACTACATAACAAAATCTAAATTGCTATCTCCTGTATAAATTCTGAGTCACACTTTTCTGTACACACATAAATTCTGACTTACACTCTTCTGTACACATAACTTCCGAGTTACTTCTGTTCACACATCAAAAAATTCTGAATTAGTCTACAAAAGTACCATCTAAAATGCAAGCTTGTTAATGGAGTCGAATCTCCTTCCGAACTTCTACCAACCTTCTATTTCCCCGACGATCTTTTGTCCCCGGAACATTTCTCATCAGAGTCCACTTCCTGAACCAGCGTCGTTGACGTCCACAAAAGGTGTCTTCGAAGATGCACTGATTTTCAAGGCCAATATTCGCAGGGTCTAACACCCCGACAGAGACAATTGGCCAGCAAGCAATTGGTCAGAGGATCGGTAATGACACTCGGAAGAACGATACGGTACTGTACCGATACCACATTCTCCTACTCATTTCACTCTCACCTTCCTTGTCCGTCTGGTCGGTGACTGAGTTTCTTCGTCCTTCCCGAAGGCTCCCAACCATACTTTGGCAGTGAAAGTATTCTCTTCCTGTGGGTACCTACGCACACTTATCCCACCCTGACTATGTGGTAACAGCCGGTGCTTACACTAACGTAGTCCATTACCTGTGTGTTACGATGATCGACGTGCCGCTTCCTCGATAGCATTTTTCTTCTACTTTTTTGTTAATCTGATCGTTCAAAATACTCTGTTATGCTCGGAGATGGGCTCCACGTGATCATTTCCTTCTGGGATTCTGATCTTTTCTTTGGGGACAAATATTTGAAGAATACAACATACATTTGTACTTTTACGTACGAAGGTACTTTGGTGGCTGTTTGTTTGAAAGGTTGGATTTTTATGAAATTATTTTTTTTCACTGTTGTCTGTTTCGATACTGTAAGTTTAGATTGAAAATGACTTATTTGAAGTCTCACGTGGTCTTTTGCTTCTGGGATTCTGATCTTTTCTTTGTGGACAAATATTTGAAGAATACAACATACATTTGTACTTTTACGTAGGAAGTACTTTGTTGGCTCTAAGACAGTTTGTTTGAAAAACTGAATTTTTATGAAATTATTATTTTTGACTGTTGTCTGGTTTGATACTCTAAGTTTAAATTGAAAATGACTTATTGCAAGTTGTATAAAACCGAATGGAGAGTTTTTAAGTGTGAAATTGTGTTACTGTGAAACCACAAGATGAGATTTGGAAATTTAGAGAAGTAGGCCTTGTCTTGTTGGTATGATTGGTGTGTGTGAGACTGATGAAATTAATTGACTGACGTGTTGTATGTGTAGAGCGTGCAATACGCTTTCAACTTCAAATGATTGCAGACACGCTTCTGAATAGTGTCTCAGAGCTCATCTTGCGGCAGGTGGATGGTGCTGGGGTTTATGTGAAATGTTAATTAAGATATTAATTCTGGAAAGTTTTAAGTAAAATTTTCGGTTTAGAAAGTAACAGTATACACAAGTCTTATTTTGAGAAATTTCTCTGTTTGTAATTTTTATTTTATGAAGTTTCAGTACGTGAAATTGTTATTTCGTAAAATTTACCTTTTAAAATAAAAGTTTTAATAAAAAATGTTCGAAACCTCTGGAATTAGAATTGCCATTCAACAGAATTAACCGGAAAATTTATTCGACAGTAAATTGTATATTTTCTCCGTAAATTATAATAGAAAATATTATCCAGTAAATAATTTATCCAACCATAAATTTATTACTGTAAATACTACATGTATCATGTTATTAACATAGTATATTTCCGACTTCTGAAAATTAAAAGTCCAAAGTATCATATGAATTTTTGTGGCAATAAAAATTGGTATTCGAGTGATAGAAGGATTATCTATTCTTGCAAATCCTTTAATCACTAACTTGTTGAAGGAGTGGCTCGAATGCAATGATATATGACAGCGATATAAAACGTACAAGCTAACCCAGTTTCAAATTATTTCCTTTATAGATAATCTATGTAGCTAGCTCGAGCTGTGATATTGCTTAGAACGTTTTCATTAAGATACCATAGGGAAGTAATATTTTTGACGTCCGATGAGAAAAGCGACCGTGTAACTAATTTACTTATTTGAAAGTTTCTTTTTCATTAATTTATCGCACTTCAGGTTGCAGTTCAATGTTGAACGTAAAATTAATTCATGGAATTGTAATACAAGACGTTTATATTTACAGAAAAAGTTCAGTTTTTATAAACCATGATTGAAAATTCATCCCACACAAATTACAACCGTTGCAAATAATAAGTTTTATGACTTTCACTGTATTAAGTATTATAGTAATTGTCATAACAGATTTTTAAACTGAAAAGATTTCTGTGCGGAAATTACATTTGTGTTAATATCATTTCTTTTGATAATATTTAAAGATTAATTGATTATAAGTTTGAAATTCCTGTGTAATTTAATTCTTCAGTATTATTAATAATTTTAATTAGTTTAAACAATGGGTAGGCTTTTAGTAAGATATAAAGTGAAATTTATATTGTGTATATCACGTATAAATTATTCTATTCAAATTTACCACGCCAAATTCAAATTGTGCAATTTTCGATTGTATCGACGTTTTAAAATTTTAAGTGTGAATTATTGTATAAAATTGTCAAGCTTTGAGCACAAAACAAAATGAAATTAAATTGTATATTTTCTTGTCACGTATAAACAATTCATATTTAAATTTATCGCGCCAAATTCAAATCGTGTATCTTTCCACTGCCCTCATATTTAAAATTCTGAAATATAAATAATCTAAAAAAGTACAATCTTTTAAGCAAAGTGAATTTATTGTGTCGAGTCAGAATATAAATTTCGAAATTTCGAAATAATATATCTAGGATTACAGTTTCTAACAAAATGGAGTAACAGCGTTTCCTAGATGCTACGTGATCGCTGTCACGTTTCGAGATCGGAATAGTAGTAATAGCGAAGTATTATGTATGAATTTCGAGTGCGTTCAGAAAAAGAAAGTTCTTACAAATAACCCAACTCGTTATTCAAACATATGTCGTCACTTCGATATCGAGCGACTTCCACGTTGTACACCAAGCACGTAAACGACTATGACTTGAAATATGTTACATTATTCAGTTTCAAACTATCATCGGTGTTTTAGAAGATTGATATATAGCTTCAGATAATCAATAGTGTGTCAATATTATACAACACTGTTAGTACTGTTAATATTTACTAACAAACTCTATTTATCTTGCAAGTTCAATATTTATTGTCAACACACTTACTTTCGAGATAGTGTTCAGGTATATTTCATTAAAAGAAAAATTTGTGTTTGTATATTTTAGTTTTCATTAAAGTACTTCAGTAAATTAAATATTTAAATATTTAAATATCGAAAATGCATTAATATTTTATTTTGCATTTTTACCATGTTTTTTAATATTATCAGTGTTGTCAGTATTTATTTATATTTACTATATTCTTACATATTTATTTGTATTTACTATGTTAACATTTATCTACTTTTTTTATTTATATTATAAATATAAATCTACATTTATAGGGCTGAAACATTGTTTGAAAGAATTAATTACAAAGAATAAAACAGATCACTAATTAAAAAATACAATTACCTGTCATAATTAAAAACAAGTACTAAATAAAAAACACAAAAATTGATTACAAGATTTAATACAATTATAAATGACAAGTAATTTATAGCAAAATATTTCTGTCTAATTAAAAAAGGCAATTACCTATCATAATTAAAAAATCATCTAATCAAAGTCTCGAACAATAAAAGTCCGATTTCGAAACATCTCTGCAATAAAACGTAATTATAAGTAATTAAAAAAATAACGATTCTAATTAAAGAATTTTATTGAACGCATTATGTGATCATATAACGGAAGAGTTAATTATCCAAGCTTAAATGTGCGATTAATCACTCTTGAATAAAAACATAAATCCACGTAACAAAAGCGCATAAAAGTGAGAGAAACAATTGTTCCCGAGACACGTCGTTTGTAAGTATGTAGTACAATTGACAATCCATTCAGAGCGACGTGTACATGTTGTTGAAAGGTTGTTTCTCTCACAATCAGCAATTGTATCGGTAGAATGTAAGTGTGCGTATAAGCAGATTCGAATAAGCGTTTATCCGATTCGTAGGAACAAAGTGCTGCTATTGAAACGAAGGAGTCGTGTTTTACAGGCAGCTCCACACACGCGATGCAATGTAATTAACCGGAAAAGTTAAATCGTGCGTTGAAAATCTGTTGTCGAGTGCGGGATCGGGTCAACGGTCTGGAAATACGGTGAAGTAACGACCAGCTGGTCGTCCAGGTTCTTCTGCGATTTAATCGTGTTTTCTAGCTTCGATTACATCCGGTTTGCGCGACAGCTTACAATGAGCATTCACAAGTTCATGTATGCATACGTCAATATGTAGCACATATGGACGATAACGACTTTCGATGAGTGCTCGAAATTTTTTCATTTATGGACGCAATAGACCTTGCACATTTTCTGAGTTAGAAATTTTGATATTATTTAGTTTACAAATTTACACGTTTAGAAATTTGGTAATTTTTATATTTTCAAAATTGCGAACTTCGAAATTTGGAATTTTCCAAATCTGCAAACTTTGGAATTTCTTAAAATTGCCAAACTGAAATTTTCAAAATGGCATACTTTGAAATTCACGAATTTTCAAAACTGACAACTGAAATTTGGAAATTTTCCAAAACTGCAAACTTTGATATTTGGAATTTTTTAAATTGTAAACTTTCAAATATGGAATTATTAAAAATTGCCAAATTTAGAATTTGGAAAATTCGAAAATTGCAAACTTTCAAATTTGATCATTTTGAAAATTGCAACACAGATTTTCCAATACAAAAATGAATAAATTTGTAGCATAGGGATTTTATAAATTTGATGATCTACGTGAAGTTTTGATTTCTAAATACATATCAAATGAAGAATCAGCAAATTGCACTATTTATAAATGTATAAATGTTCCTATTTATACACAATTTTGCAAACTGGAATTCTAATATCAGTTTCCTACTCCTAGTCATTACTTTATGAAACTAATTTATTAAAAAGTTGCACCCGCATATACACTTCCCAGTATTTAAAATACGATCGTTCCATTTTTCAGTCTAAACCGTTCTCGTAACACCTCGCTTTCTACCACAAAATGAACACATATACCCACAGTCTTCCGTTACATTATGTAAATGTAAATTAAATCGACATAATCTATCCGGATGCTTTTACTCAAAAAAAGGAAATGTTATTACAGAATTTTCAATTATGTAAATAACTGCTACTTGTATTTACATAATTGATTGAGTAATAGAATTAACTGATGATGAAACGTAGTTTGACAATGCGCCAATACGAATTTGCAGATACATGATGAGAATAAATAAAATTCTCTTGGAGTGCACTTCCGTTGTTACTATTAATGGAATTGAGAAAGGTGTGTGTGGTAATTGCGGCATGTTATAGTCTTCGTAAAAATATACTGGGTGTGATTCTATAACGTCAAACATATGCTATAAACAGTTTTATAATGTCAAACATGTACCATAACAAAAACAGCGTCAAATACGTACTGTAAACAACTTCATAATTTTAAATTTATACCGTAAACAATTTTAGAATATTAAACATATACCATAAACAATTTCATGACTTTTAATATATACATATAATATAATTTGATATATATATCACATCGGGGAAAAAATGGCTCTTAACTCCAGAAAGACCCCCGCTGTATACATGCTGTATATATGCCGATCGAACTAGTGTTGCTTTCTAACCATTCGCAAGTATTACACGTCACTGATCAATTATCAATTATTACAACGCTAGTTACTCGGTAGCTGGTTGGTTTGGTTTGTTTAGTGTCTGTTACGTGCTTTGTGTCACAGGTAACAGGTGTCAGATCACAAACTAGTTTGCATGGCTCTCTGTCACGGATTATGCGGTTTCTCCGAGAGAAACAGGAACAACTCTTATGAACAGACTATAGATTTTTACGTATTCATTACATATTTGGTTATCAATGTTGTAAATTTTGAAGCCTAAATAGTCTCACAAATGAATAATCTTTTAGTAATAAATCAAATCAAATTTAAATTATACATTTATTCTCTTATCACATACTATAAATAATTCAATGTAAATTACCGCGCGAAATTCAAATCTTTTTCACTATATTAATATTTCAAATTTTGAAATCTGAATAGTTTCAAAAAGTACCACTCCTTTAACAGAAAGAAGACTGCTAACAATCATTCATTTCAAATTACTCTTCCTCTGAATGAACGAGGAACAGTAGTTTACAGAAAACGATAAAATTAATTGCGTAAAATTAACTTGCCTAACGTATCAAGTCATAAATTTTATCTGCGTATAAATTTGCACAAATAAAACATAATACCATTTATTGTGATGCAGATAACGGAAATTGGCTTACTTTAGTTCCGCCGTAAAGTAGGAAGAGATTTGAAGAAATGCAAATTTTTGCAAACGCGTTTGTTATTCTATGGCCACTTTACTTTCACCGCGCCGTCTGAAATTTGTCTGCGTAAAAAATTATATATTCTTGATCTAATCGAATCTCGGTAACAATGCCAGGCGGTACAATAACACTATTCTAAGCACGTGGGTTTCACAAATCTTTTCTATCGCAAGATTGTCTCGTTTCTCTTCTCTTTATTCGCGAATCTAATATCCGTCGTGTAGTTTCGCAATCGAATTAATTTGGGGAAAACTTTTATCGGCTTTGTTATTCCATATTTGTTGCAAAAAAATATAGAATTGACTCATAAATGTCATCTACTGCAAAAAGTGACATAATTTTTCATCCACCCAGTATAAACAATTTTTCTAATTTTTATACAGTGACAAATGGCTTCGAGAGAAAGGGAAGAATGTGCCCACACATGAATCGGATAAACATTATCCACCGACAGAAACGACATAACTTGACCAAGCCAATAGTTGTATTCGCAACGGATAATACAAATTGCATCGCAAGGAAAGTGCAAGTCTCGAGGAAAGTGCAAACCTAACAGAGGTCTATGGCGAACACCTACTCCGTTCTTGACCGTAACACTTTCCTTCATTAGTTATATTCCTTGCAAAATATCCTCGTGCTGACGTGAATCGAAAATACAAATGAACTCGACTCGTGCAAACGCAACACCAACAACCTACAACTTTCACTGTCCACTTTTCTTCGCGCGATATGTCTGCGAATTTCTGAAGTGCACTCGACTTTTGTGTTCTTCGTATTTTTTTATATTCCTTTCAATATCCTTGATCATTAATTACGAAGTATGATCGAATGTTGCTCGAACTAAGAATGATGATCTGCAATTCACACTTGGATTTGTAGTAATTCGTTCGTTAGATAAATACCCGGTTTAGGGGCTGTGGAGGCTGTCTTAGGAAACGGACATTTATCGGGCAGTTAATTACATGGCATCTACACTAAAATTCTTCACCAATTTACGTTATCTTAATCATCTATAAAAAAAATATCACGATTACAAAATTCCAAAACCTATTAAAACAACTGATCAACAAAATTAATATCGTTAAAGCAGCCCTAACTATAAAATAATAAATTCAAAGTTTTACTTTCTCGAATAACATCAATTTTACAGTTGATCTACCTTGAAAGGAATAATTAATATAATTATCGATGCACGTTTTTCTCGCGTTACAAGATTTTGTATACGGATGATTAAAGAAATACTAATTGAGGAACTAATCTTCCTCAATTATTTCTTTAATCATCCACGTATGAAAGATGTTATCGGAGGAGGGAAACGCGTATCGGTAATTATCTTAATTAAGGACACGGTCGTTCAGCGTGACAACAATAAATTCCGTGAAAATAGCCGCGATCACGATGAAATCACCGTCGGTATAATAGACGGGACGAGGAAGCGGAAACGCGGCTTAAAAAGTGTACGTGAGAATCGTCGCATCCTGTAACGAGGCTTTTAGCGCGGAATCTCTTACGTAAACGTTGTTTGCCCGCGAAACGAAAGTCGAGATCGTCTGCCTTCCATCTTGATCCATCGATCTCGAACTGTTGGCCTCGCGTGCCTCACGATGCGAGAGTTGGGCTTCGGTTTTTTTTTATACGCGATTAAAATCACCGTGATCGAGAGAGATTAGCACGGACCGAGTGAAAATCTATCGCGTGGTACAGAAACGGTGGGCGTTTAGGGGAAAATGGGTGAATTTGATAATTTAGGGATTCGTAAATTAGGTGTTTTGGGTTCATTAATGTATTTTGTACCGGAAATTTGTAATTCAGATATTTTATTTTGAGTTTGGGATATGGGAAGAGTGGGAATCTGAAAATGTAGAGAATTGTAAATTGGAAAATTTGAATTTGTGAAATTTTTGAAAATTTGTGAATGGGTGAATTTGAGAATTTGAAGATTTCTTAACTGGTGAATTTGAGAATTTGGAGAATTTGATAATTTCAAAATTTGTTAATTGGTGAATTTGAGAAATTGTAGGTTCTTTAATTCATAAATTTGTTCATTTGCAAATTTGTCATTTGTAGATTTGTCATTTTGAAATTTAAATATTGAGACATTACAAAAGTTCAAAATTTACATACTTGTATATTTACATATTTTGTAATTAACATACTTTCATGTCTACGAGTTTTATAATTTACATAATTTCATATTTACAAATTTTATAACTTACGTATCTGCAAATTTACAAATTTTCCTCTGCTGTCTTAACACCAGAATAACAAGAAGATATTAAAATTAAATACCTGTTTATAAGAATTGCGCTGAATCTTAAATAATAATAATCACTTCATAAATTCTAGACAGAAACTTTTATTTACAGTCATATGATTTGGTACAAATATACATAAATTTTTTAAACCATGGCACGGTCACACGTTACGGACACTTTTTGGTTCATCATTCAGTTTGATTACCTTTATTGCTTGCATAACGATCTAAAAACTCTATTTACAGATAATTGAGCGATGGGATTGACTATTTTCTCGTAATTTGCAACTAAGTAGATAATTAGAGACAATAACATAGTGTATGCTAATGACGTTGTAAGGTTGATTACTATCAATATCGTAATTATAGTGAATTTATCGTTTCTTCGATAAATGATTCCTGTTAATCAACGAATACGTATTAACCTACTGTTTCAGTCGATATATGTCCCAATATAAATTTCGGAATGAAGTTAAATAAAGATCCGACTGTTAATGGGATAATATCGTTTTATATTCATGAATCGATCTGCCGATCGCGCTTCGCAAATGGTTACAGGATAAAGATTCCATTAAGATCCTCAAGGTTGCCGATGATCCTGATTCTTGATTTCACAGTCGATTTACAGCGGAACGCACTTTTGTGGTTGCTGTGGAATACGTGGTTTCGTTCACGAAATCATTTGTCGTATAAGTGCTTGAGGTGACGGTATAAAATAAGAAAGTATTCAGATGAAAGACATAACTTAAAATGACCGGCGAACTTGTTTAACGAATAGTGTAAACTTTGCTAAGTCTGTTATTTTGAGTTAAATAATTTCCTGATTAATTATTAATATTCCTTTGTTTCGCTGTCGATGATGTAACGAATATGTTAACCCTTGACGGTCACATTAGGTATAAAACAACCCCAGTTAATTTACCTTTTTTAGCCACTTTATATCTAGAAAATCTGCATAAATACCTTTTTTGATACCCTGGTATTTTTACTACCTTTTTCCTCAGACTGTTATATCTCAAGAGTGTTTACCTGAAATTTTATCTCAAGTTTTACACTATTTACTTTCTATATTTTTCGCTATTTATTTTTACTTATTATTTGTTCCGTTGTCTTTTACATAAGCAGAAAATAAAATATTTTCAATGTGAATTTCTCCTTCATTTCAAGGAAACACGTATAATTTTGCAACATACTTTCAGGTTCTTCCATGTATAATTAATTACGTTTTCCTCAAATCAGTATTCAGAATATCAAGTATTTCCTTTATGAGTCAGACACAATTTAATCTTAATTTTAAAACGAAAACATTTTAACATTCTGTGAACTTGTAAACCTCGTGTAAACACTTCTTCATTATCATTTTCATTAATTTTTAACTATGTCTTCAAATATACGAAAGTTTCAATTTTAATTCCTAATTGCGTGGAAACATTGTTACATACCGATGTCAGCAACTAATTCGTAGTACAGTGTATCAAACATAGTATTCTGAATACTACTTCATACAAAAATAAATCAATAATTTTACAATTTCGGAACCAACATCTTATCTTCTCAGTTAATTGCACATTTACTTCTTGCACTCGTTCTGACACTCTCAAACCCGAGTGTGTAATATTACACACTCATACCCGAGTGTGTAATATTACACATTCCAAAGGGGCGATTGTTTGTGCATCTATTGCTGTGGAATCGAACACCTACATCAGTACCTGTCATAGCTTACGTGATGACTCACGTTGATGTCGATCCCATCGCTAGCATACAATTAAATAGAACTCTATTAATAAATAAAAGAAAGTTGAAGATTTATAATGAGTATAAAATATTAAGGTACGCTCGTGTTTGGTCTAATCGAAGACGATTGTGATTTCTCTTCGATTTGAGGTATACAAAACGGTTCAGTTGCAAAATATAGTAAGTCCGTTGCAGGCTTTCACTACTTATTGATTAACGCGGAAGTCACTGCATTTGGCAGCTCCTTGCAAATCGTGTTTGGAAGATAAAACGCTAGACAAATAATACTTTCTGTTCTTTGTAGCGTCAGAAATATGCCTGAGAAAGTTTCACGTTAAGAAACGGTTTTTGTAATCCTAGGGAATTTTGGGATTTGGGTGTTTGATGGCTAGGGATATGGAAATTTATGGATTTAGGAGGTTAGAGATTTGAAAATTGGGAATTTGGAAATTTAGGGATTTAGGGATTTAACGACTTCAATACTAGGAAATTTAGAAATTTGGGAATTTACAGACTTCAAACAGTTTAAAAATTTGGGAATTTGAAGATTTGAAAATTGGGAAATTTAGAAAGTTAATAAATTAAGAATAAGAGTGTAGGAATTTTTGAATTTAGACACTTCAAAAATAGGGAATTCAAAAATTTAGAAACTTGCAAATTAGGGAATTTGTAAATTTATAAGCTTGGTAATTTACAGACTTCACTATCAAGGAATTTGAAAATTTATAAATTTGAGAATTTTTAAATTTGAAAATTAGAGAAGTTGAAAACTCATAAATTTAAGAATTCATATAGATTTGAAAAATTGAAGAATTTGGAATTTTAGAGATTTGACAATTCGAAAATTTGGTCATTTAAACACAGCTGTTAACTATCAAAATCCAAATCCCATATCATCCCTTTCCTGCTTCCATCCATATTCCCTTCCCACTCATCCACCATTTCGTCATTTCAATTTAGAAATCTCCAAACCATTCAACAATAACACTCAACCTGAACCCAGTTAAACAACAGACATTTCAATAATCTCACAATTCTCCCATTCATCATCTTCCCACGAATCTCTTTTTCTTCACTCTCCAGTCCTCCTTGATCATGTCACTCGCCTTTTCCCCTATCATAATCGTCGGAGCATTAGGGTTGCCACTGACGATCACAGGCATAATGGACGCATCCGCCACTCTCAGTCCTTTCACGCCATAAACCCTGAGCCTGGGATCCACCACCGCTGTTTGGTCATACCTGGGTCCCATCTTGCAAGTCCCCGCAGGGTGATAAATGGTAAAAGTGAAATGTCGAATCGCACACTCCCAGTAATCATAAGTATCGAACGGATATCGGTGACAGCCCGGCATCCTTATCGTGTGTGGCCTAGATCCGAATCTCTGGAAAGCTGTGGTGTTAGACAGCTGCAGAGCTATTCTAATCCCTTCCACGAGCACATCAATATCCTCCTTATGCGTGAAATAGTTGGGATTAATATCCGGATACGCCATCGGGTTCCTGCTCTTCAGACGCACCCATCCAGAGCTCTTAGGTCTGAGCAACAACGGTAATATGGACCAGGTCTCCGCTTGGTTCAGAGGCTTGTACATGGTGTTGTACACCCTGTCCCTCAGACCTAAAATTTTCTTGATCTGATCACCTCCGTCCGAGTTAACGGAGCTGGGTGCAAAATGAAACTGCACGTCGGGGTAGTCGCCGGACTTGTCCGCGTACTTGGTGTTGACGAAGGCCAAACCTTCGACGCCTGGACTTGTCATGGGTCCTCTCTCGTTCAGTACGTACTCCATCATCACGGACATGGTCTGAAAGCGGTCCTTCTTCAGACTGATGGGCTCGTTGACCACGAACGTGAACCCGCCGAGACCGACGTGGTCCTGGAGGTTGTCTCCGACCCTCAGGTCCGATATCACCGGGATGTTGAACTCCTCCAGGTGCTCCCTAGGCCCTATCCCGGATAACATCAGCAGCTGAGGAGAATTGATCGCTCCGGCCGATAACACGATCTCTCGTCTGACTCTGATCACTTGTTGGCGGCCATCGCGGAGGATCTCCACGCCCGTGGCTCTCTTGTCGTCGTTGAACAACACCCTCAGGGCTTGCGAGTGCATCGCTATGTGGAGGTTCTCCCTGTTCTTCACGGGCCTCAGGAAAGCCTTGGCTGTGGAGCAACGACTGCCTCGACGGATCGTTGCCTGAGTCAGCATGAAACCGGTCTGGTTAGCTCCGTTGATGTCGCGATTTTCGTACCCTAACTCTTGCCCGGCTTGGAGGAAGGCGATCGATAAGGGGGTTCGCCATGGGGACTCCTGCACTGTTAGGTAACCACCTGTGCTGTGATATGGGGTCCGAGCTAAGTAGGGGTTGCGGTTGTCCTCGGATTTCAGGAAATATGGGAACACGTCGTTGTAGCTCCAGCCCACGTTGCCCAGACTTTCCCACGTGTCGTAGTCCCGGCTGGAATTAGGGACATAATTGATAATTGATAATTGATGTCATACAATTAAATGTATAGTTAAGTAATTATTATATATGTTAAATTGTATATATATATTTAATTATATATGTAACATGTATAATTAAATAATCATTAGTCTTATGAGTCTCATATACATATACACATGTCTTATTAGTATTATGAGTGACCAAAGATGAATACCAAATTTTTTTGTCTGTTCCAAAATTTTCATTTTAGTACGATTAATTGTGTGAACATACTATTAATTAATTTTGAATTACCGATTACCACGAACATAAATCATGGCGTTTAACACACTGCTGCCACCAAGAACTTTTCCACGAGGCCAGTTGCATCTATCGCCGATCATGGCGAGACAATAAGCTGATACCGTCGGTGGTGACGTTTGATACTTCCAATCGAATTCTGACAGCTGGGTGTATCCAGCCAATAAAGGAACATCTGAAATTTCATTTTCGTCACCGCCGGCTTCCACAAGTAACACGGTCCAATTTGACACCTCGGATAATCTTGATGCGATCACAGCACCGGCACTTCCACCGCCGATCACGATGAAATCGTACATCCGCAGGAGCTGAAACACAAAATTTAGTGCGTTGAAAATTGTAGTTATATTGATTTTTATTAGTATCTTTTGTAATTCGAAGATTTTGTTTCTAAACGTTTCCATTTTCCAAATTCGTAAATTTGTAAATTTCCAAATTCATAAATTCTCATTTTTTCAAATTTTTAAATTCCCAAATTCTCAAATTCTTAAATTCTCATTTTCCCAAATTTTTAAATTCCCAAATTCTCAAATTCTTAAATTCTCATTCTCCCAAATTTTTAAATTTCCAAATCCCCAAATTCCTCAAATTTCTAAATGTTCAGATACCCAAATTTTCGAATTCCCAAATTTCTAGATTTCCAAAGTACCAAATTTCCAAATTTCTATCTTTCCAAATTGCCAATTTCCAATTTCCCAAATTTCAATATTTCTAAAAGTCTAAATCTACAGATTTTAAAATCTCAAAATGTTTGAATTTTTGACTGTCAAATATCTAGTATTATTAAATTACCATTGATCTCTAAACTGTTGTATCGACTGTAGGTAACAGTCGATTTACATGCATTCACTAAATAAATCTTTTGAAAAGCATTAATGCCTTCAGTTTCTAAAAGTTCATTACAAATTACATTTACAAATAGCAACAAAAATAAATCCACAAATATTTCTAAAAAATAGCACCATACTTAATTTTTGCAAGTACAAATTACAACATTACATTGATTTTAATCTTTTATATATCTTTTTCTGACGCATATTTCGCAATTAGATTTGCAAATACGTTTCAGTCCGAATAAAAAGGACCGGTTGAACTTTTCAAGGATAACTAGATTGCCTGTACTGTGTCTACTCTTGAATGAGTGTAGTGATTTTACCGACATTGTTGACGATTTGTTCTACTTTCTGAAGCGGAAATTGCGTTTCATTGCATAAGAGCATGTTCCAGTATTTACCGAAGTGAGTGTTCTACTTTTTGTTATCATAATTATTGTAATTCAAGAAGTTTAGCCCGTTAAATACATAAATACAGAGAATAATAATTTAATATATAATTTATCTCTGAACATTTGAATATCGCTAAAAAAGTAACGCATAAAACATTTCAAAAGGAAATTGTATTATGTGCACACAATAATAAGATTTACAAAAACAAGAAATTGTATATATCCAGGATTCTTGTATTTTTGTTAGATGTATGATTATAACACTTTGCCGTGTCACCCATATATGGCGACAGTTAAATTTCTATACACATCTAGCATTTATATTTGTTCACTTACCTAATTGAAAATACTCGTATTAATTTTTTGAAACTATCTTTTTAAAGACTTGTTAAAAATGAAAATATTATCTAACACAATTTTCAATTGCTTCAGTTTGACAACGCGTTAAAAAATGTGAAAAATGAGAATTTTTAACAAACCTGACGAGCATCGGACGGATGAGACTCTGGATCCGCTTGATTGTATCGGAATACGGTCAAGCCGATTGCTAATAGAGGAATCAGGCTAAATCCGAGGACGGAAGTTGTACTGAGTAAAGTAGTCAGACCAATTGCCATTTCCGTTCAATTCCACCCCGCTACAGCCACTTCCAATTTGCGTGCCATTCGAGGAGGTAAATTTGTCGCTCGAATTTTCCTAAAACCAGCGCTCAACTGCAATTTAAACATTCATCAATAGTAATAATTTTAGTTCAATTTTTCATAAAGTAATATTGTGCTTAGTTGAGTAATATGGTGGTTAATAAATTATTTTCACACAATCTTAAATATTTCAAAGAGTTCAAAATTGTCATAACTGAAAACAAATGTCTGTCTGAGATTGTAATAATTAAAAACCAATATCTGTCTATGGGCTCTGTTTCTTTACCCAATAATTCTAGTATTAAAAATAACAACCGTTGACCACCACTGGCACCGATATCCGGATTATAAATAAAAATGCAGAGATTTTAAAACTGTACAGTATCGCTCAGTACAAAGCCACGCACTGTTTCACTCCAGGTCGTAGAAATACCAACCATCGTTCTTTAGAAAGCACCACAGATAAGAAATAATTAGGAACAAGCCTGACATTTCATACACAATCGAAAAGTTAACATTCTAAACGATGTTGTAAGTGTTAAAAATGAAAATTACAAGAAGAAGGAGTATCACGTGTCTGCTCATTTTGACATTTACATCATTCATCATTTGAATAGTATGAACTTTTAACATTTACTGTTTCGAGTAGTTTTATACACTATTTTTATTAATTCAATAATTAATGTATTATTTATTAATAAATTTAATCTTTATAATAATACACTACACTAACTTCTTTTTTTTGTTATTCAAAAAAATGTACATTTGTAAAAATCATTGGTATTTTTATTATTTTTTATCACAGAGAAATTAACAATTTTTGTTTTAATTTTATTATTAAAATTGTGATTTGAAAATTACAAATAATTTTTTATTGTAGGTTTATTGCAGTTTTAAAAATTTTTTTAATTTGTTGTCATATTTTTTATTAGTTTCTTTAGGCAAATCGTTGTAATAAATTATTAAGATAATTTGGATCAAAATTGTTTGTGAATTTTCAAGATAATCTGTTGTCATGTATTAATAAGATAATTTGTTATAATGAATTATCAAGATTATTTATTGTAATGAATTATCAAAATTATTTATGCTAATGAATTATCAGTATTATTTATTATAAACAATAATCAATATCATTTACTATAACTCACTATCAAATTCAGTATAATAAATGATTACGATGATTTGTCACAATAAACCACTCAAATAAAAACGTACGTATCATTCAACAATTCACTATGTCTTATCCCCAAATATAACCAACTGCAATTCCGCAATAATCCCAACTAAACCATTCCAACATAATTAAATCCACCATCTCACAATAATTCACAACTATTTCACTGAGAAACATCACCTGTTAACACATAATCCCCGATTCTCACGATTTCTAAACTCACACACTCGAACGTCTCCAAAATATGTCGTTCGCTAAAAATTTTCACAACGAAGCTCATATTCTCTTTTTCCATCACGTTTATCCTACTTACTGTACTTTCACACGAGGAACGAACAGCACGTATCACGAGCTTTTCGTCGCGATGATCCTTCAAGCTCTACGACCGCGTGCAGATCCTGGACGTCGAATAAAACCGGTAAAATGGCAACAGATGCGAGGAACGCAGACACCGGCTTCATCCTATCGCTTTGCAACGAGTGCCGAGAGTGAAAACCAGTCGAGAGAGGCTCACCAGGTAACTCCTTTCAATGCCAGCTTCGGAGACCACGAAACGAAACCACGTCGTGACCCCGTATACCGTTCGTCGCTTCGACTACGTGCTCTCTTCCGTTCTTTCGTACTTCCTTTATCGCCGTGCTGCTCTCTTTTCGCCAATACGGTCGTTAACGAAATCAGGAATTTCTATCAATTTTCAAAGATTGAAAAATTGCAGAAATTCGTATTATGAAATTTTATAATTTTATCACGTTTAGAAATTTTAATTTACATATTTTCTAATGGAGACATTTTCCTACTGAAATTTTCCAATACCGAATTATAGTAACTCAATATTCTGTTAATTGCATGTACTCTTCCGTTGTTTTGTTCTTCCTTTATCGTTGTGCTGCTCGCCGATACAAATTGGTCATTTGGAAATTTGATAATGTTATCGTGTTTTCAATCAGTGAAACATTAGTGAAACACAAATGAAGTCACTGATACACTAATGACATTCACGCTGTATTTACTATGCCAGATCATACAGTAGACATTGAGCACAACACTTTTATATTGATTATGAGTTATGTGTAAACTACATATAAAGTTCCATATGAACTATACAAAAAGTTTCTTATAAATTACATATGAAGTTCTACATGTTCTACACATGAAATTCCATATAGACTTCACATGAAACTCCATATCAACATGTGAAATTATAATATAAAGTACTCATGAAGTTCCATATAACCTACACATGAAGTTCCATATGAGCTACACTTGGAATTCCATATGACCTTCACATAAAGTTCCATATACTCTGCACATGGAATTCCATGTGATCATATGAAGTTTCATATGACCTATACTTGGAAGTCCATATAACCTACATATAAAGTTCCATATAAACTACACATGGAATTCCATGTGAACATCATATGAAGTTCCATATGAGCTACACTTGGTATTCCATGTAAGTATCATATGAAGTTCCATATTACCTACACATGGAATTCCATGTGAACATCATATGAAGTTCGATATAACCTACATATGAAGTTCCATATGAGCTATACTGTAATTCAATGTAAGCTACACATGAAGTTTCATATGACCTACACATGAAGTTCCATATGACCTACACATACAGTTCCACATAACCTCCACATAAAGTTCCATATCATGTGCACATAGAATTCCATATAAACATGATATGAAGTTCCATACAAGCTACACAGGAAGTTTCACAAAAAAATGCACACAGAGTTGCACCACGAGTCCTGAATCTAAAAGGATGTAAAATCCCCCGAATAAAGCATTGTCTCATACCGTGCGTGCGAATTAAAAGTCCTCATGCGACTCCTCTTTCTCTTTGCTTTCATGGAGTCGAAAGACCCCATATCTGATCGCATACTTTCTCTCGTCATCTATGGTCTATAGTTAGCAGTCTACAGTCTGCGCACGAGTCAGGGCTTAACCTGCAGACCATTGTGCATCAAATTCAAACGTTTTGCATCCTTTCTACGTGCCTTGTTTTCTTCATTAACCTTGGCCTTACGGTAAAAGAGTCAACGATCTTCCTAGTTTTCTAGCTGACCTTCTTTCGCGACACCAACGCCATAATAATCGTGTCTAACACCATAGTAGTCATAAAAGTCACCAAAGACGTGTGAAATATACTGGGTGTTTCAAATTTGGTGATGTGCAAATAGCTAGCGTAAATGATTCGTTCGTTTTGCTATATCTTGAAAAGTATTACACGTGTACACATGAAAGACGAAAAGAACCACAAGCCAAGTTTATACACCCTCTACAAATGGTCAATATGTGAGACGACACATGTATCGAGCTGATTCCATTTTGTAGCATAGTCTTGGCAATTGTCTGCACTGCAGCACTGATGCGTTCTTGGAGCTCGACTAAGGATTGCATGGGGGTAAACAAGGTTCTTAACGTACCTCCACAGGAAAAAGTCGCAAGGCGTTAATCAGGGATCTGGGAAGCCAGGGAAACAAAGCTAGATTCTAAGGGAACACATTAGTGCAGACAATTGACAGGACTGTCAATAAATAAGGGGAGTTCCATTTAAGAAACTGAAGATGACGTTCATGTGACCTTCAAACGACTATCCAAGGTCAAATTGTTGCCACCATATGTCCTTGATATTCTACAACTTTTGTCTGATTTTAAAGCTGCTATCGAAATATAAGGGTGGGGTCGAATTTTATAGATACTCTGTAGTATTAAAAAGCCATATAGTTGTAAGAAGCAAAAATTAAATGACATAGGTCATTTTTCAAATTAATTTTCTAAATTGATATATCTGATGGATTAATCAGAATATAATGTTTTTTACATTTTTTAAGGTAACAAGAATTTTGTTCCTGAATCCCTTCCAGATTTAATAAACATCAACCAATTATGTATTAAATATTCGTAATATTCATTTAAAATAATAATCTCACAAAACTATATTGTAGTCCATTGCATTAAATCTTGTCGTAATTTCTTACGAAAGTGAAAATGTGTTACATAAAAGAGATTTAGTTACATCATCATGCGAAGATGTCTTCTGAAATTTTCTAATATATTCAGTCCAAGAATAGAACAGAAACCGAACACGGATCTTAAAAAGACAAAAATCTTTTAACCGTTGCAATAAAAGTGTCTCTCACTGACAATTTTCGAAATCGATATAAATTATTCATGTGTTTCAATTTATATTTATTTATTCGAATAAAAATTGGTGATCCATTACATTTGTTTAAGTACGGTTGTTATTAATATTATAATTTAATTATTTTATTATTAATATATTGTATATTAATTAAATTATTCCCTCTGTTATGAAACATTATAATTGTTTAATTAATTTGTACATATTCATTAATATATAAATTTATTTTATTATTATTAATTATTGAATATAAATATTGAATACATTAGATTGAATACAATTATGTTTATATTTTTAAGTTAGAATTTATATTTAATTGTAGAAAGCTAGTTTTCACAGAAAAAAATATTTATTAATTTTTTCTTCTCTAAAAACTAGCTCTAATTTATAAATATAAATAATATTTATAATTATGAATGTGAGTGCACATAATAATCAAATGACTGTTTTACAAGTTTTACTAGTTTCAAATTTTAATTGAAAAAATTTATTAAAGCAGTTTTCTCGAAATGCATGTAAAATAAAAAATTTATGTGTACATTAAATTGTACTATTTGTTTATTTATTTCTTGACTTCGTTCACAATTTCAGAGTAAGTATACATTGTACACCTGTAAATTTAGTATTAAATAAAAATTGGTGTTGCGGTTTTAAAATGAACGACGATGATTCTCACGAATTAGTCAAGCAGGACATTAAAATACAGTTATGTGCCCGTTTCTCAAATGAGTCTAATGTGAGAGAAGCTT
Organism: Megachile ligniseca; assembly: GCA_945859555.1. NCBI lineage: Eukaryota > Metazoa > Arthropoda > Insecta > Hymenoptera > Megachilidae > Megachile > Megachile ligniseca. The sequence goes on from OX243780.1 coordinate 5,616,275, forward strand.
AATGATGATCGGCAAATTTTTATCTTTAGAAATCGTCATCGTAATCCTTCTGCTCGATTGCCGAATCGAGTGTGTCAGATATCAAAACTTGTTTTTATTTAATATCACTGTAGGCGTTATATTTCGACGAGAATATCGGATCTCTCTTCTTTCTCTTTCAAGAAAAGTTCAACTTAGGGTACGTGTCTCGTATATCTTATTCGAGAAAGTGAACAATTTCAAAATGTTCGAAAAATTTACAGATTTAAATTTGTGAATCGTTTTGTTTTCATTTATGTTGGGGATTCTTAGAACACATTATTTGATGTTAATTAAATTTTTTTTTTTTTTTTTAATTTCAATGTACTCCATGTGTATAATCGTATAATTGTAATTTGAGAAAAAATGATTAATAATAGTCAGTATTATATGTAACTATATATGTGACTAAGAAAATTGAAGATTTGGATATTTGGAAATTTGAATTCTGGATTTTCGAAATAAGCAAATTCCAAATTTCATAATTATTTAATTTTGAAATTTCCAAATTCCTAATTTCCCTCATTTCCAAATTATACTTTCAAATTTTAAGTTGGCAAATTGCCAAATTTCTTAAATGTTCAATTTTGCACATTTTCCAAATTTTCCAAATTACCACATTTCTAAATTTCCTAATTTTACACATTTTCCCAATTTTCAAAATTACCAAATTTTTACATTTCTTGGTTTTCCATATTTTCCGAATTTTTCAATTTTCCAAATTGCCAAATTTTTACATGACCCATTTCCACATTTCCCAAGTCTTCCAAATTTATAAATTTCCAATATTCTGAAATTCCCAAAATTTAAAATTAAGGACCCGAAAAATTTGAAACTCAAATAACCAGAAATTCGCACTCACGTTCACGTCCTCGTTGGATCACGAAACTTCTTTATCGATCAAGAATATATCGTGAAAATTGTACAGAAAGATATTTATTTCGCCATTAGAGTTCGCTGCGTTCTGCGCCTTCACTCAGTATAATTTATTCCCTTATCATTTCAATTACAAGTCATAAGATACCCAGTAATTACAGACCGTTTAATCAATGAAGCTATTAAGCGATTGTATAATTACCTTTACATATTCTAAACTCGAAAGTCAAACATTTATTAGAAGAATTTGAAGCATTTCATAAATCGTTGATTTGTTGATAATAAAATATTTCATCAATTCTTGTTTCGTTGTAATATTTTTCACGTAGAATATTTTAATCCTTTAACTACGAATGTGGTTTATAAATCACATGTTAAAATTAAATGCTATTATATAATAATACTATAGCTATATAAACAAGCTAATTTTTGCTAATATTAAACAGTGGATGTACTTTCTATACCACTAAAAATAAAATAAATACAAAAAGAAATCTTTTAAAATAGAATGTCAATTCAGTAATAAGATCAGGTTAAAATTAATTAAGATTAAATTGAAACTTATTTTCATTTTACAAAAAGTACTCGCAGGTAAAGGGTTAAACTTACTGACGTACAAATATATATGTAGTTTAATTTATGTAAGTACACATGACCTTGAAATGTAATGGAACACCTTTACTTCCCGTACCGGTACATAATCGCGTGTTACTTTGGACACCGTTCAATTACCCTTAATGAAACTTTTTCTGTTTCCTATCATTTCAGTGTTAACTTGACCCACTTACATGGGACACCTTGATTATATGTTATGATAGTATGATTATTTGTATCTTATTTTAATTTGTAGATGAAGTTCACCATATTTGAAGTACTGTGTATAATATGGACTAATATGTAACTATAAGCACATGATTTTAAAGAAAATGAAAAAATTGCTCAACGCAAGAAAGTTCTCAAGTATACAATTTTTTTGTAACCCTTAACACTTCATCGGAATAACTTACCTAGCATAATGAGACATTTATGACCCCAGTCACTAAAAATGTTAAATTGCATTGAGAGTCGATTTGTTTACTTTGTGTCATTATCGTCTGGATTTGATCGTTGACTAAAATCGTTTATTAATAACCCTTAATTATTTCCTACATACATTTACGTTACAGTACAATTTAGCTGTGGTAAATTTTAGTAATACCAACAATGCTCTAAAATTGTTATGTGGATTCTGAAAATTGAGTATGTGGGATTATGGTATTGTAAATGTAGTCCATACAGTGGGCTTTTTCGACCATTCTCTTACCTGCTCACACCAGTGATTCTGTGTTTCCGAAAGGCTAAAAGATCGACAATTTCTTGTTAGTGGCTGCTGAGTTATGCAACCTGTTGCAAGTGAAATGTACTTTCATTTGTTCGAACGAATCAACGTGATGTGTTCAAGGACGTTCAAAAGTTTCTCAGGTAGCCGATATTGGAATTTGACTTTCGCATCTTTCACCTGGTTTCTTTTTTATGTACAAATTCCTGTTTGTAAATTGGCGTTGTGCAAGCAGACCAATAAAATTTTGGAAATTTAAAGCTTTAGAAATCAACGAATTTGAGAATGGTAAATCTTTGTAACTATTTATCTATGAATTTAAAAAGAGAAAAAGAAAATGCAACAAAAAAGATTAACGAATTTTTGTCGACTTCAGAGAGTGTTTTTTCGAGCGTGAAAATTGAACGATATCCCTTTTGCCTGACAATAAAAATTGATACCTCTATTTTTAGATTTTTATTGCCTTGACCTTTTTGTTCGAAACAGATGATTTACCTTCGTGATATTGTTCATTTTATTTACAATTTTGTCGGTGGTAAATATTAAAGAGGAAAGGAAAATATGACCTGGTTTCTGTGGTACTAACATAACATACAAATTGAAACGGGTTAACCTAGAAAACTATGTAGCATGGAACAACACTATTAAAAATAGTCCCTCCTCAGAAAGCGTAAAAATATTATTCCATCGTGGAATTAGTAATTGTGTCGTAATAAATCATTATTTCCGTCATGTAATTTGTGATGGAATTATGAAATATCAAATTATTCTACTATTCGAGCTATGTAAATAATTTCCGTTCAGTTTTGAGTTATTTCAAATATTCAAGTTTAAGTTACTTAAAATATTCAAGTAAATTATTAAAAATATTCAAGTACAAGTTTTTTAAAATATTTAATTTTAATACATTTAAACTATACAATTCCAATTTATTTAAACTATCAAATTTCAATTGAATTCAATTCAAAATTTCTTGCTCATCAAACATCAAATTTTATTTTCAATTATCTTGAAATAATTCAAATTTTTAAATAAATTTAAGATGTTTAAACATCGAAATGTATCAAATATTTAGAATATACAAATTTTCGAATAAGTCGAATTATTCCAAAAAGAATTGTATCGAGTATTCGAATACATTAATTGAACTATTTCACAGTTCAAATACGTGTCAGAATTTAAATTTCGTAATAGTCCTAGTTTGTAACATAATGGTAAAATTATACTCTGACCACTTGCAAATCACTGTTCTTTATTGTATGATCACCGTGCAATATTATCTATGAATTATTTATAAATTGTTTGAACTTTCTGTCTATTGCAGTAATGTTCGCTACAAAGTTAACTATCTATCACAATATTTACTGTGCAACGAGGGTATTTAACATTCTCACACATCTGCTGTATTCATTACTTAGTACTTATACTTCTCATAATTAAATTAATCATTTTTCTTAATTGTATTAATCAGTAATATTTAATTCGTAATTAGTTTCTCTTCATTTTGCATGAAATACATTAGATTTTATTCTTCATAAAATTAATGATAATAAACGATTTGCACAGTCTCCTATGTATACGATACTTTTAACGAATAAATATTTTTTATGAGTTATGCTCTTTTCAGGTGTGTTAATATTAAACCCCTCTGTTTCGTTTCTATAATTATTCTGTCCTCTTTTAAATTATTTTTAACATTTATAATAGCTGTGCAGCTATCTGAACACATTCTCAAAGATTTTAACAAATCTTAGAAAAAAGAGTATTCTAATTAAATATATTCCCTGTTTTTTAATATTAACACGTTTAGTGTCTCACTAAAGTGCAAATTTCATTTCAGATTTGTTATATTATTTTTACAATACTTATCTTTTCTTAAATAATCTCAATTTTTACCAAACTGCAATTGTAATAAAAGAGTTTCTACAAAATATCTAATGAATTCTTACATAAATTTCTATTTGTATATCTACTTAACATGGCACCGACGGTGTTAATATGTTGCAACTAATGTCTATTTAAAAACAGAACTTTCTAACTATGAAAGAAATATTTTCCCTAAGGTTTAAAAATTTACATCATATATCCACTATCTTAAAGTATTTATCAAAAATAAAAATTTCCAACATAATAAATATTACATAACATCCTCATACTAGATATTTCCTAACAAAATTCATATACTTTGTCATGATTGTTGCTTTATACTTATATCTTTCGAAATCATGTTCATGACTAACATAAAAATCAACAAATCACACAAAATTGCACAAATAAATTATTTCGTCGCTACATTCTATAAATCTGTCACAAAGTTGCATATCATCGATCTTTCCGGTTATCAGTCACATAGAAACCGGCAAATCGTGTTTAGGGGATCAGAATGTTGCGCTAATTTTCTTGAAATTTTCTCGGTGAACGGAATATAGGTCACAACCCAAGTGGACGATCAAGTGTGTTGCAATCGTGCGTATCGATTGTGCAGTAACCACTGGATTTTAAGCGTTGAAACGGGTTTGCCCGGGCAGTACCTTTAATTTTCTCTTTTCCTCATCATTCGCAAATTCGAAAGTACACGTATCGACCTAAATGTAACACTCATAACTTTCAGCCAAACTTTCATATCCAAAAGAAATCCCATTTTCACCGAGTTCGATGTCCCGGACCCTAGAATGTTCATCGATTGCCACATATCTTATATAACGTTCCTTTATAACACGTAACATTCAGCTTACGATTTACAAGCGTACACATCGAATCTCTGGAACTGCATCAGGATGCGGTCACATTGTCTCTTTTCCGTCTGGAGAGCCACTGCTTCTTGATCAGATCGGAGCCCTTCTCCCCGATCATAATCACCGGCGCGTTAATGTTCCCATTAGTGATCGTCGGCATGATCGACGCATCGATGACCCTCAACCCTGCGACGCCGTACACCCTGAGCTCAGGGTCCACCACAGCCATGGGATCGCTCGGTGGCCCCATCTTCGCTGTGCAGCTCATGTGATAAATCGTCATGGTGTACTGTCTGATGGCACAGTTCCAGTACTCGTCGGTGAACAAGGGCAAGTGCTTGCAGTTAGGGAGAGGCTTGCTGTGGAACCTGGCACCGAACCGTTTCATGCTGCTGGTTTCGCCAAAAGCGATGGCCGCTTTGACCCCCTCCCTCAGCACGTTCACGTCGTCGGGATGGGTCAGATAATTGTGGAACATCAGCGGATAGTCCAGAGGATTCTTGGACTTCAGTTTGATGAAGCCGCGGGACTTGGGTCTGAGCATCATGGGGAACACTCCGAACAGATCACGATTGCCTATTTTGCCGAAGACGTTGTTGTAAAAATCGTCAGCCAGTCCGTGCGCGGTCTTCACCTGGGTGCCACCGTCCGAGCTGGTGGATGAAGAGGTCAACATGAACTCTATGTCCGGCCAGTCGTCGCTCTGGTTCGCATACTTCGTGGAGATGAATCCAACGGCCTCCAGGCCGATGTTCGACGTCAGGGGACCGTCTTCGGTGATGGCGTAACGCAAGGCGGAGTTTAGGTTCACCAGACGGTGCATCACCGTGCTGACCTCGTAGTCTATCAGGAAAAGCAGACCACCCACCGCTATGTGGTCTTGTAAGTTCTGTCCGACACCCGGCAGGTCCTGGATCACCGGGATGCCTACTTCTTGCAGGTGTTCCTTGGGTCCGATACCTGATAGCATCAGGAGCTGAGGAGAATTTATGGCACCTGCGGAGAGGATCACCTCTTTGCGGGCGTAGACCACTTCCTTGCGACCCTCTCTGATGAATTCGACACCGTACGCTTTGCGGGTTCGGGGATCTATCAGGATTCTGGTGACGTGGCTCCAGAGGGATAAATGAAAGTTTGGGCGAAGCTGGATGGGTCTGACGAACGCTTTCGCTGCGCTGCATCTGGTTCCTCTTCGCATGGTGTACTGGAAGAAACCGAAACCTGTCTGCTGATCGCCGTTCACGTCCAGGATGTCGTATCCCATCTCCTCGCCGGCTTGCAGGAAGGCTACTCCCAGGGGAGTGTTGTATGGGGAGTCCTGGACCGTCAGGTATCCACCTTGAAGCGATCATTATGGGTTAGGGATTATACCTTTTGTGAAATGGGCTATGTCATTTATGAAGTGAATTGGCTATTTCATTTGTGGAGTCATCATTTTTAAAAGGAATCGACTATCGATATTTATGTCGTATTTATGACTGTACTATTTGTGAAATAAATTGACTATCTTCTGTTAAGTGAACTGACTATATCATTTGTAAAATGTAGATAATATGTTTATTTATTGTTTACTATATTATTTGTAAAATGTAATGACTGTATTGTTTGTGAAATGTATTCCCTGCATCATTTGTAAAATGTGATGACTATATCATTTATGTAATCAGTTGTCTACGTTATTTGTAAAATGTAGTGACATCATATGTGGAACGTAATAGCTATATCATTTGCGTAATGAAATTACTATATCATTTTTGTAAAATTGAATAACTGTATCCTTTACGAAATGAAGTGATTATATCATTCATGGAGGATTATAACAGTTCATAAGAATTGTAGATCTTTTAAAATATAATAAGAGATTCATGAGTGGATGAAGTGTAGCTCTTATATCTTACCGACGCCATGATATTTGTTGTGAGCAAGGTACGGGTTTCTTTGGTCCTCAGACTTGATGAAATATGGAAGAACATCCTTATAACCCCAACCCGGGTTTCCAAAACTCTCCCATTGGTCGAAATCTCGACGATTTCCACGGATGTACAGCATCGTGTTCAGAACGCTGGATCCTCCGAGAACCTAAAATTTGTTCAGATTAATTAATTTGGAAAATACAGGGTGTCTGTTTAGATAGAACACCTTAAGTTTTGGAATTTGGAATTTTTAATTCTGATTTGCAAATGCTGAAATTCTGTCATTTTCAACCTCCTAAATGGTCAAATTCTCAAATTCTCAAATGCTCACAATCTAATTGTTAAATTCTCATATGATCATATGCTCATATTCTTAAACTCTCAAGTGGTCAAATTACCAAATCCTCACATGCTCAAATTCTGAAATTCTGAAACTCTCAAATTCTGAAGTACTCAAATTCTCAAATCCTCAAATGCTCAAATTCTCAAATTCTTAAATTCTTAAATTCCCAAACTCTGAAGTGCTGAAATTCTCAAATTCTCAAATTCTTAAATTCTTAAATTCTTAAATTCTTAAATTCTTAAATTCTTAAACTCTCAAACTCTCAAACTCTGAAGTGCTGAAATTCTCAAATTCTTAAATTCTTAAACTCTCAAATGTTCGAATCCTAAAATTCCGAACTTCTCAAATCCTGAAACCTTAATATTTTTAAATTGTCAGATCCACAAATTATCAAATCTTAGAATTTTTATTTCTCCAACTTCTGAACTTCCCAAAACCCCACATCTACAAAATATTCCCCAGCAAATCTCACCTTTCCCCTAGTCCAGCAACATCGTCGATCCGTCATAGCCTGACAGGCCGAATCCTGAGGCTGCGTCCTGTATTTCCAATCCAATTTGCTCTTATGCAAATAGATCGATAAAATCGGAACATCGGTTATTTCTGTCTCGTGTCCTCCAGCTTCCAACAACAACACGCTCCAGTCTGGATTTTCTGTCAGTCTATTTACCACCACGCTTCCAGCAGATCCTCCACCAACAACCACGAAATCATACTCTTTCCTTAATTGCTTCGTCACCTTTGGTTGATTCTCAGGATCCATCAGGTCGTAATTGAAATAGGCAAGTGCTGCTATCAGAACTGGAATAATCGCCAATTTACCGAGCAGAATAGTAGCGCTCTTTATCGCCAATGTAGTCACTGTCACTAATGCCATTTTTGCTTTTTAATTCTTCTTCAATTTTTAGGACGATAATTTTCGTTTATTAATTGAAAATAAATTTGGTTAATTTCTATTTTATTTTATCGCCACTACTGTCATCGACACTAGTATTTTTGCATTTTAATCATTGTATAATTTTTGAAAGAAAACCTTCATTTATTTATTGAGGAGCAATTTGGTAAATTTCTGTTTTATTTTATTGCAGTTGTAGCCATTACAAGTATCATTTTTATATTTCAATCGTTGTCAAATATTTATTTTTCCTATCAAATTTATTCATTCATCTTTATTTAATTTTATTAAGTAATTCACTTATTAATTTAAAAAATTTTCGTTTCGTTTTATTGTCATTACAGTCATTAATACAAGTACCATTTTTGCATTTCAATCAAAAATTTTCTTCATTTATCTTTAATAAATCTTCATTTAATAATGAAATTTTATTTATTTCAATTTGTTATTTCAATTTGTTATTTCACTTTATATTCAATTTTTTTAAAGACAGGCATGTATTCTTTTAAGAGATTTTTAATTGCTTGTAATTATCCTTAATTGCTTATGGTTAATTACGTAGCAGTAAATTTTAATAATGCAGCTGACGTTATCTGTACTGATACGAGATTTTATGATTTATATGTTATATGCTTCTGTGATTGTGAAAATATGGTTGGTTTGTAATGTTTTATGACGAACTTTTATTGTCTCTGGTAAACTTTTTTTCTGCGAAGGGAAATTTGGTGAAATTTTGTTGGTGTCCTTGGATCCGAGCTTATGCGACGAGTTTTGAATTTCTTGATTTTAATCGGTAGATTTCGTGGTTTCTCGATCGTATCTGAAAATACAAGGTAAACAGTTACATATTTTTTTTACATTAACATAAATATATTATTACATGAATTATTATTATTATTATATGAAGAAATTTTTTTAAATTTGGTTTTCTTTTATTATCAATTTTCAAAACGTGTTTGTACATTTTAAACTTTAACAATAAAAAATTTCTAAATCATAGAAGTCAGCTATTTAAACATACGCAAATATAGAAATTATAATTTTTAAACTTCACATTTGAAAATTTTTTAACTTCAAATTCCATGTAAAGATATAAAATTGTCGTGGTTACAAAGAAATTAAAAAGTTGCAAATTAAGAAACTCAAATTTTCAAATTGACAAATTATCTGAACGTCCGTGGGTAGATGACATTTCATTTTGAAAAATGACTAATTTAACATGTGATGACACACTTTTTTCATATTCATCGATTTCAAGATATTTCACATTTCACCTGTAGATCACTCTTTTAATAGAATGATTCTGACATTGACACAGTAAAATTTCGAAATATAATTCTGAGTTGGATGCTGATTATTACGAAACGTTTTTCTCGTTCGGTAACATGTTACTAAATTAACCTTGGTCGGATTAGAGAGGATTTCTCCGTAAAATTTTGACAATCATTAGAAAACTTCCTTCGTTTACACTTTATTGAGTGATTCGTTAAATTTATTTTAGTAGACATATTTTGAACTTTCTTTCAGAATGAGATGTATAGTACAAGCTTGAATTTAGCAACTATTTTTAATTATCAACGATTAATAATAGTGATGCATAACTTTTCAAAAGAATTTTTCAAAAGACAATTTTTTTCAATTTTTCTTTTTTAAATACTGTACAAGAAATTATATTCTAATTTAACTATTGTATGTCTAAATACACCAATTACTGTTTTTCGCATCTTTGAAAGAGTAATTTTTACGACCTCATAAGCAAACAATTTTCAATTGAAATTTTTCTATTAACAATGCATTTCATAAGCGCACCGTAATTTTCATAAGCAAAAACTTGGTTTATTATTCGATTGTTATACCTGCTTGAACCGTGTAATGTCTAGCATGAATTGAATGACTCATTTGAAGAGGAAACATTGAACGATAATTTCGGTAAACGTGATTTCTCGGTATGCACGTTAACGAGGTCCACTGACTATCATAACAAATTGTATAGGCTGCTTCCCGCTTACGATAAGGCATACAAGCGAAACGTTTGCATAACTTTCTTCTTTTAACAATGCAGTCCAGTGACATCGGCATTCACGGGCACCGTGTCACCGATCAACCTTTTCGGAACCGATTTCGACTTTCTTTCGTTCATTCTTCTTTTCTGCGCGTCTTTCATTAGTTAAAACGCGTCAAGTGTCTCTTTGAACATGACATATATGTGTATGTGGCAACACATAAGGTGTTTATGTATTGATTGACCACTAACAATCGGTTGTTTGTATCATATTTTATTGTACTATTGTTTCACTATACTTTTATACTATTCTTCTACTGCAATACTATTCTACTCTTCTATTTATTTTTCTACACTATACTATTGGTTCACTATTTTACTATACTACTATTTCTCTATACTATTGTTTCACTATAATTTTATACTATTCTTACATTGCACTACTATTCTACTCTTCTATTTATTTTTCTACAATATACTATTGGTTCACTATTTTACTATACTACTATTTCACTATACCACTGTTTCATTATTCTACTATACTAATATTTTACTCTTCTATTAATTCTTCTGTACTATTCTTTCACTATTTTACTATACTACTATCTTATTTTAGTATGTCACTACATTACCATTTTATCAATTCATTATTTCTATATTGCTGCATTATTGTTCAACAATACTTTCTTATTAAAATTATTGTCAATGAATCTTTCTTGTTTGTTACGAAAATCAAAAAGTCATTTCACCTAACTGTAACAAAATTTCTTATCATTGAAATTCCTCGAGATTGTACCTTATATTGTTTCTCATTTCACTGTTAGTCTTTTTTGCTCACTACAAAAATTAACACGTTATCGCCATATCACCCATATTCTATATATTCGATTTTAATTATCCATTAAGAAATGATATTATTAAATACTGTTAGTAATATCTAGTAAAAATAATTACATATTAGAGCAATCGATCAGGATTGTCGAGAATAAAATCACTATTCATCAACATTTTTAACAAATTTAAGCATGCGAGTTCAAGGCGTTTGCATTTTATCTAAACGTCAATGATAGAAAAAAATGATTAATATTGTCAGAGCAGTTGATCAGGTTTGTCGAGAATAAAATTACTATTAATTTGCATTTTTAACGCATTCAAACATGGGAGTTCAAAGTGTTACTAAGCCTACCAGTGTACAAGGCAAACTACAAAAATTCAAAATATAGTTGACATATAGAGAACATAACATATATGTAGAAAATTATACATAACATGTAGAACAAAAAGTATACGATAAAATATAAATTAATGTACACATTAATAAAAATCACCACAGAATACCCCAACAAATTTTATAACTTAAGAAACCTATAAAGCAGTCATTTGACCGGTTTGGTAGTTTCAGTGTTCGTTTGCATTTTACCTAACCGTCTACAATAAAATAAATAATTAATGTCAGTCGATCAGGTGTGTTGAGAGTACTATTACTATTAATTAGTTTCACTGTAAATGGTGATCCGTACCGTGATGATTCGTCTCTGATCCGAAAAAGGACACTAACGTGGACCACGCTCGAAAGCACGTGAATCGAGTGACCGATCGAGCAGTTCGCGGACCCAGAGAAAGCGAAAGACTGAATGTTCGAACATTACGTTCCACGTATAAACCACACAGTAGTGCCACCACCTTTTGGCCACCTGTTTGCCCTTGTGACAATAACCTTATCGCCCGTAGAAATATTCTATACAAGGATGTTGAAAGAAAGCAAGTCAATTATGCGTTTTTCATCATGTAGGTTACTTCTTGTATCTACCCTGAGGCTCGGGGAAAAATGAAATACGGCAGTTTTAGTATTTTGCTACGATTATTTATGGATGATTTGTAATTTGGTGTGCTGATGGATAAAAAACAAGTGGCAGATTTTGAAAATTTTGTTGGGAACTTCTACACTTCAAGATTTGATATTTCTGAACTTTTTTACTTTTTGTGGTAAAAATTTGTTCAGTTACGTATTCTCGTGACTGTTGTAAAAATTGTTGCATTTTCAGATTTTTTATTCCTGTGAAAATTTGTATATCTACATTTTTTATTGTGGTGAAAATCTACATTTTTTATTGTGGTAAAAACTGGTACGTTTCTACATTTTTTTACTTTTGCAAAAGTTTGTATATTTCTATATTTTTTGCTGTGTGAAAGTTTCTGTACTTTTACATTTTTTATTGTTATAAAAGTTTCTAAAATTTTTCAATTTGAAATTTTGTCATTTGGAACTTGAAAAACTTGTGATTCTGAAAATTACAGTTTGCGAATTTTTCATTTATTAAATTATCAAGTTTCTACATTTTTAAAATGAAAAATTTGAAAGTTTGTCATTTGATAATCATTTAATAATTGCACCATTCAGTTTTTTCTGAATGAAACTGATATTAGTATTTCCATGCTAATCAATTCTCCATATTCTAATCTTCCACTTGTACTTAGAAAATTATTCCACATATGTTAATTTTTGTAATAATTTTACTTTTTATGAAATCAAAAAAATGATGAGACCTAGATTCTATGTTTTCATCATATAAATTCATTTCATCCTCTTTACTGTTGTATACGTTGTTATTAATAAATAGTTTCTTTGAAAGGTTTTTTCTACATTTTATCGAGTACTAGTTATATCTACATAAATAGCGACACTATTTATATCTAATCGTTCTGTAATTTGTCATCACGACAGTATTGAGTTGAATACAGTCTTTAGAACGGCATCGAATTCCAGATCGGTAAAAGGCTAATAACCTTGTTGCATTTTTTAATTCTCTGTAATCGTTTTACTTTTATTTTTAAACAACTATGTGGTCCACTTCCGTTACCGTTTATAATTTGTACGCTTTTTCTGCGCTGAAATTATCTCTGTTCAAGTTTTAGACGGTTTTACTTTCAACTTCGCTCGCTTTACAATTATTACCACACTTGAGGCTCTAATTAATACGCGAGAAATGTTAAAATAGGGGAGAAGCTGAATGAAGGAGATAAGTATTGAAAGAGACATTGTAATTATTCAATATTTCAATACAAAATGAATAAATTAGAATTAATTTATAGTACCAAATTAATTAATTAAATTAGAAACTGAACTGCGAAAAATTGTAGTTTTCAGTTTCGAATTTACAGTGAACTTTTTCCGAAATATTTCACAATAGAAACTTCGCAATGAAGTTAAATAAAAATCCGACTGTTAATGGAATAATATCGTTTTATGTTCACGAATCAACGTCCCGATAATATCACGTTTCGCAAATAGTTACAGGATAAAGATTCCATTAAGATCCTCAAGGTTACCGATGATCCTGATTCTTGATTTCACAGTCGAATTACAGCGGAACGCACTTTTGTGGCTGCTGTGGTATACGTGGTTACGTTCACGAAATCATTTGTTGTATAAGTGCTTGAGGTGACGGTATAAAATAAGAAAGTATTCAGATGAAAGACATAACTTAAAATGACCGGCGAACTTGTTTAACGAATAGTGTAAACTTTGCTAAGTCTATTATTTTGAGTTAAATAATTTCCTTATTAATTATTAATATTCCTTTGTTTCGCTGTCGATGATGTAACGAATATGTTAACCCTTGACGGTCACATTGGGTATGAAACGACCCCAGTTAATTTACCTTTTTTAGCCACTTTATATCTAGAAAATCTGCATAAATACCATTTTTGATACCCTGGTATTTTTACTGTCTTTTTCCGCAGACTGTTATATCTCAAGAGTGTTCACCTGAAATTTTAGCTCTTTCTATTAAAATTGACGAAATTTTTGAATTTGTATCATAAAAATATAAGTACATAGTTGATTTGTGTCATGATTTGTACAATATAATGTCTCACACTATTGATAATTATGATTTCAGTTCAAAAGAAAATGGATTGAAACAAACTATTCCAAGGTTGAACACAATGTCCTTGCTAAATGTCTTGTTCGCTTTCCCTACATTCTTTATAGTTAGATATCCTTAGTTTCTCGTCGCATTTCTGTTCCGCGCCCGATAAAAGCACTTCACTTTCGCCCGGGTGATTTTGAAATCGCAAGGCCCGACTTTTCACTCTAATTCCATAACATCGTGTCCGGTGACCAGCGTATTTCGAAAATCGGGAAGGATCCTTCGTGTGAAAGTTTTCATCGTTCCTGAATAGTTACGGTGTCGAGTTCTTTTCAGACGTACTTTATTCTCGAAAATAAACGCATACGATATTCCATGAATGTTACTGAAATATCATACAAATTGATAAATTTGTATTCTCGAGTGTTCGCATGTTGCGTGCCATAAAAGTGTCAGAGCGAAAAAAAATATCGCGCAAAAAATTTAGGTGAAGTGGTATTTTGTCTGTTGTCAGATTTTAATTTTTTTATTAACATTAGACACTATTTTTATAAATAATGTACACGTTAATAAATATACATTTATTAAATTTGGTACATACTTGTATTTATATTTCATAATAAAATTATAAAAAATTGTAAAAAGTTATTATAAACATAATTCATCATGACAATAACTAGCTACGATATATTATATTAAAATGTATTTAATTTTCGTGATCAGTTTTATTGATAGTTAAAAGTAAGCAACGACGTTCTTCAGTAGAAACACATTTATTTATAACAATTTATTATTCATACATTTGGAGCAGCTTTTTATACTATTGATAAGAAGAATTAACTATTTCTCTAGTTTCTAAGGATATTTTATTTTTGGGAAACGGATCATAGGAATCTAGGATGTGTTATAAAAGTATAGGATCATATAGATGCAGGAGTTGAGAAATCTAGTGAAATATCCCTATACTAGGGATATAGGAGTTTAGATATCTAGGGTTGTACGAATGCAGAGATATGTGGAGCTGAGAATTTTGGGATATAGGGATGTGGGGACTTAGGAATATAGAGATTTAGAGATCCACAGATCCCTAGTTGTTAATTTCAATGCATCATCCACATTTCAGTCACCACTCATCTCTGTACAACCACTCCTCCTTAATCAAATCCGCCGCCTTCTCAGCGATCATAATCGTCGGTGCATTCGTGTTCCCCCTAACGATCTTCGGCATCACGGAAGCATCCACCACCCTAAGCCCATGCACCCCATACACCCTCAGCCTCGAATCCACCACAGCCTCAGGGTCCCACATAGGCCCCATCTTGCAAGTGCCAACCGGATGAAAAATGGTCGCAGTATACTCCATCATCACGCACTTCCAATACCGTCTGCTATCAAAGCCCAGATGCCTACAAGCCGGCACAGGTGTATCCACAAATCTAAACCCATGCTCCATGAAGGATCTCGTACGAAACAGTTCCTGGGCAGCCCGTATACCTTCCACCATGGCATCCGCATCGGGTTGAGCAGTGAAATATCTAGGATAAATAAGCGGTGGACCCCATAAAGGGTCCGTGTCGTTCAGCACCAGGTATCCTCTGCTCTTAGGAGACAGCAGAATAGGTCTAATATTTATGGCATCGTAGTAAGCCAGAGGTTCCACCGAAGTTTCGCCGAACTCCGCAGGGTCCTTCAAGAAATCCATCTTGTTGCTAGCATCAAATGCGAACTGGATGTCAGGTAGATGCTCGTGTTCGAAGATGGTCTTCAGAAACACACCGCAAGTTAGGGTCCCAGTGGCGGACAACGGACCATGACGAGTGTCCAAATAGTAGAACACGTCCTTCTTCTTCTCCTCGTTATCTTTGGTGGTCATCGTGGCATTTAACGCGATTACCAAACCATCCATTGTCACGTGGTCCTGCAGGTTCCTGCCCACATGTAGATCGCTGACTACGTGGATCCCGTGCCTTTTTAGTTCTTCCATGGGTCCTATGCCCGACAGCATCAGGATTTTCGGCGAATTGATTGCCCCCGCCGATAAAATAACCTCCTTCCTTGCCGAGACCTGCTCGCTGAATCCTGTCACCGTCGAAGTGTACTCCACTCCCGTTACTCGTTTGGTTACGCTGTCTGTCAGGAGTCTGGTGACGTGGGACTGCGTTTGAACGGTCAGGTTCTTTCGCTTGCGTCGAACGGGCCTGATGAAAGCACTGTTCGTGCTCTGTCGTGTGCCGTGGAGAGAAGTCATTTGCAGTCTCATCACACCCAGTTGCCGGTCCGTGTTGGCATCCACAGGAACCAGGCCCAGTTCCTGCCACGCGCTCAACAAGATGTCGGTGTTCGGGTCGCTGTAGGGAAATCGCTCTACTGTCTGGTAGCCGCCTTGGTTGTGGTAGTAGGGGTTCTCTTTCACGATCTGGAAACGATATTGTTTAGACAATTTTGAGATTTGAAAGTTTGGAGTCTTAAGAATGTGGGAATTTGAGTTGTTTAAGTTGAGAATTTAGATGTTTGGGAGTTTGGTTAGAAAAACATGAGGTTTTGAAACTTCTGAGATTTGGGAATATTGTAAATTTAGAAAGTTTGAGATTTGTAAATTTGATTATTGAAAAATTAAATTATGATTTGATAGTAGTACAAAAAATTAAACGATCGTCAATAAATTCTTATTTAATCATTTAATTGTTAATAAATTTGGAAAATCACCTCTGGATCCTCGTTATTTTCCGATTTGAGAAAATATGGTAGAACTTCCTCGTAACTCCATCCATAATTGCCTTGTTCAGCCCATTCATCGTAATCTCTAGGATTGCCACGTATATAAATCATATAATTGATTGTACTGGAACCACCCAATACCTATAAAAAATTATTCATTATTTTTAATAATAAACATGAACCTATATTACTATTAGAGTTAATTCTGAAACATATTTCTATTTGTACTAGAATACTATATCTGGAATTAGTTTTCGAAGCGTACTTTTCCCCTTGCCCATGCACAGCTTCTACCCCTTCTCGATCGACAAGAGTGTTGTTCTGGCTGTGTACGATACATCCAATCGATATTGCTAGCTTGCAACATAGAGGCGAATGCTGGAACATCAGCTACCAGTGGTTCTTCTATACCAGCTTCCAATAAAAGCACCTGAAAATTGACAAATAACTTGATAGAATTCAGTGTTCCATTTATTTCGTGTACAGTGTGTGACTAAAACAGCGGTGTAGTTGGAGCATGAAAACTGTTCAAACTGAATAACTATTACTAATTGAAATTCAAGTTTTTGCTATTTTCTTTATGTATCGCTGCTATATGGCGTGTGACGATGGAACGAGTGAACATTCGACCCGTGGCGATACAATGGGTGGTTATATGACGCGTGGCGATATAGCGCATGATAATTTAATGCGTTGCGATACAACGCATGGCGATGCAACGCGTGGTAATTCGACACGTGGTAATACCACGTTTGGCTCATATAACGCGTGGTAATTCGATACATGGCAATACAACGCGTGGAAATTCGACACGTGGCAATACAACGCGTGGCGATACAGCGCGTGGAAATTCGACACGTGGTAATACCACGTTTGGCTCATATAACGCGTGGTAATTCGATACATGGCAATACAACGCGTGGAAATTCGACACGTGGCAATACAACGCGTGGCGATACAGCGCGTGCAAATTCGGCGCATTGCGATACAACGCGTGGTGTTACAATGCGTAGTAATTCGACACGTGGTAATACCACGCTTGGCTCATATAACGCGTGGAAATTCGACACGTAGCGATACAACACGTGACTAATACGACATAGTATAATATTTTAAATTAATAGACAGATAATTAAATAGTACATGTAGAACTCCGTGTATACTGATTTTATCGTTGTCAACACGGAATAATCCAATAAGTGAATTCGCAGTATTGTACGTTTGAAAGCGTGTTTAATCGCCGCGAAGCCACAAAATAGTCGCAACATAATCATCGACAATCTTCTGTTCTGTGACCCGTTTCAAGGAAGCCCTGACTTTTCACCGGAGGATTATATTGTAGTTTCTTATTTTACCGCGAATTTTAAATGTTCGTCTTAATTAAGTTTACTTAGAACATTTATTTTCGGTAATAAATACTTTGGAAAATAATTTAAATGGGTCACTTTGTATATAGTTTTGTTTAAAATGGAATATTGTTTTCTCTGTAAATAATAATTAAGACAAAATTAATATATTCTGTCAAGTTTTTTAGTGTTTTTATTAATTAGATTTAGTAATTAGAATTTTTCGAACTATCACATTTTCATTTAATTATTCATGTTTTATTTAACGCATTAATATTTTTATGCACTGAAAATTATATTTAATAATTTAGTAATAATATTGTTGTATATATTAATATGACATTACTATATTTGTTTTTTGAAATTGATTTACTTATCATTTGAAAGATTCTGAAACACTGTACTTGTTACTAACTAAAGTGTTACTGTTTGCTACCTGAAGCAGTAGCATTCTGGAAATATTAGTCATCGATTCATAATTTACTATGCCAAACCAGTGAAACTCTGTTTTAGGTCCCATTTTCATACGTCGTAAAACACATTCCTTTCGAACCATAATTTTTACTACTTATCGGAATACCATTTCGTTTTCCTTTCCGGTATAAGTTTATGATACTTGTTTACCAAGAAAAACATTCCAAACGTCTAATTAAAATTCTGCTTCCAGTAATATAACAATTAACTGCAAGAATTATCATTGTACAAATAGAATAGCTGAAACGAAATATTTCATCAAAAGCAATTTCATCATAACCAAACAGAATATCTATGTATATTTTCATTATTACAAACAAAACGCAGTGTAATATTTGTTACATTGAACAAATAGAAACTGCAAACAAAGTATGTCAATTCATTTCCGATTCATTGTACTATCAAAGAGTAGGTATACAAGAGACGACACTCCGAGCGGCACCTTTGATGTTTGCAAAATACTCTCCCTTTAAATAGATTGTGCAAACGAGCGGGAAATTTAAATCAATTGAAGTTTCCTTGTCGAGTGTCGCCTCTTATATCCCTACTCTGTTACTATTCTCAATTCTAGTTTATGAATCCTTTCAACGCTGTTTGTTCAAGTGTTAAAATACACTGCCAGTAAAAAGTGCGACATTATCGAATTTATCGTTGCGTTAGAGAAAAGAAATCCGGGAAAATGAAATAATCGATTACCTTCCAGTGTTTTATTTCGCTCAATCTGTTAGCAAGAACACATCCAGCAGATCCACCTCCTATTATAATGAAATCGTACTCTTTTTTCAACGCTTTTGATGCACGTGGAAATTTAATCGAACTTCTCGTGCCCATCGATTGCATCGGATCCTTATTACCATAATTATTGAAGTAATTAATTTGTTTCAGGTAATTGGGATTATGTAACGCTCTTTTGGTGAGTCTTTCAACTAGTTCGTCGTATTCCTTGTCTATATATCGCCGATCTTCGTTTGGATATCCCAGTTTATCGCCAAATCTTGACGAACGGGGAAAAATTTTGGTAGTTTTATGTAATATTCTTCGAGGTTCGGTGTAGACGTCTGTAAGTATATATTAATTAAAATTTGTAGGTTGAAGTAATATAAAGTGAAAATATGTAGAAATTATAGTAATATTAATTTTAATGCATAGTATTAATTGATATTAATAATAATATTGTTAATAAATTATATTCATTGAATGATCAATAAATATAAAACTCAATAAATTAATATTAATTAAAAATATATGTATATTAAAATAACATTAACTGAAAGCATCTGACAGTAAAAATAATATTAATTGAAAGTACCTGTAAATTAAAATAATAACAACTAAAAAAACTAAAATTTGTGCATCAAACAAAACGAACCTCTAATTAAACAAAAGTTTCCACTAAACAATCGCAACAAAACAGAGGTCTCGTTCGATCGAGTTAATAAAAAATTGACACATAAACATTATCCCGCAAAAACGGGTGAAACCGTGAAATAGAAAACATGGTTACTGAAATCGGAGTTTACCTTCGAGAGCAGAAACGCCATCGTAAATCGTCGACACCGCAGCGATTTCGAGCGGAGGGTAAAAGCCATAAACTTGAGCAAAATTCACGGTCGGTATTGCCGTTTCAACGTTCACCGTACTTTCATAGTTTCCATCGTTAATATTCCTAGACACGCCTTCGAACTGCGGATTATAAATCGTCGGTGATAATTTTATCGACGTTGCGAACGGAGAGTTCCTTTCCGAACGATCCGAGACGGGTCGATCATAATATGGCGGATTTGGTCTTTTCGTATCGTACATCCACGAACTTGGATTGTTAAATGTATGTGTCGGATAATCGGTATCTTTGGACTGGCTGAACAGATTCGCGATGAATGTCAAGAATATTAACGTGGGTGATTGACAGGTCGAAACTGTGGAGTGAGGGGAACAGAGACTTATCAGGTCTGGCGGCACCCACGACATGGTCGGATGTGCTTTTTGTTCTTCTTGATTTTGTTGATACTGGAAGAGATTTTTAATTTATAGTGACGATATTTATGTGATGATAATATGACAATACTTGTAAGCCAAAGGGAATCAATGAATATATTGTACGATAATGACGGTTAAGGAAGTTGAGCTATTTTAATGTTAAAAATTAGAGAAATTTGAGATATGTGGGAAATTTGATAGTTTTAATATTTTGGTCATTTAGAACCATGAATATTTGGAAATTTAGAAATTGGAGAATTTAGAAACTTATGAGATTAGAAATTTGAGAATTTGGAAACTTGAGAGTTTAGAAATTTGAGAGTTTGGAAACTTGAGAGTCTAAAACCCTGAGAATTTGAGAATTTGAGAGTTCCGAAACTTAAGAATTTGGAAACTTGTAATTTTGAAAATTTGATACTATGAAAATTTGAAAATTTGAGAGTTCGAACATTCAAAAATTTAATGTAGCAATCTGAGAATGAAAAAATTTCAGGTATCGAAGAATTTTTGAATTTTGAAATTAAGAAGCCTTGCGATTTGAAAATTTTTAATTATTCAATTTTACAACCCCTATATTGCACAAGTATATGTATAATTCATCGTAGTTCCACTTACTGTTTAACTGCAACAAGTCACCAACGCAAACATGATTAAATCCAAAACCAAATTCTATCGATATTATTGATTCTTCGATCCCAATGTTAACACAATAGCACTTTTTGTTATTCTAAATAAGAAAACTGTTTCGTACAGCTGTGACGAACGGTCCTTATTGAAATGAATCAACGTCGAGTCTTGTCTCGCGAATATCGCGGTTCCTCGAGAATCGATTTAAACGGAACACTAGAACGAAACGTGGCTGGTGCCGCTGGTTTCTTGTTCCTGTGTCTTTCAAATGCTTTTTACTGTGATTCGTAGTGCACACTTTCATTTATTAGAAATTCCATTGCACTGTGTTTCTCGTCTCTTAACTCATTTGCACCTTGCAATTAAAAATAATTTGTGTCGCTAAAATATAAAATATTTTGTTGCGTTCCGCATGCTACTTCGAAGATTATACGGTAATAAATATTTCATTTTTATAAAATTGTTAGAAAATATGTTTTTTCTTTGTTTTTATTATTATTTTATTATGTAACATAAAAAATTTTCAAGTTCTAGTTCTCTTCATAAATAAATAATTATTATGCAATATAGAAAGATTTACACTTAATCCAAAATATAAATTATGTAAAGTAGTTGAAGTTTGTTATAAAAAGCTACTTGAATTGCAAGGATACATATAAGATGTGTGTACATTTCTGTTTTCTCCTGTACTATACACTCGCGATATATTGCAGAATTAGAGTAGTTGTACATTTCTGAAATTGTCATATTGACTAAAATACGTTAAGTGCTATATAGGTTGAATAAAAAAAATTTCATCTTTTGATATTATTTATGTAGATGTCCATATGAAAATGGCCATATACCGAATGTCTGCCATATTTCTTTTTAAATATATTATTTTTCCATTTGCATCGAGTTCTTACGACTTAAATATAAACATTTTGTTCATGAATTGTCACATGAAAATGGCTATATAACAAAAGTCTACTGTATATCTTCAGTTATTGCATCAATGTACCAAACTTCCATTTAACAATTTCAGTATTATAATTCTATATAATGTTTACAATATACCTAATTCACCAGTCAAGCTCCTGCACCTAGCTTCTCCCTTATTTTAAAAAGTTGCGCGCTATGGTTTTGCAAAATAATTACTTTCTGTGTACCTAGTAATCATACCAAGTTTAAACGAAATCGGTGTTCCCAACCTTATGAGTAGTAAACTATGAATGAATTATGAATTTCAACACCGTATTCAAACTCATTCTATTTATTCGAATATTTACAACTCTAGCCACGAGATCTCCATAAATCCATAAATCAGGATTTACAATAACAATCACAATTTCTCACCAAAACAATCTTCTCACGATTTATAGTTCCTTCCTGAGCTTCACCCAGTCATCCTTGACCATATCCGCCCCCTTCTCCGCGATCATCATAGTCGGAGCATTAGTATTCCCGCTAACAATATTCGGCATGATGGACGCATCTATCACTCTAAGTCCCTTGACCCCATGGACCCTCAACCTAGGATCCACGACCGCCGTAGGGTCCCCATTAGGTCCCATTCTAGCCGTCCCAACCGGATGGAACAGTGAACTCGCGATGTTCCTTATACTGCATTCCCAGTACTCTTCAGAGTCCGGTGCCGTGTGTTTACACCCCGGCACATCCAAATGATTCACTCGCATTCCATACCTCTTCATGGTCTCGGTGTTGATCAGTTTCTTAACGGTGTCCACGGACTTCATCAACGTCCTCAGATCCTCCTCTTCCTGTAAGTGATTCGCGTAGATCTTCACAGGATCAGCTGGATCCGTGCTCCTCAGCTCCAACACACCTATGCTCTTCGGGTTCAACAAAATGACACATGGTACCAGCAGATCCGCCTGCATGACTTCTTTGTATATCTCCGTCAGCAACTCTTCCTCGGCGTTGATGGCATTCGTCAAGATAGTCGCTTTGAGCGCGTTCCAGCGAGGGAAGTGGGCGAAGAGGAACTGCACATCTGGGTATTTGGACTCGGGGTCGTTCACGTTGACGAAGCCTAGTAAATCGACACCGATGTTAGCCAGTTCCCCAGAATTATGCGCCAGGTATTCGTAGGCGATGTCCATGGCGTACGTGGACGTGGGTGGAGTGGTTGACTCGTTCACGTAGAGGATGTGAATTCCTAGCCACGCCAGGTGGTCCTGCAGGTTCCTGCCTACGGGAAGGTCAGCCACCACAGGGATGCCCATCTGGTCCAGGTGCTCCTTGGGTCCGATACCCGACAACATCAGAAGCTGTGGGCTAGCGATGCTTCCTGCTGATAGTATCACTTCTTTTCGCGACTTTATGTCGATCGACCGGCCATCCTTCAGCGTGACCCGTACACCCGTTGCTCGAGCACCATCCATCAAGACCTTGTCCACCCGACTAGATTTCATCACGAACAGATTCTTGCGGTCCTTGATGGGCGACAGGAAAGCTCTAGCAGCGTTCATTCGTCGTCCATTGTCGACTGTGCCCAACGCTCTGCCGTATCCGATATATCGATCGTTGATTAACGGTTCCAGAATGTCCACACCTAGCTCCCGCACACTCTCCAGGACGATGTCCTGGATGTCCGTTGCCGAGTAGTTGTAGCTTCTGACGTTCATGGGTCCGTTAGTCCCGCAGTACTTGGATCCCCATTTTGATATGTAGTCGCTGGGGCAGTTTATGGACTTTTTGAAGTAGGGCAGCACTTCGTCGTAGCTCCATCCTTGGTTACCTAACTCGGACCAGGCGTTGTAGTCGCGGTCGTTGCCGAAGACGTGCAACATGGCGTTTATCACTGAACTGCCACCCAGTGCCTTGCCTTTTGACCATTTGCAGCGTTTGTTTTTGACTCCCTGGCAGAAGCCTTTTTGCGGTTCGGTCTGTTAGAAAATATTAGATTTAGTTTAAGCTGGGGTCTTCGATGTGAAAGGATAATCTTGAGAAGGGTTTTGTGAAATTCCTAAATATTATTTATTCAAGATTGTTTTGAACCGTCATTATTAACCATAAATCATGATTACTCATAAATACCTACAATTTATGATGAATAACTGTGATTAATTTTTTAAAGTTAATTCTGAACCTTAAAAATGATGCTCATCATAATGAAAGAGAATAATTGATCATCGTATCAGGAAGATATTAGTACCCTGTACGCGTAATCCTGAGCTTCACCAGACAGAAGGAACATGAGTCCAGGAACGTCGCTTTCAGGAATAGGATCATCTCCAGCTTCGATCAATAAAATGTTCCAGTCTTTTATTTCCGTCAGTCTGTGAGCCAAAACAGACCCCGCTGTGCCAGCGCCGGCTATCACGAAATCAAATTCTCTACTTGAAGCAAGGACCTCTTCTGTACGATCCGCAGGATAATTCTGGCTGTTTCCTAGGCTACATTGTGACGCTAACAACACTTGTATCAGCTGAGAGAAAATAGAACCTGGCATCGATGATTGCACAGCGTTACAGGCTGTTTGCATACATGAGTCCATCTTGAGATTTTTTACACCTGAAACTGATTCAAATATTCTGTCAGAACATAATGAAATTGTACAGTGTGGTTCAAGTACTTGCAAATTCAGGTACTGTTCAAAACTCTAGTAAGTTGGCATTTAAATTAGTAGGAGGCATGTTCTTGGTTGTCATCTTATCGGACGCGCACAGCATTGTGTAGTTAGAAATTTAGAAATTTCGAAGTTCGATGTTTGAAAGTTTGGGAATTTGCAAATTTTGAAACATGGGGTTTTCAAAATTTGAAGATTATATTTAAAACCTTGAAGATTTAAAAGTTTAAAAAAATGAAAATTTGAGAATTTAGAAATTTAACAATTTGAGAATTTAGGAATTCAGAAATTTAGAATTTGAAAAATTGACTATCATAATATAAATCTGATCAAACATTTTCGACTATTTTCTATAAACTTCAAAAATATTCACTAAATTTTTCCACAAATTTCTTTTTAACTTTTCACAAATTTTGATTTGTTAAATTGCACAGTAGACACCATTATATTGTTCACAAAATTTGCACATCACTAAATTTATTAAACAAAAACAGCGCAGATAATTTTTTTTCATTACAAAAAAAAATTCGGTTGATTGGTGAATTTGAATTAATTGAACTAACCAGGTGATTTTCCGGCAATGAACACACGAGATTGAATAATTTGACTTGTAATCAAGTTTGCAATACAAATCTAAGGTATCGATATCCTCCAAACGCGAAGACAAACTGCGTTTGACGTTTATATACCGTGTTCGCTTTAGTTATATAATCTTCTTGCCTATCGCTCCTTCTCTTTTCTCTGTTACCTTCGTTTCTCTATCACAGATAATCGTATGATCCAAAGTCCCATTTTTATGTTAGAGAAAATGTTGATGATATTGCCAATATAGGAAACTGCATTGGCACTAAATTTTTTCATTTGGAAGAATTAATGGGTGAAATTATAAACATTGGAAATTTGAAATATTGGAAATTCCAAAATTTGATCGCTGAAGATTTGTAATTTTGAAAATTTCAAGATTTGAGCATTTAAAAAATTAAAAAATTTGGACTTTTGAAAGAGTGTAAATTTTTCTATTTCATATGATCTTTATCCTTTTGCCATCGAGTGATGCGTGAAACACGAAACGTGGCAGTAATGCAATATCTTTTATCCGATACTCGTATCGTGAAAAAACATTTCTGTTTGTACAACTCTTGTCAGCCTTGTAAATATTAGATAGCAACTAATATATCGATTAACATTAATCAAAATCGAAAATAAGTCGGAATACTGAAACGGTGAATAACAGATCAATATTGACAACCATTTTGTTCTCTATTTGTTTTATAGAACAATTTGTATTTGTTTTATAGAATGTGAACTCTTGAACAAAGTGTAAGGATACAACAAGAGACGACACTCGACACGGAAACTATTTTTTAGAGAGAAACGGAGGACACAACCAATTTAAAATCCGAATTTAAGAACCAAATATGGCGGTCGGCGAAGAATGGTTTAAACCCACACATTCTATTATTCTATTACTCTGTAACACATTCAGCTGTATTTCCTTGTGATACATAGCTCGTTATTTCTTTATAAGTTATTTGTAATAATCATTTCTGTAATATATATGCTTAAAATATATTGCGTAGCATATCCATTTTAATATACAGTGGGTAACAAAATTAAGTAAAACTTAAATTGCTCGATAACTTTTTAATACTTGCAACTTTGCGATTTGTGTATAACTGAATTTGAAATTGTACATTTTCAGCTTTTATACCGAACTATTCTGCACGCTGTCTTGAATAATATAATATAAATGGCGATTACATCGTAATTATGTAAAAATATTTTTAATGTCAATAGAAGTAAGCAGAAAACTGATAGACTCGGCGATGTCTGCTGATATTTTGCCAGGGATTATTTATGACTTTTTTCAAGTTAAAAGAACGAGTAGCTTCTTTGTAAGAAACATTTTTTGCTTAAGTTAGTTTAACTTAAACGTCCCAGTGTGCCAGATATTCTGATGAAATGTGACCATCTTTCTTAGTTATTATAATTACTTTTTTAGAGAGTAATTTTTGAGAATATAAGAGGAAAAAAGTATTTCTACATTGTACGTTACAAGGCTACATAATTTAAATTCATAGTATTGCAACAGTTATGTCTGGATCACGATCTCGTGAACCAGGTTATTATTGTCACAATACAAAAGAGCAGTGTTGCTATACAAGATTAAAATCTTGTATGGTAACAGCGTACAGGTTGTTCTCAGCTTTTAAAATACAGCTGTTAGTTTGCAGTAGGCTATCAATTATTAGAAATTTGAAAATTTGGAAATTTAGAAGTTTGGATATTTGGTGATTTTGTAATTGAGAATTTGAATAGTTGAAAATTTTATAATCCGAAATTTTGAAAATTTGGACATTCTCCGAAGAATACAACGGGGTTACAATATGCTAACAAATTTTAAGTGTAAGTGTAAACGCAGTAATGGCATAATGTGACAATTACTCTTATAAAACAAAGCATGTATTTTGACTTAGGTACATAAAATATACAATCGTGAAGAAAATTAACTAACTCATATTTGTATTACGAAGGTTTAGTTAAATTTACAGATCTATTACGTGTGGTAAAAGCATTTTCTAATAATAGTATTAAGTTTAAATGCAATAAAAAAAAATACCAAATGAGTCAAGCATTATGTTGACTCATTAGGTATTTGTGTTTATAATACAGCTAATGAACACACGATATGGCATTAGTTTCACAAATTTCGATCAGAAGTTTAAAATGAACTACGTACATTTTTGAAAAACATTTTGATTAGTGAATATTATTTTTAAAGAAAATTGTGACCGTTGAAACTTTTATATACATACATATATACAAAGAGGTTTCATCTGTAACATACTAATACCAGGCGAAAAATATCACATATGTAAAATACTATACATACATTCGACAGCAATAATTGAATTGTACAGGCTTAACAGTGACATTTTGATAATTAAATTCAACATCCTATAAAACAGGTAATGTCAGTGGAAACGATATGGTGCTTTCACTCTGTTATATAGCACGAGGCGATATAAGGCAAGACTATGTAACTTTTAAGGTTCAATGGACGTCTTGATATTTATATTAATAGACATGTTTATAATACAATGATGGAATAGCACTACTAGCGCAAAAGAATTCTCTAAATCGGCGATATAACGCGAGGTCATATAAGTCAAGATTCAGTGGAAGATTAGAAATCTATATCAGTAAATATCTTTATACTACAATGGTGGAGTATTACTAGTGTAGGATAATTCACTAAATCGGCAATATAATACGAGGTCATATAACTGTGAAGGTTCAGTAGAAAATTAGATATTTACTTTAGTAGATATTTTTACACTACGATGGTAAAGTAGTATTACTGGTACAGGATAATACTAAATCGGCGATATAACGTGAGGTCATATAAATCTCAAGGTTCAGTGGGAAATTAGAAATCTACATTAGTATCTTTACATTAGTATCTTTAGATGGAGTAGTACTAATATAACAGAATTCTGTAAATCGGCGATATAACGCGAAGTTACTGTCTATGTTCAATAGAGAGTTAGATATCTATTATTAAATGTATTTACACTACCGTAGTGAAGTAGTAATACTGGTCCAAACAAATTCGCTCAATTGGCAAGATAGATGATGACCATATAGCGAGAGTTGTCTATATTTTAGATCATATCGCTATCGTGAACCTGATGGAATATTCTAAGTACCCTGGACTTCCACATTTAATCATGTCTGCAATTATAATCGTTTCCACTGGCTGTATAATCAGTTCGGGAGATACAGTACGGTTGTAAATTATCAAATTACATCGGGCATATTTTGTTTTATTCTGAATTTTGAGATTATTTTAAATTTTGAATTCTTAAATTTTACCATTTCAGAATTTTTGAATTTTTGATCTTTCAAATCCTGCAGCTTTTTAATTTTTTAATTTTAAGACTTCAATTTTTCTGTTAATTTTTTGATTTTTGAACTTTGGATGTTTAGAAACTTCAGAATTTTGAAACATCGAAATTTTTGGTCTTTGTGATTTTAATGTTCTCACATTCCTAAAGTTTGGAGCTATAAAGGTTTAAGACTTTTGAATAGTTCAATTTTAAATTTCAGAATCTTTGAAGTACAGAACTTGATATTTTTAAATTTTAAATTCTTTTGCGTTTAAATGATTTACAACCGCACTGTCTCAGACCGAACATACGTCAACGTCGTCGGAGTTCACATTTTAGACCAGGTATGCCTGATCATGTCAGCTGCCTTTTCGGCAACCATCATTATACCAGCGATAGGATTACTATTTGGCACACTCGGGAACACGGAAGCATCGGCCACTCGAATGTTCGGCACTCCACGCACTCGAAGTTCCGGATCCACAACCGCTGTTGGGTCATCGTATGCACCCATTTTGCACGTTCCTGACTGATGATTTTCGGGTCCAGTTGCGGCTCTTACGTAGCATTCCCAATATGCGTCACTTCCGAAATGATAGCTAGAAAAAAATAATTGCTATTTAAAATACTAATATTAAATTATTTAACAAAACCGTTTAGATTAAAGTTGCATGAAATTATTAGCTAAAGTTATTAATACTTAATGCGTATTAAATTATTCATTAAAGTTGGTATCAATCTAATCATTGAACTTAAGATATTGAACTAGTACTGAATTATTAATTAAACTTGTTATTCCTAAACCAGTATTATATTATTAATTAAAATCTCAAAATCCAATATCTATGATCACAATAAAGTCCCCAGACTTCAACAAAAATCGCCCTACCGTAATTCGTGAATTTACAACCTCACTATATCTCCCAACCAAGTACCGCATATCTCAGTCGCCGAAACTAAAAACACTTACTTTGCGCAAAGAGGATGGATCACAGATTCCAGCTTCAGGTCCCACTTTTTCATGGTCCTCGTGTTCATCAGGTCGATAGCCTTCTTAATCCCCTCGACCAGCACCTTCACATCCTTCGTATCAGTGAAGTAATTCGGGTAGATCAAAGGTGGCGCAACAGGATCAGCGGATCGCAGTTTCATGAATCCCCTACTGCCCACAGTGACCACAGTCGGCCTCATCACAATCCCCCTCCTGTCAGAACACAGAGCTAGCGCCCCGTTCAGACACTCAAACTCTAACCCAGTTCTGGGACAATTCGGAGAAAATCCGTCGAAGAAGACCTGAATATCGGGTACACCCGCGACGGCGAAACTGCTTTCAAGGAACGCAGTCACCTGGGTGAGTCCTGTGCTGCTTAAAGGACCAGTCCGGGTGTCCAGGTACTCGTTCACACTGTCCATGGTCATGGCCTCATAGGCAGTGTCCTTGATACTGCAGTGAATAGCGACTGACACGTGGTTGTGCAGGTTCTGACCCACCGGTAGATCCTTATATACCTGCACACCTAACTTGGTCAAGTGTTCCTTGGGACCTATACCGGAGTTCATCAGTATTTGCGGGGATCCTACGGCTCCACCGGACAGGATCACCTCTTTGTTGGCCTTCACGACTCGTTTGAAGCCATCTTTGTCTATCAACTCCACACCGTACGCTCTGTTCTCCCACTGGTTCATCAGGACCTTCGTCACCTGCGCGTTTATGAGCACCCGCAAGTTAGGTCTACCGTGAACCGGCCTCAGATAGTTCCTCGACGTTGTACCCCGTATACCATTCTCGGTCACCATGGGGGCAACCATGAAACCTGTCTGGTCGTATTCCTTCAGTTTACCTATTCGGTAGTTCAGCTCGGACGCGGCTTTCAGTACTTCGTCCGCAAATTTAGGTTTGTGGGAGTAGTATTGGACCTTCATGGGACCTGGTATGGGGACAGTTCTGGGTTTGTCGGACACTATCGATTGGTCGATCGGGTTTTCGGCACGTTCGAAGTAGTGGGCTATTTCGTCGTAGGACCAGCCGATCGCGCCGCTCCGGGCCCAACTGTTGTACACTTCAGGGTGCCCGCGGGCGTACATCATACCGTAGAGGCCGCCCGTTCCTGATACCATTTTTCCTCGAGGCCAGGTGCACACGCCGTCGGTTTCTGGGGATTGGTAAATTTTTAGTGAAATTTTTGATGGACTTGTATCCGAAGTAGGGGGAAGAAAACTCTTTCTAATTCTTATTCTTTGGGAATTGTAAGGTTCTTAAGTTCTCGGAGGTTCAAATTTTTAAACTCGGTATTTTTGGATTTTCATATTCTTACACTTCTTAGATTGTAATCATGTACCTAATCTTTTCACGTTTCAAATTTGTCTCTAAATTAATCGCACTTTTATCTTCGGTTTTCTCAAATATCTTGCATTGTTTCTTTTGCGTTATTAACTAATTATACTACTTCTCCGTTGCTCGAAGGTTAATGATATGTACCTAGACATGCTGTCGGATGAGGCATTGTAGGTTCCGTTTTATAGTTCCAATCTAAAGTAGAATTGACTGCGTGGAAGGCGAGACCTGGAATCGAAGTCATCGTTGGTTCTTCTGGTCCTGCTTCGATCAACAGGACACTCCACCAAGGATGGTCACTTAATCTTCGAGCGATTATAGGTCCTGCTACACCGGCACCCACTACGATGAAGTCGAACCTGCATTTTCATAATTTTACAGTCAGAAAAATCATTCATCGTATTCTAGTAAAATTTAGTATTATGTTTCATAACAATTTTCTATGTTTTGTAACAATTTTTTATATGTACTGTAACAATTTTGTGTTATGTGATTCGTGATAATTTTGTATCTGTTTTGTAACAATTTTGTGTTATGTGATTCGTAATAATTTTGTAACAATTTTGCGTTATGTGATTCGTAATAATTTAGTATATGTATTGTAACAATTTTTTATGTGTTTTATAATAATTTTGAATATTCTTTTTTAATAACTGTATATTAAATCTGAATGATTGAATTTAAAGAGATACAAAAATGGAAAGAATTTGAAGTTTGATAAAATCAACAATGAATTTCTTACCATTGTTGAGGTACTTCATCATTCCCGAGCCTGTTGCATGCATTCGATATATCGCATCGCGATTCGAACAGTTTCTCAACCAAAGTCATGAAAGAAGTCTTCACACCGCACTTGGACTCCATGTACGACGTGTCTTTGAAATCGCAATAACAACATCCTGAGGTTTCGTTGTTTGTATCCAGCTGACTAGTCTGAAACTAGTTAACGAGCTCTTCAATTAAATCGCTTTCACCTTGTTCTTTTTTTAATTGCGCAATTTGATTTCGCGTTCTGGATATTTCAAAATGAAGGAAGAAAACAAATCGCCGTTTACACTCTATCTGGCTTTCGTAAATTTGACACGTTTTGGCGTAAAAGAATTTAAATGGACGTTATGAAATTGTTTATGATGTACACATTTAAAGTAATAAAATTATTTACGATATATATATATGTGATGGTATAAAATTATTAATGATATACATATGTATATGTTTGACGTTATGAAATTATTTATGATATGTACATTTGAAGTAACAAAATCAGTTACGATGTATATTTGATGGTATTAAATTATTTATGATATGTATATTTGAAGTAACAAAATCAGTTACGATGTATATCTGATGGTATTAAATTATTTATGATATGTACATTTGAAGTAACAAAATTATTTACGATATATGTACATTTTAAAAAATGTACATTTTGCATATTTTAAAATGTTATAATTAGTACGTGAGTGGTTTGTGTTGATAATCTATTTTCAAAGACGTGTATACACGTTGTTTGCTATAAAAGGGTTTGATGTAATAGTAGATCTGTTTACCGGAAATGGATGTTGAAATGTGAATGTCAGTTGTATCAGCAGTGAAAAGAGAATGTAAAATCTCATTTTATCTAATTCGTGGCCAGTGTCACCTGTGAACAAAAAACAGACATTTAAATTAACTTTCTACTGTGTATTTTTTTTTAATCCTATAACGGGAGAATGATTATTATACATTAGGTCAATGTAAAAATTTATAAATTTTCCTTAAAGCTAAATTACATATATCTTACATCAAAATTGCCCCACCATACCTTAAAAAAGTACGATAGTAAAATTATACATTTCAAACGATCATGTTAATTGAAGCCTATCGAAATATCAAATTCTGATTCCTATCTCCTGATCAAGATTCATCAAAGCAAGATTGTATTATGCGTTAATCAGCAGTACTTTCTCTAAACAGTGTATTAACTTACCACTCACTTTCACTATAGATTGTCTTGATTGAAATCGGTAAAAGAATTATCTTGTACATGAATTTCACTATCATCCATTGTTTGCTGTAACTGACAGTCAGCTGTCTTGTATGAAGAACTTTAATGAAAGACTTACGTAGACATCTTCTTCACGCTTTAAGATTCAAATTGGTGTGTCGTAAGTGAAATTTTGTGATGCTTTTATGTCATCAAATTGTCTTTTGCTTTTATTCTGTGAGTGGGTAGTTACGTATTGCTTATTGCAGTTGAAAATTGATCGTTTTGTATGAAATATATTTATGGAGGTTTTGTGTAATTATTTGTATTAAATTTTAAGGTTTGTAATATACATTATACATTATTGTGTAATATGTTATTATATTACACATGTAATATGTATTACATATGATATTGTAGTATGACATCATAACATAACATATGTAATATGTAATGTAATATAATATGTTATATGTAGGACATATGTATTTTACATGTATGCATAAGGTGTTTAAATAACATCTTAAAAAAAAAAAAAATTTGCAGAATCACACTTCCTTGAATAAAAAGCACACCCATCAAGGTTACATCATAGTTGGACAATTTAAAAAAGAAAAAGAAAACTCAGTCCGATACAACGTATCAAATTGACTCTCTATTCATAGCGAACCGCATGCACTCATTATGTTACGTTCATTCGTAACGAGCGGAGAAATTACGAGCGTCTATCGAGATGTGAAATAACATTCAACGTGAAAGTTAATGTACTCGTGAAACCCGGCAGAATCGTATTACAGTTTCACCGATCGAACGAAAACCGAGCCGATCGTTCTGTACAAAGATAAATCGTTCAACCTCAGGAACCAGGAAGCTGAAATCGGCTACTAAACACACCGGATTATTGAAAACAACGCGAACTCTTTCTTTATTTCTACGTGAAAGTTATCGTCTACGAGAAGAGTCTGTAATCTGTATCGTCGTTTGATAAAACAGACAAAAAGATTTGTAGAGCTCTCTTCCGGTGAGATAAGAGAACCGTGTGGGTCGTGATTAATCATAATTCTGCTACTTGCACGCTCGAAGCTCGGATGCATCTGAGCGTGAAAGTTCTGACATCAGGGGAGAAAGATTATCGGGTGATCGTTTTGGTTCGTGTCGAATTTTCAGTTGCGTTTGGAAATTTTCTTGTTTTCAAGATTGACAATTTTTATGTTTTTAAATTTGCAAGTTTTTCAGTTTTCAAGTTTAAGAATTTGAAGTTTCCAAATTTTTTATTTTTCAAGTATAGAAATTACCAAGTTTCCAAGTTTGAAAAATTGCAAGATTGCAAATTTTCAAATTTACACGTTTACAAATTTGTATACTTTCAAGTATTCAAGTTTACGAATTTTCAAGTTTTCAAATTTGCAAATTTTCTAGTTATCAATTTATCAAGTTATCAATTCATCAAGTTATCAATTTATCAAGTTATCAATTCATCAAGTTATCAATCTATCAAGTTATCAATTCATCAAGTTATTAAGTTATCAATTGATCAAGTTATCAATTGATCAATTCATCAAGTTATCAATTGATCAAGTTATCAATTCATGAATTTATCAAGTTATCAATTTATCAAGTTATCAATTCATCAAGTTATCAATTCATCAAGTTATCAATTCATCAAGTTATCAATTCATCAATTTATCAAATTATCAAGTTTTCAGGTTTCCAAGTTCTCAAATCTGTAAGTTTTCAAGTTTTTAATTCTCAAAATTTTCAAATTTCCTTAATTCCTCAATTTCCAAAACCCTCAAGCATCAAGACCTTCCAACTTCGAAAATTCTAAGAAAAATTCCAAAAAAATTTCAGAAAATAATTTCCTATTTCTCAAATTTAATGTCTAAATTGAAAAAATGCCAAATTTTGTGATTCATGGTCTCCTATAAGGGTCACCATAAATTATAATTCTACTTTTTGCACGCTCGAATCAGCTTGGAATGTTCTGAACGTGAAAGTTCTGACATCAGGGGAGAAAAATGAATCGGTTGCTCGTTTTGATTCGAGTTCAACTCTGGAGCACGATCACTTTCGAACGTTGCTGAGATTCGCTTTTGTGAAAAGCATGAAAAATTCGATTGGGAATGTTCGAAGTGAGTTGTTCATTGCCCTGGAATAGGAAGTCATTTACTTGTCGTAAAAATATGAAGCTGTTGAATCATTGCTAATAGAATCATTTATCACTGGAGCTACACTTACTCGCGGAAGTATTCTTTTTGAGACAAAATATCCTGTTAGATAATAGATATTTGATATTTGGGAAGTAAGATATTAGATATTTGGAAAAGTTCATCAATCTTTGTAAACACAGTTTTTATATAAATTTTGTAATTAATCAAGCAGTGTGTGTCTACATGTTTGGTATAAAAGTATTACTTGTAGGAACATTTTATTAGTAGATTACAATTAAACCGATTTTTGTATTGAAATTTTGAAGTTCTAAAATCCCTCAATTTTTAATTCTTCTAATCCTCGAATCTTTAAATTCAAACATTTTTAAGTTTCTAAATTATCAAATTTGCAAAGTAACTCTTAAATCCTTAAATTCCACTAAAATCAAATTTAAAAATTTAAAAATTTGCAAGTACCTAAATCTTCAAATTTCTACATTTGAAAATACTTAAATTCATAAATTCTCACATTTCCAACTCCTCAAATCCCCAAATTTCAAAATGCCCAAATTTCCAGGTCTTTAAACTATCAAATCCCCAAATTCCAAAATGCCAAAATTTCCAGGTCTTTAAACTCTCAGATCCCCCAATTCCAAAATTCCCAGGACCTTAAACCCTTCAATCCCCAATTTTCCAAATCTCCAAACTCCCGAATCTCTATATTCAAAAATTCTCAATCATCTACCTAATTCTACCCTCCAACATCTACATCACTATAAACGTAATCCCTATGAAACATCAAACAAAAAACCGCAACCCATTCATAAATGTCACAAATCACAAACATCCCCAAAACTGGCTACAAAATTAATAAAAAATAAACTTGCAAACTTTTGTAAAACTTCAAATGAAGCGACACAATAGTAACCGAAAGCACATCAGGAGTATCGGATAAATCGATGGCGGATAAAACAATCGATGATGAAAGATAAAACTATGGGATCCGACATTACCTGAAACGTCGCGGGATGCAAACGCTGCTGGTGATTCCAGGAGGACAGTAAACCGACATTCGGGTGGCTGGAGCAAACGCTCTTCTCAAACAAGATCGACACAAATACCAACCGATCGTAGACAATCGAACGAATCCGCGTGTGAACGAACGCAGCCGGTATTCCTCGGTTTTCTCACTGTGAATCATTCGAGTGAACCCACACTTCCGCGGCCACGGTTACACTAGCCAAGCTAATTAAGAAACTCGCAGCATGTGGCGATGCGAGAACACTCTTTTCCGGAGAAAGAGCCTTGGCTTGACGTCATTCGGTTGGTAAACCAACGGAACAGTGTGTTCAACTGTGGCACGCGTTGTGCGAAATGAATCCCGTGGGTCCGAGCGTCGGGCAAACGTGTTTGGGTGGAGGCTGACAGATCGGAGACGTCACGGTTTCTTCGAACGGCATGATGCATACGGAGAAGTGGGATGAGACAGTTTTTCATACGATAGCAAAAGATGTGAGCCTCGAATGAACATGGAAAAATAGATGCATATAGAGAAATGCAATGAGACAATATTTTACTAGATAGCGAAATGTGTGAGCTTCGAATGAACATCAAAAGTAGATGCATACAGAGAAGTGGGATGAGACTGTTTTCATATGATAGCAAAAGATGTGAGTCCCGAATGAACATGGAAAAATAGATGCATATAGAGAAATGCAATGAGACAATATTTTACTAGATAGCGAAATGTGTGAGCTTCGAATGAACATCAAAAGTAGATGCATACAGAGAAGTGGGATGAGACTGTTTTCATATGATAGCAAAAGATGTGAGTCCCGAATGAACGTGAAAAAATGGATGCTTATAGAAAAGTAGGATAAGACTCTTTTTGCATACGGTAGCAAAAGATGTGAGCCTTGAATGAACGTGAAAAAATAGATTAGTATAGAGAAGTAGGATGAGACACTTCTTCACGAGGTAGCGAAAGATATGAGCCGCGAATGAATGTGAACAAGTAGATGCATACGAAAAAGTGCAATGAGACAGTTTTTTACTAGATAGCAAAAGATGTGAGCCTCGAATGAACGTAAAGGAGTATATGCATACGGAGAAGTGCAATGAGACAATTTTTTATTAGATAGCGAAAGATGTGAGTCTCGAATGAACGTGAAAAAGTATATATGTGATCACCTGAAACTGTGAGCTACGAGAGTTGAGTGAAACGTGTGTTATTAATATTCTGCACTCGAAAGGTGACTCACGCTTGCCATTCTATTTAATAGCACGGTTTGAGGAAAATATTTTTTATCTAAAGCTGTAGTGTTATGCATGTGACGTATAAACGCAGCAAAGTAGAAAATAGTAGTAATTCAGAAAAACAGAGTTCAGCAAATTTTTTAATTAGAAACTTTTTTATTACTTTGAATAATACTAGTAAGACTTTGAGGAGTAACGCAACTAGTATAAATTCTTGTAATGTTACTAGTATTACTTTTGGTTTTAATGTAACTAGTAGAAATATTTGTAATAGTACTAGCAATATTTGTAGCTTTATAACCAGTACAAATACTTATAATATTACTAATAACTTTTAACAGTAATATAACTGGTTCAACTACTTACGAAATTATTATCAACAATGTAACTAATAAAATCGCTTTAAATATTACCAATAATAAGTAGTAAAATATTACCAATAGTAAGTAGTAAATACTAGTAAAAATTGGTCACACAAAAATGAATACCAATATATCTATTAACTTAATCCAATGTTTAAAAATTAAATCTAATCCAAAAAAATTATTAATTTAAAAATGTAGACTTACTGAAAATAGCTGTAAAATGTTTCACTCCGCACACTTGTGTGTTTGCAATAAAGTTAATTCATCTTCAGACGTTAATTATATATTGTACTACAATGAGATAGGTTATCACATGTGTGTTTTATCAATTTTAAGATATAGATAATTATTATCGTCCACTTATAAGTAATGTTTCTTGTTGATTAGATGTTTTGTGATATTTGTTTTAACTAATTTTAGGAAACTAATTTCTGATACTACAGATATGTATTTAACATTTCGATTAATTTTCATATCTTCATGTGATCAAATTATTATTCCGCTTACTATTATTTTCTATTGTCATTTTATTTTAAAAATCGTTGTTAATAATATATTATTATTAATCAATTTGGTAGTGTAATATTAATTTTAAAATAATTATATTTATACACACAATTATTTTGCCACATGTAATCTGAAATCTACTGTCGGTATCATTAATTAGAAACATTTAACAATTTCAGTGTCACACCATATGTTCTACACATGTGTCACGCATGTGTGTTCTGAATAATCGTGGGGGACCTAACATACTAATAACATCATGTTTTGTAACCAGATTGATACATTTTTCGACATCGTCCATTAATTCTTACTATTCCACTTATTTTTACTTTGTTTTCTAATCTTGTTAGAGTTTTCGTAATTTTTAATTACTCCATTAATAATTAAACGATTAAATTATGCTAGGTAATTGAATCTTTAGTCGACATTTTAATAAATATTACAAAATTGAATGTTTTTAATCGAGAATTGTAAATATTAATTATTAATATTGTAATTGCAATAACTATACGATTAATATAATAATTAATAATAATTGTAATAATTATATTGGTAATATTATAATTAATAATAACTGTAATTTTATAATTCTAATTGTAACACTAATTTTCAGTATCATTATTAATCATTAATACATTAATTGTAACTTTTAATAGAATGACTTTTTAATTGAAGATTAAAGTTCAGTTTCAAATGTAGACTTCTCAGATGAAAGATTAAAACTCGACATTTGTTT
This sequence comes from Megachile ligniseca, assembly GCA_945859555.1. Classification (NCBI taxonomy): domain Eukaryota; kingdom Metazoa; phylum Arthropoda; class Insecta; order Hymenoptera; family Megachilidae; genus Megachile; species Megachile ligniseca. The sequence continues at coordinate 5,655,165 of OX243780.1, forward strand.
TATATCTCCGGTGATAAAGTATAAACACATGTAATTGTACGTTATTTTGGATAAACTAGACAAATAGATAATACAAAGTTAAGAACTGTAAAATGAAGATCAAGCGATATGTAATCGTATTGATCACCAAAAATTAATTCTCCATCAAATAATCAAAATTTGTACATAAAAGGTGTATAAAAAAGAGCACAGATATTTACGTATTACGAAGAAAAATTCAAGTTAAAAAATAGATAAACCATAAATTATTCATAAACAATTAGTATGAGCTGACCTTCGACACAAAAGATAAAATTTCGCAACAATGAACTTGGGTTGCTTAAAAGAAAGAATAGATCTCGATCCATTATTTGGGTAATAAAATTACATAAAACTGGTACACACACGAATGTGCCCGTAACATATGTACAGTCAAGTATTACTTCCTGCATTCGCGTGTAAGTTACACAAGTTTTGCACAAGTTTTGCAGCGGTTCGCTTAAACCGGATTTGCGAGCTATGGTTTAAGTTTGCTAAAAATAATAGCGAATTTCCACTTTGCAATTGCTTGCATAAAACTCGCTCGTCGAAAGTTATTTTCGTAAAAAGAGAAAGTATTATTTCAGCAATAAACATCGAGTTGTATGTATTATTGTATATTGCGATTATTGCGAAATGCCTTATTTAACATTGTACTTAGCTTTTGTTCGTAAAATTTCTTTTGCTTAATGCGAAGGTGAAAAGTAAAATGAAAAGTATTAAGTAGAAAAGTGATATAATAATATTGATCTCTGATACTGTTATTATTTTTAATTTTTAGTTATTGTTATAATTATTTTTGTAGGTTCTAAATCTCAAGTATTTTGAAAGCTTTTGTCCATATTTTAATGTGTCTATGCCTTTATACTCCCTACTTTCTTTTTTTTTTCGAATTTTTTTTGAAGCTCTATATTTTGAAATTTCTATATTTTCAAAGCTCTATATTTCCAAATTTCTATGTTTTCAAATTTTTGTAATTTTCAAATTTCTATATTTTCAAACTTCTACATATCAAAATCTCTATATTTTCCAATTTATATATTTTCCAAACTTCTATATTTATAGAGGTGTATCGTTTCAAATTTCTATATATTCCAATCTCTATCTTCTTAATTTCTATATTTTCCCAATTTCTATACATCCAAATTTCTGTTTCTGAGTCACTATATTAATCCCTGAATTTTCTAATTTCTATAATAATCTCACATTGCTATATTACCAAATATCCATTATACTAAATTTTTACATGTTCGAATTTCTTGCTCAAACTATTTTTCTAATAAAAGAAAATATAAATATGTATATAATTACACATATAAGTATGCATATATATGTACATATAAAATGTACCTATAAAATATAGATATAAGTGCACATATAAATGTACACATTATACATGTAAATATACACATAAATGTACATATAAATATTCATATAAATATACACGTATATTTTTTTTAATATTTCTTGTAATTTTGTTTGATCTTTCAAGAGTGCTTTCAGTCATAACTTCTGGAGACCAAAAGAAAATTTCAATTTGACCAAAAGATAAGAGAAGTACATATAAAACAAGTTACTATTGAACTTATCTAAAGTTAAGTCTGATTCTAATATTATACATTATCTATTTCTGTTCTTACCTGTTGAAAGTTTTTTATTTTTATCTTCGATCGAGCACTAGTACGATACGTGAGACACGACGATGAACTGTGAGGAACGCAAGGAAAATCGTTTTGAATTTATATCCATGATTTGATCAATATATAAGACATGAAAAATTGCATGATTGGATCTAATAGGCGTAGCATTTTCCTTGAATTTGCACCTCATCGAACAATGGAAAACACAGAATCCTGATTATTGAGAGGAACAATTGAAATTCGTCACGATTTAAGATCTGTGCGGTTGGTTATTCCGATGTTTTCTGAATTTCTTCCTTACATTGTTCATATTTTTAACTTTGACTGAGGTTATTCCCAAAATTCTTACGTGTTTATGGAATTCCGTTTTGACTGAAGTTTTATTCACATTCATTCATATTGTATTCTTTTATTTAAAAATTCTTTAAAAATTTAGTTATTTGGTCCAAAATTATTGTGGCATTATTTACTTTCAAATTATTTTTAAATTATTTATTTTAATACTGTATACCTCAGTTTGAAAATTTTTAGAATTACTTATCTCAAAATTATTTTAGGATTATTTATTTTTCAACTATTTTAGAAATATTTATTTTAATATTACATTTTAAGATTATAACATAATCGTGTCACATCTCTGTGAAAAATTATGGTACTTTCTTATTCACAAGTATACCTTTAATAAATTCTATAATATTTATTTCGCATTTTGATATCTAAAATTGTGATTAACATAGTCTTCGTTTTCACGTTCTTTAAATTGTAATTATTTATGTTTTTTGAATTATATAACAGATTTTAATATTCAATATCGAAACGTTAATAAATCAGTCAAAACATGATGTCGTACTTATGAAATGCATATGAAAAATCGTAAAATATGCTTGCCAGATATGAATATCGGCAATCTAATAATTATACAATCCGTTATATTATTTATGACAGTCTGAAGCGTTTCTTTTTTTCAATTTAATTGAAATTTCGCCCCAAATTCCGTCGCGTTAAATAACTTTTATCTCCGACATCGCTTTCTCCAGTCTGCTATTAAAGAATAGTTAAACATCATGCAAGCATAGCAAATTTTAGCGATGGACTGTTGCGTTTAATCGTTACATCATTCTCATTTATCCGAGATTTTGTTAATCAGGAATTAAAATGAATTACCGACAGTTATTTTGTGTTTTTACGTCAATTACGATATACTTTGTCAACGTTTAAAGGAATTTTACACAGCGTGTCTTTGGAACTTTTACTTTAAGTTTCGCTTACGTAAATTCTAGTGAATCGTATCCTCAAAGTCGGCTTACTTCGCCAATTAGCTAATCATTGAAGCTCACTTTCATCAATTATCGTGAAACTTCCTTAGTTCATATATTAGCTTTCTTCGTGTGTGTGATATACTAAATTATACTGCAAGTATTGAACAGCTGATTGGTGTGTGTATATTGGTTAAGTGATGGAAAGTTAGATTTGAAGATATGATACATAACACATGTCATATGTGTATATGTGACATGTTGTATTATATGTATATTAATATGTTATATTTTATTGTAAATAATACAACATATCACACATATGTGTCATATATCATTTAAGACATATAACATATCATATATACGTCACATATCATTGAAAGATATAACATATGACACATATGATAAATATCATTTAAAAATATATTACAGTATGTCACACATTTGCTATGTCTTTTAATGATATATTCCAGCATACCACACATGTGTTAAATGTCCTTTCAAGATATATTTACATGTTGCACGAATGTCACATATCCTTTGAATATATGTTATAACATATTACATATGTGTAATACAACATATCGCGTACGCATATCTTGCAACATATTGATATATTACAACTTGTTTGTAGAAACTGTGAATAATTGTAATAACGTTTTCAACCATATTTTGTCATATTTTAAGATTCATGATGATTGTTTTAAGATTCATGTTCATATGTTTCATTTAAAAAATGATGTGTGCCTATATTTTTCACACTTTTAAAATCAGATGTTGCATGTTGAGTAATATATAATATAATATGAATATATATAATATATAGTATCATATAATATGAATGTATGTAATATACATACATGTATGTATAATATCCCATAATATGAATATAGTTACTCTAACTGAATTCAATACAGTTCATTATTTGTCACAATAAAAAATCACTGACTTTCAATCAGAAATATTAACCGAATTAAAATTCTCCACTTACTGTGATAAGTTTCAATAGATATATCATGCTCTCAGCAGTTCGAAGAAAATATTTTATACTTCTTTCTCATCGTTCCCTTCAGAAAATATCTTCAGCACAATTCCTCTCGTTTCCTTTATATTCAATTCGAAACATTTTGAAGCACAGTTCTACCAAACCAACCACTCAACACAACTCACCTTCGCAAACTAGAACCATTACTTTCCCCATGGTGGTGGAGCATTTTAATTCACCGCGGTGGTCACGTGTTGACCGTCATAATACAAAACTGGTCGCAGCCATCGATAGTTTATCATTTCTACACCATATAAAGCAATCAAACACATCATGTACTATTTTCTACTGTTCATAAAAATAAGTAGCACGCTATTATGAAACTTTCTCGTTGACTCATTGTTTACTCGAAGATGACACCCGATCGTAGCGAATCTATCCGATTAGATAAACGCATCTTCAGAATCTAATGACACTTTCCACAGTTAAATTGGCAAAAAAATTCTCCCCTTGCGAGATTACATATCGCACCTAATTAAAACCATATTATACAACACACTCCGATGTGCAAGTGAATTATCGATCCTAATCTCCTCTTAATCATCGCTAACCATCTCGAACATGAAACATTTCCGAAACAAAATTTCGCAAATCGATAGTTGCAATTTAATGCAACTATTTAATGCAGTTCGCTGTAAACTCTCGCAACTCGCTATAAGTTCCTTTATGAAAATGGTGTAATATTGTTAAGATCTCTTTCTGACACAAGAATTCCAAAGTTAGCTTTTCATGAGAAAGTGTAAAATTCAAGGTCATTAAAGAACAACTCATGAATAAACAAGTCCGAACCCAAACTGTAGTACATAATTTTTTGGAAAGTAACTTCTAACAAAGCATAACTGTATTAATACGGTTGGTTTTTGATAAAACCATAAAACCATAACGAGACAGTTCGATAAAACCTTTTGATGAAGATCGCTGTTATACAGTACGGTGTATTTATGGTAGTTTTGAATAAAATAGAATTATGACATGGAATATTTGAGTTGTATCTCGGTTCTTACCTGCCATGGAACAATCCACTTGGGTTATTATGTGATTACAACACTGGTCTCCGCTCGGTCACCACTTAAGCTGCCCGAACAACTTATGCTAGTTTTGCCGGGGAAATGAAGCATATCGCAGTCCACATTTCGAATATATCTATGTATGTGACGGAATACCACACCAGTGGTGGAAACATGACTCGGTGGTGCGGGTATCATTGTTTTCCTTCCAAATATTATTTTATTAGAGGTTAAGTGGTTGGCTTTCTAACACGGGGTCAGGTATGAACAGAGTGGGGTTGTAGTTGATTATTTGCCGTGTGACGATATTTGGGTGGGGAAGTATTAGTGACCTTGCGGTGGATATATATACAGAGAAATTAATTTTATTGTTTTAATTTGGTTTATACCGCTTTTTATTATATCCGACTTTTACAGATTTTTACATTCGCGGAATGAGATTTTTAATCTTCTTTTAAGGTTTTTTATTTTGAAATGTGAGGTATTTGGAAATTTTCTAAACAACTGTACCACATATCTGAATCTCTAAATTTTCAAATTCTAAAATAGCAAAATTGTCAAATCCCTAAATTTTTATACCCTAAAATTCCCAAACTGAAATATTCAAATGCCGAAATTCTGAAAGTCCAAAAATTCCTGAAGTACTCAAATTGTCGAATCTCTAAGTTCCCATACCTTGGAATCCCGAAACTACAAAATTCCCAAATATTCCAAAACTTCCATGTCTTAAAAATCCCAAAAATTTGTACAAATTTGCCCATACCTTTTCCCAAAGAATATCATCATACAAAAAGCATCACCAAAAAAACCGATCTTCATTTGTTAATGCATCTATCAAATATAGTCTTGACAAAAAAGATCTGCCAAATTTAACGTTCAATGGAACATCACAAAATGAAGGAAGCATCATAAGTATCGATATTTTACTCAGGAATTATTGTGTTCTCTCCAGTCTTCTTTAATCATGTCAGCAGCCTTCTCAGCGATCATAATCGTAGGTGCATTCGTGTTTCCGGAAACGATTCTTGGCATAATCGAGGCATCGATCACTCGCAGTCCAGAAACACCGTGCAGCTTTAATCTCGGATCCACCACCGCCATTTTGTCAGTGGCGGGCCCCATTTTGCAGGTCCCCACGGGATGATAGATCGTGAGGGTGTAAAATCGAGCGAAACATTTCCAATATTCGTTCGATGGATACTCGTACTGTTCACAGTCGGGAAGCCTGTTTGGATTTGGTCGGGTTTTCAACGACTGCAACGATGGTGTTTTTATCATGTCGTAAGCGAACCGTGCTCCTTCTACCTGTAATAATTAATTTGAGTGATTTTAATTGAGGAGTGAACAGTTATTGGTATGGTGGTAGAGGTGTGACTATCGATTATCGATATTAGGGTGTTTTGATAAATGAATATGTTGTAAGTTTTTCGAGAAATAATTTTCAGATAATATTCTTAGTGAGAAATGTTTTCAGGTAACTGTAAAAAGTGGTGGTTTAATGTAATTAATTAGTAAGAAATTATGTTGTTTTTATATCATTAATTAGTCAGAAATAATGATTTAATGTAACTAAATAATAAGAAATGATATTTCAATATAATTAATTAATAAGAAATGATATTTCAATAATTAATTAGTAAGAAATAATGTTTTAATGAATTTCATTACTTAAAAGCAGACGAACAAACCACATAAACTCTGACTTTAATTAAATAATGAAACAACATAAAATTAAGAAACAAGCTGAATCCATTCATTAATTTGATTAAATCACTGAATATATTCTCTCTGAACTTAATTGCCTATAATTAAAAAATTAATTATTAAAAGTTACACAAATATTGTAACACTTAATTGAGATATTTTACCAACAAGGCACCTAAAATAATTCACTGTGAAATTTTTATCGCCAAATTTCAATTTTCATAATAAACAATTGTAAAACGTTTCGTTTTGCATAATTACACTTTTTTATCGCGCTTCCTCGAAATGGTTACATTTTTACAATATCTCACGTTCCAAATAAATGTTTTAAACAAATTATATTCATAGATAAAGTTTATCGTTATTTCCTTGTTTCACATAATTTACAGGAGTTCCGAGAAGGTTTGAGGAAATCGTGCAAGGGTAATATAATTAAGTTTTTAAAAATGGAATTACCAAGATGTCGAGGTCGTGAGGAACGTCGAAATAATTTGGAACGATTATGGGGTGTTTATATGGATCCTTCGAACGTAGCCTGACGTATCCTCTACTTTGAGGTCTCAGTAACATCGGAACGATCATAATCGTATCTTGATAGAGAATACTTTCGAACATTTGCGAATAGAAACTGTCCTTAAGGTTGCTATTCCTTTTTCCATTTAAGCCACCGTCTGTATTGTCGGCAGCGGCTGATAAGAACATTTGAACGTCAGGGTAATCGTCTGACTGGTTTGCGTATCTGAAAATATAATTAGTTTCTTGAATTATGCATCTATGTTGCGCATATATGTCATTGTTATCAAAAGTAATAAATATCCTCTGAAGTTTAAATAACTTCTTCATATTATATCAATTATTTTTCTTCTTTTAACTTTTATTTATTTTTTATTATTTCGGTAATTTTTATACGTATGATAAATTCGATTCGATTGATTTATTGGACTCATTTTGATTCAATTTTTATTATTTAGACTATTTTCATTCACAAGAATAGAAATTTCAGAATTAGGGAATTTGAAAGGATTTGTTTGACAAGTTTGATTACGAAAATTAGACAATTTAACAATTTCAGAATTTAAAAATTTGACAATTTTAAAAAATTTCATTATTTAGCAATTTGGGAGTTAAAAAATTTATTAATTTAAAAATTTGAAAGAATGCAATAACTCGAAAAGTTTAACTTTGAAAAATTTCATAATTTTACCATTTAAAACTACAAAATAAAAATTAAATTTTTAAATTTTTAAATTTACGAATGAAATTCTAAAAAGTGTGAATTTTCAAAAAATACTCACTTGGTCTTAATAAAAGCCATTGCTTCGGCGACCGAATTCGAGTAAAGTGCACCTTGATGATTAATACCAAACTCCTTGATGGCTTGAAAGTTTATTGTCTTTCGTATATTGAAAGTGAAACTCTTAGATGATGTGTAATTAGATGGTTTAGTGACTTGAAAATTTAATCCACCAATTGCGACATGGTCCTGAAGGTTTCCACCCACGCCAGGTAAATTATGAACCACGGGGATTTGCATTTCTCTTAGGTGATCTTCTGGACCAATTCCGGATAGCATCAATAATTGTGGGGAATTGATTGATCCTCCTGATAATATCACTTCACGATTTGCTGTCACTGTTCGAAGGATTTTTCCTACTCGAAATTGCACGCCGTATGCAGTTTTTGAATTTCCATCTGTAAATTGAAGATAAGCCACCTATGGCTGACATGGCCTAAACCAGGGGTTGGTAACCTGCGGCTCAGTAGAATCAAACTTGTGGCTCTTGAGTAGTTTAATAGTACATATTGAAAAATTAACTGCAATATTGCAATTGCCAAGAAAATATAATAACCCGAAACCAAAAACTGTTTCCGTTTTCTTTAATACGTTCACTTGTATGTTCTGTTACTACGCAAAATAGAATGTTTCGATTTCACAATCAATACATGTTTCACAGCAGATATATTATTTTTTCTAATACATACCGATGTATGTACTTCTATTTGTCTCTTTAAAAAAATAATTTATCACATCAGGAAAAAAATGGCTCCAGAAAGGTTGCCGAACGTGGCTCCACGTGTTAAGGGTGAAAAGATCAAATAAAATAAATTGACTCACCGTTACGTACTAAAATCTTCTCCACCATACTACGAATGCTAATGTCAAGATTCTTTCTCTTCGAAACCGATCGAAGATAACCTTTCGCAGCGCTGCATCTTAATCCATCTCTCAGAGTGCCATAAGATAACGCAAACCCACTTTGTGTCTCTCCATTATAATCCACAATATCGTACCCCATCTCCGTTCCCGCTTGGACCAAATAATGCGATACAGGCATTGTATACTTATATCTTTCCACAGTCAAGTGTCCACCTCTGTTATGGTAAGGAGAGTTTTCAAGACCCTTTGCTCTTGCGTCTTCGGCTTTTTTGAAATATGGCAACACGCTTTCGTAATTCCACCCTGGGTTACCCAGACTCTCCCAGTTGTCATAATCTCGCCTGTTACCGCGAACGTATAGCATCGCGTTTATCACGCTGCTGCCACCGAGTGCCTGGAATATTTCAGAATTTTTCGATGACAACGTTTAAATTTTGGCACTTATTCCTACCTTCCGATTTACCTACATTCCCGAATTCTTACAATCCTGAATATTTCCAAATCTCTACATCCCCAAATCGCTACGTCCCCAAATCCCTATAGCCCCAAATTCCTACATCCCTAACTCGGTACATGCCCAAATCGCTACGTCCCCAAATCGCTATGTCCCGAAATAGCTACATCCTCACATAGCTACGTGCCCAAATCGTTACGTCCTCAAATAATATATTCATCCAATCTATTCATCTGAGTTATTTATAAAATCCAAGAGAAATGTGATCTCGTGCAAAAGTTGCAAATTTCTATATTTTCAAATTTCGATCGAAAAATTACCTTGCCACGTGGCCAGTTGCACCTGTTATCGTTCATCGCTTTGCAATAGTTATTCGAAGGTTCGGTTTGATATTGCCAATCCAACGGAGTGATCTGCAAAGCCGGGGCCACCGCAGGCACATCGGACAAATCAGGTTCATCGGTACCGGCTTCTAATAAAAGCACCGACCAGTTTCCGTTTTCCGATAAACGATTGGCCAACACCGAACCAGCAGAACCACCTCCGATTATCACGTAATCGTAATTGCTTTTAATATTTGACAGAGAAACTGGTCTCACTCTGTGTTCGCGATCGACGATGTCCGGTCTGTATAGACCTATAATAATCCTCAAAATCACCAGAAAGCTTAATTCCGGTCCGTAGGACATTGCGATTCGCATTGCGGACATTCTGCCTTCATCCATCTTCTTGTTTCTTAGATCTGCAGAAGAAATGAACAAAAAGTTAAACTAGTATTAAAGTAAGACATAAAGTACCATTATGAGATATTTCTATCCAACAAAAATTAATTTTTGTCTAGAAGGTAAAAATTTCAAAATAGAATTAACGAAATAACCTGGCGCTGGAGAAACGTGACGTGTCTGACGTTTCTGAAATGACAACGTCGTGCTACGAACATTTACCGAATTTATTGGTCATAATGAACAGGTTAGTATTGGAAGAAAGCTATAATTTAGTGTGCAATTAGTACATTTTGCAAAAAATATTCCACCTACACAAGATAAACAGTGGCTTTAGGAATGTGCAAGGTACCGATGTCAACCGGCGAGTTGGCGCGTGAAGAGGTTCAGGTGTTTAGAATAGCACATTCCTATATTAGTAAATTCCTATAACCCCGAGTTTTTGTATTCTTGAGTTTTCTATCTCCAAATTTCTATATCCTCGAATATCTATATTCCCGAACCCTTACGTCCCCGAATCTGTACACTTCCGAATCAGTATATTACATAATACTTGCGATTCCCTATATTCCTGAATACCTACATTCTCGAATTCCTATAGACCCTAAATAGCTACGTCCCCAAATCACTATAGTCCTAAATCGGTTCATCTCCAAATCGCTATGTCCCGAAATATCTACATCCTCACTGTTACGCGCACGAACGTTGTAACTGAAAATTTCGAACGCGTGACTCTACGGCGTGTTACGGCGATAGAGTTGGTTGTTTGTAAAGAAGTAATATTGTTTACCTTTTAATAACAATTTAATGTTCAAAAACACTTAAACTAAAGAATACAAAAATGTCTGTATTGTAATGTGTTACCGGATTCGTGAATGTTAAAAAAGGTGAAACGGTTATAATTGTGAAGTACGTAAATGTAAATGTGTTCTAATTATAACTGTTGAACGTTCTGAACTGTGTGAACGAATTTTCAGGAGATCTGTACTCGACGGAAGATTTTTTGAGAGTGTTTCTTCAAGACCTTGGACATAGAAATCGTAAATTGTAAAAATACAAAGGACTCTCAAAAACGGCTCTGGTACTTGCATGCCATGAACGCGCTAGCAACGTGCAGGCCAAATGTCCCGTGTACAAATTGCTAGCTGCCTTCGTGAAAAACAAGGTCATACATTTAAAGTTTCTAAAATACTGTAGGGAACGCGATTTCAAATATGTACAGTGAAACATCCTCCCCCCGTTGAGAGGCTGTCGATCAACTCTAAGTGTAAAGTGTATAAAGTGTTCATAAGCCTGAGTATATGTAAGTAAATAAGATTAAATATGCAAATACAAAATTGACGTATGCAAATACGTAGATATACATGTAGTGATAAGTAAACGCATGTAAATATGTGAATATGTGTATGTATAAATGTTAATAGAAACTGTCTTTGATGAAATGTATTGACACGATGACTGTCCAGCTCTGTCAATGAAGCTGGGTCGTTGTTGCCACTATGACTGTCCAGCTACGTCCCCGAATTCCTACATCCCCAACTCGGTACATCTCCAAATCGCTACGTCCTCAACTCGGTACATCCCCAAATCGCTACATCCCCAACTCGGTACATCCCCAAATCACTACATCCCCAAATAGTTACGTCCCTAAATCGCTATGTCCCCAAATAGCTACGTCCCCGAATTCCTACATCCCCAAATCGCTACATTCCCAACTCGGTACATCCCCAAATCGCTACATCCCCAAATAGTTACGTCCCTAAATCGCTATGTCCCCAAATTGCTACGTCCCCGAATTCCTACATCCCCAACTCGGTACATCCCCAAATCGCTACATCCCCAAATTGCTATAGCCCTAAATTCCTACATCCCCAACTCGGTACATCTCCAAATCGCTACATCCCCAAATAGTTACGTCCCTAAATCGCTATGTCCCCAAATTGCTACGTCCCCGAATTCCTACATCCCCAACTCGGTACATCCCCAACTCAGTACATCCCCAAATCGCTACATCCCCAAATTGCTATAGCCCCAAATTCCTACATCCCCAACTCGGTACATCCCCAAATCGCTACGTCCCCAAATAGCTACGGCTCCAATTGGTCAGAATAGAAAAATGGACGCCTCTCACACATTTTCAGCGGTACTATTGGCTCGAACGGTCAAGCGCACCAATTAATCCAAAAACAATGCCAAACGTCTCTCAATTGAACGAGATAGTGCAAATTGCATTCAGCAGTTGTGATTGCCATCATTATTCTTATTTGCCTAAATGTAACGCTGAAAGTAATCACAGTGGGGATAGAGCTTCGTTTACTTTGGATCGATCACGCGCCAACTCGTGGGTTGACATCGATAGGTGCGGAACAAACGCAGCAAAACTGTCCAAAAGTAAAAGAAATGTCTTGTTACATTGAATTTTCGTCATTGTTTGAAGTGTATTGTACTGTATAGAATTATTGTTAAAATGCTTTAAAACATTGAAAATGTTATTTATTTTTATGTAGATTGCAAGAGTGTATTTTTTACTCGCAATCTGCTTAAGACTTTAATAGAGTTACAGATTAAAGTTTTACGAGTAAAAGCTCGCTTTGGACAAGTTAGTTACGAGCTTCTGCCAATTGATTTCCAGTACGTTGAAGGATGTTTGATAAGTATTAACGTTGTTAAGTATCGACGTTGTAGTTTACCAACAATATCGCATAACGATACGTAAATTAGGTGAGTTTAAAGGTCTTATGGTAATTTCGTGATAAAATACAATATTTTAGTTGTGTTTTTAATTCAGAATCTGCAACCCGTCTTTCTCCAGCACGTACAGTTTTTGAGAAATTTGAGTTTGAAAAAAAACACATTTTTAAAATTTGAACCAATTTTGTGAGGTAACTATAAAAGATACTAAGATTCTGTTTGTATAGATTATATAGACTTTCCGTTTACAGCCGACCTCCAGTTAAATGATTTACCATTGCGAACATGAATGTATCATTGAAATTCAAGTATTGTTCTTATACAATTTAATATCATAAAAGTATGATAAAATAGCACTTTTAATTGAACCGAATAAATATTTTAAAAATGTTTTACTAATGTTCTGTTGAATTTTTTATATAAAAATGTTTGATCTCATTTGGAATAAAGATATTAAGTGTAAATCAAACAGTTTATAGTTTAATATTGATAGACAAATTCTTATTAAAAATATTAATAAAGCACTTAGAAATACTTTTACGCGATGTAACTAATAAATTATTAATAAGTTTATGACAGTGTTACAATATGAGACAATAAACGTAACAAAGGATAATTAAATACAGATAATTTTTGTATCGTTCAATACAAAAAGAGACAAGTTATACTAACAACTTATACATTCCTTCGTTTACCAAAACAAATTCTGTGTCAATATTATTCAAAAGTTGTTTATACGTTATGAAATAAGCCTCCATAAACTTGTCTGTTTTCTTTCCTTCATATCATTTTTCCTACCGTATTTATTGATTGTATCGGAAATTATTGATTGTATTTCGTTGCTGAAAATATTCACTCTTCCGCAATGTGACGTAAGCAAGCTCAGAATTGACCCACTTTTGATGCAGTATTTTAACACTTTTCCAAATATCCGCAAAATCATAAATTACAGAACTTATAATGAAATTTCGTGCAAAAATAAGCACACATTTATAAAATTGCACGGTCTGTATTCATATTTGTTGTTACGAGTAAAAAACTAGTTAAAAAATAAAAAGTTCCATTATTTTATTTTCTATATTCCATATTTCTTTAATTTTTTTTATTTATTGTTATTAATTTGCATTACTTGTATAAATAGATGCCCATTGCAAGAATTAAGACTAGTTATAAAAATTAATACTATTAAAAAATTCCTAAAAAAAAAAACTATTACCATTGAAAAAATTAATACTAGTTATAAAATGAATACCCATCGCAAAAATTAATATGAAAAACTAAATTTAAATTTAGTAACTTTACTAAAACTATATTTGAATAAAATTTAATGCGAAAGGAATTGTTCTATTATCCTAAAATTTCATTGTTTGCCTACTTTTGTCTCTTTGTTAGTTCAGTCTGAAAGATACAGTCTGATTTGGAAAATATCAAAAGATAAAACTCTGCAATTCAATAATTCTTTATATAAAAATCAATATGTAACCATTTTTATCATATATGTTTAACCCTTTGCTCTCGTATGTCACACTGGAGGTGACATCACCCAATAACTTTGAAAATAAATCGAGTGCGAAGGGTTAAACACATTATGTTCAATAGTAAAATATTTTTACAACAAGTTAAATTTGAAAGCTATATTTTTCTATAAAAAGTTCACTTTAACAGCTTCTAATATATCATTCAACCCTTGCCTTATGATTTGTCAGGTGCGTCAATCGGAACAAATCACATCTGCAATATTAAACCAGTAGCAAAAATTGAAACGTTACGTCAATTTTATATAGTCATACAAAACTATAACTCCATAACCCTTGACTATGAAAATTATATTCGGACTTAAACTCCAAACTGAACCGTGCTAGAAATTTTAGTAAGATTTGTCACAGTTCGAACGCGAGTAATGTGTAAGGACCGTGTATTGAAAATTTTGAAATCATAAAATAATTTACAGAAAATTTACCTCAACTTCTGAAAACTTTTCAATGAATTTGTATCTGCCAAAAATATTGCACAAATCACTGTTCTTCCCGAATGAATTAAATTCCACGATCACTGTTACATATTTCAAAACCCTCCAAATACAACGCGATTGATTTTCGATATTCGGTGTGGTCTATAAATAAAATTTCCTGTACTATACGTTTGTCAAGATGTAATTACGAGACTAACAGCTCCTCGTTTCTGGTTTCAGTCTTCGGGCAGGATACGGTTTCAAAGAATCGCAGGTACCGACTGTTTTAAAAGGAAAGTACGAAATGATGCGTTGATTATATTTTGCAGAGTCAGCTATTTTACATGTTCCTGTGCAAAACTCGCAGCGGCGTTGATTAAAGGCAACGCGAAATGTTGATTGAACGTGACAGTGGAAAGATTTATGGTGGGAAATTATCGACGGACCAGAAATAGAGTCTCCTTTTTCTTGAATAAATTGGCAATTTATCATCTTGCATTTGCATATGTATACTTTAACTTACAAAGTATTGAAAATTGTACATAAACGCTACTCAGCGTTATTCTGCATCTTTTATCGTCTCATCGTGTACTCAACGAAAGAATAAAATGAACTTTTAGTCTCAAAGGAACTGTTCTAAACTCAAGCTTTTTGTTGAAAAATGAAGTTCAATTTAGGGTGATTCTGAAGAAATTGCATCTGTTGAAAACAGGAACAGATTGTTTATTTACTGTACAAACTACATATAATCTAAATGGCAAAGTATGAGTGAAATTAAAAAAAAAAGTGTACTAAATAACAAAGAAAATATCTATAGTGCGAATGAAAAACTATTTTGCATCATTTAGAAACAAGTTTCGTTTTTTAATATTAATGATGACTCGACTTATTTGTGATGTATATAAATAATCGTTCATTTCGTTTAACATAATTCTTACACGAAAAATTGTAATGATTTCACAAATTAAATGATACACGTAAACAATTAGAAGTACAAATGAGTTTTCGCGAAAATATTTTGATTGTATAACCCGTTAATTAATTTCTAGAAGTTTGGAACACTTATACAGTACTTTCTATTTTAAGTGAGAGTAAATGTAAATGTAATAGAATCTCATTATATTGCCGGTTGAGTTCCCATTAAAGAGACTGTGCATTAAGTACAATTATCGTAGAGTATATTTACGAAGATTACCAAAGGAGAAACTATAGTAATTAGTTTTTATAGTTCATGGCAATATAATAAAAGTCTACTGTAATCAGTGAGTAAATCATTTACTTAAATAATTAAATACTTAAGTTTTAAGTGTTCACTTAACTCGAGTGAACAAGTGTTGAATTAAGTGAACACTTAAGAACATTAATTTAGTGAAGTTGCTTTAAGTATTTACTTAATTAAATTCACTTATTTACAATAGTATGTGTAAAGTAAATAAGTACCTACTTTAAGTATTTAACTAAATATTTAAAGCAAATATACCTTATTTATAGTAGATTTTGAGTTACTGTCAGTACTACTATTAGTATTACTGTAAGTAATTTATAATATAGTACTACCATAAGTATTACTTAATTATCGCTGTAAGTACTGGTATAAGTACTACTATAAATATTACTGTACGTATGCTGGTATTACTATAGGTATTACTATAAGGATTACTCAAGTATTACTGCAAGTACTACTATTACAATTATTACAAGTAAAGTATTTACATGAAGTAAATAGCCAGTATAATATTTGTGATCATAAAAGATCCAGCAGAAAGCGTATACACAACTTTGGTTATTAATGAGTTAAAGTTGGGCGCAAGCAACTTGAAATGACTCAAATAAAAAATGTCTGTGGTTATTATATAAGTGATGAGCAGAAAAAGTGTGGAAATTCTTATATTTCTAAATTTTGACATTTTCAATTATCAAAAATTCCAAATTTACCCATCAGTACCCGTAAATCCACATAAACACCCATGTTCCCGTTACTGTTCTTACCCATCACTACATTACCACATTAAAAAAATCTTTATGGTTACTTTATACCACCGTCGACACTTGTCTAGCCTTACATTCTAGTTTCTATAAAAACGATTCATTCAAATATTTACAAATCTCTCAATCAAATCATTCATACTACAACGGACATATTTTATTAGGAGACCCACAACGCTACTTTCAGTCTCACTTTCATGTCACTGTTCGTCACAGAACACTTCACGAATTTCCTCAACCTCTCCCCCGTCTCTTCAACCAGAATTCTTTGATCAAATCAGACCCCTTCTCCCCGATCATAATAATCGGTGCGTTAGTATTCCCGCTAACAAGGTTGGGCATAATCGACGCATCTATAACTCTAAGTCCGCTAACTCCGTAGACTCTCAGTTGAGGATCCACCACAGCCTCCGGGTCCCAGTAGGGCCCCATTTTGCACGTTCCCACAGGATGATAAATGGTCGCCGAGTAGTGTCTGATCATGCACTCCCAGTAAGGATCGCTGTACATGGGTATATGTTGGCATCCAGGGAACTGTTTAGAGTTCAACTCGCTGCCAAACCGTTTAAACGCCGCAGTTCTGCTCAGAGCGACTCCAATCTTCACTCCTTCGACCAAGGTCGCCAAATCTTCGGGCTCCTTGAAGTAATTGGGATAGATAAGCGGATGATCGTACGGATTTTTGCTGCGTAATTTGATGACACCCTTGCTCTTCGGCCTGAGCAGCATGGGTATCACGCTCCAGACGTCCCTGTCGTTGATGGGTCCAAAAACGGCGTCGTAGAACCTTTTAGTGAGTCCGTGGACCTTCCTGATCTGTCTACCTCCGTCAGAGTTCGTGGACCCTGAGATAAAATGTAATTCGATGTCCGGAAAATCGTCGGACGCGTTCACGTACTTGGTGTTGACGAACGCGAGTCCTTCGACTCCACCCAACACGGTCAGAGGACCGTCTCCGAAGACGGCGTACTGCATCACCGCCTGCACGTTGTGGAGCCTCTTCTCGACCACGGAGATATGCTGATTGACCATGAAGGTCAGACCACCCAGACCGACGTGGTCCTGCAGGTTGTGACCGACCCTGAGGTCCTGGACCACCGGGATCCCGTGCTGCAGCAGGTGCTCCCTAGGTCCTATCCCTGACAGCATCAGCAACTGGGGCGAGTTCACAGCTCCTCCGGATACTATCACTTCCTTTTTAGCCCTGATACGGAACACCTTTTCGTCCCTGACGAACTCCACGCCGTAGGTCCTCTTGGACTTAGGATCGATCAGGATTTTGGTCACGTGCGAGTGCATGGCGATGTGCAGGTTCTTGCGCAGCCGCGCAGGGCGCAGGAAAGCCTTCGCCGTGGAGCATCGGCTTCCTCTTCTGATCGTGCCCTGGGCGATCATGAAGCCCGTGTGCTGTTCACCGTTTATATCACGGTTCTCGTAGCCCATCTCTTGACCAGCTTGAACGAACACTGCAGCCAGAGGCGTGTGCCACGGTGCTTCTTGCACGGTTAGGTAACCACCTGTGGAATGGTACGGTGTTCGGGCTAGATAGGGGTTCTGGTTGTCCTCGGACTTCTTGAAGTAGTACAACACGTCTCTGGAACTCCAACCAGGGTTTCCCTGCTGCTCCCAGATGTCGTAGTCTTTCTTGTTGCCGCGGAGGTAGAGCATATAGTTCAACACACTGCTGCCTCCGAGAACCTTGCCGCGGGGCCAGTTGCAGCGACCATGCTCCATTGCTGAAATAGTGAATGTGTGATTACTTTAGGGTTTGCGTCTACTACCAAAACTGATAATTTCATATATAGAATGTACAACAGATCAAACACTATGGTTTCTACATCTCTCGGTGGTAATTTGTAAATCAAGTTTCGTGCTTGACCTTGACCTTGAGTTTCAAGGTCAAATTTTTTTATCGTATCATATGTAAACAAATCTTGTCGTTTTATACATCCTGTACTGAAGACGTGAATAAATCTGTTACAAGTATAATTTCTTTGAAATGTGCTGTCAACGTGTAACTGCAGATAAACGTAATCGGAAAATTGATGTATACATTTACCTAAGCAGTAACCACCGTCGGGTTCCGTTTTATATTGCCAGTCTAACTGACTGAGCTGAAGATAACCAGCAAGAAGAGGAACATCTGAGATTTCTGTTTCGTCGCCTCCAGCTTCCAGAAGAAGCACGTTCCAGTTTTCTACCTCGGACAGGCGACTAGCTACTACAGCTCCTGCGGCGGAAATTAAATATTTAATGCTGGAACAATGTTGACTATGAAAAGTGTTAAGTGAATGATGGAATTTTATGCTCTTTTATGAGCAGACAGCGGATGTTCATGCATTT
Source organism: Megachile ligniseca (assembly GCA_945859555.1). Lineage (NCBI taxonomy): Eukaryota > Metazoa > Arthropoda > Insecta > Hymenoptera > Megachilidae > Megachile > Megachile ligniseca. The sequence continues at coordinate 5,674,140 of OX243780.1, forward strand.
GTGATATATCGAAGTCGAGATGCACGTAAATCATGTAAAGTCCGTAATTCATGGAAACTAATCTTGCATCTAAAATCTGTAATTTGTGGAAACTAGTCTTTATACTTGTATATACAAATGGGTGCACTAATATTATTAGTTGGTAATAATCTTTTTTGCTACTGGGAGATTTATTTTGCCCTCAGAGGGTACAACCGAGTGCAAAGGGTTAATAATGAAATGTTGAATGTGACAATGAGAACATAATAGATGACTTTTTGATGATATACCTGCAGATCCAGCTCCTATCACGATGAAATCGTAAGACGGAAGTAACACCTCAGAAGGGATGTTGATCGGTGGAGCCTCGTTATCCATAACTTCATACTGGAAATAAACTAACGCTGCTGCTAGCACCGGAAAGAACCATGAAAGTCCGCTAGATGCCGAGGTCAAACCACTCGTCAAAACGCTCTCGATACCCATCTTCCGTTCCTCGAGTTTCCTTTAACGATCTTCCTACGAATTTATGTTTGCGATTTAGTACAATGTTCAACACTTCTTAAGTTTTCTTTTAAAATAACACTTAAAATGCGTTTTGTATACACATTACTCTTCCTCTGGTACAATTTTTGACGAATTTAATTTATAAAGAGGAAATTAAAATTTATAAGAGGATTTTTTTGAAAAATAAAAATGATTGATGCATATTCGTGAATCTGTTTTATATATGTTTATAAATCTGTCTTATATATTTGTCTGTAAAACACGATTAGATGTATCATTTTATAATATGTAAAGTGTATAAAATTACAACAATATGACGAAATAAAAAATCTATAAAATTAGAACAATATAACAACGTATAAAATATATATAAAATTATAATAGTACAACAATAATATAAAATTAGAACAATATAATATATGTAACCAACTACTCAAACACCATAATTAAATGAATATAATGAAAAAATATTTACAAACAAATTATCACAATGTTCTCATAGTTGTACACTATGAACATAAGGAGGACCGTCTCGGTCGAATCTTGTTTCGATACTGTCGAATCGTATTCCATTTACCGCTGTGTAGAAATCGGCCGAAGAAAAGCCAGCTACAAATTACACGTGGTTTGTCAAGCAAACGCGTGTACGAGAAGAATATCAATGACACGTGAAACTTTCAGTTGTTAAGTAATTCTTTATTAACGCGGGCACATTGCCCGCCACTGTTCGCACGTACCCCTTTCGACGAAAGTATTATGGTCGTGCGTAGAATTTCGCGAGAAAGTGAGAAATTTTCGCGAGATTCTGCGGAGCGATATTTCTTAACTCGTTTGCGATATTCACTGCTTTTGATTAATGCAAATGTATAACAATTGGGAGAGGAGATATTTTAGGATTTTGGGTTTTAGGTTTTTGGGATTTGACAATTTGGAATTTTGGGATTTTGGGTTTTAGGTTTTTGGGATTTGACAATTTGGAATTTTGGGATTTTAGAAATTTAGAATTTGGAATTTGGAATTTGGAATCTTGGGAATTGGGGAATTTCGGAATTTGGAAATTTAGAATTTTGGAATCTTGGTATTTGGAATTTTGGAATTTTGGAATTTGGAAATTTGGAAATTTGGAAATTTGGAATTTGGAATTTGGAATCTTGGGAATTTGGGAATTTGGAATTTTGGAATATTGGTATTTGGAAATTTGGAATTTCGAATTTAGAATCTTGGGAATTTGGAAAATTGGAAATTTGGAATTTGGAATCTTGGAGATTTTTGAATCTTGGTATTTGGAAATTTGGAATTTGGAATCTTGGGAATTGGGGAATTTCGGAATCTTTGGAATTGGAATTTTGGAATGTGAAAATTTGGAATTCTTAAAATTTGAAATTTTAGGTATTTCAATTTTGCAAATTTTGATTTTATAATTCTGAAAATTTGGGAAAAATTCTGACAATTTAGAAATTTATAAAAATTCTCTCTTTACATGCATATTGTCAAAACCTTCATTTTTACCAGCCACTCTTCTAGAATCCATTATCTTAAAAACCGCATAAAAGCAAAATCATATAAATTGCTATATAAATCGTGGATAGATATATTTAACTTTATGACTCGATATATTTGCAATCTTTTCCACAAACTTGTAATATCCTACACACTTTCTAAGTATCCATAAATAGCATGTGCATTTTATTTGTCCTCAGTACTTCCCCGATTTTATCATTTTCCTAGGAAGTTTGAAACGTTGGCTATAATTGTTCCAAAGAGAGTAGTAAACCTCTCGTGGAGCAACTTTTATAATAATCTCATTTACTTTCGAAATAAGTCACGTACACTGTAAAAGATAAACGCTTCGATCGGTGTTTAATTTGAAAAGGAAAGCTGTACTTGCTCACCTACTTCTCTGGAGATAGTATGCAGTCTAGAAGCTTCTTTTCCTTTTAAACGATCAGTGTACTTAAACGTTGTTCCTTGAACCCCTGCTTCCAGGTACAAGTTTTTCGTTTCAATATTACTACTTCCTGTTGGTGTTCAATCTTTTAATCGCGTGAGTCATTTTGTGGGATTCCTTAGATCGAAGAAATCAATGTTGATTCATTTTATTCTGAACTAAAATTTGAAATACTGCAATAAGGATTCAAAATGGCTTTTTCTTTCTAGTGCTTCTTGTAAAATACGGTGGAAGAAAATGTCGTTGGGTAAATACTCAGACAATAAAAAATGTGGTATAATGTTTCAGTACACTCGGTTTTCTTTTTTATCTAAATTAATATATATCCTTTTATACTATATACTTATTACTCTGAGGTAATTTTTATTTATTATATGGTATTGTTATTCACCATACCACATCCTTTCTTCATAAAAATTACAGATATTTGATTTGTATTATCCTTGGAAAATTAAACGATATCAACAGGAAGATCCACCGAGGTGGATCTTGCAGTTCGATCAAAATCACCAGATTCTTTTACCGAAACTCACATATAGTTATCTAAATGGTGTCAGAATTCACCAAAACTCAGTTACACGTGGTTCAAATACTATCAGAGTTCACTACAAACAGTTATCCAAATGCTAACAGAATTCACTAAAACTGAGTCAAATACAGCTATCCAAATGCTAACAGAATTCACTAAAACTAAGTCAAAACTCAGTCATAAACAGTTATCCAAATGCTACTAAATTTCACCAAAACCAAACCACACGCACTTATCCAAATATTAACAAAAATTCCCCTAAACTCGCATACAGTTGTCCGAATATTTACAGAAATCCCTTGAAACTCACATACAGTTATCCAGGTGTTGACAATGTCCATCAAAATCACGTACAGTCCAAATCCGAATTCGTCAAATCTGTTCACCAAATCACCAAAACTCAACTAATTTCACTAGAAAAACACGCACTTACAGTTAATCGAGATAAAGCAGCGAGATGACGTATAAAATGTTCTTGCTTGAAAACGAGAAGGTTGATTCGAGGTCAGCGAGATATGGGGACCGTTGTTCGGTCCGTTTTCCCCATATAGGAAAACTCTGGTTCCACGTAACGATACAACAACCGGCTGAAGGACGGTGTAACACTGATCATGACCTTGCTATTGGCACGAATGTCAGCATGCTGGATTCATCGGGATTCGAGTAGAACGAACGGGTTTACAAACCTTTCGAACACGCCGCATAACGGTCTACCATTTGCCCCTCTCTTCTGCCTCGTGCTCATTCTTTCGACGTTCATCTCCGCCTTTGCTTTATCGACTTGGTCACACTAAATATTGTATTATAGAAACTATTGACAATTAGATGTGACTATATTATTATATCTACATATGTTATTTGACAACTACACAGTGGGAATTGTGTACTGTGTTAGCTCATTCTTTTGATGTTCATCTGTGTCTTTGCTTTATCGACTTGGTCTAAATATTCTATTATACAAATTAAACTATTGGTACACATGACTACATGATTGTAGTTACACTTAACTACATAATTGTAGCTGCACATAGTTATTTGATAGCTACACATTTCATAGGAATTGTCTACTGTGAATTGTTAGCTCATTCTTTGGATGTTCATCTCTGTCTTTGCTTTATCGACTTGGTCTAAATATTCTATTATACAAATTAAACTATTGGTACACATGACTACATGACTGTAGTTACACATAACTACATAATTGTAGCTATACATTATTATTTGATAGCTACACATTTCATGGAAATTGTGTACTGTGAATTGTTAGCTCATTCCTCCAACGTCCATCTCCACATTTGCTTCATCAGTCACTAACTATCGTATTCTAGAAATTAGACTATTGACAGTTAAACATAACTACACAATTACAGCAACTTATAATTTCATACTATAAATAGGTACAGTAAATAGGTGTATATGTAGGTGTATACAGTAAATGTTAATAGGTCCCTAGGCATCGAATTAGGAAAACCATAAATTATCAGCATTTTTCACGTTTTCCGTAGAATTAAAAGGCCTGTTCAAATTGTAATGATATTTATTAGCTACTAACATACTACTGTACATAACATTAACACATGTTAATATCTTGTATTTGCACCCTTTGCTTTGGTCACAGCTTACAGCATGCTCTGTAATCATATGCTTTATATCTTCATTATTTTCCCAAATATCTGTCATTCTTTTCAACTCAGATAATGTTGGAGAGTTGTAAACTAGTCTTTTGAGTAGGCAGACATTTTCTGTGGCATTCAAATTTCACCTGACGCGCTATCGATACTCGAGCGTAACGTAAACGCACGGCCCTTAATCACTCATCACACAATTTATTACCACGATAGTAACAAATTGCTATGTATAGTTATCAATGTATTTAGTAATAATTTTGCATGACCTAAGACAATTTTCTATATATGACATAATGTTATAGCCATGAAAGTGAAATTTTCGTACGTGGTCCTAATGCGATGGCCAGGTACACATAGTTATTTAACAGCTATTTTATGTGAACTGTGTATTGTTAGCTCGTTCCGTCGAAGTTCTTAAATTTCTAAATTTCTTTCTAAACGTCTGAGTTCCTGAATTTCTAAATTTCTATATCTTCAAATAATTAATTCAAGTGAAATTAAAACAATTTCAATTTCTCTCTTATTTCAAAGAGCATAATAATTTTGCAAAATTATTATTTATGAGCTTTCTAGCAGTCAATAATAAATTAAATCAATAATATAAAACCTGCATTGCTGATATCAATAACAAATCAATTTCTTATCATAAATTGTATCTTTGTGATTTTATAATGACTCCAAGTCTATTGTCGATACTTGATAAATATTTTATTCATATAAGATTCAGTAAACATATGCAAGAGTTAAACAAACATTTCTACTTTCATCACCAAACATTTGCACTCAATTTCTAATAAAAATACTCCACACTTTTACTGTTATGCACAGTAAACTTCTAACGTATCAGCAAACACGGTTGTCTCTCTAATACCAATCACCGTTGCGTAAAGGTTCTAGCATTGAATTAATTTGATCGCAGAGCAGTTTTAGTTTTAGAGAGTGAGTAGAATATCGGAAGAATGTCGTAAACGGTATTTGAATTACCGTAACTTCAGAGCAAAACATTCCTGAATATCATTCACACATTCCGAACACGCTTTATCTACATCACTCTTGTCTCTACAAAGTTTACGAAAGGTTTAACAAACTTCTCGGAGGAATTCAAACTTTTTTGAGACAATGAAGACGTTTAATTCTTTATAAAAGCGTATGGTCAAATTTTTAAATATCCCAGATTTTTGTTCATATTTTTGTTCATTTTTAATCGTCCTCTGATATAGCAATGAATTTTTATGTTGATAATATAAATGAAGAAATAGTAATGAATTTTTATGATAATACTATAAATTAAAAAGTAGTAATGAATTTTATGAATTGTAATATGCAGACGTCACTGTACCGAGTGACTGTAGATATTTTTACAACACAATATCTAATTAATCGTAAATGAGTATAAAAAACCCTTAATAACAACTTTATTATTAATCTTATTATTAACCCATAATAACAACTTTATTATTAACCTTATCATTAACCCTTAATAACAAGCTATTATTGACCTTAATAACTAATATTATACTAAGTAACTGGTATTATACCAAGTAACTAAACAATTGTACTAATATTAAAGTAAGTAAAATGGAAATAATATTAAATAATTAAAATACTAGGTAACTGAATAATTACACTAATATACTAAGTAACTAAATAACTGAACTAATATTATACTAAGTAACTAAATAACTAAATTAGTATTATACTAAATAACTAAATAATTAATATTACCCTAAAGTGAATAAGTTTGATCTTAGTTTATAAATATTAACTTTAATAACCTTAATAATTTTAATGACTATTAATCTTTATAACCTAATTTTAACAACAAAGGAGTTAACTGTATGAAACATTATTTTTCATTGTGAATGAGACTTAAAATTCGAAGTATAATTTAAAACGTGGAAGAAGTATTTAAAATGGCATCGAATGACAAAAAAAGAATAGTAACATGAATTTTGATAAAATTATTACTAACATTGTATCGAACATATTATCAGTTAAATTGTTATCCCAATCATTGTTATCATTAATCATTACAACAAAATAATCGTAATTGTTCGTTGTTCTATACCCACACGTACCGTTAACGTTATTCTCGAAAGATTCGACAAATTCGAACATGCTTCTTCGCGCTTTAATCATGTTTGCCCGGTGAATTTCGTGTTCTATCTAGTAGAATGGAACCGTGTCGGTACGATGGCTCGTTCGCAATTGAAACGCGTCAAAATGTGCGTGATCGCTTTCAAAATCGATGGACACGAATTACGTGAGACGCGTCACGTTCGTGGTGAACGAAAGCAGGTGTTCGAGGAATCATCTTTTTGACGTCATCGAACAGAGTTACGGTAAAGAACCATGTTGTCCGCTATATGGGAACGACCTACTTACCGTTGCAACACCATTGCGTTCTCATATCGATGTGAACGATCCTTCAATCTCAAATTTGCTTGCGGTTTAAATAATTAACGATCTTTTCAGTCTCAAATTTCGTTATGGTTAAAATAATTAACTATCTTTCAGCCTCAAATTTAGTTATGGTTAATATAATTAATTATTGTACAATCTCAAGTTTGCTTATTGTTAAAATAAGTAACGATCGTTCAGAATTTTTAGTTATAATAGTTCACGATCGTTCACTGTCAGATTTGGTTGTGGCTAAAATAATATAGATGTGGTTAAAATGATATAACATACATACAAGCTACATATAATATTATACAACTTTCAATAATAAATTTTACGAATTTTACAAATATTCTTACAATATTTTAGAAACATATTTTCAAAATACCAAAAAACAATGTATGTTCTCGTACCGAATTACTCTCTTCAGCCTCTTCAAACTAAAATAATTGTCATTTATTTATAATAATATGATTGTTATTAATATTCCAACACTGTTTACATCCACTTTAGTACCTAATTAAATGAACATACTTTTGCTTTTTTATTTGAATCATAAAACATTCGACAAATTTTATTTATTTAATTTGATTTGATTTGTCGTGCAACGACAATTATTCTTACGTCACAAAGACACTCATCTAATATTCGTCTACATTTCTTGGTCGCACTTCTATATAAATTACAGATTTTCAAACTGGCTTGTTTTTTGTACGATTACAGGAGGATGTTGCGGATCCATGAAGAAGAGAACCATCGTGGGCGGTTACGCATTTACCTGGTGGTTCGTCACCGATGTTCAACGATTGTCTCTCGAAGTGATGACCTTGAATCCCGTTTGCGAAAATGTGGAAACCGCCCAGGGTGTGCCACTGACTGTCACCGGGGTGGCGCAATGCAAGATTATGAAGGCTGACGAGCTTCTGCACACTGCCAGTGAACAATTTCTAGGGAAAAGCGTTCACGAAATTAAGTCGACGATCCTCTCCACCCTGGAAGGTCATCTCCGTGCAATTTTAGGTTAGTAGTGTCAGATTTTTAAATATTTTTATTGCTATTGAGAGCAAACTTCCTCGTTGTGGATGTGTGATTATTCTTATACGGGGTGGCCAAGATAAAAGAGGCCATTAGTAATTTATTTAGTAATTTACTTTTCTGTAAGTGTTTGTACTAATTAATTATGTACTTGATCTTATATTCATTCAAGAGTAATATAATTTTGAGAAAATTTGTATTTTATGTTCAATTTTAAAACTAATGTAATTTTAAGAAAACTTTCTATATATGTTTTATTTGTGTCATACGTTTAACTATTCTGAAATTCACGTTTAATTTCGAAGTTAATGCTAATTACGGTGGTAGGTTCACTGTTAATTAATTCAGTGATAAATGAGTTTCTACTGATAAAATTTGTGAAACTGTTTAGGAACACTCTCGGTGGAGGAAGTGTACAAGGATCGAGACCAATTTGCGACGCTCGTAAGGGAGGTTGCCGCCCCGGATGTTGGTCGGATGGGCATCGAGATCTTGTCATTTACGATAAAAGACGTCTACGACGACGTTCAATACTTGGCGTCGCTCGGCAAGGCTCAAACAGCAGCGGTGAAACGAGACGCCGATGTTGGCGTCGCCGAGGCGAACCGAGACGCCGGAATCCGGGTACGTTTGTAATTTCTACGCAAATGTCTGCAAAATAAATCGATCCCCAGAAATCTACAGGGTGTTTCCCGAAATAAATGTGTAACACGTCTGAATTTTGTCATTTTAACACGAACACGAATTGTGTTGTGTTCATTTTTTAACGTAAAATAAATATAAATTTGAGAATTCAAAAATTTGTGGATTTTGAAATTTTGAAATTTGAAGGTTACCTAATTAAAAAATTCGAAGAATTTTCATTCAAAAATTTGTACCTCCCCTCGAAAATTAGAAGACATAAATTTTTAAATATTTGAATTAATACATGTTTTATACATACTTCAAATATAAACGAAGTATTGTTTCATTGTTAATGAATTTAAAAATGATAGAATTCGAGATTGTAGCATATGAGTAATTATTTTGTCCTTTATATTAATCGATACATTTTATTGATGTGTAGGAGGCAGAATGCGAGAAGGCAGCGATGGACATAAAATACAACACCGACACAAAAATCGAGGACAATGCCAGACTCTTCCAACTTCAGAAGGCAAACTTTGATCAAGAAGTGAACACAGCGGTAAATTCATTTTCATAATATATTTTTTGTATATTTAACAATAATATATTTGTTATTTTGCAATTAACAAATTGAATAAAACGCATAAAAATTGCTTGACTTTTAGAAAGCCGAAGCTCAATTAGCCTACGAGCTTCAAGCGGCGAAGATCAGACAACGGATACGAAACGAGGAGATCCAAATCGAGGTTGTAGAGAGGCGTAAACAGATCGAAGTAGAGGAACAGGAAGTCCGTCGAAAGGAACACGAGCTGCAGAGTACAGTGCGACTTCCGGCTGAAGCTGAACATTACAAAATTGGCAGAGTGGCCGAAGGAAAGAGGTAATTCAGATGAATAATGACTACATTGCAAATATTTATGTAAATTCATCTTTTTATAGAAAGAGTTCATTTTAAAGATAGAATACATCAGCTTCTTTTATTTAATCTGTTACATAAAAATAACATATAAGTATAATTATATAAAAAGAATACATTATATTGTTATTAGTAACATTATTATTGTAATAATACTCGTATTATATTGTTTGTAAAAGTAATTTAAAAAGTAGAAATAAGATAAACTTTTGAGACACCCTGTAGTCAGTCTTGTGGCTAGAGAGGACCATAAAAGGTCAATGGGTTAAGAGCCAATCTATCGAATGAACACCCAGCAGTGTTCACTTAGAAAAAGCAAATCAGGCCAGAATTAGCTGGCATCGGGAATAAATCAATTTGTTTCTTTGCTATTTCTAGCATCGGCGTGTTTTAACTGGTTTCATCGTTTTTAGGACGCAGACCGTGAACGCGGCCGAAGCTGAAGCTGAGAGGATTCGATTGATCGGAGAAGCTGAGGCTCAAGCTTTAGAGGCGGTTGGAGGGTCGGAGGCTGAACGTATGCGGATGAAAGCCATCGTGTACAAGAAATATGGTGAAGCTGCTATTCTAAACATCGCTCTGACCGCTCTGCCAAAGGTAAAAAAAGTCCCTCTTTCAATATGGAACGTACAGTCTGTTCCACGAACAAGTACATGGCTGCATTTCAATAATATGTACAGCCTGAAAGAATCCACCGTTCTTGTATCATTTGCGGTAATCCCAGAAAAAAGTAGAACAAGGATTTGGCCTCTGTTACTATCTTGTCACATTTGCATCGTTACAGGAAAAAAAAATGAATGTTATTAGGTTTTTCCTGAATACAAACTGTATTAAAAGGTTTTTTAGCTATTTACGTCAATACCGCAATAAAGTTTCAAGATCATTACATTTTCTTAAATATCGCCATATATCTTGGACATAATAGAATTGTTTAATTACAATTATTAATTAAGTTTTATTAGTGCAATAACACGTCAATTTATTTTATTCGAATTAAATTACGTACTCAAGATAAGACTAAGGCTGGTAATTTAAATGATATCACTGTTATCCATAAATTAAGTAGCATTATTGTTATCACTGAATAAATTAAATAATTTTATCGTTGTCACTACAATTATTTGCTGAGCTTACTTGTAAACAAACTTATTAGTTTGACTTAAATTTATTCTGGACTTGCTCAAAAGTTTCTGTAACCTAAATAAATATTGAAGAGGGTATTATTTATTCACGTATGTTATTATTTCTTTACAGATTGCCGCGGAAGTTGCAGCACCATTGGCGAGAACGGAGGAAATTGTTCTTCTGGGTGGAAACGATTCGGCTAGTGGAGAAATTACACGCCTTGTGGGGCAAGTACCTCCAGCTGTTCAAGCACTGACTGGTGTAGATCTTTCAAAAGTATGTTGGAGAGGTGTTCGACCTCCTAGAAAGTGTATACAATTAGATTTTGGTGCTGAAAGTGCCGTACATTTGAATAAAACTCTGAAATAAGGAATAGTGCACAGTAGACGCTCGTTAATTAACCGCTGTATAATTTCCTGTTTCATATTGCACACAGCACACCTTCTTACATAGTGATTGATCTACTACTCATTACTATCAATTCTTCTAATTGTTAGGAGTGTAGAGATTGATTACACAATAAATAATTAATGATAATTTTCAATATATAGCTGTGTTGCAAGAAAAATGCACACATGCCATTGACGCTTGATAATTCATAGTATCGCCTTTAGAACTCTAAACGTATAAAAGTATCGAGCATTATATTTCAGTTAAAGTATCATTAAGTTATTTAAGAAGGCGAATCAAATATCATTTACCCTTACATGTACAGTACAGTGTGTGATCAAATTATTAGTCATCTACATATATTTACAATTATAACTACTATAAGTGTTAAAACTTGCGTAATTACTAGTACTGCTCTCAATATTATGTTGCTTCCGAGAAACACGCCTTTATAGCCCTGAAGCGAGATTTTATCTGTACTATACCTTACAAATTGTTTTGTCTATATTAACACTTTCATTGTGAATTAAGAAACGTGGATATTCACTGGCTCAATCAAATCAGTAAAAATATCAATTTTAGTGGTAATATTAATGATGATGTATTTAAATATTAACCTTTACCATAGCTCAGAAATATAATGTACAAGATTTAACTCAAATGCAATATAGTGTACAGGTAAAGAAATGTAGATTGAATTTGAACAAAGTTGTATTTATGATATATACGTTGTATTTGTGATATACATATGTATACCAAGATCACAGCTGATGTTAATCCACGCCACCGTGAAATTGTTAAAAATGATTACGTAAACGAGAATATCTCTTTAATATCGTGTAACGTTCAGTTTTCTTACATATTGCGCTTATTATTTTCAGGTGTTAGGAAAGATACCAGGCGCGAAGTAATGGTGGTCGATGCAAGAGGGAAGAACGGCGACCAGGCGATCGGACATTAGGAATCGGCTGTAGAAAAAAAGAAAACTCTATACTGCCAAAGGTTTCCCCGCTACTCTCATCATCATCCTCCGGTGACACTCCACTTTTTTCTCTTTCCCGAATTATTCTACCTCAAACGTAGATGAAGTGACGCTCAACACAAATGGTCAGATCGGTCATGCCTCCGCCGGTTGCGCGTCGAATTTAAAAATCGATCGTGTCCAAACTCCGGTACCATTTGCGATTGCGGTCCACCTCGACGATCATAAAGAACGCACACCGACGATTTCAACTTCGACCCTGATCATTCGTGCACGTTTCTATTCGAGAAACCTTGAGTGTACAGAGTCGACCTGTCTTCTTCTTCGGGTAAACCCACGAGAACGTTTCCCGTCGATCGAACTTTAAACGACGCAGCCCGGAACGCATCTTGAAAGGAAGATCGAATGCAGAGGATGGCAAAGCAAATCGGCACGAGCAGCGACAAGGTATAAAAATTTAACGATTCGCCGCTGGTTCATCTGAACTAACCGGGGATCCAGCTCGTAGTGAATGTATGCTGTTACATTTGCGAGTCTATTGTGATTGAAAACTCTCGATCATTGTGTTCAACATAAGTAAGTAACTTAACGAAAGGGAGAGGAGATGTGGTGAACGTTCGTGCGGAGTAGGCGACGTGGAAGTCAACTGTCCGTAGGTGGTTGTACATACTCGTAGTAGCGTGTGTATAATAGCAGCTGAGGTTTCTAACTTGCTTAGAATGAGACGCGACGAACGAGCTGAAAGAGTGCTTTATAACTATAACTACAGTGTTTTATATGTATAATACGATCTAGATGACCCAGTCGGTCTTAGGTTAACCCAAAAAGTGATTCAAAGATTTGTCTAATATAAATACAAATCACACAATAAGTAAACTATAGGGAAGTAAAGACAGAATATCAAAAAAAAAAACTGTAATACTTGTCACTATCAGAAGTATTCTTTTGAAAAATGATGGGTTCTTTGGAACTGACTGGTTCTTTTAGTATAAAGTCTTCAGTTATGGCTATTTCTGAAAGCAAATGACCATAATTTTGGATGTTATAAATATAAATTAGATAAATTGTTCATAAAAATATATTTACAATGAGGTATTTTTTTAACATAACTGAAATGTGCATAGTTCCCCTCGGTATCAAAAGGATTAATTAAGCTTATTCAAAGTTTATTCAAAGATACGACAAGATGTAATCTGTTTTAGAAAATTTACTATTCTTCTCTACACAAATTGGTTTCGTTCTTGTTAATTTTATCTGTAGGAAATGTATTTAGATATTTGAAGAATAAATACTTTATGAAATATTTCAGATCTGTTTAAGGGTGCAGAAGTATTCCAGAATTAATGTAATTCATTTCTGTATGCAATTAGTTCATTTCTTACAGTGTATTTTCATTTAATTAAGTCTTCCAGTTGATTATCGAAATGATTCCATATTCAAAACTTCACAAAGTATTTATTATTCAAATATTTTTGCGCATAAAGAGACAGACGTGAGACATATTTTTATCACTTTTTATTTTACACAGAAAGTGACAAGTCTCTTGCATTATTTTAAATAACTTCATTTATTATAGATACTATATTCTTAAACCGTTTCAATGTTTGACTTTGAATAAATATCATAATAATTCCACGTGTAGAACAGATGTTGAATGTTCATGGTTGACTATAATCAATAAAAAAAAGAAGCGCTCAAATATCTTCGTTCGTCGTGATCACATTCGAAATTCTCTCGGTTGACCACGCATCGGAATCAATCCTATTCCTTTCTATTTAACAATATTGTATACTCCATAATGAAGAAAAAGTGCCAACTTGTACATACATACAGTATCGTCACACCGCCCAGATTGTATTTTCTATTGCGTGACAAGTATTCTCTTGTTTTGCATCTTTTATTTGATTCGCAGCAGCTCTCCTGTCAAGTTACCCTTCAGACCCGTACGATTTTGTTCGGAGATGGACAATTTCATCGCGCAAAACCTCGAGATCACGATTATGATGAAAAAATTGTAGGTAATAATCATACATCAGGCGTCGCCGAGTACAAATTCCATTGTCCTGTCCTGATGTATATTGGTACTTGCTGAAGAACAGCTAGAAAAGAAAGAGACTTGTGTGGACTTTGAAGACACTTTAATGTTTCTGTTTTTTTTTTATTCACTAGTTCATTCTGAATAAGATTCTCAAGGATTTTATTTCTCAGATTTTTATAATTGATACTATTTGAAATATTTAGTTTCTACTTCTTTAACGTAACGCGTTTTAGAGTAGACAGAAAGTTTGTTACATATAGATGATTTTAACTTTTGAGGTACATATAACTGCAAGCTCCAATTTTCTTGATTACTGTCAAAACAGACTTATATGTGAAACGTAACCTAACCAAAATTTATGTAACTTATACAGGGTGTGTTTTCTAAGGTAATATGTTTGTATATTGAGATAATTGTGTATTTAAGGTAATATGTAATAAAAGTCACCTAAAAAGGATGACTTTTTCTTTTTATTAAGAAGAAAAATTTATAATATGCAAATGTATAGCAAAGTGCTTGAACAAAGGCTGATTTTTGTGTAAAACATTTATTTGGTAGATTATTGAAACTGCCTAAGAAATAATCTTAGAGGATACACCCTTTACAAATAGTTATTTTTAAATATACATTTTACACAGTACATGAATAGCACTTTGTATAAATATTAATCAGAAGTAATTTATATCTACTTCAGCTGTAAATACACTGCTATTCAAGTATTTTTGTGTAACTTAATTTGCTGAGACATGTGATTAATGTACCAAGTATCAATGTATTATAAAAACAGTCATATATGAAAAAGCAGAACTTCAACAAATCTTCAAACTAAAAGAAAAAAAAAGATTCTCATTCTCTTCTTCAGGCAACTGATGCAAGTACCTAAAAGGTATAAAGAGAGATGCAAGAACTATTGTCAGCTAACAAAAGTCTTTCCAAAAAACAGATGAAAAAATTAAAAAAAAAAATGAAGGAAAGTGTAAGTACATTTAGAACAGTACAAACAAGATGACAGAGAATAAAATTATATACAGTGAAGTGTTAAGAAAAGGAAGAAATTGTAATCCATAAGTGCAAGGTCCGCGTCTATATAGTATTTTTATTAATAAGAAGTGCTGTAAAAATGCAGATTATATAAAAAAAAAGACAAAAAGAAGAAGTAAAAAGTTCTATCGCTGTCAAGGCAGATGTTTTATACATATAAGCTATTTTTTAGTAAAGTTAGCACCCTTTCCGATGGGTAGTCAATGCGAGAACTCGCCATGTAAAATTCAGATAGCCTCAAGATGTTCGTTCTCCTTTTTTCCGTTGTTTCGTTTCTTTCTTTTCTCCCTGGTAATTGTAGACCCGCAAAAGTTCAGATATTACGAAAGAAGAAAAGGGAAGAAAACTGACGTCTACGTGTTCCACCAAATTATCCGATACCGATCGAAATCAATTTCACGCAAAGTGTGTTCGACTTTCATTCCGTGTTCGACGATGAATCAATCGAGTGATTAATTTATTGTAATTGTCGTTATGCATCGTCGAGGAATTGAGGTTATATAGATAAATTATGTAGACCCTGTAATTCGAGGGCTTTCGAAATTCGCGATGTCGTAAAAACGTCTACGCGATGATTTCTTCGAACTTTTCAGTCGAATACGATTAATATCTTTGAGGCAATTCACTTAAATGTGTGAATTACTCCTAATAATTTGAAAAATTCTTAAAAATTTCTGTTTCATTTTGATGAATACTTGATATTTTAAAGTTACATTCTGACGCAGACGCTCTTTAAAAGTGTGACTAATTATCTTTAAAGAAAACTGTGAAACGTAGAAGAAAAAATCTTTTTAGGGTTTACTATATTTTAAGACGAGGACAAAAATTCTTGCATATTATTGTTCTATGAAAATCCTAAAAAGATTTTAACTCTATATTATATAATTTTCTGTAAAAGAATAAGCGAATGAAAACCATTTTTTTTTATAAGTGTTTGCACTGTCTAGAATGTATCTTCATTTATTTATATTTCACTTCTGTGCGTGTAAAACTTAATGATATTTTGTGAACGTACTACCTAAATTAATTTGCATAGGACAAATGTGATTTGTAAGTAGAGCAAAAGGGAAGGAGAAGCAAAATATAATTATTAGGCTAATTATAATCGAATCTATTGAATCACAGCATAACATGAAACAAAAGAAATGTGAGTCATAAAAGTAATCATCTTTCTACGTGAAAAAAAAAAGAAAACGACTGATTAATAGCAATCGCTAACTCTTTGAATTTTATTGAAAATGAACAAAAAAAAAAAATGTGGACGTTCTTCGTGCAGTTCTATAAAATTAATTATCGATGGATTTCTGTAATTTAAAGCGTGAATTATAAAATTCTTTCTCTCGTTCACAAACGAGCGTGTAGACGATTTTATAATGCAATTTCGACTGTTTTCTATCAAACAATTCACATTATTCACGTAACGAAAGAGTTTCTTCAAGCTTTCAGTACGCGGAAGTGTCTTCTTTCAACTTCATCAAATTATTACTTCTATGACCACTACAGGTTACCTTTGCGTAGCGAGTGATAAAGGAACAAAAGTTTGCGGATGAATAATGTCTTGTCATTTTGAGATTACGTGACCCTGCGTTGCTGTGACGTAGAATTTGCTCATTTTTTGCTTCATTTTTGAAGTCCGGGACTTTTGGACGTTGAAATTATCGAATTTCTTGATCTTGGAACTTCAGAAATTTGCAACTTTGGAGTTTTGGAATATTTGGACTTTGAGACTTTGAAATTATTTAATTTTGAAATTTGTTGAATTTTGGTATGTGAGAACTTTGGAGACTTAGATTTTGAAAACTTTGGTATTTTTCTGTTCCGAAACTTTAACATTCCAAAACTTAGGGCTTCAAAATTTTGTAACATTTTAGAATTGGATTTTGAAACTCTGATTTTGGAACTCTGATTTACAAATCTTAATAGACCATACCCCACTTTCAACAATGATGTCTCAAAACTCCAGAGACCTAAACTCTCAAAATTCAGAAATAAAAATCCTAATTTATCCCAATGTCTAAAGTTCCAAAATGAAGAAATTTCTAAATATCAAAGTCCAAGGCACTCTTTGTGAATCTCTATGAAATAAAAGTGTTCTAGTATCTTTTATCCTCGAAAACTAGTGTAAATTCGTATACATGTGATATCTCAACACACCAGCACAGGGTCAAACGATTTGCGAGAAGGATAGCGTGTGTATTTTCTTTAATCGATATAAAATATTTCGTTTATCGTAATGTTCCCGTGTTCCACGCTGGAGCACCGTATTGATACTTTACTAACCAAATGTTAATATTTTATTAACAATGAAAACGTCGTTTCGTTTCAAATATTTACATAGAAATTTAAGTCTCAATGTTTTTATTTAACCGACTAATATATGAAATCGATCTTTAATTATACGTGGATTCTTCTTTTGTGATCCAAAATAGTTAAGTCGAAAGTTGTAAACGTAATTGCTTTCTGTTCGAAATTGGCAACACTGTTCTTTAAAATAAATGAATTTTTTCTGAATATTTTATATGATTTGAAAGAAATGATCGAATACACTTATTACATTTCACAAATTTATTATATACAAAATAATTTTAAATCTCTACCAATCAAGTAAATTATTTTTATTAAACATGGAAAGGAACTTTGCTGCCAATTTTAACAAATGAAATAATTTATTTGGCTTAGTATTTAGTTTTAAAGAAACTGTTTCATATGCATTTTTGTTTTGTATTTTACGTTGCAAGTGGGAAGTGAAAGATCATTGTATATCGAAGATGCATTTAATTGATACAGTTTTATGTTTTATATGCTTTGTTTTTTATTATTATATCTCTATTTTATATTATGTATATATTACTTCTGCAAATTGCTGTGGAAGTTAATTTTGATTAATTGTACTGGCAGAAGAAGTACTGTGCATGTCTGTTTAGTGGAAGTGCAAACCAATAAGCTTATCTTTTCCAGCTGCCAACTTACCAGACATGTACAATAAATATGTTCTTTAGCGCACAATCTGTAATCAATTTTGTGATTGAATCACAATTACAATTGCAATTAAACAGTGTTCAATTTAAAAATAAAAATACTTCTTAAACTTCAGGAATGAAAGTGAAATTTGGTTACATTTTTAGCAATATTTACAAATAAGTGCACATATATTATTTACAAATAAGTGCAGATATATTATTTACTATTGTATATAGATTGAAATTGTTTCTAATAAGGGTTTAACTGAAGTTTTCTCAAGCAGTACATTCCAGGATTGGATAGCTTTTTATTAATTTTAATAAGTTATTCTTAATGCATTTTAATCGCCATCTTCGATATACAGGAACGAAATCTGTATACAGGATTTTTGAAATATTATTAAGGAACCAATTCTCGAGTTTCTGCAGATATTAAAATTCTATTTTTTATCATAGTCTTCCTTGAGTCAGATAATCTGAACAATGAACGATGCCATTGTTTTAACAATTTGATCCATATTGGAAAAATGATTTAAATACGTAAAATCGTAATTACGAAACAAATGTTTAAAACAATTTATTGCTATTTATTACGTGTCGCAAATGTATGTACAAAGATGTACAAACAATTAAACACCAAACTGTAATTAAATACGATAAAAATACAAAGAAGGTGTTATAATTTTTTGCTTTTAAAGAATGCAGAAAGTTTCGAGAATTCAGTTCTATGTTTGTGTGGAGTGCCATACAATCGCAATTCAGAGTACCTTTACAAAACAGATCAGTAATATATATTTTACATTAAATTTATAATTTCTAATATTATCTATAAAAATATTTAATATATTGTTTCAACTTGACGACTTCGTGTATTTTCGTTTGTAATAATTACCTCGTAATTGTGATGACCGTGCATGATGCATACTTGTGGACATATAAACAATAATTATGTAATTTATGTTACACTAACGGGCGAACTTCAATTAATTAAGTTAATTAATTTTACTCGTACTTGGTATACTATGGATGATCATGTGTAATCGCGATGACTAAAGGTCATGGATCAATTTTAATCCTTAAATAATTAACAATGTTTTACTTTTCTTCCACAATGTTTTTATTTTCATGAAAAATAATACAAAGTATGTATTTATGTAAAAGTGTTGCATAGTTCTTTTCCTGATTAAAGGATTAAAAATCAAAAATATTAATTGACAACTACAGCTTGAAGTTTATGTTTATAAACCTTTAATATTTTAATAATCAAGAATGTGATGCTGCTTCGTAATTTCAATTATTAAATCAATTTGTTATACAAAAATAGTATCCATGATTTTTAGCCATAATTTCGTCGCGAAAAGGACACGCGGTATGTGCCGTCGTTCAAAATGGATCTTGAATTGTAAATTTTCGCAAAATTCATAGCTATATACTCAGTCTCTATGTATATGTATAATGTATATGTACACAAAAGATGGAAGCTGGTGTTCTTTCGCAGACGTGAATGCCTGTGAAATCGACCAAAAGAAAGAAAAGAAAAGAAAAAGCGAGAGGATAAACTGCGTAAAAGCGAGAATGAGAAGAAATAAAACCGTTCAGGATTCTAGTTAGAAATTCCAAATTCTACCGAAACTAAATCTAGAAAAAAAAAGAAGATAAAAATGAATCTAGCCTTTTGTAAACGATCGACACGAGAGTGTCGTATATTTTGAGAATCAATTACGTGCTAGAAGTGTCTCAATGCGTAGATAGAGGACAATATTAATGATTGTGTCATACTCTATTCTAATTGAAAGTAATCGAACACACGTACACGCATAAATAACGTACACACATACATACCCAACACACATACACGAAGATACAGACCTACATGCGTATGCAATGTGAATTAGTGCATATTTTTAATAAATGGATTGTAAAATTGAGAATTGTTCTTTTGCTTTTGTACCCATCATTTCCTACACTGTTTTGAACATTCTTCTATAATATTTCTTTGAATAATATTTTGCATTCATGTAGTGGCATATGTTCAATTTTTCAAATTAAAAATTTTATAATTCAATAGATCCTCAAATCTTTTGAATGGTTTAAAATTGGTAACAGCTCGATAAAATCAAGAGCATTCTGAAGTTAATTATTCTTGCCCTGCGATATAATTTAATGAAGATTACTATATAATTTAATATATATAATTAAATATAATTTAATGAACATGTGGCGCCATCTCTCCGGCGAACAGGGTGAACTACACACTTTTGAAACTGGTAGATTCATTAGTTCCCCTCTTCTACCGCTAGATGGCGCCGCGTGTATGCTTTTCTGTTCAATTCCCTGTAGTTTATTTTATTAGTTTAATTGACTATAATACGAATCGAATTACATCGGAGTGCAAGACTAATTAACTTCAAAATGTTTCGACTTTACCAAACTATTATCAATTTTTAACCATACTTAGGCTAATCCTACTTGACTGCCGGTAATAATTGCGTCGGTGAAGTAGGGAATGACACTCAAATTATAAAAAATTTTTTCTCGAGTCGCCAAAAATCCTTCTCGGAATCATTATTTTTATTAAAAAGAAACCTATTCCCAAAATTTCAGCCAAGTTGGAGCATAGAGGTTTCCGGAAGTACAGCCAAACTTTTTTTCGAGTCGCCAAAAATCATTTTCACAGATGTTTCCATTCTTAAAAAGGAGCTTTTTTGCAAAATTTGGCCAGAATCGTATCATGATGGTATTCCGAAATTTCGCCAAAATTATAATTCACCCTTAAATGACAAACATGTACAGGGTTTACTGTTCTACCCTCGGATACGTATAGTCCTTTTTTTTATTAAAAACAAATGTAAGAAGTTACACTACTTGTCTTCAATTTACCAATTTTCATTAAAATAAAAATGTTTGCATTTATCGTTATATTAATACATTATTTGTCAGATTTGATTCATAATGAGTATCTTACCAATGTTGTTTTACTGTTTGAACGTGCTTTAATTTCCATATTATAAGATCAGTCGATATAGAGGTACTTAACAGAATATGCAGAATCTTTTCTTGTAAATAACACTTCTATATATTCAGTCCAATTGACCGTTAGTTTATCTCTCATTACGCAAGCCTACGAACTATAGTATAGTCGAAGCTGGACTCCCGTTGATGACAGCTTAACAGATTAAAGAAAAAATATGGAGTGTTTAGAATTATTTATGGATCAACTTCGTAATTACTTCTCAGTGGTATGATCTTGGCAATCGATTATCTTTGCAAAAAGTTCATTGCTTGATCGATAAGGAACTCTGAAAGATAAATCAATTTCACAAAACCTCATCGAATGTTTCAACCTTAATAGATTATTTTTCTTGCTCGGTAAAAGCACTGACGATATTTCTAGCGATTTTACATGGCATGAAAGTGTAGATGCATTTATTCATACAAAAACTCGTTACCTTACCACTTGAATAATAATGAGATGAAGTATGTATAGATATTAAGAATGTAACTACAGATAAAAATACCATATACGTGCTGAAATGAATTTTATTACCTTCATGCTCGATAACGTCTTTATGACTACAATTACTTAATAAATTTTAGCTTTTTAAGCAGAATTCAATAACAAGAATTCTTTATTACTGTACAGTGAATATAATTAAATATAAAATAAATAAATCAGTAATGCGAAAAATATAAATATTTTTTTGATAAAAGAATCTGGTAACGTTTCCATATTAAGATGGTTTCCTCCTACAAAACCTATTATCAAGAATTCATCATCTACTAATTTACATGAATAAATTACCAACATGGACTACTAAAATTTCTCTCTTAATTTCAATTAACATTATCTATAATGTTGCCACTGTTCCCAGTATTGTGCGGTTTGCATTTCAGAAAGTCGTGATACCGTTCGATCGAAAGCAAAAATTTCTTCTTCTCCGGTAAAAATATTAGATTTGTGATCATCCTGTCAATGATACATATTTAGAAAATTGCAAGATAACATTTAAAAACAAATTTTCATTATTCCACTTACTGAACCATGTGATATTTTTAGATCGTCCATTAGCATTCGTTTTTCATCCGTATATTCGCTGTCACCCTCTGGTATAAAAAGTTGTGTATGTGGTACAGCAGCAGATATAACAACCCTTACCTAACGAATTTGATTCACTTATGTAATAGATTTCTAGGATATATTAATTGATCAAAATTTCATTGTTAGTAACGATCTTACCTTGTTATCATACAATGTATCAATTAATGTAATAAATCTCCTTGTTTGAGATTTAAATCGAAAATCCAATTGTGGTACATCTCTTATAATAATCGTGTGAAATATTTGACTTAATTTTAAATAGTCACTGGCTCCAAGTGGCTATAAAAAGTTATATTGAGTTAAAAACCCAAATACCTTATAAATCCTTAACATTACTTGTAATGAAAGTATGCAAAATAACTTACTCTGTCACATAACTCTTGAAAAGTTGAATCTAGCACTTGACCACAAGTTCTTTCAAAAGTAACATTACGTCCTCTTATAGAAAGAGTACGTTCTCTTACAATATCATTTTCCATTGAACATAAGTATTTAAATACTTTATCTACATCGCTTACAGCATCCTCTCCTTTACTAAAGTTGAATTTCTTTATAAGTAAATACTTTATCTCATAAAATATCCACAAACATATTTTACATACATAAAATAGATCTTTTCGTCACTAAGTCCATTTTTCAACCTGTAGTCTATACCTGAATCCAAAGAATGTACACTGCAAAAATTTTTTAATACTTGTATAAATGGAATAAAATTTCCTCTCTGCAATCCATTTTTATATAAATCATCAGGTGCTCTATTACTAGTTGCAATTACTATTACACCATGATCAAAGAGTTCAGTAAACAACCGTTTTAATATCATCGCATCTGCAATATCAGTTACCTATGATATACATATATATATTTCAATTAATATGTGTCTTATTTAATTTTATATGAATGACTATATGCTTCAAAGTTAAACCTGAAATTCATCGAAACAAAGTAACCAAGCTTCGTCAGTAATAGTTTTGGCAACTGGTGGTATTGGATCAAATGGTTGAAGCTTTGTACTATAAACATCTCTTATAATACCTTTCTTCACCTCATGTACTTTATTATGTACATCAGCCATAAAGGCATGAAAATGAACTCTTTTCTTCTTCTCGATCTAAAATGATACATCTTTATATTATATCAAATATATTAGACATCATACTAATTACAAGTATGTGCATAGTTTTCACATGAAATAGTTCTGGAAATTACAAACCTGACAACATTCATAGAAAAGATCCATCAACATTGTTTTACCTCCACCTACTGCTCCATAGAGATATAATCCTTTCGGTGGTTGCTTTCTTTTCCTTCCAAGCCACTTGTCCAAGACACTAAATTCTTCTGGTTTATATCTATTTATTTCTTCATAAATGTTTTGCAATGTTTTAACAACTTTGATTTGATGTTCATCTTGCATTAATTCTCCTCTTACTATTTTATTATTCAGCATAGCAACTGGTCCATCCTTAATTTGGATAATATCAGTAACATATCCACTATTTTGGATAAAAACCAAAGGCTGAAGTCGTGACAATAGATTTGGAAAATAATACTGATTAAGTAATTTCTTAGAGAGTAAAGAAGTCATTATGAAAAATGTCCTAAAGAAAAGGTCATAATTTATTACGTACTGATTACTTAAATATGCGCGTGTTATTAATCGTCAAACAAAGATATATGCTTACTCTTACAAATAAACAATTTACATATGTACATTTGATTTATAATGTTAATTTAATTAAACATAGAAATCTTTGCTCATCAATACAGTTTCAACTACCAACATATTTGATTCAATTTTACATTTGACAGTCATGTGCTTTAACCTTTACATGACATATGAAAATGTATCATACGTATCTACCTTAGAATAGGATACGCATGCCAAGAAATTTAGAAAGTATATAGCATAATATTCAGGTGTTATAAACTGTATAAGTGAATAGTATATTCAATGAACATTAATCCTCCCGTTAATTTCCTTATTATCACATTATAACTGATGATTCTTCGTTATTTTGAAACCAATGAAAAGAAATTTTGAAGAAAATTTAATTCAGTTTTCGTAATTTTCATTTACCGCGCGTTATGCCATGACGTAATTATAGGGAAACATGGTGGGTTATAACTATTTATAAAAGTCGTCATGTGCGCATAAAATCTTATTCACAAAAAGTGTTTTGTTTCATGAAAATTGGAACAAATAAAATATCACTTATGTTTTTTAATATTTTAACAAGATAAAATAAAAATATTATAACATGAACATTTTAAGTATATAATAAATTCTGAAAATTTCATTTGAATCATTTAATTTTACCATGTTTTATATGAACTAAAAATTCTATTTACAACAGTAATATGGCTAAATCAAATACCCATAGAAATGTTTATAAACACTGGTATGTAGACCAAAAATACAAAGGAAGAACCTAGGGAAAGCTCAGTGCAAAGAGAATCCTAGAGGCCCTAGGGGAATCTTAGGGACTCTAGATAATTCTGGCCCGGGACCTAGGGGATTACTAAGAAGATCGTAAGGGAATGCTAGAAAAGGTATAGAGGAGTTCTAAGATAATATTAGGGAGAGCCTAGGAAACAGGAGAACCTAACAACAAGGATATAAAAAAACTTAGGGACATCCCTCTAATTTTAATAACCGCATGAATACAGCGCCTGTAGATTACATACCACTCATCAATACCCGCGAATATAATTACCCATCACCAATTTAAATGAATAAACTTGAAAAGTCCAAATTGTAATATTAATTAATTGAAACTGTAGAATTTTCCAAATTTTTAATCATTATGAAAAATTTTTGTATTATATGGAGGGTTATACAGTGGCGGTCTTCGTTTGTCTGGACTGATTCCTTCTCTCGACGAATAATAGCGACGTTCAATCACTTTATCAAAAAACCTGCTTAGTTTAACGGAAGAACTGGATCCAGCAGCTAATGATCTTACCTGACGGCAATCCTGAAGATTAGATTTTACCTGTTAGAGCTAAACAATACCAATGGATATTAATTAAAAAATAATAGCTAACATACTAAAAATATTTCATCAGCACCACATTCTTCTGCAATAGTTGAAGATCTTCTATGGACATTTGATCTTACTTCTGCAACTAAATCCAACTTTGTACCAACAACTAAAATTGGTATCTAGAATGACAAATATTATTTGTATAAAATGATACTGCACAGAATCATATGTTCATGTTGCCTTTATTACCTGGGTAGATCCTACAAATTTTTCAGGATCAAAATCATCGAATGGCTTTGATTTCATATTACTATCTTTACTTAAAACTTCTTCAAGCCATTTTTGAAGATTCTGTTGTGATTTTCTATTTGTTAAATCGTGTACCAATATTATACCTGTTACATTATTGATAATCATTTATTATTAATGTTTTGCATTATACTTTTTAAACTACTTGTATATATTATAGTTATACCATTTGTAGGATTGTAAAAAACAGATCTGGTATTCTTATGATTTTGACTTCCACCAATATCCCACAATTCAATAAAATATCTTCTTTGATTAGGAGTTCCTTGTTTGTATTCATGTAATTTAACTTCTACTGAACAACCTATAGTCCACGAAGGATTACTTATAGGCTGTTGTTGACATATTAAATGTATTAATGATGTTTTCCCAACACCTAAACATGAGAAATTATATTTAAAAAAATGTCTTTTTAATCATTATATATCTTAAATTCCATAACCTACTAACAATACTTATTATACAAATAAGTATAAAATAGAATGATACAAATAAATTAGTAAATATTTTTAGATAATATGTACCAATAATAGGTATGCTTTTATATTTTTGCTAATAAGTGTCGCTCTTTTCAAAAAGTAAACAATAATGCAGTGATCATGACAATAATAAAAAATCAAAATCCTGCCAATATATCCTTACCAGAATCGCCAACAACAATAATTTTAACTTTATCAATCGCAGCCATTAATAATCTTTAATAGAACATTTAAAAATGTGTACTTATATTTCTAATCTCTTATTCCCCTTATTTAAATTTTCATTTGATAATTTCTTGTACAATGAACATATAACCTAGAAATAATTGTAATTGTAAACAAGCATCCAGTGGCATAGTTATCAAGTATTTGTCGTCTTTTGACGAAATAATGAATTTTATCTTTTTGTTTTTTATTTTATTTGTGTGAATATACGTGTGGCATTATGATATGTATTTTAATTCGCTTCTATTGATATTGATACGAGTTCTTTTATGATTGAAGGAAATACTATTTATACGATTTTAGAGGTTAGTGTATTTGTTACAGGACAAATTATTTGTAAACATGCACTTATTATTAATCTTTAACTGGTACTGTATATTTTAATTTTTGAAAAAGTCTAACATCCATTTAGTTTTTAAATGACATAATAAGAATAAATACAATATTATCTTCCTTTTATTATTTTTAATTATTTGTAAGTTTGTAAACATTCCTTTGTGTCAGTATCAGTTAAGATTTAATACTTAATAAGATATTAATTTCTAAAATACTGCTGAATCTTATTTTAATCTTCGCTGTGCTTAAAATATATCTCTTTTTAAATAACTTTCAGTGATTTGGATAATATTTTAATATATGTAATGACGAACAGAATGAGTGGTGAAGAAAGACTTGTTACAGAAGTTCCCAGTAGTTTGAAGCAATTAGCACGCTTAGTAGTACGTGGATTTTATACAATAGAAGATGCATTAATTGTTGATATGTTGGTTAGAAATCCATGTAAGTATTAGACTTATGTATTCATTTATTTTCAAAGGGCTATGTCTTAAATAAAAATTTGTCATTGCACTTATTCTAGGTATGAAAGAAGATGACATATGTGAGCTTCTAAAATTTGAACGTAAAATGTTAAGAGCTAGAATATCAACTTTGCGTAATGATAAATTTATACAAGTTAGATTAAAAATGGAAACTGGGTCAGATGGTAAAGCACAAAAAGTTAACTATTACTTTATTAATTATAAGGTAAACTATTATACAGTATTATAAAGGGAAAACTTTTATTAATGATATATTAAGCAAATCATGTTACATTTTTGTATTTTAGACTTTTGTAAATGTAGTAAAATATAAGTTAGATTTAATGAAGAAGAGAATGGAAACTGAAGAACGAGATGCTACTAGTAGGGCTAGTTTTAAATGTACAAATTGTTTAAAAACATTTACTGATCTTGAAGTAAGTAAATTATTCATGAATATCACAGCAATGTTTCTCAAATGTTTGAAGTATATAATTGTTACAGTAATATTCAATTATTCCTAGGTAATAAACACTGAAAAGTATAAAAAGATAGAAGGTAATTTGAGAAACATTGTTTTATCATCTTACATAAAGATGGATTTTAAGATATTTATTAATATGATACAATATAGGCAGATCAGTTGTTTGATATGACTACTGGTGAATTTAGATGTACATATTGTCGTGAGATAGTAGAAGAAGATCAGTCTGCCCTTCCAAAAAAAGATTCAAGGCTGTTATTGGCCAAATTTAATGAACAATTAGAACCTCTTTATATTTTATTAAGGGAGGTAGAAGGTATTAAGTTAGCTCCAGAAATACTAGAACCTGAACCAGTTGATATAAACACCATTAGAGGGTAGGTATTTCTAATTAAGCTTGAGCTAAAAATCTAAAGATATGATACAGTATTATAATTAATTTTATACGAAAATTGATAATTTTGTATATGCCTGTTTTCTTAGTATTGATACAAGGAAACCAAGTAGCTTAAGAGCACCTGGTGAACAATGGTCTGGTGAAGCTACAAGGTCATCAGGTTTCCTAGTAGAAGATACCAGAGTAGATGTTACAATTGGTGATGATGCCGTCGATGATAATGTGGCAAATAGGAGGAAAGAAAGACCAATTTGGATGATGGAAAGTACCGTCATTAATTCCGATTCACAGGTAAACTTTAATTTAGAAATTCATTATCGAATTCATTTGAATACCTGTTATTTATAATATTTACTTTTAGCCTGATGGAATTAGTACGCAAGAGAACATTTTGGATAAAGCTGCAGCTACTGCCACTAACACAACTGCAACGAATAACAAGCAGGGCGAAGATATTATGTCTGTCTTATTAGCTCATGAGAAGAAAGGAGGAACAAATTCATCAGCTGCTATAAAATCTGTATTACCTCAAGAATCTAGTGATAGTAGTGATAATGAAGAAGTCGCTGAAATGCAAGCTATTGACACAGGTACGATTTTCATAAACGTATTTGAATATATCATAGAATGATTGTATGTTTAAAGTATGATTTTTAAACATTTTAGGAGAAGTAGAAACTATGGATTCGGAAGATGATGATCTTGTACCGACAGTAACTGTTGCAGGAAAAACTGTTGCTATCGCAGATGTAAATGACGCATTAATTGCGGAAATGACTCCCGTGGAGAAAGAAGCATATATCCAAGCATATCAGGAGTATTATTCTCACATGTATGACTAAACGAAATACAGTCAGTATTGTTAACTGCTTAACAATGCTTTGCAAGACTGAGTGGTTACTGAGATTCTTGTAATATTTTGTATAGTCTTAAAATAAATAATTCTCTGGGTTTGGCAGAAATTTATTTTCTTTCAATTTAAATAGACGTGTATGTATATAATTATTTATAATAAAATATAAAGCAAACAAACCCATAAATTTACATTTTGTAACTTTTATATTTTTTTCTAACATACAGATTACTTAACATTGCCAGTTTGTAATAAATAAACATGTACAGACACGTTATAATCATGATAAATAAAAATTAATAGCATACATGTCACTTCTGGTAAGGCGGGAAAACTTTAATCTTAACCAAATATAAGTTATTTATTAAGCTTACTTAAAATCATTTATCTTTTTTTTTGTTCGCCCTTGTGTGAATTTCTAATCGACCACCACCATCGAATAGAAATTCTAAGACGATATATACTTTTTATGTAACACTTTTCGCTTTTTTTTTTTGCATTTTTGTAATACTTTTTTTAGATTATTATTTTTAATTTTCACGGACCAATGAATGCATTGCGGATATTGAAATGTTTTTACCTTCTGTACCTTTTTATTCTTCTTTCAGTAATTGGACATATCTTACATCAAAAGAATCCTAGAATAGAAATGATATAATACATTCTATACATGTACACGTTACAGTTTATTATCGTTTCACTAATTCTGGTGATAATTCTATTATATTTCAGTTAAATTGTATTGAAGATCCAAGATTCCTTTGAAGTAAATATTTGTCACTTTGATAAATGTTCTTTATTCTGGCTCGTTCAAACGTAAACGAGCAAAGTCTTCAAATACGATATTATCATCGTCGTCATTAGCATAAGAGTTTTCATAACGTGCTCGATCAATGCTCTTATTTTTCTTCAAGGTTGCTCTTTCTTTTTCTGCAGCTCCTATTAAAAATAAAATATATTTAAACATATAATTATACGTACTTAAGAATAGATTATTCCGTTATCGATATTAAAATTTATTTACCAGGAGCAGGATGCATTAATTTAAATGGAACATCCGTAACCAGTTCACCACCCAATGTGCCACAATTTAGTTTTACTCGCACAGAATAGGAGATAACAATACCCATAGCTTCACCAGGCGTTTTACCCTCGGCAACCATAGTTGAAGATGCAAGATTCACATCATCATCCTAAATATTAGATAATGATTATAAAATTAATCGATTAAATGACCAAATTCCTTCATAATTTTTTCTATACCTTTAGGTGACCATCTAAAGCAATTCCACGACGGTCCTTATTGCTGCTGGCCAGTGGTACAAGATAAAACTCTTTTGTAAAGGAAGCGCCAGGTGTAATTGGGCAACCTTCACGTGTTTCTAAACTAGCCACATGTCGAGAAAATTGAGTATTAACCATTGTCACCTCACAGTGTTGCACCACAAAAAGCTAAAAGATAGTGTATTGAATAGTATATCAACTTTGATCACTACTACTATATTTAAATACCTTAATATTTTTCACTGCTTTTCGAGAATTATTAGTTATTATGACATTTGCAACTACTTTTTCTCCATGATAGTAAATCTCTCTATCAAGTGTAACTTCAAGATTTAGTTTTCCTTGAGAGAATGTAAATCCTTTGGAAACTAAAGAGCTAGGTAATTTACGTCCTCTTGTAGGTGGAGCATATTGTAATTTCTTTATAGCTAATGCAACAGATGATCTTTTATGTCCCTGAAAATGAATAATATTTATTGTCATACATATAGTGAATTAACATTTGATTTTAAAGAATAGATTACCTTATCTTCTTCATGTTCACCCACGTATACTTTGACAGTATATTCAACTCCTAGTGGCTTTCCTTGATCATCATCACCTGGTTGAAGTGTAACTGAGCTAGGAGAATTTTGTGGAAATTGAAATAAAAATGGATATGCATTTGCTCCAAGTCGTTTCAAAAGACGTTCTTGAATGGGTGTCATATCCTGCTTTTCTTTTTTTATTGGAACTATCTGTTCACGACAGAGAACAAGTTCCTTGCTGAACTTGACACCCATAACTTCATCCTCTTCACGGCCATAGCGGAAAACTGTTGTTACCTACATAGTATGTTAGTACATTATCGAATATTTTAATTACAAAACTTTGCTGAATTTGAATAAAAAATAAAATTTGTGTACCTGTCCATAAACCTTTCTGCCTTGAAGATAATCATTTTCAACAACCACGATTCCATCGATAGGATCTACACTATCTAAGTGATCAATGAAATCTCTTTTACCAAGGTAGACTGTGACTTTTCCTGTGACAAGGGAAGTAAAGTATTTCTAATGTTGCTTACTATTCAGTAAAGACATTTCATACATCATACTATAATACATACCATTTGGGGTAGTCTTCTTGAATACCTTGATGGCAACAACACAAGCCAAAAACAAGAAAGGAAACATTTGGCACCTTTCTTTAAACAAATGAATTAATAGAAGTTTGTTTCCCGCCCAGAAGTGACAGTCTCTTAACATGAACAGGGAACTTCATATAGTCTTGGAAAGGCTTCTTGCTAGAAGCCATACTACTAATAGCATTATTTTATTACACAAGTTAGTAAATGGGATTAGAAAACATATATAACAATTTTGTTACGTGCATTGTAGGACTGATTTAGTATCTCATACACTTTCAATCAAGAAAGACTAGAAGTCTGGAAAGAGTGCAAAACATCATTGCAGTTTTTATAGTGTACAAACAGTAATATTATAAAAAGTTTATAAAAAGCATTAATATATTTGTCCAATGTATATTTGTAAAGAATTTATTCAATTTTCATGATAAAGGCTAAAATAAAGAGATACGCGTAATCAGTCTTAAGATTTATATTTATTTCAATAATAAGTGCTTACATAGTATAATATGGAGGTATTTTAATTGAAATCAAATCCCTTGAATGCTTAAGGAATCTCTTATGTATATTTTTACACAAATTTCTCTTAACATAAACAATATCCATTTTTCTCAAGTAGGTATTACTTATTATTGTTAATTAAAATCACTTGTATTCCTTTCTTCTTTCACGTTCAGTAATCAGTTAACACTTGGTATATCATTATATGTTATTGTGCAAACACTAGTACTGTTTCCAAATTGTTCTGGTAACTGAAAGACATCTTTTTTTTTTGCAAGTAAATAAGGCAAATATTAATGCCCGTTTTCAGAATGTAAATTTACAAATGAGGGAACATTTTTTAGTATATTCATATACATGTATCAAATAGTACCAAAATTAATTTTTCAGTAAAATTTAGTTGGATAAATGTTTCTTGGTGCTCAATGCTTTCTTAACATGAAAGAACTTCATATTATGCCAAAACCTGCATGCAGCAGCCAAGAAAACCTCATTCATATAAAACGTAATTATTTTGACTGTATATCTGAATTTCTTTTTAAATACAAAAAAGACCAAAACAATACGCAAAAAAAAGATAGATTATAAAAACAAATAATTATAAACTAAAAAATTTAAAAACCGATAACAGTAAGTAATAAGTAGTAGAATTATGATAAATATGTCTAATAATAGGCACGGTTAAAATATAGATATAGTATATTCATTATTTACTGTTTTATTATGCTACAGAAAGTCGTTGCTACCAGGGAACAGAAATATTTGCGAAATTTTATGAAATCTTTATTTCAAATACTTATTTTTGACAATATATTCATACAATGCTATAGACTATATACGTTATCTTGATTTCTTTACAAATTTTCGCATTTGTATTTTAAAACAAAAAATAGTTTTTGCTAAGAAAGAATTTGTAACACGTATATAAAAGTTCAATTAGATTTAAGTAATTATAATAAACTAAAAAGTCATCCTATAATAACGGTACTAAGATATCAAGGATTTATTTTTTAATTTTAAACAAAAAAAAATTGTACCTTATGTTTGTATAAAGCATTCTTGGCAATTTAATTTTATGAATCATGTATGTTATTCAAGTTCGAACACTTCCATGTTGGGGGAAATATTGCTTACATTGAAAGTATATATGTGCAAAAATGATACACAAAATAAAAATATTTCATACCCTGATCGTCAAAATAAAACTTCCTACACATGTGAAGTATATTTATCGTACATTTTGTACAAATAAGATAAAATTCAATGAGAACAACTTTCCCCAACATACTATTCAGTAATTTTTTTTTGTATGCACAGTGCCTTCTGCCAAAATCTTTAATATACGTTTGTACGCCTGCTTTGCAAGAGTATTTGCATACAATTGAGCAACATTTAATACAATGTACCATTAAATCAACAAAGAGCTTTTTGTATTATTTGATATTATTCTTAACATTTTCTGTTATAACGTGCAAGAAATGAACAGTTATCTAATTTTAATCAATTACGCGATGTTACAGAACCCTGTGCAAGTCAAGCTCTCGATTTCAAGCATAGTCATGCACTGTGTATAACTTCTGTACGTATTAATATTTGTACATAGCTATAATCTCGGTACAGTTCCCTGATACCAGCGTATTTCTAACATCAGACAGTACAAATATTGTTAGTTTCAATAGTATACACTGTAGATTTTTGTAGTATGCTGTTTAGTGCAAACCTACTAAACTTACATTACTAATTTTTTTTTTCTTTTTTTTTTATCAGACACGTTTTTTTTTTTTTTTTTTCAATGTAAATCATAGTATGAATTTTTTTAATGATATTTCCTTGAACGAGGTGGTGCTGCATACCATGAATTAATTTCAAGCAAAAATTTATCTCACACAGTAGAAATCTATAATAATAAGAAAAAAAAACTAATAGAAGATGTAATTATTTTAATAAAAGTTTTTTTTGTTTGTTTAAAAAATTAAGGAAAATATTTATTTATATAATAGAAAACGAGTATGTAATTAGTAGACACCTGTATTCTCACCTAATATTCTTCACAGAAACATGACCTTATAAATAAGAATCTTGTTTTAGGATAGATCTAAAACATAAAAATTATTAAAATGAAATATTCTTCAAAATCAAAAAAGACCAAATTTACTTACAACTTGGCGCAGCTTCAGATTCAAATCTTTTCTGTATCTGATCATAGGTAAATTTAACAAAAGCATCATATTGTTCAGAGAGCTTCATATTTAAAATCTGATCATATTCTTCTCGGATCTGTGTTTCTTGTTCCTTAAGCATTCGTTCACAGATCAAACCAACCTATAACATTATTTATTTAACAATTTTTAACCCGCTAACCATGGACCCTAATATTGTTAACATACATTAATCAACATTATTTAGTTAATGTTTTCTAAATGATAAATGACATATACCTGTCTGAATGTGAATAAGGGTTTTTCTTTTCCACTAGGATTATAACTATGTGAATTTGAACCACACGCAGATGGGCTAGAAGGACTAGCAGGACCTTCCATATCTGAAGAATCACCACTATTGTTTTGAGGACTAAAATGCAATTGTTTGCGTCGATGCAGTCTCCGAATTTCCTCTCTTATATTGGCAGCCATTTTTTCTAAATACAAAAAATATTATGCTTTTCTAAAAAACTGTGACTATTGCAATGACACTTTGTCAATAAATAAAGATTTTAGATTATACAAATTCTACAAATTAAATTATTATAATTCTATATATTGCAATATCTAGAATAAATATTCTAAATAATTATATTTATTAATAACATATTTTATAAATATTTAAATATAAACTGAAATAACAATATTGTCATTTTTTAACATTTTTTGACAATACATCTTAACAATACTTTATTTAAAACATAAAGTTATGAATAACTTTTAAAAGAATAGTTGTAAATAATGGCAAGACAGTAAATTAATAAAAAAAAAAAAGAAAAAAAGGAAGGCTCATTCTCAATGTCCGTTACTACATTACCATATGATTTACCCATCTTCCCCTACCGAAACGCCGCACCTTCCCTCCCCCTTTTAAACGTACCGAATTTTAAGTTTTAAATCGCTAGAATGATCTAGCCGTCCTTTCCCTGTCATAACGTGGTAAAAAAGAACGAAATGGAAAAAAGAAAAATTAAAAATGGCCGTGGTTCATAGCAATTACCAGGGGTAAGTTTATGGGTTACTTCGCCAAAAGGCGATGGATTTTGTGGCCTGGAATTGGCTTGCGTCGATGTACCGGGAGAGACACACATTGGTACACATCTTCGTCGTTTACTAGGACGACCATGACTATGCACCGGGTCGAACTCCAAAGATCTCTTTAATGTGGCGCAGGCCATTTCTCTCGTTTACCGTCCTGTTCACGACTGACACCCAGATTATGGGCTTAGCCCGCGAGTAACGATGATTGTGCCGAAAAATACAGCAAAACCACCGTATACGCGCACTGTCTGAGTAGATTCTCTAACTGCACTCTAGTTCTTCTGACTTCCTTCGTGCTGATCTCGTTGGATTTCTTCGTACTTTGACTGAGCTGCACCAAAACAAACACTGCGGTAAAACAATATGGCTGGCAACCACGGTTTGTCGGCTAGGAACAACCACGGAACGAATGTCTCAACCATCAAAGCACCATCTTTTCACTGGGCACTGCTTGCATTCCGAAATGTATACGTCGCAGACTCGACTAACCCGAAACCCTTCGTTCCTGATTGGTCAATCGATTGCATGGTGGCGTCTCTGCATTTCCTCTTTTTGACGTACTTCAATTGAAATATCAAAATGAAAGATTTCAAAAACTCTGAGTATTTTAACTGCTATTTAACTACGACTTTTAATATGAATATTCATCCAAATTTTATGATTATCGTAAAATTACTTACCATTTTAACAAAAATTTATTCTTATGAGAATATAATTTGTTTGTACAAATTTGAAATGATATTCACGCGGTGACGAGCATCTTTGACTTCCTCTGGGGAAAATGGCGATATAGGGAAAGAAATTCCACTACCTATTGCAATATTCGAGATTTACCCCTTGAGAATCTCGCGATATATTGCCTGCCACTATTATAATCTCTCATTATATTGTCACGTGTTATTATTGTCTTGTATTGTTTCAACGCAGTACATCGCTGTACGTTATATTGTCATGCGTTATATCATCACACGCTGTACATAAATACATCACCTTGCATTATGCATGTTATGCGTTATATCGCTGTTTTTTTGCAAAATTAGTGTGCAAAGTAGTCATAACAAATGATGAGTTTTTTTTGCTATACATTGTCATTTTTCTTGAGTAAGCCTATCGTGCTATCGTAGATTATAATGCTACTTATGAAACCTTTTTATATTATTTATAAATATTGTATATGCTTAACTAAAAAATTTCAGATATTCAAGTTTATCAATGTTCACATAATTAAAAAGCTTTTTATTAAAATTTCAAACATTCAGTATAACAATACGTATTGTATTACGTTTGAAACAGTTTACTGATAATTTCAAATAATTAATCAATAGGTCAAAATTAATTTCTAATGTTTAAATGTATCAACTTTGGTTACAGTAAGATATTAAGTAATTATGTATTAACGATGGGCAATTTTCGAGGTTTTTTTAATAATTTGAACTTACGTTTGAAAATGATTTTTTAAAGCATGCGCACAACTTCTCTCTACCCCTCTCTATTCACTTTGGGGAATTTTAAGCGGTGTCAGGAAGAACCTTACGCCATTCTATATTTACGATTTTTACTGAATTGTTATACGTTTTATCTATTTTCTTGTAGCCCGTCCAAAAAAGCGACGAATAATGACAACAGTGAGTCCCGTGGTAATAGCAGCTACAGCTAGACATACAGCAACAGTAAGTAGAAAATATCTTCTGAAAGTATCTTTTTTTTGGTTATATCTGGAACATAATTTTTAATTATCCATAAGTTAATTATTACTGACACAATTTTATCGCATAAACATTCAATGTCTGCAAGATACTTTTTTATTCTTGTTCAAATTTTGTATATTTATGTTTTGTTATAAAATGATTCAGTATTAGAAATACTTTTTTATGACATACTGTTACAAAATATGTCCATAAGGATTAAAGATAAATAGTCACATGTGTGTAAGTAACTTCATTAGTTTTATGTAACACATTATTTATGTTTCAGCTTATATTTTTTCATGGACTAGGTGATACAGGGTAAATATGTTGTTATATAATAAATCTGCAGTAATAAAACTTTATACTTACATTTATTTTATTATTTTTATAGGCACGGTTGGGCTAGTTCAATGGGCGCAGTGAGATCTCCTCATATTAAAGTTATTTGTCCAACTGCGTATGTACATTTGAGTCAAAGATGATGAAGTACAAATAAATGAGAATGTTTAATAACCTTTCTTCTAAATAAATATGTCATTTAGTTTTATTGTTTTAGGCCTACAATGCCAGTAACGTTAAATGCAGGATTTAGAATGCCTTCTTGGTAAGTAATGTTTATGTATCATAAATTATAACATAATCTCTATAAGTCATAAGTGTATTAACAGTAGTGTGTAAGCAAAAGATAAAAAATTATTTCAATATTAATAAATGTAGGTTTGATTTACGATCCTTGGAGCCAAGTGGACCTGAAGATGAAGAAGGCATTCGTAGAGCTGCTGAAATGGTACATTCCTTAATTGCACAAGAAGTTGCAGCTGGAATACCTACAAAACGCATTGTTTTGGGTGGTTTCAGTCAGGGTGGTGCACTTGCTATATATAGTGCTCTTACATTTCCAGAACCTTTAGCTGGTATTATAGCTCTATCAGCTTGGCTTCCATTGCATCAAAAATTTCCTATTGTATGTATATCCATACCATACAAATAAATTAGATATTACATACATGCTGATGATACTAAATATTTTATAGGAAGCAATAGGAAATAAAAGTACTCCACTACTGCAGTGTCATGGTGATTGTGATCCTATAGTGCCATATAGATGGGGTCAATTAACTGCATCTGTTCTCAAACAATTTATGACTCAAACAGAATTTAAAACATATAGGGGAATGATGCATACATCTTGTGATGAGGTAGGAGAATACATATTTAAACTTATGATAACTACAAAAAATAAAATGATCCCTTATATGATCCATAAGTATTTATACAAATTTTTGTCTTAATTCAATTCATGAACTAATGATAAAATTCTTAATAAGTATTTGATTATGATTGTTACTTCCACAGGAAATGCGTGACATGAAGGAATTCATCGAAAAAGTTATGAAGCCGTAATAGTTATATTAAATATATATTAATGTTTTAAATATTAATCTTATTACTTTATTGTTCTTTATTAAAAATTCATTACTTCCAATTTTACTGCTACTTAATTCTAGCGCTTGATAAAGTAAAGACAGCAGTAGGTGAAAATGTTTAAAATCCTGAAAAAAAAAACTGATAATGTTAGTAATGAACTATTCTTTGGGATAAATACTTATTGTTTTCTGTTATCATAAATGTACATTATAATGAATTTTTCCATTTCAAGATACCAAAGCTGCTACTATGATACTTCCAGATTTTACTTTTATAATACATATTAGCGTTTTTTGATATTTGTGTACCTTATTATGACTGCTTTATTATATGGAGAAGGTAATAATACTAGAAAATAAGATATTACCTTACATGTATTTTTTAAATAGAATTTTAAGTAGTTACTTTGGTATTATGATTCATAGAGTAAAATGAAATAACTATGAATTAATAAGTTAAGTAGAATGAATTGTTTAACAAATAACTTATTTTTAAACAAAATTATCATTTTGTAATAGATATACTAATTTTGTTTGGACTTCCCGTGAACGTTTTGAATGCTAGTATATTTAAATAAAAATCATAATTTATATATTGTAATTGTTATAAACATTTAAACATTCTTTATAATTTGTATATTTTATATAAGTTATACATCATGTACAAACTCTGCTACTTAAAAAATAATGACTTTTGTAGAGATGTTGTCTAGAAGACAGTAATATGGTCGTGTAATCTGTGATTACAAAATATTGTTTTAAAAACAACAAACTTGGTACTTTTTGGTAGACAGCATATTGTAAATGCTAGTCGCAAAAAAACATGTATATTAAGTATGATATCATTGGCAAGTGTAGAATACAAGAATACTACTCTTGCAGTACTTATTTTAGATTTAATCTAATCAAATGGTACTATTAAGAACAGAAAGAATTATTATCATCTATAAAAAAAAGTATTTAACTGAGAAGCAATACTAGTTATATAATAAAACATAAAGATGATCATTTGTAATATTCATTTGTATTATTAAAACAGAACAAATCACGCTCGCTAAACACTTTTTTCTTTAATACTTTGTACAAAAATATGCAAAAGAAAATTGTGATTAATTAACTGATTGTTCTGGAATAGTATTACCAGTCAAACTATCATTTTTTGTTGCATTTGAACTCTAACTAAATGACAGTATGGCTGTGATTTAATGTTG
Source organism: Megachile ligniseca (assembly GCA_945859555.1). Lineage (NCBI taxonomy): Eukaryota > Metazoa > Arthropoda > Insecta > Hymenoptera > Megachilidae > Megachile > Megachile ligniseca. The sequence continues at coordinate 5,713,357 of OX243780.1, forward strand.
CGATCACCATATAGGTTTATTATTTACATATAAAAAAGTAAATTTTAGTTATTAAAATTCAATTAAATTCTGTAGAATGAGATATAAAATGATAATGAATACTTGGAGAGTATTCATCAGTATTTCAATTATTTATTTAAGTTCTTAATTTATTGTACAAAATTATGTTACTATTCGTCCAAATAAATTTTTTGTTATTAACGTCTAAATATTTTGTTTATAATAGCCTTTATTTAGTATAAGTTTATAAATGAGAGTAACGCGCATGTGCTAAATGCGTCAAACGCATATACCTGGCGTTCACAACATTTCATATATTCATTAATATATTTGTATTAAACATTTCTATTGTTTCTACTTAAACATCGTTTTAGGCGCTAAGTGAGCTGTTTACTGTGTAAGTATGGCAATTTTATTAAAAAAGAAACTTCCTATATTTGTTAAACTTTTGAACCTTGTATAAATATGAAACATATTTAGGATATAATTTTTTTTAAACATGAAGTTGCTTTACTCGTAATAAACAGCTGTAAAAATGATTTAAATTATAGTAATTTTTAAGAAAATGGATTTAATGGTTGAAATGTGATTGAGGAATAAACATAATGTCGTTTTCGTATATTCGTGAAGTACCTTCTATACCTCCTACATTACCCATTCTATTACGTATTCATATATTTTATGCATTATGTATATGACGAATAAATGAATATCTTTTATGGGAATGGATGCGAGAATAGTGGGAGAGGTTTCTAAAACAGATTAGATCTACTTTTTGGTAGTGACAGTTGCATCAAAAAGTCGCTCTGGTCGAGATCATCAGGTGGTCGAGGCGTCAGAAGTGATAACAAACATTTATACTACGTATTTCGTGTTTCGTTGAATGGAGAATAAAAACAATATGCAATAAAATATAAATTAGCAGTAAGTATGAATAACCATAAATATTAATTAACAAATACACCTTTAAATGGAGAATTGATATCTGACAAACACGCTTAAAGATTATACTTAAGTTTATTTACATCATTAAAGATAGGCATGAAGCATCTCAAATGATGCAAATATAATGCATTTGTTACATTCTGATAATTTATACAGTTTTGTTCATTTTACTATATGAATATACATGTAACATCATTAATGAATAATAAATTTGGAATATTTATTAATTATATATAGAAGTATAACTCAAATAACAGTTTATTATTTATTGTTTCCAGCTTTTTGACATGATATACTGTTAGTTGTAATTATAACAGACGACATATTCATAATATATTCTTTTATTGCCTGTAAATATTTTTAACATATTTGTATCATCTGTAAAATAAAAAATAATGGAGAAGGATATTCTAACTTCCGTGGAAAATGGAGTGTTGAAAATTATATTAAATCGACCAGCAAAAAAAAATGCTATCACTATTCCTGTAAGTAATTTTTAAGTTGTAAATACTATGTATGTACATAGATTGTACCATATTAATAAATTTTAAATGTTAATTATATGTAGATGTATGAAAAATTAATACAAATTTTAAATGACTCAGCTCAAGATAGTAGCTTATATGTTGTAACTTTAACTGGTACAGGCACTTTTTTTAGTAGTGGAAACGATTTTATTTTTCCATTAACATCTAACAGTTCTTTTGATGCAAATGATAACATAAATATAATCAAGTAAGTGATAAAAATTGTACTTGTTAATTATCTAAATTCTTTCATACATCTTAACTTAAATTATTTTTCAGAAAATTGGTAGATACGTTAATTTTATACCCTAAACTTTTAATAGCTATTGTAAATGGTCCAGCAATTGGAATCGGAGCAACAATGCTTCCATTATTTGATTTAGTATATACCTCAGATACGGTAATTTTTATACATAAATCTTGTTTAAATTACATTTAATAACTCATGAGGTCTTTGTGTGCAATTATATAATATTGCAGGCTTACTTTCAAACACCATTCACAAGCTTAGGCCTTAGTGCAGAAGGATGTTCAACATACACATTTCCAAAAATATTTGGACATTCTAAAGTATTTAAACATCAGTATTTTATTAACTTATGATTTTTGACTTGCAACTTTTTTTAGGCTGGTGATATGTTATATTTAGGTTATAAAATGACAGCTTTTGAAGCTAAACAATATGGTTTAGTTAGCGAAGTATATAAATACGAATGTCTAGAAGATGTTTGGATATATTTGAAGAAATTATCTCAACTTTCATCAGAAGTATATTTCTTATTTGTCTTCATACAAAATATAGGTGACATAGTATAATTATTTTAAACAAATGAAAACATTTATTTCAGTCAATACTTGCAATTAAACGTTTGGTTAAAAAGTGGAATGAAAAAATATTATTGGAAGTTAATGTTGAAGAAACAAATGAACTTGTAAAACGTGCGGAGTCTTCTGATTTGGCAGAGAGATTCAACAAGATTATGTTGCACAAAAACAAATTTTAAAAATTTATTTAATATAATAATGAAGCATTATATTTTGATGTACACAATGTATAATCTTTTATTTGATTTTATTTAATTGTTTGATTTATTATAGAATTTTTCATTATAAAAGTTATTTTATCAGATATTTCTAATAACATAGATTCCTGAAATAACATTTAAAAATAATTATCAATATTTCACTTTAATGTGTAATGTTAAATCATTCTTACTTTAAGTATTTTATCTGGAATTGGCTGCTGATAATGTTCCCATTTTGAAAGCTGATTAATGGTTAAATTGGAATTTGATACTTCACTTTCTAAAAAAAGTTGATATTCTCGTTCATTTTCTTTATCTAATTTTTGAGGCACCTTTTCTGTTTTATTACAATCATTGCAAAAACATTGCATCAAATCATGAGTCAAACAATTTGTATCTGTTGTTAATGTAAATAAATCCTACAAATTTTGTAATACATGTTAATATTTTTAAAAACTGAAAGTATACATGAATTTAATAAACAAACCTTTAATTCGTTCATAGAGAATTTAAGAGAAGCAAAGCAATTTGAATCCACTACAGTTTCACTTAAACCTGCTTTACTGACTTGTCTCTGAAAAATCTTTTCCTCAATAGTTCCTGTTGTTAATAATCTACACATTTTTCACGATATTACGAAAATGTTTATCATTTTTATTTACATTTATTAAAAATATAAAATAATCTAACCGTAATATGTAAACATCTCTTTTTTGACCATCTCTCCAAATTCTTGCCATAGCTTGAGAATCAGACGCTGGATTCCAATCAGAATCAAAAAGTATGAGTCTAGATGCCCCAAATAAGTTCAGTCCAACTCCACCAGCTTTTGCACTTAGTAAAAATATTTCTGTAAAAATGACCAACTTTAACGAAGTATTATGAGCTGAATATTAAATGTTGCAAATTGTGCTACTAACTGTTGTTATCATTCTTTGAATTGAATTGTTCAATAAGTTTAGACCTTGTAGTAGCTGGTGTACTACCATCTAATCTAAGAAAGTGTAAACCTTCTGTGTTGCAAACAGTTTCTAGTAAATCTAGCGTTTGTGTGTAGTACGAAATTAATACCAATTTTTCGTCTATATTTTTTAGATTTTTCATTAATGTCTGTACAACTGAAATTTTTCCACAATATTGCTCTTTTGAAATATATTTACATATATTAGTAGTTCCATTTAAATTTATAGCGCTATTGTTCCAGAACTCATTTTTTTCGTTATAAAATAATTTTGGATGGTTACAAATTTTTTTTAGAGTCGTTATCACTGTTAAATGTGGAACATTATAATTTGGTAACACACTTTTGTTGAACCATGTATCTGTAACCAGTGAATATAATTTCTCTTGTTCGTCTGATAGGCGACAAAATACAATTAATTCGTGTTTGGAAGGTAAATATTTGTTAATTGTTTCTTGTGTGCGTCTCAAAATGAAACATTTTGTTTTTTCATGTAATTCAGTAGCCCTTTCAGTCCCTAAAGATACAATACTATGTGCTGCATGAGGGCATTTTGACGCTACGATAGGATTTTCGTAATAATTCTTAAATTCATAATTACTACCCAAAATACCGGGATTCACAAAATTAACTAAAGCAAAAAATTCTTGTAAATCGTTTTGTATTGGAGTTCCAGTCAGAAGAATTCTTCTTTTGCAATTTACATTACTTAAAAGCTGAAACAGTATAATGTACTAAATCTACTACTTCTTCTTTCCTAAATAAAAACTAGCAATATTACCTTTGCTGCTTTTATTTCATTATTTTTTAGTCTGTGTCCTTCATCACATATAATTAAATCAAAATTTATCGGTTCAATTTCCTCTTCACATCTAATAAGCATATCATAACTAATAATTACCACTGAATTTCTTGCCTGTTTTTTAAAGTCTTTCAGCTTGTTTTTGGCATTCACAACGTATGGACAGATTCTATGAAAACCCAACCAATGTTTAAATTCCTTGTTCCAATTATTACACAAACTACTAGGAGTTACTATTAATACAGTTTTTAATACTGGACTTCCATATGGTCCCTTCTTCAATAATGTCCAGACCAATGTTATACACTGTAATGTTTTGCCAAGACCCATTTCATCAGCCAAAATTGCACCATAATAATCAGATGTCTTTATTCCCATGATACATTCATATAAAAATATTATACCATAACGCTGATGCTGTCTAAGTACATTTACCAGACAAGCATCTACAGATACTTCCTTCTCATCTTTTGATATTTCATTTTCTGCCCAACTTTTTGATGTGTACATAGGAGGCATTATCAGTGGATTGTGTATCAATTTCAATCCTTTAATATAGTACCAACATTAATAATTTATAGAATATAAATATTTACTTTTATACAAACTTTTGATGAAGCTTGTTAAACTTTATAGCAAACCTTTTTGTAATGAATTAAATGGAACAAATGGTTTAAGATTTGAAGATTTTAATTTCTTTTTAGGTGGTTCTGGAATAGTTTCTTTAGAAGATTCATCTGGTAAAGATTTTTTGCATAACACTCTGTCAACTATCTGCATAAAATCATGCATTAATTTCGCATCTTAGTAATTTATATGTATTTACTTTTACCTCAATTTCCTTATTCCCCATATACATCCTAAAACCTTCTACAAGAGTTGCTGGATTAACCGTTGTTGAATGAATTACATTATCCTCTGTATCCTATAAATTTACAATGAAAATATACAGAATTTTCTAATCAATTTAGCAACATATATTTACAGCTGATTTGTATGCATTACCTTTAAAGTTGCACGTTTTCCATTAACTTCCAAAATTCCATCATCTTCCCACTTTTTATGTTTTCTTGTAGATTGTTTAGCAATTACTACATTAAAAATCCTAAATAAAAACATAAATGTATTGCAGTTACATTATGTTAATATTATAACAGATAAGTATTGTACATACATTTTTTCAGTAATTGCAACTGAATTATTAACATTAGATACATTGTCATTGTCTTTGTCTTTGCCTTTATCCGTGTTAATTTCATCATACTCTTTCTGTATTCTTTTGTCATTTTCTTTAGGCTTTTTCAATAAATTTAGTATTGTTGTAGTACTTCTAAGAGTACTTTCCTCAACATTTTCTGCCAATTTTTTATCATTTTCTATATTTTCATTTGATTTACTACTTGTGGATTGTTGACATTTCAAGATGGATTTAAAATCTCTAATTCGGTTATTTCGATACATAATAAATACGCAAATAATACTTTATTAAAGATATTCTACAACTGAATTGTATAATAACATAATATCACATGATATGTAATGAATATGAATTGATTATTGATACAAATGTTTAAATTTGTTTCGTTTGAAGTGAAACCATTTACTCAAATCGCGCACCTCGGCAAACTTCGGTAGGCTTTTCACTATTTAGTGTTGTCTCACCATCAAACGCTTTGCATTTCGTCGTTGAAAACGCAATGATAAAAATATATGAATATGACGAGAAATTAATGTAAATGTAGAATTGGGAAGTACATAATATAACAGATTACTGAGTATACATATAAAGAATATACAGTTGATGTAACGAATTTGAGCGCGCTCGAACCAACATGCGCAAGGCGAACAAAAAGCTCGTCGGATGATGAGTATGATCTTTTGTGGAATGAATGATAGTGTTCCCGCGTAAAAAGACGAATTTAAATGTTTATTTCAATTAATTATTTGAAACAATTATATTTTGTACTTGGGACTATACATAAGACAATAAGTACGTATAAAAATAAAAAGAGGTTTAACTTCATGATGACATAAAATCGTCATATGAAATAATAGTTCCATCATATTTAACGTTGACAACCTAAGGGTCGTCCTCATGAAACACTAATGTGTGCCCGTGTGAATGCATGCTGTATAATCTATCTAATTTGTGAATATATGTATGTGTTACTTACGTATCGCATATTTGTAAAATTTCATAGTGGAAATGTTTGCGTGAGCATGAGTATGCGACGTTAAATTGTTTCAAGTTTGAAGGATAAGATGTTTCCAGAAGATTATGGTGCTTCCAAATAAGGTATGAGAAATGTTAGTGCGTACAAACAATAAATTCATAAACAAACCATGAAGGAAAAAAAAATAATTACGTGTTTTTTTTTCAGAGGTTCTGTCATAGATGAAAGAATTAATTTGACGAAGTTGTAACATCATCTTCAACAACCGAACGAAAAAAAATGTATTGCCTACAGTGGTTAATTCCTGTGTTGCTGATACCAAAGCCAGTAAACCCAGCACTACTGCAAACCTATCTTATGTTTATGACACTTTATTTAATTGGATTCTTCCTAGAACGAAAACCATGCACCATTTGTAGTTTAGTATTTCTTGTCGCAGTTCTACTGAATTGTTACAGTGGTACTGGTAATTGTATTCTTTGGAGCACAAATTGTGATACAGTGAAATGCGACAATAGTTAAGGTTATTAGAATATTAATTTTAGATTTAACAATTGTTTTTATCTTTATTTTTGTTTTAGAAGAATATATCTAACTAATTTAACGATGATAACTATAACTTATTGATAAAATTTATACATTTATGCATATACACACATACATATGCATGTATGAATTTTGTTAGGTGTATATAAATATGACTTGCGATTCAATCATAACTTACAATTTTTGCAAATGATACATGTACTTATACATGTGCATACGGCTGTGTGTACATGTATATTTACAGTCATCTCTATTTATATAAAATGTAAGAACACATGAAACTGCTAGGCCATAAAACATTTTGCATGAAACTAAGAAACTTCCTTTAAGATTGTTACATTTTAAGTTTAAAAAATCATTAAAATATATTTTTTTGTAGATATATTTAAATGTAATTCCACTTACTTTTATTTTATCTGATTATACAGTGTACATAAATCTATTTTTGATTTAGAAAGTTGGATTTGTTTTATATATTGTATACATTGAAGTTAAGATATTTACTAATCACTTAATTAAAATAAATTTTTGCTTAATAAATTGTAAGCAATGTTTATTGTTATGGAAATTTAAATTTAATACTACTTGATTTTGTGAATAGTCTTGAGATGTAATATTTATGTACTAACGGCCAATATTATTAAATTCAGAATCCAGAATATGCTTAACAACATTTTATTTAATATATTCTGGATAATTAATTGAGCAATATAATTATAAAGTTTATTGATACAATATAAAGCTTTAAGAATGTAAAATTAAGATACATTCTGAATATGACAAGCAATAGAAGAGCACATTGTGCTAAATTGTAAAGATTAAACTAATGAACTCTAAAAGCATACTAATTATATGTTGAGTTCAAGAACTTTTACTTTGTTTATAAAATAATTGTACATTTATTTTATTAAGCATAGTAAATAGAAGAAATTAAAGTAATTTAATATATTAGTTAAAAATTTTGTATATAAGTCATTAGTAAATATATCTTCTGATTCAGTACAGGCACTAATTTCTTATTATATACATAATCAAGAAATATACAAAATGTTGGTACTGCAGTTAATTAGCATATGATTAAAAGATTTTATGTTTCAACCAAGTATAAAATGAATGCCTATATTGTACTGCCAATACACTTAAATTTATCATTTAAATCAATAGCTAAAAATATAATGAAAATACTTTCTCAAGGATAGTAAATTAATTAAAAATTACTTTAATATAAATACATATCTGTGATGTTTGGAGTTCCATGCATATATGTCTTGTCAACAACATATGTACGTACAGTAAACTTAGTTTCTCAGTTTTGAAATTGTGAATGAATTGCCTACTACATACCTGCTTCCATTTATGACTTTAAATGCTAGTAATAAATATAATAATCATAAAATTTGTAAGTAAATATAAATTTTTATAATATTATAGAAAAGTAATTAATTACTGTAGCATGCTTGTTTTAATTTTCTCAATTTATATCCTATAAAGATTCATTGGACAGTAACTACATACTGTAATATTTGATTAGAGAATACTAAACTAAACTAGAGGGCGCCAAAGATCACATTTTTTGTTGTAAAATATTTTACTAATTGATAATATCATGATATGTAAAGTTCACAGTTATAATTAATTTGTATAACATAAAATGCTACTGCAATTAATTAATTAATTAATTCAGTATTTATATGTTGTAAATGATTCCATTTAAAATGAAATCATGATTGTCTTCTAACAGATTTATGTAACTACATTTTTTGTAGGTTTTCATAGTTTTGAAATTGATTGAAAATGATGTTTGATTCTGTATAATAACAAATTTTTATGTTACGAGATAAAAATGTACAATATAACAAAGGATAAGTGAAATAATAATGCTGTTATGTTAAGAAAGATTTATTTATTTTACATTAAAATATTATTGTGGTTTACCACGACCAAAACCACCACGGAATTCAACGTCACCTGTACCTGCACCAACGTCAGCTTTCTTGTCACCAGGACCAGCTGGTCCTCCAGGTCCTCGTCTATATCCAGCACGATCTTCCGTAGGTCTAGATGCTTCACTTCTTGCGCCTGTTGCAGGTCGTGGCCTTGTTGTTTCTGATCTAGTTTGTCTCTTAAGCGTAGAAGGTACAATTTCTGGAGGTAAATGCAAATATCCACGCAAGTATTCAATGCCTTCATTCGTCAAGTACCAGTAAAAATGTCTCCAGGCAAACTGTTCTTTGACATACCCTCTAGATTTCAGAGACTATAAAAACAAATAAAAATACAATTTCAATAACAAGATTAATTAAATAATGAATTAAATTATGTGTAGAAGGTTACCTGCATTGCCTTAATGACTTGAAGGTTTGGAATTGTTTCCAATTCTGGATGTTTTGGTGCATGATAATCCTTTTTCGCAACCATAACTCCCTCTTTAAAGAGGTACTCATAAATTGCTACACGATTCTTTTTTGGCATCAACATCCTAAAGAAAGTAAAACATTAATTTGTATTATTGCAGATATAACGAATTATATAGAAGTATAAACAAAGGCAGGTTTTATATACATGTAACAATTTTATAGGTTATAAAATACTTTCTCGGTTTCAACACTTTATACAAAAATATTCAACATTTTTTACATAAAAATAATGTTTTCATGATTGTGAGTGAAAGATCTTAATGTAATAAATTGTTATGTCATATATTTCTGTTAACAACGAAAGAACCGCAACCTTTTTCTTGGTTAGGTCTACAATGTCAATGGTTTCATATAATAATAGTTGAAAATATTAATCATATGGAAGTTCTTCAACTTCGCAGGGATTAAAAAATTTAACAAACCTCCTGCTTTGTTTATAAAATTCAAATATAAAAACGATTAAAACAGATTCTCTGAGAAATCAAACATACTTGACGTTTCAGTGCAAGCCTTTTATCGGAAAGAAACTTTTCGTCCATTCGATAATTCACGTGCACGAATCGATATATCGTTCGAGTTTAACCGGAAGTATGGATTATGTACTAAAAAGATTAGTAAAGTGTATTGAAACGCTTTTGAAAGCATACACAAAATACCAGTCATAAAATAAATTAATTTTTCAGTTGTAGAAGTTTTGCTTTTAATAATAAAAAGTTATCCAAACGAATGTCTATTCTAAACTTTTTCGATGTTTTAAAATAGAATTTGTTAGCATGGGCGCTGTGGTGCTTTCGAGATTAGAAAATGAAATATAGAAATGGAAAAAGTGCGAAGTATTTTAAAATATGAACAAGTTAAACTACATAGTATGTATATAAAATTATAATATAAATATGTTTAATACTTCTTGTCTCAAAAATCATATGGCATTAAACCATTTACATAATATTACCATGTTAATAGTAATATTGTTTAAAAAATGCGCCAATTGTAATCATCAGAAATAATATACAAATCCCAATTGCGGAGGAATGTCTTTCAGCTATGTTCAGAAGGTTACTTACTAATATCAAAGAGTAAGATACTCTTACTAATATTGTGGTCAGAATCGCCGCTAGAGTTTTCCCAACCCGGGTTAAAAATCAATTATTTTCGACGTTACTGGTCGGAGTTGATTCTCATTATATTGCTACGAATAGGTCTATAATAAATGGCAATATAAAAACAAGTTCTTTCATGCAGTCTTTAAAGATTTCAAAGTTTAAGCGCGAGGCTCAAGGGAAATACTCTGCCTGCCGTTAACATAATCATATACACAGTGAACAAAAATATATGAATAACAGAAGGAAGCGATGATGTAGGAGAGTATACTAAATAAAAGATCATTGGATATACATACCCATCATAAATGTCATTAGAGCGTCTGCGTGTTACCCTTGGCTACAGAGTATATTACAACCAATCATAGCCAACATGTGCAGAATAAAATAAAAAACATGCCATCTAGAAAGTACATTTTCTCATGGCGGGGACTGTAGTTGTTAAGTGGGTGTCAAACGAATACGCCTATTGTCAGTAAAAAATCATGATGAGGTAAACAGACGGTATATATTCCGCACAATTAATAATTATATAATTGTCATGAATAAAAATAGAATAACAGTAATATTTTACATTTTCTTCATTTAACATATGTATTTAAATTCAAATTTTTATTTGTAATATAAATTTTAAATAATTTACAATTATTTTGTTTTGTGTTTTAGAATCAACCAGAGTTTATTACAAAATTAATTGTATAAGAAAATTAAATGTTTATTTTTTATTTAAAACTTTAATCATAAGAGATTGTTTAGTTCTATGAAAATAGTGTGAATCATAAACAAATAGCATGAATCATTTCTTTTTTTGGATTTATATTATGGGATTTAAGATTAAAAATATTTTAAATTTGAATTTAATTTAATTTTTCACATTTTATCATTGTTTTATTTTTCAGATGGTGTAACTTCAAGAAATATGTAGTTACGCATTTGTAAACCCAATTCTGTTTTACTCATATACAATATGGAAATTTTTATACAGATATTGTTATTTGTTTGGGATCATTATATGTATTGATTTTATTGAAAGATTTTGTTAAATGACATATACATGCTTATAAAAAGGATTAGCTAGTTCTAATTTATTTTATATTAGTCCAATAATATAGTAGTGTACATATAATGTATTTTAATTATAAATAAAATATAGAACATTGCTATATTATTTTATAAAAATGCATTTTTCTATACCAGATACACAAGAATTTATTGATTCAGCTGGTAATACATATGTGGTAATTAATTTTATTATATGATGTATACGTTATGATACATTGATATATATTTATTTTTATTTTTATTTTTAGGGTTACAATATCCATATAAATAGTTTATTTCATTGCACAGTGAGATATAAACAATTGTACAGTCTCCATGAGCAATTAACAAAGGATTTGAATATATGTCTTCCACCATTTCCACCAAAGAAATTTTTTCCTTTAACAGTGAATCAACAAGAGGAACGTCGTTTTTCTTTGGAAAAATATATTCAATCAATTGGGCAAAATGCAGTGGTTAATAATTCAGGGATGTTAAATGGATTTCTATTGAATGCTCAACAAGAAACTGTAGGAGGACCATGTGATGATGAAATAATGGATATTTTTCTCATGAATGGTAGCAAGATAGTAGTAAATGTTTCTACAGGAGATCACTCTAGCAATGTTTTAAGGGTATCTTTTATTTCACAAATATTTATATCAAAACATAGAATAAGTAAAATTAATTAATATATTTGTTTAATAGAAAGTGTGTAAACACCTTAAACTACCAGACCAGTATCATTCTTATTTTGCATTATTTATCGTTGCTCAAGATGAAGATAATAGTATTTACTGTGAGTTTATTTTCATACCATTATATTTTGAAATATCGTACATAATTGTTATTAATTTTTCTTATACATGCTACTTTCAGTGTTGAGAAAATTACAAGATTTTGAATCTCCCTTTATAACAAATAAACACATGCGTGTTATAGGAAGCAGAGTTGTACTTGGAAGAAATTACTGGGATGTGGGATATGATCTTAAATTAATGAGTAATGCAGTAGCAATGAATTTGTTATATATTCAAGCAGTTGCAGAAGTTCGAAGAGGATGGATTCTTGTTACAGATGAATTAAAAAATCAGTTGACTACATTACAGAATTATGAGAAAAGAAGAGAAGTATGTTTAAATATTTGCCATAGCATAGAATACGCAGATAATAATTATATTGTATTGGTATTAATGTTTAAACTATATTGTTTTAGTACTTGGATATAGTACGTAGTTCAAAATACTATGGTTATATTCAATTTGCTCCATGTCTTTGTGATTATCCTCGTCCAGATTCAAAAGTGTTAGTTGCCATCGGTAGGAATGAATTAAATTTGCGTATATTATCTGACGAAGGAAAACATGAAAAAGTGTTTAAAGTCTCACGAATGCGTTGTTGGCGTATAACCACATTACAAAATGTATGTAATCACGAGGAAAAAAAATATTTCAAATGTTATTGCATGACTTTATTTATTTTATTATTTTCAGGGAGCTGAAAGAAGTGAAGAAAATGACGATTTTAGTCTAGAATTATCCTTTGAATATTTAATAGCTGAAAACGACCTACAATGGATTACAATTATTTCAGAACAAGCTATTTTAATGTCTGTATGTTTGCAAGCTATGATCGATGAATTATTATCAAGAAACGATGGCGGCATTAAAACCCAGGTTAATGAAAAGCATTATTAGTTATCGAATAAAATTAGATCATTTTCGGGGTTACATATTTAACAATATCTTTTTAGGAAATCTCACAAAAATCTTGGACATATATTATGAGAGACGGACAAAGTGTTATTATGGGAGCAAGCTCGGATGAAACTGATGAAAGTAAAAGAGTATGTAATTTTAGTAATACTTACGGTTTATTTTATAAGTTATTATATGTGAATGTATATTTTTCTTAGAATCGTTGCATCAAACAACCATCGAAATCAGAATCAATTATGAAAAAGCTTGCTGATAAATTATCTCCGGTAAAAATGAAAAAATCTAATGATGGTAAGAGTAACAAATTTCAAGGAAAATATGTATTGGACCATGATGTTATGGAAAACAATGCATTTCGTATGATCGGCGATGATGATTTATAGATGTACAGAATAATTTCAAATATTTTGAAAACATTTTAAAGCAAAGTATATTTTTTCTAAGCTACAATTAAATGAGGTAAATTTATAAATTTTTTTACACGAAATGGAGTAAAACAAATTTAATGTTTTACGTATATATTACTATCATAATCGTTTTATTTATATCAATTTTTAAAAATTTGTAATTTATTTTTAAGATTTATAAAAATTACGAAATAATATAGAAATTAAGCGTTTAAAATTTGTAATAATCTCTTTGTATTATATATACACGTGTTGATAATAAAAAATGGTATAACAAACACTTCATGCAAAAAACTACAACATAAATAATGACAGTTTGTTTAAAAAAATTATAACCTTTATGTTTTACATAACTTTTATTTATCGTAGTTATGTTAGTTAATGAATGAATCTTAAGCAAAATTAAATTTACAGAAAAAGTTTTCAGATGGAATAAATAAAAGAAACTTAAATAACTTAGTTTACATTTTATTACTGAAATCAAATATGCAAAGGCAGTGTTTTTATAATGATTTTATCCATTTTTGTTTGAAATAAAGAATTATGAATATATTTAATTTTACTATTTTTAAACAAGATTAAAATTCGTGTAATTACGCTGTATAATCAATGCATAGCTCTAACTAGATAGGTAATCATTTGTTGGAAAGACGAATTTCTGCCTTCAGTCTGTATATTTTGCCCAAACATATAGAGAATGGTACAATTTATCAGAAAAATGTAAAGATAAAACGACTCCCTAAACAAATAATTGTAAATTGTAATACAAAAGAATAATAATTTTCTAATACGCAAAAATAAAAAACATTCGCTATGGTCCTATGAAATAGACTTCTACACGTGTACATTATACTCATAAATATTATAGATCTCTATTTCATGGACTATCAGAATTTTTATAGAAAAAAATTTTTATCGTACGCCCTTAATGATGGATAATAGGTAATTATATGGAAATGCATAATTATTTTTTTACAACTTCATTTCCGCATGTCTGCATTTTAGTGATACATGTGGAAGATGAACATAGAAAATCTTTTTACTACAAACGTATTTATGCTCTATCGAATGTGTAATTCTGCATAAGTCAAATTTATTGGTTTCTGTTAAGATTATTGCAACAGACGTATATTTTATATATCGCAGTGAATGGTGTGCCCTATTTTTCATCGTACAATAAAGATATCTTTTTCTTAAATATAACTTAATTGTCTGTTGTTTTATCAACAGTAAAATCCAATACTATCGCTTGAATAATGTTAGTATGTCATGGTAGGGCCATATAAAGACTGGATTTAATAATTAATATTTGAATCTCTTTGACCATAATGTGCATATTTTCTATATCAAAAATATGTTGTTATTCTGTATTGTTATTTTCTAAATAAACAAAAGAGTCAGTTCTGGCTATAGCATTTAAGTATTATAAATCTATTTTTGCTACTTATAAAATAGCCTAACGTCAGCAAAGAATTACTCCGTTATGTCGTAATATCCTTTATAGTAGGTACATGCGTTACTGTTTTTTTTTTCACAGAACTGGTATAAATATGTATCGAAATCTGTATTAACTTTGAAAGCAATGCTAACGCGTTCTAAGATCTCAAACTGTAAGAATGATTTAAAAAATGTTTCAATAGAATAGAAAGTTTTACAGAAATCTAAAAATATCATTCTTGCCATTGTTTCATGACGACTATTCTCAACAATTTAAATAGTGACTTAACGAATTATTGAAATATTAAAATATGTTCTAATACGGAAGACTAATTTTAGTACATTCATTCGTCAAATATTTTACATTGGGAGATGTTACTCTCATTGTAACGTTGCATACTATAAAGATATTTCAAGAACAATTCGTAGGTTTATGTTTACAAGAATTAAAAATGAAATTGTTTAACACAAAAACGATTATTCCGTAAACTAATTATATATCTACAGGTAACGCATAACTTATTTATGGCAGTAAAAAAAGGAGTAAGTTTCATAACATTTTCTAAAAATTGCTTCACGAGCAAACAATACATTAGCACACAAAACTATATAAATATGTATATTTTCGGGATGATCTCCATGCATGTGTTTCGTATGAGCAATGATACTGTAATAATATGGATAAAATAAATGGCATAGTAGGTGACTAGCGTAAGATAAAAACCGAATATCAATTTTACATGGACATCCGCCCACTTTGTTCTTCATAAAAAAAAAAGAAAAAAAAAAAAGAAAATCACAAACCTGACTTACTAGTATTTTTTTACTCTCGTTGCATTTAACTCTTTTTCTTAGAAGAGGAATACATTACTTTGGAACACCAATATGGTCCAAATTTCGCACAATTATTACATGCCCCTTTATAATTATACTACATTTGAGTTCAATCGATGTTCTATGTGTTCCTCTCGTTAGTTTTAACTTTTAAAGATCGCTAAATGGACTTCGTATTTCTATAAGCATACATAACAGATGAACATAATGATAAAAAAGAATTAATTATAATGATTGTTTACCTAAATCGCGTAAAATAATTTACATTGGTGACGTGAGGCTATTGGCTAGTATTAGTTACTCGTACTTGATTCACAAAAAGAGAGAACATTGTTATTTAAAAACGGAAGAGAATACTATTAACCGCTATTACTCGAGTTATAAATGAATGTTTAATTAGATGTGAGCAATGTTCTTCTTTTTGACGAATCTAAGGGCGAGATGAATAAAATCTATTCATTTATACAACTGTACACCCTTTATCTACCGTCATCACACTTATTTGCATGAAAAAAGCAACCAAACTGTTAGAAGTTCTGCTGACGTTTCCGCTTAGTATCCATAGCATCAAGAATTGGTTGTCTCTTAGTTTGGTACCTTCTTCTTAACTCGTCAATTTCCCGTTCCATTTCTGCATCCAAATTAGCCATTCGTTGCTGTAGTTCCTCGTACGAGAGAAACTTCAGCTGCAGGATATGGTTGTTTATCTATATTCAAGTGTTTTTTAATGATGCCTAAAGTGGCATTATATCGATCGATTTTAAGTCAAAGAAAGATATTATGAAGTACTAGAAAACTCCTTTTACTTTATTGCTAACTATTGTGAGTGAAGAGTTTTTAGGCATTTATTACTTACGAAATCGAAATCACGTTCTGTGAAGACATTTTGGAACTTGGATATGTTATTATGCGGTTGTTCTTGTACCGGATGAGAAATCTGATTAAGTTGTAACTGTAAATGACTCTGAAACCTTTGAGATTCTGTGGGGCTTCGCAATTCTAATTTATTTTCATTATCTTGATTATGCGCTCCAAGTATCTGTCCATTACCCTAAAAATGGCGAAATCAATATCTTGTATACTTACATATATAACTAGTATATGAACCCTACCTTCCCTATTTCTGGTGCTTCCTTTTTGTCAAAATGATCTAAAAATAACGGTCGATATTTTTTCCCGGATTCAACTGACCCTGTATTATGCCCTATAGATAAATTAAATCGGTTCAATTTATTTATTGATCTTTTGTATCTTAATATCAAATCATTCTTACTAACGTTTCATAGTCGCTTCAGTATCTGTATCACTATTAATAACCATTGTTCCTAAATCCAACATTGCAGAAACAAGTGTTCCTGTATCTGGAAGATCATGAGTTGGTACTAATGTTCCTGTGTCTTCTGGTAAAGGTTTCATCGTTCCACTACAGTCTTCCTCATCCTTATAATAATCAGTATATATTTATTATGAATATTATTGTATATTCAGTACCAAATATCGATCGATCAGTACAATACAAACCGAATCCTCTGTCTGGTTTTGATTTTTTATTGCAACATTATTGATAACATGAGCACGATGTGCACTTTGTTTTTCCCTTATTTCATGTGCTTCTGCAATCATTTGACTGAGAATACTTGGTTGCTTGGCATTACCTATAACAATATATTGTATTAAATGTACATTGAAAAAGAAAAGAAAATTCCTATAACTGGTACAATTAAGTTTATCCTTGTGCTCACTTTTACCTATAAATTCGTGATTTAAAAGCTCAGTTGCAGTAGCTCTCTCTTCTGGATTTTTAACAAGGCACCCACTGACAAAATCAATAAATTCAGGACTCCACTGATCAGGTTCCCTAAAGCTAGGTGGTGGTTTAGTTGGTATCATAAATATTGCTCTCATTGGATGTATGTCACCATATGGTGGTTTGCCTTCTGCCATTTCCAAAGCAGTTATACCAAGGGACCATATGTCTGCAACACAATCGTATCCAATTTCTTGTATTACTTCTGGAGCCATCCAGAATGGAGTTCCTATGACAGTGTTACGTTTTGCCATTGTATCCTAGAAAAATGATTCCAAATTACTCTTCACAGTTTATTTTGCAAATATGAAGATTATATGATATAACTTACAGTTAACTGTCCTGCTACTCCAAAGTCTGCCAATTTTGCATGTCCTTCATTGTTGAGCAGAATATTCCCTGCTTTAATATCTCTATGTATTTTTCTTCTTAAATGAAGATACTCCAAACCTTTTAAAGTATCACTGAGGATTGTTGCTATTTCATCCTCTTGGAGAGTTTTTTTCCTTAACCTCATAATATCGCTAACAGATCCAGCCCCACAATATTCCATTACAATCTATAAAATTGCATCACAATGAAAATAACCAAAGAATATGTAAAGAAGTTTGATTCTTTGTAATAGTAAAATCTGAAGTTACCCATAAATCAGTGTTTTTAAAGTAGCTTCCATAATATTTAACAACATATGGAGAGTCACACTGTTGCATGATAGAAATTTCTTTTATAATTTCTTGTAAATCTGTGTCCACAGGTACTTGTTTAATGGCAAGTACCTGTCCACTTTCTTTGTGCAATGCTTTATAAACTGATCCATAAGATCTATGAACAAGTATAATCATTAAATTATAAAGGATAAGAGGATTTGTTGATATGGGTACTCGTCAACTTACCCTTCTCCTAACTTGCATATTATATCAAACACTTCCTCAGGCTGTCTCGTTAAACTTTCTTCTGACAACTTTTTTAATTCACTATAAAATAGGTTATTTCAAATGTTAAATTATATACAATTTCTTATTTACAATTAGCTTATTTATTTTCATTTTACAAAATTGGATTGTACAAAACATTTGTATAATAAGGGCTGTACAACAAAGCTGTGTCAATATCCTATGATGATTACAATATATAATGAGCTCTAATGATTCTAAAAAAAATCAAAAACTTCCCGGCATTGAATACTTTTTTTATTCATTCGAATAAGCAAAAATAATTGCAAGCATATTATATTGATAACGCAGGTTAACAAAGAAACAAAGAATCGATAGGGTACAGTATTTTCATGTAACAAACGAAATGCGTTAAGGATCGTGAACCGATTGTTTCCAGCTACAAATAACTTCACTCTGCAAATTCATAAAGATCAGCAGGTTCAAAAACACGAAGTAAAAACAATTAAATACCTCTTCGAAGACATTTTCGCTTTTCGCGTCAACGGGTTCTTACTTGAATAAAAACACCTTCAGTATTTACACAAATAACTTAACGTGGATAAAACAGATATCATTCCGGTTGTAAAAACATAGTCAATTTAAAATAGAAGTGTTACATTTTTGTCAATAAATTAAAGTAACCACACAACCGAAATATCGAAACCATCGACCATCGAGCATTGTAGATGGCGGAGTTGACAACAATGTTCCAGGATCTAGATTAATTATGTGCATCCACCATCAGTTAATATTTCACGAATTGATAAACAAATATCTCTGTTTCATAAATTTTATCTTCAATTCACCGATAATATTATTTCTAATCGATAGATAAGTAAATTCGTAAAATAACTTGAATTCGGTATAAATTTTCAGAAGATCTAGGTCAGTGATAGGCAAGTGAAGTGCGCAGGATTTAATCATAGGGTAATCCTAGGGATCCTATAGGGGAATTCTACAGGATCCGTAAAAGAATTCTATGGAAATCTTAGACGAATTCTTCGGAAATGATAGGATAATTGTAGGAAAAGCCTAGAGAGAGACTAGAAGAATTATTGAAAGCTCAATGACTCCTTACACTATGTTCTTGCAAATGCAGTTGCACGTCATTGATCCAAATGGTCTCTGACTTACCACGATCTAACAACTTTCCTAATTTTATAAATTTTACTTATAAGGATACAAAGGTACTTAAACGATAAAAAGATAAATGTATAAGATATACATTCATCTTTTTGAAAAAGTACAATTTTAAGAGTCAATTACTGCTTTCTCAATAATATTGATTTTTTTAGTGATAGCTATAACAATATCATTGTTTCGACTAGTTCAATATTCTCCGTTTATATTCAATAGTAACGATGTCATTTCAGCTTTCAAAATAATTCCATTTTCAATATAATAATTGTAATTGAAGCTAAATGCAAAATACATAGATAAGAAGGACATCTGGACTTTAGAGCTAGAATATATCGACTTAATTATTTTAAAAAATAAGATACGTTTCCTATTTCAAATTTGTCTTATTTTCCAACGATAAAAATGATTACATTCTAAGTTGTTTAATACGACAAATGATATTAAACATATATCTTATTCTAAGGTTTCAGTATGTTCGATTTGCTATGTCCCAAAGTTTGAAGAGTAAGACTTAACGTAGTCTGGTTCCAAGCATTAGGTATTTAACGAAACGATTTTTGTATATGCCGCCAAGTCAGTTTAACTAGAACGATGGCCAGCAGATGGTGCCTACACTCGAGCAACAGTCTCACACACGGGAGTTTCTAGGCCCTGTACGTAATCGCGTGTCCACGCACGGTGAACGCTAGCACTCGTTTGCTAGACGGCCGGCTAGCAAAACGAGTCGATTTCTCCTGGTGCGCGATATCGTGGTAAAAGGTGGAGAGGAGACGTAGCTCGTTGAGGAATTCGAGGGTATTGTCGAGGGTACCGGTACGAGGGGAGCTTGTGGTAGTTGCAACGACGGCGGCAGCGACGGCGGTGGCGGCGGCGGCGGCGACGGCATTGTCCTGCTTGTTTTGTTGTCTCGCGCGAAACGCACAGGTGGAAAAGAGAAGAAGCTATCGCGTTGTCGAGGAACCGAGGAGTGACGGAGGCGAGCGAGACGGTGTGTACGAGTCGTATAGAGAAGAGACTGGTGGTGTGTCGTTTACGAATGCCTCTAGGTATACCGTAAAAGCGAACAGCGAACGTCGCGTAAAAGGGAGAAAGAAGGAGATAGGGAGAGGTAGAGAAGAAAAGATTCGGTACGGTGGTGAAAGAGAAAGACGAGAACGAGAGGAGATAGATAGGAGAAGACGGGAAGGTGGGAGAGAAAGAGAGACGGAAATAAAGAAGAACGAAAGGTAGCCAGTGTACAGGACACGAGGAGAGACAACAGAGCTAGAGAGAGAGAAAGACACGAGAAGCGCATTAGAGTGCGTGATCCAAAATGGCGCTGAACCAGGACGTGGACCAGTTGTCGAAGAGTAATCTCGTGGTAAGGATCGATCAAAACTCTGAATCGGATCTACAGGCGCTCTTCGACAGCGTCCTGAAGCCAGACTCGAAGCGTCCGCTGCAAGTACCACTGCGCATGCGCAATCTACCAGATTCCTTCTTCAATCCACCGTCGACGGGTAGCAAGAGTCCCTCGATTTCGCATTCCCGGGAGAATTCGGCGGATTCGGCGTTCGGTACAGCGGCCGTCGCAGCGGTCGGCGGCGGTGGTGCACCCGGTGGAAACGCGACCGGTGCCACACCGGCTACCGGGGCAGCAGGTGCAGCTACCGCTGGAAGTGGAAACAGCGGTGGTAGCGGATCGAACGCCGCAGGTGCGGCTGCGGCTGCTGTCGCGGCCGCGGCCGCGGCTGGCCTCACCGTTGCTCATCCTCGCGCCCACAGCAGCCCGGCCTCTCTTCAGCAAACCTACGCCTCAGCTCAGCAGGCGCCTCAGCACGCGCCCCAGCCGCACGCGCGTCACCACCATCACCCTAAGCAACGCAGCTACGACGTCATCAGTACGGTCGACGACCTGGGTCCCCTGCCACATGGATGGGAACAGGCGCGCACCCCCGAGGGACAAATCTACTTCCTCAAGTGAGTTCTACTTCTTCTACGTCTTCTCTTTCTCGCTCTCGCTGTGTTTTCTTTGCGTCTCTTCTTTTCCCGTTTATTAGAATCGGACCTGTCGCCTTCCTGCGGGCCGCCTTTCTACAGTGTACACTATACAATATTCATCAAATCCCCTTCGAAAACACTGGTTTAAACGAATGGACATCAAGTACACTCGGGTGCAACGTAGTCTTCCTTTAGTTATCGGTAGGAAAGGGGAAAGGAGCCCTCCAACGTTTGCTTTTGATTTTCGGAGAAGTTAGGAAAAAACGTAACGTAGATGCAAGTTGATTTAACGTGAAGCTATGCGACGCGTGGTAGCAGAACGTGAGGCTGTACAATGTGTGCTAATATAACTCGAGGCTGTACAACGCGTGGTCATATGATGTGAGATTATACGACGTGTGGTGATACAACGTGAGATCATACAACGCGTGGTGACATTACACGAGGCTATACAATGCGTGGTAACAATAATGCGAGACTATGCAATGTGTGGTGATATAACGCGTAGTGATACAACGCGTGGTTATTCATTCAGCGAATTTTCACGATGCTCGATCAGCAACGAGCGTCTTAAAGAAAGAATGAAATTTCAAGAAAGTAGGATTTAGCAGAAGTGTAAGAGCTCCCTTTAGGAAGTCTTCGTTGCATCTGAATGTACGTTATGTCATAAAAATAAGTTTTATTACATTCGTAATCAATCAAAATGTCGGCCTTATGCGGTGAATAACTTGCACGCTTACGCGCGTCGGGCTTGCATTATAACTAATGCTTTATCACGATTAAAGCGAACCGACCGCCTGCCGTTTCTTCGAACCGTACCTCGTCAATGGGATCGTGCTCGACTCGTTAGGATCGACGGAATCCTTCTCGAACGCTCTTAAGGTTTCCTCGTTAAACGTAGTTTCGCGTTCGCTGATCCTCTTAAGGCATTATCTGAACGAAGATACGGAGAGAATACGAAGCGGACGCGGACGTGACATTTTCGAAATCGTTACGAAAACAGGTGATCCTCCCGGTGATTTCTCATGTATTCACCGTTAACTTCTCCGAATCGATTCTACGTTAACGATTCCAAAAGCGAGTCGCATTCGATCGGATGGTTTATCAGAGAATTCATCCGTTCGTGCTCTATGACGTTGTTTGAACGTATTTTCTCGGTGTGTTGGGGTCCCACATACCTCAAGGCCGTTACTGTCTTTATCGCCACCTCGTACTTACTCATCGTTGTTTCTCCGTTCCTCCATTTCTCGGCCATGTCTTCTCCCCACCTCTTCGCCGTGCATCCCGTTCTCTCTCATCTTTCTCGCTCGTTGTTTCTCCTCGTCGATCCACGAACCGCCTACCCGATACATCCAGCCCTCTCTCCTCCTCTTCCCGCTTCGCGTCCCCTCTTCCATCCCGGCACGTTTAACCTGATCCACCTGCGCCGTGACTAGGATTCCCACGTGTCACCTGTCGTGGGAAAACGCTCCCTTGTCTGCTTTGTCGCCTCGTTCACCTCCTTCCTTCCTTCCACCCACCTGTCTTTGACCCGGCGTCCTTTCTACCACGTTTCTTCGCTTGGGGTGATCCTTTCCTATCACGTCGAACTTTAACCCTGCGAACATTGCTTCTTTCGATTTCCAGGGAAATTTTCTTACGTACAAATTAATATAATTTATAAAATACGATAGTCTCGCTGTATCGAGACCTGACATTTTACTCGCTGAATGTGAATTTTAAATTTCTACATCTCAGCGATCGAATTTCGAGACAATTTTAAGATCGATCTATTTTATTGTTTTACGATCGAAACGTTAAGAAGAAATCGAGATATTCTTCCATCGATTCTCGAACGGTTGCACGTTTTTTCTCCTTGCTCGCGTTCGACGTCTGATTACAATTTCGAGGCAGTAGTGGCTGATGTCACGTCAAGATATACCGGCGATAATCGATACGCTGCTCTCGATAACAGATATACCGAGAAAAGAAAGAAAGTCCGTCGCGTCGGTTCCATTCAGTCGGCCGCTTTTCTGAATATTCATCGTTCTGTCTAGCTTTCGGTGTTCCGCCTTTAAAAAGCTGACCGAAGCGAAGACTATTGTTCTTCGCCTCCTTTTTTCTCCTCTCGTTTCTTATTTGCGAACGAGGAGAACGTTCACGGGGAAGGGAGAAAAAACTCGAGAAGAGCCGTTCCTGTCCGCTCTCTTCTTTTCAGAGGAGGCTTTTACCTGAGCTTAAGCGTCCATTTCTGTTTTCACCTGCGAGATATATCCTTACCTGCCGCTAAAAATTCGTGAGAACGAATGCGATGGAGGAGGGTCGGTTTTTGAAGAATACCGGGAACTGCGTTTCACCGTTCCGTGAGAACCGACCGGACGGTCCTTTATGCAAAAATTTTTCTTCGTACACTTTCGAATTTAATGCCGTGTTCGTTATACTTTAATAATCGAGCTTATCGCTTCCGGCGAGCTTCTGAAGGTTAGAGTTAGATCATCGAGCGTGCTGGTGAATCGTTTCGTCGAAGAACAATTTCTTTCAGGGAAAACGAACGTTTGTTGGCGCGTATCGCGTCTGCTGCGTTTCCGTTCCGATTGCTCGCGCAGGTATCGATGTTTCGCGATTCCGACGCTCGAAACTCGAAACTCGAAATCGAGTTGGCGGCCATTCAGACCACACGTTCGATAGATATCTAGGTTCACGTAATTTCAAGGGTAATTTCCTGGGCGATTCGGATAATTGTTTTTGCTAATTGTTATTTAATTACTCGCGAATGATTAGGTTAGGTAACGTGATTCAATGCAGCTTTAATCGTGGTTAATGGTTTATAAATCTAATGTTACGTGTATAGTAAATCTTTTTAATGGATTTTACCGAACGATTTGGAGATATGTGTACAGGAAATTGTATTAATCTTTTCGTTAATTTATAAGATTTGTTAAACAGGTTATTGGAAGAAAATGTGGAGGGAAATCAAGTAAACTTGCATCACATAAATTTAGTGAAAAGTAAATGTAAAGTTAATCGTGAGATTTTGTACATAAATAAATTTTCTTATCTCTTCAGTGACGACCTTACTTTCTCGCGTTATTTATTTTTGATTCTTAAAATAAAGTTTTGTATACAGACGCGTACGTGATTCGCAGACGATAGTTGATCTTCAGTGACGTATGTATACGTCATTCAAAGCGGAAGGGTTAAATACACGATAGAAGCAAAAACCGTACGCCCGTTACAAATTTAGAAAAGAATTATGAATCAACGTTCGTGTAGATTCTACGAAATTTTTCAGCCGCGTTACGTAGATCCGTGTTTTCCTCGTGAAATGCGGTATATATATATATATTTTTTTTTACATCGGAAGCATCTAACAGCTGTTCGTAACGCGTCCATTTGCAATGCAGGAAGTGGAATGAAAAGGTAAACGAAAGGAGTAGCTCGGTTAATAATTACACACGGCTATCGCAACGATCGCCAATCGAGATTTCAGGGTTTTGATCAATTTATATTTTGCCTCCAATGTAAATATTAAAAGTAAGCATTAAAAAGTGATATAAATTAAATCATTTTCTTAACTTGAAAGATTAACAACCTCCATTTATATGTACCCTATTATTAGCATAAGAGGATGGTGTATACAAAAATATATAGTCAGAGTCCAAAGTTAAGTATACATTTTGCACTCGTGGATTTTTTAGAAAAATATACAAAATGTCTATTAATAGACTTCCAGACCGCTTCAATTTTGTATCTAAAAGAATGCGCTATTGATAGAATTCTATTCTAGAATTGTTGTACTATATACAATCGTACTATACATCACAATCACATTACTATTGTATGTTGTACTATTATCAAATCAACTGTATCAACGAATATATCGAAAATGGGTAAATACTTGTAATTTATTTTTCTAAAGTTTTAATGCCATCAGCACCTGTATCGCTCGCTTGCATTGCATAGGGATCTGGCTCCTAACTCATTACACGAATGATCGAAACGATTGCGAGTGGGCAGTGTCCATATCAGAAACGTTGAATGGTCGTTCGCGGAGAAGGAAAAAGCATGACGATCCCCGATAAAGACACGTAACAGGAGGCGCGGAGAGTTCCTCGATGTGTAAATGTTTCGATGCAAAAGAAGTGCAACGAAGCGAGAGGCCACGGTTGTGTTGTATTATGGCAGTAATGACTGGCCTGACGGCACCCGGTGTTTTCTCTCTCTCTTATTCCTCGTCTTCTTCGCTCGTTCGTCCAATTACCTCTATGTGGCCGTCACCGCGAGCTTTTGGATCTTATCCAGAAGCGGGACTTATTAGAATCTAATTTGCGTAATTGAAACGTGATTCGAGGGACGAACAAAGTGACTGTTAAAAAAAAAAAAAACCAACTTCTAGGAAATGTCCTCTTCGCGATCTCGTTTCTACAGGGTGTCCGAGCGCAGACCCATTTCGACCCACACTATTCTCGTAGAAACTCCGTTACGTGTAAATTACACGTATTTCCTGATTACAAGTCGGAATAGGTTTCGGGTAATTACGCAGGATAATGCGAAACAAAGAATGTTTGAAATTTCGATATCTAAATTGAATTTGGTAGGAAAGTACCTGAGGATTTTGCGATCAGTTTTTTTTTTCCCTTTAATTCATACTTTTATCCTTAATTTTAAGGCCGAGTATTTTTGTTCTTCCGTATGGTCTGTTTAATAACATTTCTGAAAATCCTCAGGTACTTCCCTAGCAAGTTTGATATAGATATTAAAATTTGAAACATTTTTTGTTTTAGATGACAATTGCAGTTATTATGGCTTGCATCGCAAAAGTCTGCGTCAAGTGCAGGACTCTGCCATTCTAGTTCCTGAGCTACTATTTTCTCTCTCTTGTTTATATCTTACACTTCAAATTGTAGATAAAGTTTCATTCTATAAATACATGTATATGTATATCTTTCTTTTATACTCTTCGAGAGAATCGTTTTTTAAGTTACCTACGATTTTAAAGGCCTACAGGGTGGCTCCACTCTTTACGAAAGGCTTATTTAATTATAAATTAGGCAATAATTTTATATAATATAGGGTCAGTCGAAGGAAAGTAAAGATTGTGTTATTAGAAAACTTAGGAAGTTAGCACAAACAGTATTTTAATTAATAAACTGATGTATTTTACAAAACATTATCTGAATTTATTCTATCCTGTGTCCTTCATCCAATAAATCTACTTTTAAAAAACGAAGCCGTTTCAAAATCCAAAATTTGCTCATGCTCATCAGTAAATTTAGATTCTTCAATTGCACCAATCATTCGAACGTGACTATCAAATTTTTAAGTCACGAACACGGGTGACCACCGCGTATATTTCGATTAGAAAATAAAGATACCGAGAGAAAGAGGTACGCGAACCGTTTAAAGCGTTTGCTCCTCGTTAAGGAGACGAAACACGTTCTCCTTCCGCCGGTTTCTCTGCCAGCATCGTTCACATCGCGAAATTTCAGCCAGCATTATCTGTATCACGATACTTTTATTTTTTCTTCGATTTTTCGTTTCCCCGCGCTTAAGCGGCCAACGCAACCTCACCTCGCCGTGTATAATGTTATACGTTAGTCCCGTTACCTAGCTTCGCGTATTACATACCAGCGAGGAAAGCAACTGTATTCCGACGAAACGAAATGACTTTGGCGAAACACAGGAATCTTCTTTTTCTTTCTTCTCTTTTCTTTCACCGATTTCGTAAACACAATAGGTTTCTAATCTGGGCAAATTTCGAAACTCTACAATTTAATTATGAACGGTTATAGACGTTGGAATACAATATAAATTTTGGGTATAGATTACAGATTTATTAAGCTATCAAATTTTCGAAGATAGCAAAGTTGATTAGGTGATAGTTCAAATCCATCATCAGAAATTTTTTTTTTTTATTTCTATGCAGCAAGTTTGTACAAAAAACGTTCTCACGATATTTTTGAGCTTATAGATTTCTTGAGAACGTGACGGAGGGTCATGATATAAATAATACTCGCTATACGGAGATTCTCGACGAATGTCGTTCGAAAGCACCGATTCGCATCCTGTTACTCTTTTCTTCGCAACACCCTATAGACGTGTGCTCGCAAAACGTCTTGGCAGCTCGAGAAACACGTTTCGCCGCCAGGTGAACACACGAGACACGACGAGAAGGCATCCAAGGTTTTCCGTCAACTGTATCATTTGACGAAACATTAGTCACGAGCAGAGTCACACATTTTATCCGTGGAATTCGTGCGACTCTCTCGGTCTCTCCTACGATTCCGCTTTATCGAGCTGCCATTCGGTGTTGTTCATCCGTGTTTCTCGCATTTCTGGCTCGTGATCCAGCTTTTTGGCGGTCGAGCCCTGTGCTTCGTGTCGAAAGTCTTCCGAAATTCCTGGAAATGCCGAAAAATCGAACGATACCAAAGCGATTACGAATAAAACTAGCTGAGAATAGGTCTGAATTAATCGGAATAGCATGAGAATTCTTCGCTGTTGCATAAATGCTTCACTTTGCTACGAGACCCCTATTTCATTCGTATTCAACGTTTTCTTATTTAATTTTGGTGTTATTCATTTTTCGATGAATACTAAATTTTGATACACTAGATCCCACAACCTTAAGACGAATAAAGCTAGTGAGAATTCGAAGAATCTAGGGATAGCCTATTCTCGCACATGAGTCACTATAAAGTTATTTCTCATTTTACCTCGTTATTTATATTAAAAATTCGAGACAAGTTTTATGAAACTTGAAATAGATCAGAAATTGAATTATCAGAATTCTATATCCGAGTAATAAATTTTGTCGGCGCATAACTGCTGTCGTAAAAGGTTAATGGCAATTGATTTGTGGTGAATGAGTATCCTTGTGGTCTCGTTACCGTGCTTCGTAATTATCGCGTAGAAAAACTGATTGACAAGCGGAATCGAACGCGGATCATGATCGTTTTACCTGCAAATTCGTTTCGAGGACGTTTAGCGTGCATTTTCGAATGCAGTGAAAGTTGCGTTCATGCGACATCGGCATCCTGTTACGTTCAGGGTCAGTTAGAGCAACGTGGACGCATGTTTTTCTTTTCCTCCCGATATTTAGTATCTAGCGCATGAAAAATAAAAAGAATTGCATCTTGCTTGTTTTAAAAGTACGAGTCTTTCGATTACTTCGATGTCCCTTGACGCGACTAAAAAGTTAAACAAATTTCAGACAATAACGAGCGGAAACTGTTGAATAGCACGTAATAGAAGGAGAATAAAATAAGAAAAAAATTAATGTACGCAAGCATGTGCGCGCGTTTGCGTTAGCTACACATAGTCTTCGCGGTGTAGCGAATGGCGATAATACGGTGGACGACAACGACCGTGCGCGAGAGGTTTTTCCATTCGTGTATCGTCTCTCGAAAGACGTTTCTTTCGATAAGCGAAAGGTAAAGCGATAAATAATATCCGTGTGACGCGATGAGAGAATTAAAAACGCGAGATAAACGATACACGGCCAGACTTTATTTTACGCGTACGTCACGTTCGATCTATTTGTATTACAGTGGTACCGCGTGAGCACGCTGTGAATGTGTGCGCATTATAGTAATCGTCGTTTACCTGCGGACGGGAGAGTAGGTCGTGCTCTTTCCCGTAAAGTACGGGGTGTTCGACAAGTCTTAATATTTACACGTATGAATTTCTTTCTTTATTTTCAGTTTTTCACTATTTTCTGTAATTATTAGTATGTTCTAATTTATTTTAGTGTTCGAATTCTCGAATTTCTGAATTTTTCTGAATTTTTCTGAATTTTTCTGAACTTTTCTGAATTTGTGAATTTCTGAATTTTTTAGTCGGAATTTGTGAATTTGTGAATTTGTGAATTTGTGAATTTCTGAATTTCTGAATCTCTAAATTTCTAAATTTCTAAATTTTTAAATTTCTAAATTTTTAAATTCACGTTTCTAAATTTTCAAATTTCTAACTTTCTAAATCTTAAAATTCCTAAATAGCTTAAGTCCCAAATCCCTAAATTCTCAAATCCCTGAATTCAGAAATTTCTAAATTCTCAAATCTCTAAACTCCCAAACCCCAAAATTCTCAAATCCCAAAATTACCAAAAACCCCAAAATTCCCAAATCCCTAAACTCCCAACTCCCAAAATTCCCCAATCCCAAATTTCCCAAAACCCCAAAATTCCCCAATCCCAAATTTCTCCAATCCCAAAATTTCCAAATCCCAAAATTCCCAAATCCCAAAATTCCCAAATTCCCAAATCCCTAAATTCTCAAATTTTCCAATTACAAAACCTCCAACCGTCTAAAATTCTCAATGTGAAAGTTTGCACCTAGGTAAGCCCTCCATTCCTCGCATTTTAGTGCACAAAGGCAATAAGATAAGAAAAGTTTATCGGGACTTTTCGAACACCGTAGATATTATAATACGTCCGCGAGGGTCGACGTTTTTACTCGGTTAGACGGAGGCTAAAGACCCCGACACACCTGTAGACACTACTGGTAAAGAAGTCTTAGGCAGCAAACGCGAATACCAGATAGGAGGACAAATCCTCGTGAATACCTCGAATGTATCGAAAGTTCAAGGCAGCGCGAGTGTCCTCGCTTCGCTCTTTGCTTGTCGCTTCGTTCGACTTTACAATTAGCGATCACCGTTAAAACTCCACTTCCATGTACCTATTTCGTCTATTGTCAAATACAAACTACATTAAAAAAAATGTTATTTGTAACCTTATTTATTTACAGATAGAAAAATATCATTTATATAGAAAGTTGGCTTTAAACTTTCTTAAGATTTTTCAACTACAGAAAATTAAAATTGTTATATTAAAACTTCGCCCAATAAAAAATTGTATAATTTTGATTTTCGAGGAACGTTTAAACAAAAATTAGCGTAAAGCTTACTGTTCTTATTAGTAGTTTTAGTATCGTAACTATTAACGGCTTCTGAGGCGGAAGGATTAAAGTGCGATTTTAAATAGAGATAAGCTGAAAAGCGAACCTTGTACATTCTTCGAAAATCCATCTATTTTCGGTAACCTTAAAGTAACTCATAGATTTTGTACAGATAAAGAAAAGAAGTGGTTTTCCGGGTACGGATTAGCTAAGCGGCGCCAAGTCGCATTTAAGTCGAAATTTCATATACCGTTAATGGTTTCGTGTAGATCCATAAATATCGTCTGTGACAACTTAATCGTAGCGCGGATATTTTCTTCTAATATACACATACAGAAAAAGGAGTCCCGAGAAAAAGTTGTTTGGTTCGGAACGACGAATATTGATTTATGATTTCTTTTTCCCTCAAGGTCATTGTATTTCAAGCTTTCAAGGCCACTAACAGTTTTTTAACGCACCAATGTACACACGAATGTCCGAAATATTAATTATCCACGTGGGCTATTCGTGGATACCGTTTAACATCTCCGTCGCGAAGATACAAAAACATTCGTGTCAGCCTTTGTGAAATTCGAAGTAAAGTTAAGATAAACCCAAAAGTATTTTCCTTTCCTCGAAAACTGATTGGTCCACGTGGCACACGGCACGTGGCGTATACTTCATTCAGTTTTCAAATCTCGGGTGAAAAGAATTCTAGATATACCTCTAAGAAACAAAGGATCGTACAAGATTTACCGTTGATCTTCGTAAATTATCTTAATGTTCTAAAATTGCGACTTCACCTATTCCAATATAGTCAATGTTCCTGATATATAAATTCTATCGATCGGGTGATAATGGAAATCATACATCTAAATTCTGAAGGGTTAAGAAACTTGCGTTAACAGCAGCTCCGAAAAAAGTCGAAATCGCATGTCGCCTCGGTGTCTCGTAGAAGGTAGCTTTTCGAAGGGAGAGAAAGTAACCAGAGGGAAGCAACTGAAACTGTACAACGAAGAGCACGACGACGACGACGACGACGACGACGACGTCGGGAGAGAAGAGCAAGCAGGCGAAAGAGAGCGTCGGTGCGAGAGTGTCTATTTACGAGTTGTCCGGCGCCGTGATGTCCGGAGTAAAAATACATCGTAGTCCGTATGCTGTGCGCCACACAGAAACCCTCTTGTAATTCTCCGATGCTCTCGAGCTGCCTGCTGCCTGTTCGCCTGCTTGCCTGCTTACTTGCTTTGCCTGCTTACTTGCTTGCTTACTTGCTTACCTTCTCCCTCTCTTTTCTTACTTTCTTTCTATTCTTTACCCTTGCCTACCCGTTGCCTACCCCGCTCCACGTTGACTCTCTTGGAACGCATTCAACCGCTCCCGGAGAGAAGACCCACGACATGCTGGCTTTTGGAACACCATCATCCTTCTTCTCGTCTGCCGTGATCACCGATCGAACGTCTCTCGCATTGATCGACGATTTATTTTCATCGCTTAATTATGATCATTGGTTATTTTTTTTAGCCGATTTGCATCGTTAGCGTGTGCACGCGCGGAAATTTCCTGGTCGTATTTTCATTTTTATAGGGTGATCATTTTGGATGATAAGATGCAATTTTTCACTTTTCTGCAATGGGTCATTTGTAAGGAATATATGTGTTTTGTTTTGGATTGATTTTGGATAAGAAATTTTCTTCGATATCTCTTCGTGAATCCTCGTAGCGTGCGTGCAAGACTGCGATATAACGAGAGCTTACTGAAATTTCGGATGTAGGTTAAAGTATACTTTGGAGTCAATCTTTGAATAGCAGAAGTTGTGGTAATTCCTATAATGTGAACATGACTTATATTGCCACGTGTTATATTGCTACGCGTAGTATATTTGTATGCATGGTATCACCGTGTGTTATATCGCCGTGCGTGGAATTTTCACGCGTTATATTGTAGAGTATTTGATCTCTCATGCGTTATATTGCTACATGTTGTAACATCACACGTTATATCGCTACCCATTACATCACCACACGTTATATCGCCACGCGGTATATTGCAATCCGTAAATTACCACGCATTTTTTCGCCTCGCGTTATATCGTCACGAATTAAGTCGCTATGTGTTACATCACCACGCGTTATATCGCCACGCGTTATATTGCTATGTGTTATATCACCATCCGTTATATCGCCACGCAGTATATTACCACGCGTCACAAATCGCTCTGACCCATATATAGCTCTACAACATATTCCGTGTGCCAGATCGAGGCGTACCATATCAGTGCCCGTTTTATATCGCCGCATTTTGTATAATTACGGATTAGATTATCACGTATTATATCGACATGCGTCGAAAGAATTCGTTCCTCTGAAAGGGCAGAAACGTTTTACAATTTAATTGAAATTCGTGATGAAAGAAAGATTGATACTGTTACTCGTATCGATAAGGAAACATTCGTTTATCTGACGATCGACAAAAGTAATATTGGTCTCGTTAATTTTTGTTCGACATCATGGCGTTAGAGCTTAACGCGTCTTGATCAGATATACATTACGATTGGATAATGCTCTTAATGTTAAAACTACGTCAAACGTGTTCCGTTCCGCGGGGTATTATTAACCGTGTAAGAAGATTTGTTTCTCGCTCGAAAATACTGCGAATACGTACGATACGTCGATTTAGAGAACTTGTTTGTGTCCTCGTCGATGACTTAAGTCTTAAGCGAAACGTATTGACTCATCGATGGATGGAAATATAAATGAGTGACAGTTTTGGCAGAATATTATGCTGCTACTCTGTGAAATAAAAGAGATAAACGCGCCTATACACCGAACACAACGTTAAAACGAAACGAAAACAGATCATTTCGAGTGTTCGAATCAAGTGCCGTCTGAATCGTGTCATTGTTCATTATCTAAAATCAGAAAATTTGTCAAAATTATGAGATACATACAATTGACACTTGTGTCAAAACATAATCTTTTCAATTTTTCCATTCAAGATCGCCTTCAGAACTAAAGATTTACGTTTGGCTCCATTTCAAAAGAGATCTTCTACACTACAACATTCATATGCGTAGAAGGTTTCGATGAATACGTTCATTCAAGAAACGTATTATAAATTATCAATTTCATGCAGAATAAATTGTTGCAGATTGTATACATCGAAACGATATGATTCGAGATAAGTGTTATTTCGCAGCGCTTTTATGTCATCGAATCGTATCAGATCTTTTTATGTTCCACAATTCATCAGCTCAATACGTTGAAATCTCTATCGTTTTTTAAAGGACTGATCGATAAACACGATGACGTATTGCCATGCGTTTTATCGGCACGAGTGAAACTTATCGACATCTTGAAAATTAAACGAATCGCACGAACATCTGTTCGAGTTCATTGGACTCACCTTGACCGGATAAAGGTTAAGATTTACGTTTGGCTCCGTTTCGAAAGAGGTCTTTCAGACACGAGTTTTTTGCGGTAAATTATTCCGGTGCGTTCAATAGCACTGGGTCGGAAAATTTCGTTGTCGAAGCTTATACAGGGTGTCGTATTAAGCGTATGTTCGTTGTCTAAAATTTCTTTGGAGTCAGGCGAGGTAGACGGTTCGCAAAGGTATTCGTTTCACGAAGGTAAATAAGAACTCTCCGGTGTAATGTTTTCCACTTCCTCCCGGTTGAAAAATGACACGCGAGTAAGGTAAATACGTTAGGTAGAAGGGAAGAAGACGGGATCGGCAATCACAGCCATTAGCCGCTATTTTTGTCGACCGAGAAACGTAGTGTTTTCGTGCAACTAAAGCCGTTTCGGATGAAACAGCTTCATCCTCGTCCCTACGTGTTAACTTCTAGAGATTTAGCTTTTAACCCTTTAACCTCTTTGTCTCCGTTCTCGACACGATCAATAATTCGTTCCAAAATTGCCAATTCGTAAATATGTTTCGTTCTACTTCCTAACCCAGCAATTAATTATTCCAATTCTACCAAAGTATAGTTGTATAATAGTACAATAAAATAGTAGTGTAGTAGGATAGTAAGTGGAGTGTAGTACAGAGGTATGGTAAAACAAATAGCATTTTACAGAAGAAATTACTGTGTGAAAGAGGGATGATCCAGTAGGTTCTTCGGTAGAAAAAAGTTGTTGAATAGATGTATCGGTTTTATTGAAAAACGTTGAAACCCGTACGTCTAACTACGCTCGCTAGAGGCAGGCGCCTGGCTGTTACTCCTTCGCGTCGTCTTTTGAATGGAACTATTTTTAGAATTCGCCTACTATATGTGGATAACTGTACGTGCCGTGGCGTATTCAGTTTCTGCACGGTGCCACGCTGCTATACGGTACAAAATAGCACGACCGTCTGAACCGTGTTATAATTTTATTTTTCAGCCACCTGACGCGAACTACGACATGGGAGGATCCACGAAAAACAGCGGCAGCGGCAAACGTGGCGGCCGTGGCCGCAGCCGTCGACAACGGGAAATCCACGAGCGCCGCTACAAATTCCCTAGGCCCGTTGCCCGATGGTTGGGAACAGGCGCGTACTCCCGAAGGAGAGATCTACTTCATTAATCATCAGACACGTACCACCTCGTGGTTCGATCCTAGAATCCGTAAGTTTCCAGCTGAGATCCGAACACGATCAGTTCTGTCCGATGTTTTTTTATGGATATGTAAACGGCGCAGAATTCGTTATACTATAAACAGTAATGTCAGAAAGTTAGTACAGTCTAGTTGGTAAGGCGATCGATGTTTGGAGGTTTCCTTTCCCGCGCAAATTCAAATCCACGTTGCCGTGACAATTTTCTTTTTTTTTAATCTTCGTATATTTATCTCGTCTAATCGTAGATCGTTTAGAAATTGAATACGCGTTAATTGATTTGATGCACGGACCGAGTTTGTAAATATTATGTAAGCGCGTATTTCATGTCAAATTTTGTTCACACTATTTCGCACGAGCAAAATTACTACATTATGTAATTTGTATACGTAGACCTCAAGTTCGAACACTCTCGTGAGTCAGTGTGTAAGTTCATTCAAACATCGACGAACCTCCTTGCGACTCGTGTGTAGGATGCTCTTTAAAGGTCGCTCGTACCCCGCGATTTTATTTTCGTACGTGAATTAAAGTTATTCGTAGAAGCATAAGTTTTGACGAAGCCGTGGTTCATTCAGTCTATCGATGTTTTACAGCAACGCATCTGCAAAGGGCCCCGACTTCTGGTGCTATGTTACCTCAGAATTGGCTGCAACAGCAACCCACAGGTGGTGGTATTCAGAGTAATCAAACGTTGCAAGCGTGTCAACAGAAACTTCGTCTTCAGTCGTTACAGATGGAACGTGAACGTCTTAAACAACGGCAACAGGAAATTATGCGTCAAGTTAGTACCAGTATTTATTCCCTGTTTGTTATATGGATTAATATCGATTACAAATTCAATTGGAAGTACCTAACTCTGTTTCTAATAAGATGGTATTTCGTTTTGCAGCAAGAATTGATGCTCCGACAGAGTACCACCGATGCCGCCATGGATCCATTCTTATCAGGAATCAATGAGCAACACGTGCGTCAAGAAAGTGCAGACAGTGGCCTGGGTCTTGGTTCAGCTTATTCTCTTCCACACACTCCGGAAGATTTCCTCGCGAATATCGACGACAACATGGATGGTACAAGTGGTAAGACACGAAAGTACATCGGGGATTACACTGTCCAACAAATTGTACACCTAGCACGAATATACCTATCACCCCGTTATAAGGACATCTAACCAGTACTTGCTGTATTTGACCGTTTTTGTAGTTGCATAGTTGAATGTTAGGTGGCACTGTTCATGAGTTAAAAGAGTAGACAAACGTATTAAAAATTGTCAAGGAAAATATAGAAATGGATATTTGTAAAGAGATTAGAATGTACGTAGTAGATCAAGATATCTGTTGGACAGTATTATTAAATAAAAAATAACTTCTTTTGTTATAAAATATGATATATATTATTATTGAAAGTTGTTTTGTTATTGTAGATGGAGGTGCACCAATGGAGACACCAGATCTCTCAACTTTGAGCGATAATATCGATTCCACCGACGATCTTGTCCCATCGTTACAGGTACCTATCAGAAACGGACAACCGTGCCTGATCTACGTTCGGAAGATTTTTGATTTTAATTTCGTCCTTTTTTTGTTTCTTTTTTCCGGTAAATTCGTCACCAGTTGAGCGAGGATTTCAGTAGCGACATTTTGGACGACGTGCAATCGCTGATAAACCCTAACACGACAAAACCTGAAAACGTGCTGACGTGGCTGTAGTGTGCGGAGAGAGGGAATTGTCTATGACAGGCAAGCAATCGATGAAATCGACTCGATAAACAAAAAAGAAAACAAAAAAATAAGAAACAAAACAATATCGCAATTTTGATACGTTTAAACCGAACGGAACGTAAAGAGTAACGACTATTCCATTAAGAAAACAAAAAACAGAAACAGGAACAGAAAAATACTGGAAAAAACGCACGTGAAACGAGAAAATTTTTAAAGTTTAAGTAGAAAAGGAAGGAGAGCCTTAATTGCAACGCGCTATGCTCAACGTATATTACGAATCATGTATACAGGAATATTTCGTAGGGTGTCTTAGAAAACGTTCACGTTAAATCGTAAGATCGTGTTCTGAACAAAGATTTCATTTTTAGCTGCCATGTTAATGAAAGAAGGGCGGTAAAAAATAGAAGAAGAACTATAAAATTCGAAGCCTCAGAAATGTAGTGTTCATGGCAAGCTTGTTTGAGTCTTCCTGAAAAGATGCGTTCGAGAATTTTAAGCAGGCCGTTTAATTAGCATCGAGGCTTTTCGACAATCTGAAACACTTGTCAGCATTTTATCTTTCTCTTCTTTTTTTACCACCTGTTGAAACACGATGATTGAAGCTCTTGGAATCTTAGAACAAAGGAACGCGATCTTCGATATGTAGAATTTCGAGAAGATTGTTTTCTTTCTAGGACACCTTGCATGATGTAAATGACCATTGTATTCGGGTCTTTCTCTTTCTCTCTTAATTATTAGAGCGTTCGAGCGTTTGTATGTTTTCTTTTTTTGTATGCGTGTATGAGTGCATTCGTGTCCCCCTCCCCCGGTCCCCGACATTTTGTATATATATAAGTTTGTATTTCTATTTACTAAAGCATCGTACGAGAGGGAGCGAGAGAGAGGACTGAATATTTTGCCTAATAATATTTAAACGCGCGTTCACGCTCACACGATCATCGAGAAGAAAGAAGAAAAGAGCGCGGCGAACGGTGTGTTAAGCTCGATTTATTATATCTTCCCGATAGTATGGAGATAGGACAAGTTGAATTGTTGTTTAATTATATTTATAATCAACGTTGGTTTATACAATGAGGAGAAATCTGGTATCATGACATATCAGATTTTTTTGAACGGTACACATATAGGATCTCGCGCGTGATTAAGGAAAAAATGAATTCTTTCTTAACGCTTTGACGGCCGACATCTTTTTATACCTGACAGGAGATTATTCGTAGAATTATGGTTTCAGAGTTTCTGCAAAATTACTGATTTTTTATTTGTAATTTGTACACGAAGAATAACGGACACCGGCCGTCAAAGCGTTAGGAAACACCATACCTGATGTGTTCACGGGATTTCAAGATATCAATTGAAAATTCGTGAAACGTGTAACGCGTAACGAAAATGCAAAATAAGTGCAATTATTATACGGAAAAAAATACGCTACCGTGTAGAAGGGGAAAAAAATAACGGAAGAGAGGTGATATTTTATTCGTTGATTACATTATAACGGTGATCTTCGCGCGGTGTTTACGGAAGCAAAAAGCAAGCGGTGCGACGTCTAAAAGTATCGAAGCATTTTTAAACACACACTCGCGTCTATAACTTCGAAGTTGGCATACGGAGCAAATCGTGTTTACCGTGTGTTGTGTGTATGATTCAGATTCGAAACAGATTTTCTTCGAATCGTCGGTGTCCAAAGTATATACATATATATACACGTACATGTATATATACACACACAATTATATATACACTGCAATCGAGTGTCGATAATGCTCAGACTAATTTTACAAAGCGAATTAATGCTTGAACGAAGTGCCTTTTCATTGCAATCGATTAGTAAAAAGAAAAAACGACGATCTAATCAAATAATCGTCACCTTTCAAAGCAATAACCGTCCATACGAGATGTTTACGTGAACATGTGGTAATTGTTAAAATAGGCAAACTTTTTTTTTCTTTTTTTTTAAACCCTTTTTAAATACGGTGATTACGTAGAATAGGGAAAACCTCGTCGACTTTAATCACCTGGATGTAGTATTATAAAGATCAATGATCCAAATAATGTTTCTTATACACGTGACAGTTGTTCAGCTTCAGTTTCAAAGATATACATAATTCTTTTTCAGTGATCTTGATAGTTGAGTAATTATATACTGTTACTACTCGTTGTACAGACGAATTATCATGATTTTTATAATGTATATCAGGATCGTTGAAATTGATTAGGTTTACCCTGTTCTATGTAATTACCTTAAATACTTCGAAGAGGGGAACACAAAATATGAATATATATATATATATTTTTTTTATATATAAAGTCTATACTTGTTACGAATTGCAGTTATATTGGTATTTTGAGAAGAAGAAAAGAAAAAACACTTGTTAGATTGTAAAATTCTCTTACGTTTTATACTACATTACAGTTATAATTATGGAGATTACAGAAAGAAAAGGAGAGAGAGAGAGTATATGATATTTATAGATTATCTTTAAATATCTCTTTTTAGCGTTAAGGATCATTTCGTCTTTAAAACTCGTCCCCCATTTTTTCTTTTCTGGGAAACGCGAAAGAAAGAAAGAAAGAAAGAAGAGGCCGTTCTACTAGTGTCTGTTTCGCGTGAAACAAACACGTGTAGTTAATTGTTAATTAAAGTATGCGTATATTTAGTTACATGGCAGCTTGAAAACAAAAAGAACCAGAGGTTGACGTAACTATTTTCTTTTCCCTTTCATCAGTACGAATTTGAGGCGACCCGACATAAGTACCAGTGATAACGATCGCTCAATCAAATGAATTTCTTTTACTTACTCTGAGATCTATTTTCCTATAAAATAGTACCGTTTTATTTTTTGTTAATCAAAATATTTGTTACCTGTACAATGATATAGATTAGGGCTGGAAATTCGAGTATTCGAGAATTAATTTGTCGAATAAAGTATTCACATTCGAATTCTACAGCTTTAATACATGCTTATTAACACGTTGATGGCCAGACACCAATAGCACGTCAAACTTAATACAATCAAACATCTAGACAAAAATTTTAAATCAATTTTTTGTATAGCATTAATGGTTGATTAATTCTGTAATGTATCAAGTAAAAAGCTGGAATTGAAAAATATGTTATAAAGATTGCATAATAATAGAAATTTTAATTATATCGTGTCTGAGTACGGCCAATTTCAACGTGTTCAATAATCAAAATTTGTTAACGTTCTCTGTACATTTATTAGTTACGTCTACACTCAGAAGGATCGTTCATCGATTTGTAATTTCGTTACATAGATGTATAAATAAAATCGTGTAATAAGCTCTTCCGACTTTTCTCGCGTTAAGGAAAAGTTCGCGAAGAAGCTTCTAATTATTAATTAGAATTTCGTTTTCGGTGTTATTGTTCGCGAGCACGGTTTTCACCGATTTTTTCT
Source organism: Megachile ligniseca (assembly GCA_945859555.1). Taxonomy (NCBI): domain Eukaryota; kingdom Metazoa; phylum Arthropoda; class Insecta; order Hymenoptera; family Megachilidae; genus Megachile; species Megachile ligniseca. The sequence continues at coordinate 5,753,732 of OX243780.1, forward strand.
GTTGCTACGCTAGCCGTGCGAGCGAAGAGAGCGAGTATTCGACCTCTTTCTTTTTTTTTAATTTTTTAAGGGAATAATAAAACGATCATGTAATATCCATTCGATATTTTGTGTTACTATCTGTATTATTCGACTGAGACTTGGAAAGCGATCGCTTTTACAGTTAAGTGTGTCGATACCAAGAGAAATAAATAGTACTTGTTTTATCAATGTTTACGATTGTCGCGAAGTTGAAATAATCGGTTGTTTTATCAATTTTCTGCGTAATTTAGGGTTCATCTTGAATCACAAGTGCCTTACAATGATTGATACTGCTCTGTAAATTCAAAGCATTGATAATTGAGTATCAAGAACTACTTGATTGGGTTGTTAATTTTCGATTAACGAATAGTTCAAATCAGCTGTGAAACATTCACACTGTAGGTGCAATTGTATTTTTATTAAACCTAAGAATATTTGCTAATACTCGAGTATTTTTCGTTGTTAGAATATTTTTTAATAACTACTATTATAGTTTAGTAAAATTTAAAAGTATTCTCTTTGATCGAATGAAATTTTGAATCCAGACAGGAAGTGCTTCAGAAGAAAATAAAAGTTACTAGTGATTCAAGAAATCCTTCAGTTCTGTTAATACGTTGACTACCAAAGTGATAACATCAGTTCAATATAAAATTTCCTTTAATTTCTTTCATTAAAAATTGCATTGAAATTATACTTCTATGGTAGTCAATGATCAGCAATTTATTTTAAAAACATGTACGATTACTCAGTTTCCGCGAGCGAAGAAATTTTATGATTAATCATGTCGGAAGGCACAAATGTCTTTTATTTTCAATACTTGACACCTTATCTACCGGTACACAGTACACCGATATTCATTTATTATCAAAATTCTCATTTAACGTTAAATATACTAATCCATCATCATTGATGTAACTTTGACCAGGATGGAGCAGATAAAAAAAAATGAAGAAAGCCTAACTTCCGGTAGATAGGGTGTTAGTACCCAGTATGTTCTTTCTTATAAGCTTTGCGAAGAAAACCATTGTTTTACGCGTTGTAAAAAGAAAGAAAAGTTACCCCATCGTAAACGAAGGATTAACAACGAATGTTTAAATCGATGCGTTAACTTTAGTCGCGATAGCTTTCAGGGCGTGTCAGGTCAGATACATTTTAATGTATTATTTTTAATTGCCTAGTTAACGATAATATTAATATTACCATACCGTATCTTGCTTTTAGTCTAAACTCAATTTAGTTGTTACGTTTTCAGGGGGTAACTTTGGGGTTGGGGTGGGAGGGTGGGGCGGGTGGGGAACGGAGGTTGTAGAATCGAAAGAAGAAAGGGGAAAAACGAAAAACAGAACCTTTTTTTTTTTTGCGAAGTGCCTTAATTAGGAAAATTATGTAAATGTGAATTTTATGGGAATTGTTTTTTGTTTAATTAGCAATCGAATAACGGAAACAGATTATTGAACGAAAGTCTTATGGAGCTCCTTGATCTTTTTAGGTGGCGCAATAAAGAAAAATTGTAACATCTGAGATTATATAATACCGAGAAGCAATTAGTTGTTTAATATCAGTATTTAAATATGCTCATTGGCAATAATTTGTGACGTACACTTTTTATATCGGTAACAAGTGCCTTAGTAATAACGATAATGATAAATATATTGTTTACTTACGTACTGACAAACGATGTTATACTTTTTTAACCCTTTCCTCGATTCAATCATCTTTACCTTGATATTCTTTTTCGTTCCTTTTCAAATTTGCTTATTGGTAATAAATACTAATCGATACACAGATAAATTTAAATCATCAAGATTCATAAAATATGAATAATTTCGCATTTAAACAATGAAGTTTTAGAATATCTTTACTAGATAGTATCACTTTACAAGCATCGAAGTCTCCCATGTTTTCATCGCGACTCGTCCTTGTTGTTCATGGTTCCAACCATTGTTGTTAGTCATCGTCTGCTTCGTTTCGTAGTTGAATGATCGATCGACCGAATAAGAGAGAGAAAAACGTACGCCTGTGGATGTATCTTTCTCTACGATCGTTTTCAGCCATCGTGGCTGGAACGAGATGGAAGCAGCAGATTTCTGATTTGGCAAGGGGTGGGCTTCGCCAACGATGGGGGAAGAAGAAACGGTAGTTTGCGAGGGTGGCTGTGATCCATACGAACCCCATGACGTCCTGCACGTTTCACGGGTATTTTTATGGATTCTTCCGAATGCGTGTTCGATCGTTCCGAAACGCTAGCCAGCCTATTTTTGTATTCTTCCCTCGTCGGTAAACTTTTTAGAGACTCTCTGCAGTTTCATGAAATTACCTTCGTCCAAAATAGAGATCACATCACGCTTTCATTAAAGACTGATAACACTGATACAAACTGATAATATTGTGTCTTACACTAGGCAGGTACAAGACAATTTCGATTTTCGAAAGCTCTTTTCAAACGGATCCTTTACGTTTCGCATTGTTTGGACTAGCACATATTTATTCTTCGGTTATATTACTGTAATTACCATCTTGCGTTCGGTTACTCAACGCAAAAAACAGAAAGAAATTTTACGACCCATCACAAGTAAAAAGGTTTCCTATAAGAACTGCAATTCGAAAATCCGTGTATCTTTTTTCTCTGAAGTGCATTGAAACGAGCAGCGTTTCCTTTTTTCTGAATTCTGGGCAAACAGGTAAAAAAGACTGGAAGGAGATTAGCGACTGGATACCTGGTCTTTTTCAACCCTTTCTTCGCGTATCCTTTCAGTAATGGAAAGCATTCAAGGCTTTGGATTGTCCCTGGCCACAATTTTTTAACCCTTGAACGTGCGTCCAAGGATTATCAGGCTTCCGGTAGTCTTTCACATCGGTATTCTAATGGCAACTCCTATGTAAGGTTTGAAAGTACATAAAATGTATCAAATCTGGGATCTGAAAAACAAAAAACTCACCCTCGACAGTCCGCCAATAAAAATAAAGATGGCCAAAGGGTTAAGCTAACTTTGCAAGCTACTTCGTGACACGCAAGAACTTCCGGATAATCCGAGTACCTTCTTAGTCTCGATAAAAACAGTACGGCAGCCATTTTTTGTTTAAGAAAAAATTAACAGTTGCTCGAACGTTCCTCCCCTTTTTTGTTTCGCTCGAGTATTCATAAACGGTACTATGGTAGATTGTAATGCAATTGCAGCTTTATTTTTTATAGATGTGTGTTATACAAGTCAAAATTAAGAGTTTAAACTTTAAATATTGATCAAATGACACATTCCAGTTTAGACTTAAAAATATTTTATTAATTATAGTTCGTATATTTAAATAATAAATGAACAAAATTATTGTATAGATTAAAATATACAGAAGGGGAAGAAAGAAAATTTGAGGGATGTAATGAAATCACGTATCGATATCGCCAGGTCTCACGCAGGTAGTTACACTTGCATTCTCATATAGGGTGGTTTTTTGCCGGCGGTAAAAAACTCGACTCCACGCACCCTTCCCCTATGGCGCACTTCTAATAGAAGCGAAAAAAACTCCCCTTCCCTCAACAGGTGTACACCTATTGTGCAAGCGGGTTGTAACGCGAGATCGATGGTGTGGTAAAAAAAAATTAAAACATCCCTGCGTGCAACAGGTGACCTTTTCATAGGTTAGGGGCTTTACAATCGCCCTCCCCTTTGGTATCACTCTTACCCTTTTAAATTCCCCTCTAGGCACTCCATCAAAACACATGTCTATCAAAGTTTATTAACACTCGCTATTTAAGAATCTAAAAGACGATGGAATTTTCGAACGCAAAGATGAAACTTTTTCGTTCGAATTTCTTTTTAAACGACTTGCATGCTCGAGTCGTTTGTTAACGTCAAAGGCGAAAAGTTTCTCCACGTTTTTTTCCACCCCATTCTTCGTGGAGACCGCAAGTTTTTGCAGATCACCTCGATGAACGAGCAGAGATGCCGTTTTAAATGGAAATCTTCGACAAAGGGATCGAACCGGTGGCCATTAAGAATGCGTTTTAACGCACTGCATCCGGTGTGTCGTTTTTCTGAAAAGTGACGGGGAAAAATGCCGGTAAAAAAGGACGAAATCCGCATCGGTCAGGATCGATCGATCTGCCAACGTCATTCCGTGATCATTGAATGCTCGTTGAGAGGTCAACATATGTTTGATGCATAACGAGCACGTTTCCCCAACGGTATTGGACTAAATATTTCTAAATTTTGGTAGACATAGCCCTTGCGATATGCGAGGTCAGTTATACGATCTGTGAAACAGTACCGGATATTTTATGACCCTGGTAATCCAATTTTCTAATGAAATGAAATGATTGTATTGTTAGGATAATATAAATAAAACACTGTCACCTGTTAAATGTAGACATTTAGTAATTTAAAAATTGAGAAGTTTCAAATTCTTAATCTAGAAAAGGGGTGTCGATCATTTTTGATTACGCGTATAAAAGAGAAATGGTTGTCGTCAGTTAATAGACTGCTCCGAGTGGCTAATCCCCGTTGACAACGGGCTTAAGCCAACGATTAACCATAATAAGTGGTAAAAGAGGCTACGAACGTGGTTTCTCGAGTATGTAACGCGCGTGTGTCTCCTGTATTCAGGAATCTCCGGGAAATTTAGTGGTAGCCACCTTGACGCGAGCCTGCGCCACGGTTCCGTATTCCTTTTCAAGATCTCTTGGATATATACGTAAAATGGCTCTATAAATAGGGTAAGAGAGCCGCAGCTGAGGCGGAAAGCGGAAATCACGAGGAAAGCACGCGCTTGGGGTCGTATCGTGTGTCGACATGGCGTAACAAAAAAAAAAAAAGAAAAAAAGAAGACGAAGAAGGGACAGACGGGGTGGAGGACGCTTTACAAGCAAGGAATTTATACCTTTTGCAGATTTTCTGAGGAATTTTCATTTACACATATCTGAATCTTATACAAAATATTAATTATTCAAATTCTTATGCAAATTAAATATTTGGGTTTTAAATCAGGGAAAGTAACGAGTTCGATTTTATTTTATTCATTTACAGTAGTAAAAGAATTTTTTGACTATAGTTATGAATATTTCTGGATTAATACTTGCCCTATAATGTCACACTCGTGACGCACACATATGTGACAAACCAGACTCGTAATTTCACCTCAATTGAATGTTGGCTTCAATGATAACCTTCACAATCAAGGATTGCTAAATACAAAATACGCCAAACTTTTTAACTTTCTTTGTCTCAACATATTAGCAATAATTAGTTAACTGTGAAATTGTAGGTTAAGGGGTTAAGATATGCATGGATCTTAAACTGTGTGAGTTGTTAAGAAAATCAAGAAACTCTCAGGTATTCTTTTAATCGTAAAGCTTTTTGCAGAATCACGTATCACTTTTAAGAACAGTGTCGATATTTCATACAGGAGCTACCTTCGAATAATTCTACATATTTAAAACACGAGGTTCAAAACCTATTACCAAATTCAAGATTGTTTGAATTTCCAAGAGTTCCTAATTTTCCCTAATTTCAGATGAAGTTTTTTTCTACCATGTGTCTCGAGGTAGAGGAAGAGAAAAAAAAAAGAAGAAGCGTGCACCGGGACGTTTGAAAAGTGGCCAGAATTAACGCGTGCGCTCTGGCCACCCTGTGACCTCCCTTTTTCTCCCGTCTGTCCACCCCAGTGTTACAGGGGTGCTACGAGGGTGCAGACCCATGCTCCGCCCTTTGAGGACCGACTTGCCCCTCGCCAGTCGATACACAAAAAAAGAGAAGAGAAGAAAAAGCCTATAAATGAAAATGATCGGAGGTTCCACCAACGACGCGGTTTCCTCGTTTCGTCGAAATGAAATCCGATTATGTGCCACGAGCGGAAACGTTGTTCGAACGTCATCATCCTAGATCGCAAATCCGTTGTAACGACCCACGGATTACGCGATTAACGTTGCATGCTTGTTAAGCACAATGTCTAGCATTTGGTCCATCATTTTTAATCAAGTATGAAGGATGTTTCAACCCTTTGTCGAGTTTTGTTGTTGAGATAGTATTTTTATTTTTTTATTGTTTGTTTCACTGTGTTTATTTATTAAGCTGTAGAACTGGTTAGAAAATATGTATTTTAATTGTATTAAATGGTGAATGTCACCTTTCGAGTAAGGGGTTGATTTACAGAATATAGGAGTACATGTTTGTACGAAATGTTTCTTTGCAAGCTGTTTTATCTTCTGTTTATGAACTTCTTTTTATTTATAAAATGTGAAACAGCGGGAATTTATTCTAGTTTGAAATGAAACTTGGTTCAGATATGTTATTGACTGCGAAAGAGACATACCCCTCGTGTCTATCAACATATGTAAAAGACGTATACATACGACTGTGCATTTTTCTCAGTATAACAGGATCTACCATAAAATTTATAGTTTCGTTTACAATCGCAAACATTTCAATGCACATGTGTATCGAATATCATGTATGATCATGGTTTCTCGCGAATATCGTACATATTTACTTTCCTGCGAAAATGCTCCGCAACCAAAGGATTGTCTCTGAAAATATCATAGCATCCCTTATGTCGACCACGCTGCTACAAAGTCCGAAACGGCTGCGAGACGAATGCTGCTCGTTCCCAAATTTCTGGGTTTCGATTTTCGCGAAGGGTGTGAACACGTTGCATCCGGGAAAACGAAGGAAGCAATGAAAGAGCATGAACCAATGGAAACGATGGGATCGTGGATCGGTTACGAGCAGTGGCGACTCGTAACCTGATAAATAAGGATGCCAAGGGTCACTGTACCACGAGAGGGGTCAACTATTGAACAATACCGGGTGCGCGGCCTTTTCACCCCTGGGTTAATATGCGGGCGACTAAACATCCACACGGTTACAATGCAAGATTTATAGATCGAAGCATACGTGACCATTGTCCAGTCAGATTCTGACCCCAATAACCGGCAGATTTTCGAAAAACGGCTGCTGCAGCCGTCCAGTTTTGTACGCTCGAGTCCGCGACCCGATTGTCGACGCTGAGAAAGACCGGAATCGCATTTTCACCCCGGATCAAGGCTGAACCGGACACCCCCGGTGCGTGTGCTGCCTTAATGACTGGCCGAGCCTTAATAACGAACCGTTTCAACGCATTTGCGGGAACGGGAAAGCTGCGACACTCGGTCAACGCTCGGAAAAAATTTCGAACAAGGTTTTCCAACTGTTTTTGCGGGAGAAAGCTGGATATTTTTGGGTACTCTCGCCGGACGTAATTTTGCGATACAAAAGATGACAGCTGTATACGATGGGTCTATTTACTTTCCGTCTGACGACTTTGCAAAAAATTTAAGGCATGTTCGTGTATTGCAGACCGCTTTACAATGGTATAACTTTAGGTAAACGGTAGGGATGCAAGTGATTTTTTTTAATTAAAAAATTTTGAAGGAAATGGAACGTTGGAACTGTCAGTTTTCCGAATGCTTGATTTACTCGATTTTCAAAAAGGGACCTTCAAGATCTAGAGATCTCTAAAGCAGATGCAATAAAGTGTCCTATCTCTAATTCAATAACAACATGCAAGCTAATATTTCCATTCACGTACACCTTGCGCACCTTCAAAAAAAAACGGAAGCAAAAAGCTTTCGATCGATTCCCTTTTCCAGGGGCGAGTCGAATTTTTTGTAAACCTGTTCCTTCCGTTTAATAATCTACTACTCTTTTTTTTCATCCCCGTCTCGATTCACGACGTCGGCACGCGGCGGAGTTTTGTTCCGTGGCTGACAGCCGACTAACGATCCCTCGAGTGTGTGTTTATTATAAGCGACGCGAGTCGCGACACGCGCACGGAAAAACCGGTAGGGAAAAAAAATAGGGAGGGTGAGAGAGAAGGACGGCAGTTTTCCCGATTTACGGGAAGCATAAAAAGCCAGGGAGGGGTAGAAAGGAAAGAAAGGACGAGGGCTGAGAAAGACGAGGGGATCGAGGAAAAAAAAAAGAGGAACGAACACGCGGACTTGTGGGTAGAACTGGCACACGGAGTGGATTCAGCCACTGAATATCGAGAGCCCTTCAATCCGCAGAGGGTCCATGGGGCCACGGAGGGGGACATATAAGGGAGGGGAAACTGAGAGAAAAAAATCTATTTCGAAAAGCGACTGCCACACCGGGCGAAACTGACCGCCAAGTCGTCACTTAGGGATCTCTTTCAGAAGGTAACATATTTTTTTTCCTTTCTTTAGTTCCTCAACAAAATGCTCTCCCTCGATGTCCGGCAAAGTGAGATTAATGTGGAGACGTTGCAGCTTCCTGTTAGAGCCGCTTCAATTTTGTAACTGCTTTTTTTCTTTAGTCAGGGTTGGGGGTTGAAAAGGGACTGAGGAATGTTATGCAAATTACATACTGTCTCTTCTTCTACTATTATTATACATATTATATTATGTTGATTTTGAGCTTCCTCTGTTATAACACATATAATATTCAACATGTATTTTTTCAATTTCTTCTTTTTCTTTTCATGACGCACCGGTGCGTCATATGAATACGACACTACGGGATTGTGCAATTTTGGAATTTTTTAATTGTGGGACATTGAGACTAATTTTAGAATTTCGGAACTTCGAAGCTTTCTATCTTAGATTTTAAACCAGTTTTTTAATAGAAATTGAAGGTGAGTTAGACAGAGGGGTGCATGAGTGATATTATCAGGTAACTCGAATTATACTCAGAAACTTTCTATCATACTATAAATTATAACAAAACAAATAGAACAGAGTTGAATATTCCCTATATGAGGAAAGCAATAATATTAATAAAAGATACTAACAAGAATCTAACAATATGTATATGTATATCACATAACAATATAAAAATATTAAATGTAATATACATCATAACACAAGTCAGAAGAGGAACAGTATAAAGGGTTAAAGTTAAAAAGAAAAGTTAAAAATAATACAATCTCGAGATAGAAAGAGAAGTATGGGTGATGTCAGCAGATGAACCATAAGTGTGGGTCAAGCTCGCACGAGCGTGGGTCAGCTGTCAGTTGTTTGTCCTTACAGAAGGGCGGCCATTTGTGCGTTGCAGGCTGTGCTGCAGCCACGATGGACCCACGACATCTTTGGCCACCGTTCTGCTCTTTTTCTATTCATTTCGCCGAGTTCTTGGACCCCTGCACCGCTGTCCAGAACAAGGATTCGTGGCACGAGTCTCTTCCGCTTCATTCACCTTCTTTTCCGATAAAAAAAGGAACTTTAGAACTTCGACAGATATCTCGATAAACGTTTGCTTGTTTTTTTATATTAAACCTATGGGCTAGTTTAAGCTTCGATATTTTTTAATAACAAAATTAATGTCTTCAAGTTTACTTAAACATATGTGGACGTTCGTATGTGTCCACATATGTGGACAGCTTTTAAATTCATGTGTAACCTCAAGATGTTAAATTAAAGATGGTTATGTAAAATTTTTGAATTTACTGATAGAATATATACTTCTGCAAACATTAAAAAGACACTTATTGTTAGATATGAGTTATGTACTGAATTTGTTTACAGTTTCATTCATTGTACACAGTTCCACGTAAGAGATTATTCACTCCGATTTCATCGTATACAAATTTTTAAGTTGACAGAAAGAAGTTTGTTCGAATCGATTTATCAAGATGCATTCCTTTAAAAAGCAAAATCCACCGATGACTCTACGTTGTTTTCTTCCCGAAAGTTGATGCAGCAAACAGTAACGTACAAACACGATAACAACGAGCCATTGTCTCGTGGGTTTGCGGCTAATCCTCAGAATGGAAAAATAATGGCTCAGACCACGATGAGCCAGGGTCTTCAAAGTTGGCGAGCAGAAAAAAGGAAAACACCTTGCGCCCTTAAAAATAGAACCGATGAGTCAATCTGTTTCCTTCGGTGAACAAACAATTTTCAACGCTTTAATTGTACCAACTCCCTACACGGCTCAACCCTTCATACACCGAGATATCAAACTGGTAATCAACAGGGGCGAACTTCACAATCTGAAAATTTGAAAATTGGAAATTTTTTAAATTCTAATGCTTAAATGTATTTTTAAATGCTCAAATTTATTTCTAAATGTCTAATGCTTAAATTTATTTCTAATATTTTTGACGTTTATCTGAAGAGGGAATTATCCGTAACAGTCTTACGCACACAAAAGATTAACCAAAAGTAATTAACAGTAAAAGAGATAAATTACCTTTTAAGCCGGGAATGAATCACGTCGGTTACGTAATAGTTTCTAGAAAAAATATTGTCTATTTGCCACGTTTTTCTAAATATGATATAACAAACGTTTGTTTGACGTAAAGAGTCAAAGTTGATACGAGGACGGATTATAAGGAGGAAGTATCAGAGGTCAACGAGTCAGATAAAAAAGCAAACCGCATTAGCCGGAACGGATGAGTCAAGAGCTGTTAAAGAGCGAAGAAAATCGTTATACAATCGCGATAAAGCGACAACTGGCTCGTTATGCATTTTCAAGCTCGTTTGCTATCCAGTTAAAACTCATTAAAATCGTACACGCGTTAACATTCCTCGAGTTCTTTCACTAATTTACGCCGATTGGAAAATTACCGGATATGCCTTTTTTCTAGTAAAATATCGAAGTTTCGTATGAGTCGAACAAAATCATTTTTATCGATTTCACGAACGCGTTTCCGATCGACCAGAAATTTTCCAGAGAAAGAGGGGAAAATGCGATGTATTTATCGTGCGGCTGCTGGCGGGGCGGAACAGAACGGGAAAATATTTTTCTGCGAAAATTTCGAGAGTCTCGAGAGGGGTGCGAAAGGGGTTACAGAGCAGCTGTTTAAACGAGCTTCGACACACCCACGTTCAGGTAAGAGATGTGCTTCCTGTCACATTTACGTACATTGAATATTTTGCATAAACCCTTCGAACAAAATTAACGTAATTTACACTCGACATTTCTTAACAACCCCTTAAACTCAAATTAACTTTGCTTTGTTTAACTTCAAGTTATGAATAAACTCCTTTAGTCAGCAAAATTATACTACCTATACCTTTACCTATGATTTCTGTTTAAGTATGAAAATTAAATAAAGCTTCAACAAGAAATGTATGAAATTATACAAAAAATTTAAATTTCTTAAATTTGAACAACTCTTGAATAACTTTAACGTGTTGAACGATCAACGTGTTGAAAAAGTCTGAAAGAAGGAAATGTTGAGATTCGTGGAAAAAGGAGTGAAAGAAGGGGAGGGGCACGTGGCCGCAACCTCCGCCCCTGCCAGTCATCGCGGATAAACAACAATATAGGAAATTCTCAATAGTGCACACGCGTCTGTTCCTCGGTCCCTATATTTAGCAAAACGGCATGAGTTCGTCCACAATTTTCACCATGTATACCTCGTCATAGATATCGGAAACTTTTGTTCTTCAGTAAAGTAGACAGTTTGCTGTTTTCTTGGAAAAGAATTTAGCAAGACCCGAATGTGGGCATTCGATTTTTTCCTGGAAAATATCCTGACGATTCAGGTAGTGCATGTCATAAATTCGCGTTCTAATTATTTGATACTGAATTTCAAAAATTCGACCTGCAATTGTGTTCGAGTACTGTTAGTCATTTGGGATTTCCCAAAGGAGTTAAATTTTCAAAATTGAGTTTAATGGTTCATTGTTTGTGTCCGGGATCGGAAGGAAATTTCCGAAACTTGAATTTCTATTGTTAAACTTTGTAGTAATTGTAATTCACGGTAATTTGTTGTTGAGAAATTTACAATATTGTAAGTTGAGAAAAATAGTGAAAAGAGGGAAGATGGAGAAAGTTATTCAACGTTTAACCCCATTACCGAAGTAACAGTACATCTTCCCGGGCCGACAATAAAAACTAGCACCTCCGGCTCATAAATTTTCCAAAACGATGACCCGGTGTCCTGCAAAGATGCAAGGAAAATGTGCCAAAATCGGTGTAATTTGGCCTGTCCTAACGGGTTCTCCAATATTTCTTTTGCCTATGATTTTTCACCCTATACAACAGTCAAACCTTTTCGTGCATCATCGTTATTTATCAAAATAATTTTTATCGGAATTGGAGAAAAATTTACATCGTACGAATAAAGGCCTAATTGGATTCGGTCGATGTTAACTGAAGAGGTGTTATTGCTTTTCGAACTGACTGCAAGACTACTCATTACAGTCCTGTAAACCATTGCGGTTTTTTCTCATTGGGAGAATGGCGACAATCCAATTAGATTCACTTAGAACCGTCGCTGGAAGGTGGCACAATAAAAATAATCGTACCTTCCCTTAACGGTTGTACAGACCTGTGTGACCTTTCTGTTTTCTTCGTTCTCGCTGCGAGCCGAAGGGTTGCACCCTAAGCGCGGTATTATTAACCTTTCTCCCGAGATGTTCTTTGCAGTTGATGTTCGAATTTTCAAATTTACAAATTTTATCAATTTTTGAATAACAAATTATTTGTTTATCGAGTCATCAAATTATTAAATCATCAAATTAGCAAATAGTCAAACTTCTGAATTAAAAAATTTGATATTTTAAAATTGTTAAACTCCAAATTTCTAAATCTCAAAAATTAGAAACTGAAAATTTTTTAAATTGGACAGAGAAGTATTTTCATCTCATTCTCATCTCGATTGTTAAGATGGTTGCGATTGCAAAATATTAAAATACCAATATTCAGCTGCTACACATGTAAACAAATTTATTTACTTAAAATATTAAGAAAAAAAGTCGTATATGTCCTGCATATATTGATGGACATATGAGGACGTGCATGTACACCTTTCGCAGCAAAAGATAAATAACATAAAATAAATGTTTAAATTCTTAAATTTCTCATTCCTTCCAAACTAGAATTCCCGCCATTTTACATTTTTAAAATAAAAAAAAATGTCACCCATAAACAATTATGGCGAATAAAAAATAAAATAGATGCTTGCAAACCACTTAATATGTAAACAATAAACAAAATACTACCCCGTAAATTAACTTCCTGCACTCAAAATATGATTCATGTTCACCATTCACCGAATACGAGAATCTAATAAAAAAATTAGAAGTAGGTATTTCTGAACTAATTTTATAGTGTCATAAATTCGATGTAAACACAGTAAAAGAGGCAATTGAGATAATTAATAAGATTATATATACACGTTTTTTTTTTACATATTGGACAGGTAGGGGTGTACACCTTTTGTACATAATTTGAGCCACGCGAGGGTATATACGCCTTTCGTATATTAATAGCCACGCTCCAAATAACTGTTCGATTATACGGCCCAATTTCTCGTTTTCCAAATAAGCGGTTTCATTTTTCCAAGAACTTGGCACTAAAGGGCATAATAAATGAAGTCAAAATTCCCCGAGGTTTTTATCCGTTTCCAGGAAAATCGGTGAAATTCGTCAATTCTATACACCCTGGTACCCCTTCGCACGATGTCCTCATTGTTCTTCCGCGTACCGTTTCCCGGTCATCGTCATAAATATACACGTAAACATTCGTCCGGATGAAGAGCAAAAGTGGCAATAAATAACACGATTAGCTTACTAAAGTTCTACATTTCTTAACCGGGCTGCCGGCCTCAGGTCAACCACGTAGAGTACCCGAACCTGGCCGGGCCACGCTCCATATTCAATCGGTAACTGCCACCCACCCGGACACCTCCTAATATTTTTCCCCCCATTGTTCCGCAAGCCCTTCCACGCTGGATCGTGCCCGGTCGGTAAGGTTATTATTGAGAACGCGTCGAAATAATTGCAAGGGACTGTGCGTTGTTCTATGCGTTCCTCGCAACTATCCTTTATTGTCTGTAATCCTTCTTTTCAGCACTGTGCGCTCCTTTCATAACTTTGTTATTGGAAACACGTTCAATCTATTATTCCAATTAGTTATTTACTTACCTTAATTCGAAATATTTAACTTTACGCGTTCAATTCGCGACGGGATTATGCTTTCAAATTTTATTGGCGGTGTATTCCGGAAGATTAATCCAATTACTACGAGCACTTCTTGGAACAACTTGAAAAATTCAGGGAAACGGGGGTGGTTAAAGGTCTGGCGTCGAAAGCGAAAGAACGTGGAAAAAGTAGGTTTTTTCAACGGGAAAAAGAAGAGAGGGTTAAACCTTAAGAAAATGTAGAAACAGTTAGGAGTCCATGTGTCCTTGTTTCCCCCATTTTTTCGTCCTCTCCAGTCAGTGTAGCGTAACTGTAAAAGCATCGTAAACGGTTCCGTTCGTCGGAAAAGAAGATTAGAGAGAAAGGGTTGAAGAGGATTTTTTGATGCAGCCTTTATGGTGGCTTCCAGATTTTTTCCTCCCCCGCCCAACGTTCGAAAGGGTTAAAGGACGATTTATAGTGTCCCCTCGTGTACCTGTTGGTCGAAAGGACTTCGAGGAACCTTCCAGGACACGCTTTGCATGTTGTCACACCGAGAGTCTGTTAGTCATCAAATTTTAAGCGTTTCTTGTCCCTCCTCCCGTTTTCACTCCTCGGCTTACTAAAATAGTAAGAAAACCTTGGAAGTTTCTCCTTGATTTTCCGTCATTTACGCAGGATCATTTCGGTGGAACTTAATGGTTTTGCTGGATGTTTTTCAGGGATGAAAGGGTGCGATCTGTCGGCAGACGAGAGAAAGCAGACTGCTTTCGACGGAAAAAGAAGAAGGGTGCGCGTTCAGGAATCGCTCCAATTACACCAACTTTTACTATTTTAGTATTTTTAAATTTAGTTTTGACGGGGAATATAGTTTATGGAATAATTAATCTCCACCGCTTCTGACGGTACAAATGTTTGCGATGGACGACATCTGTAAACATCTCGACAGTCCCCAGTATCGAAAAGGTTAAATTACAGAAAATAAATTACTCTGTTGGAACTCTTATCCACCATTTTGCAAAATTTACTAACTTAATTAACCCTTAAATACATAATGTTGCGGTATTGCAACAGTTATATTTTTACAACTGTTTATATCATGAGTAGTGACAACATGAAGTTGCAGAAGTTATACAAAATTTTTCTGAATTGCACCTACTAATAAAATATGTGAAATCAGGTCTCCTAATTTTTTCTCTCTTACAAAAAATTTGAGGGTTAACTTTGGGATTTAAAGAAAAGTTGCACAGAATTAAATTAGTAAATAAATTTATTAAATTAGTAAATTTTATTAAACTACGTGCGTGTAACTTCGACTTTTTGAGGTAGGTCAAAATAATCCCTCCATGCACAAAGGCGGGGCAACCCCCCTAAAGAGTTAAACACCGCATAAGATATTAATTCTGAGGACTTTTGAATTTCGATCGCGATGTGTCTTAACTGGAACATTTGCGTTACTATAATTCGCGAAAGGAAATGGTGTCCGCAAGGGTGGGGTAATTCAAAAACGTTCTATGAATCCCGAGGACACGGCCTTTGCCGCGATTGGACAAAGCGAGTTGGCTGAAAGGGAGAGGGTAGCTGCCCCTCGACTCGATCCACAAATAAAGCCGGTATTTCACTTTGGGTCCTAGGACGTTGTCAGTCGACCTCGGGCATTCATTCGCTTCTGAAGTCCGGGTCAAAGAACAAGGGACAATTTCGTCTGTTTCCTTTAATCGTAACGAGCGCGGCAATCGGTCAGAATTCGCGCGATCGCGTGTTACTTGGCTTGTGTTTTTTTTTCTGTGTCCAGTGGATCATCCTGTTTATGTGTGTGCACTCTGTACGGAACCAACCGGAAGGAAGTTTGCGAAACTGGAGGAAGGACATCCCCGTCTCGAGGTTCGTTCCATTATCAGTAAATACGGAGTGAAGTTGACATTCATAACAAACTGACAAATCAGTTGTAGAATGAGTTTTATCAATTTATGATAAGCGTAATTTCTGTGGTACAGTCAAAAGTTTTGTTTAAATCAAATCTGTAGATTCTTTATTTAAATGATAACGGTATGTGTTGTTTAAAAAAATAAGATACAAGTTTGTTATTCTTTTTTTTATGTAAATTGTGTTTAATTGTCGCGGTTCAATGATGTTTAATGTGTATATAGGGAAAAATTGATTACAAGTTGCTTGATAAGAGGACGAAATTAAGTAGCAAAGATGTTGGTAGAATAACATTTATATATATGGTATGTTATACAATTTAAACGTAAGTGGACGTTACTTAGAATTTGTCATGGAAGTTAAATAAAATTTGTTATGAAGGTTACAATAAGCGACATTGTTTGTTAAAAAATAAGTAAAGAATGTAAAGTAAATTAGTATACATACTCATTTCTGATTTGCACAAAATTCAATACAAATTTTATTAAAAGTATCTTAGAATTTTGAATACCAAATCGGTGGTCCGGCAAATTAGACATAATTTCTAAAATAAACAATACAAAAATATTGAAAACTATTTCCAATATTTGTATGATTACCTTCGCGATAGTTAAAGTTGACCAACAAATTACTTAAATTTAAAAAGATTATTTGAAACCCCTTAGCATCATCTTGAAGAATTAAATTATGTTTAGAAAGTTCTATAAAAGAAAGTACAATATTTCATTCAAACGTTTTAATTAAAAACATTTATTTATACATTCAAACAAATTCTACCGTGAATCGATCATATTGATAAGAGTCGAAGATCGAGAACGTAACGATTGCCGATCGATGATCAATCAGTTTCTTTTTTTCTCTTTTTTTTTGCGAATTTCCCTGTGTCTTCGTAATCTCGATCATGTGTTTTTTTTACGTTCTTCCTTTGTTTATTTATTGTGAATACATAAAAATTATTAACCGTTGGATTTTTGAGTTTTTATCGAGAAGCAACATCGTTCAAGAATTTATCGACTTCTCTATCGAGGTATATTACTCGAAACTCGATCGTAGTTTAGTTTTCTATCCGCGTGTTTCAAAAAGTGTCGATTGACATCGCTCGCGAATCGGCAAAGAAACAAACATGGAAATTTAATATGGCGGCTGCAAGAATATTTTGATGAAAATATACACACTATTTTTTTTTATTTTTATTTATATTCAAATACTGGACTATTGATCTCGATTCGTTGAAACAATTTAAGTTTTATATTATATTCTTCGTTTAAGGGTTAATTATCCGATCACATAATATTTTTCGCAAATTTTAATTTTACGAAGCTTATTTACATTTCGCACAGAATTGCAAATATTTGTTCTTCAATTTTATCAAATCTATAAATTACCATTTTGATCTTTGCCTCTGGATGTTTGCTCCAAATTTTTGATCGATACTTTTTTATTTTTCAATCGTGTTATTATTAATTTTGGGAAATGTACTATCTTGATTTTTTGATTTGCCGGTTTTCTATCGCGTTCTCTTTCCTCCCTTGAGAAGCTAGATTCGCCGGGACAAATTCTCGATATACACGTTTCCTCTGTCGTAAGGTTTTCATTATTTACTGTTGTGATTGTGGCTTTGGAATTTCGAAAGACTGGGGCTTCCTTCGACCTTTGCCAAAGTCTTTTTTCTCCTTGCTCGAACGAGCACGGAGTTTCGCTTTAATCGACTCGTAAACGTCCTTACTATGGAATGCGAGCGTTTGTACGTTTACCAAAAGAATTCTTCTACAAATCGTTCTTAGAATATTTCAAACTTCCACCGTTCGAATAGTATTCGATGCCTCTATAAAAATAGGAGAAAACCGGCAAATTGTAAATATGGCAGGTAGATTAGTTGCGTAATTATGGTCACCGGAAATAACAATTTAGATCTCGCAGAAGGGTGCAAAGTTTGTCCGAACCCGAAATCCTCTGTCGCATCCCTTGAATAACTTCTGAAAAACGTCATAAAAGAGGTAAATTCAAGACGGTTAGCGAAGCAAATTTGCATACAGCGTAATTACAGCCTTAGGGATAATAGTTTCCAGGAGGAAGACGCTGTCCGTTGTTACAAGGGTTGTTTGTTTCCATCCGATTCCGTAGCAGGACCGTAGAAGAGTCGTGGCAAAGAGGAAAAACTGTCGTTGAAATTTTATTTATGGCCAGCACCGTGTTCGTTCACCGGCTACGCGAACAATGAGATTATTTCTCAGAAGTCAAAAGCGGGATCTCCCAAAACCCGGTTTGTCAGCAGGACATCAAAACCGTGCTCTACTTGAATAAACGAGTAGACCTTAACCCTGCCCCGGTACCATTCCTCTTTCGAACCAGCAATTAGAACAATAAATTTTCCTCCATTCTCTCTGTGGATCCTAATTTTAAATCAGCCCTAGATAAATTTTTATTGTTTAATTACCGTTGCGAGTTCTCGGAACATTCTATTGTTGATCGTTTTAGAAATAATTTCAATATTATACAAGTTCGTTTGATACGAATTTTAAGGATTAAATGAAAAACTAGCTGTAATCGGATCTTTCAGAATTTTTAGACATTAGACTGATGTATCGTTGAAATATATCGTTGAACGTCTTCAGAAAAAAATTCAAAGTAAAATGTATCAAATCGTTTTCGCGCAGCAAACGGTGATTGGTGGTTTGATATAAATATTGACGATAACGAAGGACACCCGAGACCTTTTCGATCGAGACAATTACGTAGATAGTTCTGAGCTTCGAGTAAATTAGTAGGGCCATTTTGTGTGTACACTTTGAGCGAGCAGTATGACGGCAATTTTGTGGAACCATTTTGGCCGGGATTTGCTTTTAGAATAGTTCGCAGGTTATATTTGTCGCGGCCGGACCCTTGTTCGTGGAAATTCGTACAGTTACCAGTGAATACTTAACCCTTTTTGACCTCGTATTGTTAGAAAAGATCGATTCAAACTTTCCACCTGTTATTTTTTCCGGAAAAATTTGCGACCATTCGTGAAGTTTTACATGTACAACGTGAAATGTTTTCATTAATTCTTGAATGAACTATTTTAATTAATTATGACATGTACGAAACGTGAGAGAAGATAAAGTAGATTTTAAGGGTGTTGGTTTTATTCGAATAATAATTTCTTGTCCATCTTTTGTAGAGTGCCAAGATGAGAGGCAACTGGGACACGGCGGAACCTTTGGTACACGCGCCGAATCAGCAACGGCAGCAGCAACAAACTATCGTTGAAGAGCAGAGGCATCCCCTCCATTCACCAACCACGCCCGCTTGGGGTATCACCGATAGAATCGTGGTGAGTAATCGTTCCAACCCCTCCATCTACTCTTATTCTCCCCCTCTCTCCTTCTCTTTTAACTTATTCACCCTCTCGTCGTTCTTTACCCTACCCTGCGTTCACCCTCTCTCTTCTTCCTCGTTTTTTTTCATCCCCCATAAGACACCCTTCTTTATTTCTTTCATCCCTTCCCGATCGACAAAATGTCGTCTCACTCAATGGAGAGCTACTCTTTCTATACATGTCCATAAAGAGCATTATCGGTTTAAGATGATGTTAACAATCAAGTGCAAAATGATATTAATACATTTTATTCACAGAAGGAGGAACCGTTGGAGGATAAAAACAACGACTCAGGAGTATCGCCTGATTATTACACCAGCAACTCTGCCTCGCCCAGAAGCAGGAGATCTTCTTCAACGGCAAACTGTAGTTTGTCGCCAGGAAGTGCGACCTCGCAGGATTCGAACACTATGCACTGCGGTGCGTTCGACTACAGTCCGCAAAGCATGTTCAAAACTTGCGACTCGCCGGTCGATTACAACAGGAATCCATCGATGGACGATCATCAGGCGGAACGGGCGATGGACGTCGCTTC
Organism: Megachile ligniseca; assembly: GCA_945859555.1. Taxonomy (NCBI): domain Eukaryota; kingdom Metazoa; phylum Arthropoda; class Insecta; order Hymenoptera; family Megachilidae; genus Megachile; species Megachile ligniseca. The sequence goes on from OX243780.1 coordinate 5,773,412, forward strand.
CAGCACGACGAGACCGCCCAATGGAGAAGTCGAGTACGGTCCAGATTCTTTCCAGTGCCCCATTTGCGCTTACACTTCGTTAAACAGGTAAGCTTCATGAAATAATGTGATATAGTAGGTTAGAGCAGGTGGGAGGATTTCGAAAGAGTTGCACTCGTTTAATGCATCTGGGGATATTTACTATCTGATAACTTATCGCTAGTTTCTTGTTCTCTAATGCAATCTGCTATTATCAAGCTAGATCTATTTTATCAATTTAATACAGTAAAATATTTTTATTATTAGCTTCCACAAACATCTGAACAATTAGTAATCTTAATACTCGAACGCTATCTTATCACTCTATTAATACTAACACATCCTTCCACTTTCTCTAGCAATGTATTGAATCGTATTGTACCCTAGGTTAAAGTTCTCGGAACACCTAACGACGCATTGCGGCACAAAATGCGACACGGCAGAATTCGTAAAAACGGTTCTCAATCAATTGACGCCCGGCGCCCCGCAGGACGAGAACAGGTCCACGCCACCTCAGGGCGAACGAGCCGATCAACTAGAAGAGCTGGAAGAAGCCGACGAGCCAGGGCTTCGAGTCCCTCGAGTGAATTCTCAGGGCAAAGTGAAGACCTTCAGATGCAAGCAGTGCAATTTCGTGGCCATCACTAAACTGGAGTTCTGGGAACACAGTCGCGGTCATATCAAAGCCGAGAAATTGTTGACCTGTCCAAAGTGTCCTTTCGTGACGGAGTACAAGCATCACCTGGAGTACCACCTGAGGAACCACTTCGGCTCGAAACCGTTCAAGTGCGACAAGTGTTCGTACTCTTGCGTGAACAAATCGATGCTGAACAGCCACTTGAAATCGCATTCGAACGTCTATCAGTACAGGTGCGCCAACTGTTCCTACGCCACCAAGTACTGCCATTCATTGAAGCTGCATTTGCGCAAATACTCTCATCAGCCTGCGATGGTGTTGAACGCCGACGGTTCACCGAACCCGTTGCCGATCATAGACGTGTACGGAACTCGGCGAGGTCCGAAGCAGAAGTCGGTTAAATCCATCCAGGAGGACAGCAACCAAAACAGCAACGTCTCGAACAATAACTCGCAGATTTCATTGTCGTCTCCTCATATGGTAGTCGCCTCGCAGATCTCTCCCGTCAATTATTGCTTGCCGATCAACTCGATGAATGGCTTGAACGGTGCGAACGGTTTGAACGGGGTGGTGTCCAACCGGTCGGTGATGGCTTTCCCGTACAACCAGATATTCCCCGGATACCCTATGGCCCATGTGCCCACGTTCGACGAGAGCAACGTCGAGAAACACCTGGACAGAATCAGAGCGAACGTTTTGGTGGACTTCACGAAGATCGACGTCGACAGCACCATGTCCGAGGAGGTACCGCAGGATCTGGACTCCAAATGTTTCGAGTCGATCAAAGCATGCGACGAGTCGAACAGGTTGGTCAACAACGACATCTCTAAAGTGAACGACGCTTCAGTGATGGAGGTCCAGGACGAGATTACGGACCTGAAAGTAACGCCGCTGGATCTCAGCAAACCTACCACTCCTAACAACGCGCAGAGCAAACCGACGGTGAAATTGACTGGCACTAGCCGACGCAAGGGAAGAGCTGTCAAGTTGGAACGAAGAGTGGTCGAAGAAGATACTGACGATGAACAGCAACTTCCAGAGCCCGAAGAGATGTACGAGACTACGATCCTCGCCAGTCCTGGCTCACGGGATGAAAAGGACAATGGCGGGCGAAACAGCAGTCTCGGTAACGAGTTCACTTGTCAGTACTGCGAAATCTCCTTCGGCAACGTGGTGATGTACACCGTGCACATGGGATACCATGGTTACAAGGATCCTTACACGTGCAACATGTGCGGTCATCAGTGCACCGATAAGGTGTCCTTCTTCTTGCACATCGCCAGGTCGAAACACTCATAGAGACTCAGTTTGAACTGTTCAGGTAAACTGAAGAAGTGTGGATGAGTTCTTTCAAGACTTTAAGGAACGTACCTTGAGAGTGTGTAAATATTTCTAAGGTAGTGCTGGAGTTCTAGGGAGAGATGGTTGTCGCATGGATGACAACTGGGATTCTCCTTTTCCGAGACTTAAGTATGTACTTTAATCGCCTGTAAAAATTATTAGTACATAAGCGTATATACATAAATATATATAAACATATATATTATATTTTGATAGATACATTTAGGTAACGTGTGATATGTGATTTACCGAGAATCTCGATCGAGCGTACAAAGAATATTGTGATTTACTCGCTGAGGCAGCTTTACTGGAACCGAAGAGTCGAGGAATAATTTTCGAGCTGAGTAAAATCATTCGCTATGTTGAATATTTTTACACTTTTATAACATTTTGCTATATATACGTACATATATAGATATATTATAAATGAACACGGAGAATGGTATTTTACTCAGCTCCGAAGTTATTTTTCATCGAGGATTCTGGTTCCGGTATCTTTTCGTTAGGGATTCGATTAATTAATACTTAAGCTAGATGTAAGTAAAACACGTCAATTAAGAAACTCGTATAGATTAAGGATGAGACGAAGATTCGTTGGGGAAGATGAGGAGATCGAAGTAGAACTTGTGATGAGAATTTCTCGATTCTAGTCAAGAAAAAGTGCCGAGGCGGGCGCTTTGAGTGTCGCTGGTGCTCGGTGTGCAATTCAAAATTTAAAGATAATTGTACGAAGCTTGGTTATTGTGTCTGAAAGCACGGATATCCCAATAAGTATTTTCATACTGTTTCCACAAGTTCTCGAGGATCATGTTTTCCTTCGTTCGCGCGTTCGATAGACAAAATTGTCGACTTTTAAAACTTTCGAGAGGCCTTAACTTCAACGCGTTCTTAATGTAACATTTTGCAATTTGACTATGTTCTTAATATTTTTTTTTTTTGTTTTTCGTTTCTTCCTTTTTTACGTTGATTTACTGTAAAGTCAATTTTACGAAGTACTCGAGACTATTTCTGTTTTTATACGTTCACGTTTACTTTTTCTTTTTTTTTTTTTTGAGAACGAGGTGACGAGAAGTGTGGCCTATGTTAACAGTCGATCTTTCTTGCAAATTATTTTTTTATTTCTTCCGTTTTTACTTTCAATAATGACAATATTTATTAACACGTTTTGAAATTCGGGGTTGAAATTTCAAATTTTTTTAGAAATCTGAAATTTCAAAGTTCACGGTTAACGTGTTAATAGAATATTAATCCTTGAGGTACCCCATCGGTTAAAAAAATTTATTACGATTATTTTGCTTACTTCAAAATTATGACCGAAAAAGCAATCTTAGCGTTTTTAGGGTCAATACTACTTTTGTTCAGTTTTATTTTAAAATCCTTTAACATTGACTCAACAGAATCTTATTCGGTAGATTTTCAGTTTCTCCACGTTTTAGCGAGAAAAATCCCTGTTTTTTTTTTATCGAACGAAGGAAAACGCTCATTTGTCAATTTTCATGAAAAACAGAAGGACTCGTGTAGAGTCCGTATTTTTTTAATACGAGAAAAAGAGAATTATGAGAGTTGATTACAAAGGATCACAGTTTATTTTCGTTGAAAATGTCCGATCAATGATGTACGAAACAAGTATGAGACGTTTCTTATGGCGATGTTTTTCTCACGGCTCGTGAAATGATAATAAATCCACGTTTACAGCGGGGAAAAAATCAATATAAGACTGATGATGAAAAGTCTGAGGAGTTTCGTTTGTTCACTGAATTGGGCAAATAACTGGTTTCGCAATATGATACTTTATTTTCCTTCTCTTTTCGATCATTCTCTTTTTTTCTTTCATTTAATAGATCTTTCGGTTCTCGTAAGAAAGAAAGTTCATTTTCTTTTTTCAGTTGTTTACAAATGAAGTATTGCGAACATAAAGTACTCGATGTGAACAGAACGATGTGAAAAAAAAAATATGACCTTACGTTTGACTTTCGACTATTATGGCGAACCGACCAAGAAACCTTGTTCCTATTACCTATAGCATAGTTTAAGTACTGTAATATTCCGACATTCCTCCTTTGCAAGTGTAATCAAAAAATACATAAGTATTTATGTAATTTATCGGTATTCATTAATTCCCTTATACTATTCCATTTTCGAACAGAAACTAAATTATCTGAAGTAAGAATTTTTGTAATAGTTTGTATACATTTCGAATACTTTCACAAAAAATTGACGATCGAATCGAAGTGTGTGATAATCTAACTGTGTATACGATGCAATCTTCATTCAATGTTACGAAAACGACTAAAAGGTAATTTAATCGTAATTGTTGAATATTCGTTTTAAGAACAAATCCATAAAATGTATTCAGACACCGAAGAGAAAACCGCGTGGACGCCAGACATAGTTGGTCCGATATACAAAGCCGACAATATCACGTTGAGAGAGGTTAGCAATCTGTAATTTGTCTTCAATTTTTCTTTCATAACAGTTAACCAAAAATGTGTAGGTATTGATCGCTCATCGAGACGACAAGTGCACCCGAATGATGGCCACCTTTGTCCCCGATGAACTCATTTACGAACCTGACTTGACTAAAAAGAATTTTCGCAAATTCAATTCTGTGATTGCCCTGATCGACGTTACTAGGCTTTTCGGCACATACGAGAAATATGTCATGGCGAACAATGGCGGCAGTTTTGCGTTATTTCAGTTACTCAATCGTTATATCTCTGTCATAATCATTGAAGTCTACTCTACTTACGGAGACGTGATCAAATTCTCTCGTAAGCGTATTTTAATTATTATGAATAAATTAAGTTGTTACAAACATATACACATATGAGATATATCAATCAAATATATTTGTCAGATACATCAATGAGACATAAATTAAACAGACACATATATCAAATACACAAATGAGAGACATAAATTAAACAGATACATAAATCAAATACAAAAGTCAGACACATATATGAAATACACAACTGAGACATAAATTAAGCAGACACATAAATCAATTATACTAATATACAAATACAAAAGTCAGACACATATATCAAATACACAACTGAGACATAATTTAAACAGACACATAAATCAAATATACTAATATACAAATACAAAAGTCAGACACATATATCAAATACACAACTGAGACATAATTTAAACAGACACATAAATCAAATATACTAATATACAAATACAAAAGTCAGACACATATATCAAATACACAACTGAGACATAAATTAAACAGATACATAAATCAAATATACAAACATATAAATATATAAATCAGGCACATATATCAAATCCACAAATGAGACATAAATTAAACAAGTACATAAATCAAATATACAAGCATAAGTCAAGTGAAGACAAATATACAAGTCAGATATATAAATCAAATACACCAGTAAATTACATAAACCACATACATTTATTTGAACAGTGAAAGATGAAAAAATTGAACATGTATTTTGATAATCATAGAGGATGGATTGTTGGTGGTATGGAAAGTGAACAGGAACGAATACGTGTCAAGAATGGTGTACAACGTAATATTATGCGGGCAGAGGATTCAGGAGACTGTTACGGGGTTGGAGGACAACGAGTTCGTTCCAAAGGGTAGGATAAATGTGAAACTCGTACGGTCCAATAGTAAATAATTAATTGTGAATGGCAGTGGATATCGCAGTCGCTTGTGGTGAGGTGACATTTTCTGTAATTGGTAATGATTCTGCTAGACATTACGTGATCGGAGGTTCTCCGATCGAAGCGCTACAATATGCCAGAAAAATTTGTTTACCAGGAGATTTAGTGTTATCTTCCAGTGCTTGGGAATTTTGTGCTCCTTCTCAATACGAGTACGTTATCAAGGATTCCAGCAATGTCAAGGTACAGTAGACTCTCGTTATATCGCCATCGGAGTTCGTTTCTCGTACGGAATTCTTATTGGACAGATCATCAAAGTGCTTGGACCGCCGGTGGAAGTTCCAGAGAAACAAATAGTCATTGTAGATGACACACAGAAGGATTCTTCCATTATGACCGAAGGATTGTCAGATATCATCTCGATTTCGGACAACTCTTTACATTCTACCGCGGACGGGCCACCATTCCGAGGTGATCATTAAGTTCTGTTCATGTGCGAACGTTGTAGAACATTTGAATATTTTTTTAGCGAGAGTTTCTGTGATCGACGCGTATCGACGACGTCTCGGCACGTTCTTAAGGTCTTACCTGTCGAGACCGGTGGTGACGGAGGTACACGAATTTTCCAAACATCGCTGTAAACAGAATTGTCGAGAGTTTTGTTTGTAGATCGACAGCGGAGAGCCTTTAGAATACCTGACGGAAGTCAGGAAAATCTCTGCGGTCGCTGTTAATATCGTTCCATCTAAGAGTTCCATTTACGAATTAATATCCCTGGTCGACGAACTGTTTAAGATCATTCTGGGGTATTTTTGATACACATCATTGTACACAAACTTTGTGTTGTGCAATTTCAATGAACCAGAACTTTATTCCATTTGATAGGACGACAGTTTTCGTATTTTGTTGCAGCGTGATTGAACAATATTATGGCTGCGTCTCTACTGTAAATTTGTACGATAGAGACATACTGTTTAATTTGATGTATGGCGTGAGGGAATACAGCACCGGGAAGGAAGACGAGCCTAACGCGGAGTACGCGTTGCACTCTGCTTTGCAGATAATGAACAACGCGAAATCTATTCCTGGTGTTAAGGCTATTTCGATCGGCGTGTCGACTGGTATATTCTTTGGTTACCTTATTCGATACAGATCATTAAAACTTATTTTCGATAGGAATGGCATTTTGTGGCGTGGTTGGCCACGTCGTCAGGAGACAGTACATGGTTTTCGGTACACCGACCGACAAAGCCATTTCATTGATGAAGATTTCGTACGGTAAGGTTTGTATCGCTGATCATTTATACAATTTGATACAGTAAGATGTCACATTAAATTACTACTATTATTAACAGAAATATTTAATAGAAATCTTTTATCTAAATTTTAGATATTCAATATCTTTTAAAATAGTTCAGCTACGATTGAACAATTGAATAAAATTGTTCAGCTAGAATTTGTCACATTCTCAAATCATTACAAGAACATACTTTCATTGCGTCTGCAGGATTTGAATTTGCTAACATTTTAGATATCTTGCGACTACGAGGCTTACTCGGACAGTTCCATGACCAAAAACAAATTCCGTTCGCGTGGGATGAAAACATTGTCGAGATTTGGAAAATGTTTCGTCTACGAGTACATCGAACCGTACACGTAATATACTGCGTAACTTTCTTTCCAACGAGAATGCTGAAGTGATTGTTGTATTTAGAAAAGACGAATCCAGATGTAACCTCGAGTATTCTTACCCGATTCTTGATCGATTCCAAGAAATCGAGTACTTCAAAGATATCATGGACGATATCGGCGTGGAAGGACGAAGCTACTCTGGAATGCTCATCGAGGTTTTGCTTGTATTATCAAAAATTAGTTATTAATTTAATTATTATGTGTACAACGATCTTAGGGTCCTGAGAGGTCCGGTAAATCGAGATTGCTCGACGCGTTCGTTACCATCGTTCGAAATAGGCAAGTAAAGGTTATCGCGCTACATTTGCATCGTTCTTTCTCCGAAAAAGCGTACGCAGTGCTGCACCACGTATTTCTACAAGTGAGAACAATATCTCAATTTTTTGAGGATTAAATCAGAATAGGGATAGCAGAATAGCACAGAATTGGGTGGGAAATATGAAATGATTTTAGTAAGAATTTATTCTTCAGTTTCAAGTATATAATATTGTTTATTTAGCTGTTCGATGCATCGGAATGTACGACGATCTACGACCGCGAGAAGGCTATATCAAGCAAACTGTCTGACATGTTGAGGCCGGAGGATTTATGCTACTTGAACTGCATCATGCGAGTTCAATTTCCTCTTTCCCAAGGTTACTGCGCGGACACGGACTGGCAACGTCACACCAAAACCGTTGAAATTTTCGAGACGGTATTGCAAAGGGTTAGTTATCGTTTATTCTTACCTACTGCAATTATAATATATTTTTAACTAGTCCAATTATCGTTCATTCTGAGCTACAATTTATCGTTCCATTTTATTTGAATTATCATTCAGATTAGCCGTCGAGTATGCATTCTCCTGGACGACGTGCAACACATGGACCTGTTATCCTGGCAGTTTTTCGCGGTCGCTCTAAACAGTATAAACGTGGTTCTAGTAATGACATTACTAGAACCATTGTCCTGGGATGATCTGACTCAAGTTGAAGCTGCCATTTGCCAAGATAAGAGACTGATGAACAGAACCCTAATCGGTATGGACGCAAAGTACGTCGCAGCGTTTGCTTGCCAATTCTTGAACGTCTTTGCGATTCCTGAAAGCCTCGACAGGTAAAGAATTTCATACTTTTCGCCATTATTTTTCTCATTACTGTTTTTCGGGGAATTTTCGGATTCAGGCGGTTGCTGTATTGTAGAGTAAATTTGAAGATTCAGGGGGTTTCAGTGTCGTAGGGTAAATTTCGACATTCGGGGGATTCTCAGATTGCAGGATAAATTTGAGGATTCAGAGGGTTGCACGATTGTGGGGTAAATTTCAAGATCCGGGGGTTTCAGTACCGTAGGATGAATTTAAAGATTTAAGGAACTGGGAATTTTGAAATTTGTATATAACAAATCTTGAACGTTAATGATATCAAAATTTGTTCAGAGTTCTTCAAAAGCGTGGTAAGACCACGATCAGCTGGTGCGAGACATTCTTGATATCCACCCTCCAAGTGCACGCCCTGACCTTCATCACAGTTACTCCATCGCAAGCGAAGAAGTACGACCTCGTTTTCCCCCAGAGTTCTATGTTGGTTAAAATACCAGCGTATCTGACACCCGAAGAAGTTGCACCACCCTTGCACTGGTCGAAGATGAGTTCTTTAAACGTGTGCATAACGTCGGAGAGGCCGCTTGGATTCATCGCCTCGAATCGTGACATCACAGGTAATTTCTTTAATACATCTGTCCTCTTTAAGGTGCATATTTGGTTAAAGATTATAGATTAATCGTTTGTCAGGTCTGAGAATCGATATCTACAACAGAATGAATTCGTACGAGCAAGATTTCATCAAATGCGCATCAGTGATAGGTGCCGTGTTTCTGCGCAACACAGTCGAAAGCGTTATGGTTAATTCCGCTCCGTTGTACACCAGAAAAGGAAGGTATAATATACTCGAAGAGACTCATATGATTATTGTACAAATGTTTTGCATCACAGCTGTGGCAGAGATGATAAGATTGAGGATTCTTCAGTGCGCTTTGATCCAAAGGAAATACTTCCACTCGGACGACTCGGTGTACTATGTATTCAAAAAGCAAAAGACCTTCAGTAACATGCATCATTTGGTGACCTGTGACTGCCAATCATCGCGTTAGTTGATCATAATTAAAAGTACGATAATTAAAAGAACAGTCAAGATCTTTGCGCAATTAGGTAGCATGATGGAGAAGTCCTTGCCACCGTATGCTGATTGCAAGATATTAGAGTTCACGATAAACTCTTATCGCAAGCTGCTTTACGACATTTTACCACCGCATGAAAAAGGCGACTATCATACGAGGACTGTGACTTACTTCGAACGAGAAGCTCGGAGGTGTAGCACCTGCGGCGGTGGCAGCTTCTTTTCGCTGCTCGCGGCAGAGGAAGCGCCACAACTGGTAAAACTATCTTTTTTAATATATCATCAAATTGATTGCATTCGTGTTAGTTCGAACTGTTAACTATTACTGTGGAATTATTAACACGGTCCGTATGAAGTGCACACGTTCGGCCATTTTGTTTAACACGTTCGACCACGTGTTTGAACCTACCGGAGTGCAATGCACACTTACTCTGAAATTAAAAATGAAGTTGAAAAATAAATAAACATAAAACATAAATTAATATATACATTTCCTTCATGAAGGCAATGATTCTAAGGAAATTGTTTTAATAAATTTTGTAAGTTAAAATGAAAAACTTGTAAAAGGATCATTTGACCCTTTTGGTAGTTTTAAAACAGTTTCTTGAAAATGAAATTTACTGCTGCGTTTCACATTAAACTTTTCTTGATAATTATTGATTTTGTACTGTTGTATAAATTGTAAATAATAAATTGAAACGTTATCAACTTGAAATTAACTTCCAGTTATCAACTCTAAGACAGCTGAAATATTTGATTACATCTGTGCATAAAGAGTTGATACACAGCTCAATTGACGAAAAATATTTTTGTTTAGAGCGGAGGTACAATTCCAGCGACCAGCACGATGCTGCACAGAAAGATGTCGTCGTGGAATCGAGCGGACAGGTTCCGGAGAGAATCGAGACGAAGCATATTCGTAGAAAACAGCGATTCGGACAAGAAGCATCACCGCAACATGCGAAGGATTTCCGTTCTACCTGCGCACACAGATCATTCAGAAGGTAATTTGAATGTTGTATAGATATTCAGAAGTACTAATTTTCTTTATTTATTAGATGAGGGAAGAGACCAGGCTAAAAAACAGAAACGAGGTGAAAGTCTTCTAAGATCGTCCGACGATATATGGGATCGTCGTTTAAAAGAGTTCAGCTACATAAATTATCGGAACTGTCGTTGTAACGAAGTGGTCAGCTTCGTTTTCTGGAAACTGTATTATCACGTCGAGCGCAGCAGTAACGTTTCAGGTTTTGACGTAATTGATGGGTACTTGTTAATCCACGTCCGTTACGCAGGAGATATCGATAAATTGACGAAGTGTATGATAGAGTACACGGCTGGTTTGATCCTAACTGCTCAACCGTTGTTCGCGATCAAGTACCTTACATCCGCCAACGCGAACATCGAAGCCCTGAAGAAGAAGGAACACCTGATTTTCGAATCTCCAAATGCGACCACCAATAGGGGGAAAGTTCTGATTCTGATGGGTAACGTTATTAATTTTACCTGATTTTTATTTTATATTTATCGTTTTATTTTGATGACAGGGGACGCGTACGTCGCGTACGGAAATTATTCTCAGGCATTTAAGTTTTATATGGAGGCAGTGTCATTACGGGTCGAACCGTTTCACTCGGGCAAAGCAGTTTGCTACAGAGCAATAGTGGAGTCGCTGAAACGCAAACTGCACGGGTTTCCCAATTACAGTCTCGGTAAAATCACCGGCAGGCTGGCGCTGCAAAACTTGGAAGTAGCCGTGTATTTGCATCGATTGGCGGTCGTTTACATGGTCTGTGATCCAGTCACCGAGGAAACAATCCTTTAAAGTATAATCTTTTAACAGTTGCAAGATGAAGCCAAGGTGGCGAAGGTGACGATTCTGCAGAGCATTCGATCAGCCTTCGAATCTGTCGGCGGTTTCGTGCAGAAAGGGAAAATATACTTGACAGCGTTGCAGATCTTTCATCTATTCGAGGGCCACGAATTTATCGAGCCACTGGAGAAGTTGATGTCGGTCGTCATAGACGAGAATGTTCATTGGAGGTCTCCGGATGCGTTCGTCATCGTGGCTGAAATCTTTCGGACCATGTACAACACGAGGTATCAGCGATTGAGTTAATATGAAAATTGCTTCTTGGATTACATAGACTTCATAGGTTCAAATGTTCTTTCCGCTAGAATACTGCAGGGCAAGTTAAAGGAAGGTATACAGGTTGGAATTAAAGTATGCAAAATATGCAGTACTTTGCACCTCACTCACATAAAGGTAGCTGTACTGCCAACATTGATCGAATTAATGGTAGCTTTTCTATGTTACTTCGTACACACCGTCATCTTCATGTTTTACTTCAAGATTCTCTTTCAGCTGTGGACGAAACGTTTGAACGAGGCGGTCGATTTATTGCAGGAACTTTACTATGTAGCCAAAGAGGATACCGATTTCTCTGCCATCACTTGGTACTATGCCCTCTGTCTGGAGTTAAGCTTGGACGCTTCTATGGTTCTGGAAACCTACGACACTTGTTGCAGATTTTATCAAACCTTTTTCAGTAAGTATATGCTCAAGAATTTTCAACGATAACGAAATGAAAACTGTATCTTTTGAAATCAGATAGCAAGTCGAAAACCTGCGTTTTACGCGATCCTCAGAGTTTGTGCCGTTTGACTACTTCTTTAGCCATCTGGCAATTAAGAATGTAAGTACACGCCATGGATACTATTATTCAAATATTTATATATTCGAATGCGTGTAGGAGAATGGTTGTCAATGAAATGCTGGTGTTAGAGGTCGAAGAATACATCGACGGAATTGACACTGAGAAATTTTCACAGATTTATAGTTGCGTTAAGGTAACTAAAAGCTTTTCATTGTTGGACAAGTCCATCTCCCCATAACCTAACCTAACTCTTAATATCCATAAACATACTTATTCGTTTCCACATGTCACAGGCTCTCGAATGTTACGTGCTAATACTGAAACGTCGAATTACGATAAAAAAATCAAGCGACCTCTACGATCGGGTGCAGAACGTGGAGACGATCATTAAAACTCTCCAAGAGGTGTCCGACCGTGCGAAATTCGTTTACCCCTTTCTATATTTTATGGAGGCTTACATGGAGCTTCTGCGAGGTCGAAAAGGATCCAGCCATAATTACTTGAACAAGGCTCATAAATGGGCCGTGCACCAGGAGAACAAATTTATGCTGGCCTGGATCGAGCAGAACAAGAGGGTAATCGATTGAAAGTTTTGAGAAACCAAATTGAAAAATTTAAATATCAAAGATTTATTGAAGAATCGGCTGTAATTCTCAACACTTGGTGTGAACAACGTAAGGTAAGGTTGATCACGAGGTGAAATTGTTGCAGACGTGGAAGGAGGCGAATTACAACAATATGGCGCAGTACTGGGCGGAACACGTGGGTGCAGATGACGCGATTCGTTGGCAGGAGATCCACAAGTTTGGTGTGAGTGCTTGGTCGACGATACTGTTCCCTCTTCCAGTTCCAGACTCGACTATTTGATCGTAGCCGCCATTGTGTTCCTTATTCGCTCGTAGGATTACTTTAAGTTAATATAAGTCTTAGGAAAGTCATTCGTAACCATATTGTTGAACCCACTAGGGTATTACAGTACATTCAAGAACCAATTAGAAATTGTAGCGAAATATTTATTGATTAAAGGCGTATTACAGTTTCACGTTCTAAGAAGTATACACGACGATCCCCTCGTGTGCACGATAGTGCCTCGTTAAATAAAACACTCTCGATACTTTCGGTTCGTTGTCCTCGTTTTGCTGAACCTCCAGATCGACCTAAGGAAATCTCTCGCGACCGACGATATGCTTTTGCACACCCACGACAATGATACCTCATATGCTTAATTAAATTCGTCTATCTTCGAATTTGACCGAGCACGCCAAGGATACGTTTCGAGCTAAACGAAGGAAGTAAAAGAAGGAAGGACGGATCGATTCCTCCACCTTGAATACGAAGAATCGATCGATCTCTGTCCCGGTTTCGCGATTAATATATTATTTATCGTTTCTTTTTTTTTTTTCATATAAAAGTAATCAACGTTCTATATTCTCGCATCATGTTCGCTAGGATCGAACGAAACGATGCTCGTCCTTGTTTGATCAATTTTCAACCAGCATTTCCGTGTCACAACGCCCGGCATCTCGATGGCAAAGTTCTGAAAACCCTGAATCCCTGACACGTTCATTCATCCCGTGACCGACGTACATTAATATAATATACAATCAGCAGGCAACAAATGCCACACGCGCGCGAAACTTCTTTCACATCAACGCCAATAATTGTCTAATCTGATCCAGCGACAGTTTCATGCTAAACAACCTCGATGACCCACCACGTGGCGATCGTTCCTTCGCAACTCGTTTACTTTTTACGCGAAAGGGAAGGAAGGTGATTTCGTGTTAGATTTCGTTGGCGTACTCGGCCTGGTTACATTCCGTTCGGCTAGTAATAATGACGGGGATTTGAATCGAATCGCTCGCGGAAAACGTCTCGTCTCCTTTTGTGGCTGGGTGGGCCTCGATCGCACGGAACGTCGACGTTTCTCGATCATTCGTGCGTGTCGACGTCGTTGTCGATACGACTGCTTCGTATTCCTGTCTTGCCCGTCCAAGGATAAATGTCCGGACACGTTTGACACGTCTTCATGTACCTCACACCGCTCTTGTGCCACAGATTACAGACTTTCGCGTTGTTGCATTTCTTTGGCCGGTCCTATAAACAAGGTGGCATTAAAATAAAGCGGTACTTCATCAATTTCTCTGCTGACAGCTTACCTGATAATTACACCCGAAGGGTTCGAAGGTGTGCATGAGAGGCAGTGGCGTAGGATTCCTGACCCACTGAATTGCCTGCCAATTCGTTACTATCCACACGTCGTCCATGGCGACTATTGTGTCTAGGAACGAAATGAAACCCTCCTTGTGGTGTGGTTGAGTGAACCAAGCAGCGTGGTAGAACAGTCCGAACGGCGCTCTGATAAATTACGTATTACAATTTGATTCTACAACGATAATATATCAGAAGTTGTATTATCTCGCGAACAAACCTGTTGGTCGTGTAATGTCTCTCAAAGTTCTTGATCAGCATCTTATAAACACCATCAGCGGTCGGCGGGTTGCTGCACGCGTCTCCCATAGAGCATCTACCTCCGTTCAAGTCTTGCCACATCACCATAGGAACCTCCCACAAGCCTGGATAAGACCTGGTTGGACACGGAGGAATCATGCAGTCGTGGAAGAGTTTGTAGTCCAGGGTGTAGGGCCAACTGGGTGGTCGATTTTCGTAGATCGGCATCGAGGAGTCGTACGTGAAGTTCGTGTCCCACAGCATTTTGAACATGTTGTTACCTCCGACCTGTTTAACAGAACCGATATAGTTCATCGAGATTTCGGACCTGGTCCATATGGAACGAAGATTACCGATAAGAAGGGAGCTCTCATTCCTCTGACATCCTCCAGCTTGACACCTCCATAGGCCGAGAGGATTTCGCGTTGTCCGGCAACTTCTCGCGCCCATTTTCGCTGAGAGAATTGCTCACCGAAACTGTGCCTGTTTCAATCGTTTGCTCTATCACTTGATCGTTCAATTTGTACGCGAGAAGCAATCGCGAGGTCAGAACGCAAGAAACAATCACCGGACTGATTCATGCGCCTTCCATGTACATTAGCGGCTAAACGCTACTAAGTCCTTATGTGTGTTCGGGAATAACTCGAGAGAAAATTGCAAGAATCTTCTTCGATCAATCACAATGTTCGTTTCATAAGAACAGGTTCCACGTGAGGCTTGTTCTTGCGTCCTGACCCGCGGTAATGTGCGAAAAGCACTAATGTCTATCTGAATAAGCGGCTTGTGGGTCGATCGAATAGCTAATCAAGCTGATATTAGGCGCTAATTGATCGGCGTAATGGCAGAGCGTGAACCGCTATGACCGAACCGATTGCTCAATGGTAATGGAGTTGTGATTGATGGTCGAGAACAGGTGGCGAAGTATGTAATTAGCTCGATCAATTGCAGAATTCTGTCAAAGGCTCTACTGACGTAACAATTACAGGGTATGTGTCTGTTAACCCTTTGCAGTCCGGTTTGATTTAATTTTCATAATTATTGGGTATTACTGATCTTTTTTGTGAAAATGTAGGGTTGGAGGCTAGCATAATTGTACGTTTATGTCTAAACCTGAGATGAAGATCAGTATACTCAAGAATTCACTTTTATTTTGTTCTACCTTGGTTTTATAAGAATCAAAGGTTTCATCTAAATATGGAGTAAACTAATAACATCAGATAAAGACTGCAATG
Organism: Megachile ligniseca; assembly: GCA_945859555.1. Lineage (NCBI taxonomy): Eukaryota > Metazoa > Arthropoda > Insecta > Hymenoptera > Megachilidae > Megachile > Megachile ligniseca. Next base: position 5,789,232 of record OX243780.1, read on the forward strand.
GGTTGGATAAAATATAAAAGTTGGAAACCTCGACGAAGTCCATGTTCTCTTTGTCAGATGTACTTACGAAACCGTGTGGGAGGCAATTTCGTGCCCGGCGGCATAGAGGTTTTGAACCTGGCTGTAGTCGGTCCACTCGTGGGAGACGTAGAAGGTGGCCGATATGGGACAGCCGTTGGGGTTCTTTCGTCCCTTCTCGAATAGATCAGCGTATAAACCCTTGTTCAGGTCGTTCACGGAATCGTCGAACGTCAGGAGAACGAGTTGCGGTATCTCCTCCGGGAGGTAGTCACCTGTTTCAGGACGGAGAAGGACCAAAGGACACGTGGACGCGGAGGAGCATGTATTTGTTTCGTCAGGTTGATTCGTACGTTTGTAAATCAAGGAGATGTGGTCGATGTTCCCGCGATATGTCCGAAAGGGATTCGATTCACAATCGTGTCGTGTCGTGTGTGAGTACGTGAACGTGTACGTACGTCGGACGAGTGTGGCAGCCGTTAAAATGTGGTGCGTGATGGGAATGCGAGGGATGAAGTGATGCGAAAGAGAGAGAGAAGAGCGAGAAAAGAGAAAAGTTAGTACGAAAGTCATTAGTATACGGCACATGTGCAAGGCAGGTGAAACTTGTTTCGCGACCCGTGTCGCGCACAGCGTGGATCATCTTTGATCCCGAACGTTTCACCGGTCGAGCACCGCAATGTACGTTTTATCGCGATCTTCGACGATCCTCCGATCGATACTTTAGTACAAGTGGTAACGGAAGCGATTTGCACCGGAAACGCTAGAAACGTCAATAAGAGACTTTTGTTCGCGAGACATCTCGCGGATACCATCGGTATCTTTTCTATCCTTATTGGTTCCCAGGCTCGTAACGGTGAATTTTACTTTTAAATGAGCTCAGCTTTTTCTTGCCGCCATCAAGATACGTTGCTCTAGTTTACGATCTTAGAATAGAAATTGCCCGGCAGTTAGGATGTAGGCGTGCACAGCTGGTCGCTCCAGGAGACAACTAACCGAGGGCTACTATGGTATGGGCGGAAACGTGAAAGTTGGATCGAAAAATTTGCATCGAAGCTGTCGTTTATAAAGCTTGTGATATTTACAATTCGCAAAATAATTTTTGATAATTTTGGGAAATTGGAGAGGTAGGTAAAAAATGACTGCCAGGAACTGCTGCCCTCTACTGTCCTTTTTACCGTGCCTGAAAGAGGGCGCCTTAAACTTCTTCCTATACTACTGTGCAGCTCTATATCCCAATATTATGTAACAGAAGAGAAATTGTTTCAACAACATTACTAGATTACTAAATATTTCCTTAGGAATATTAGGATAATTATTAGAGTAACCTGATAGTAACTAGAACAACATAGCGTGATAATAGGGTATGTGCTCTTGTGCTTCTACTTAACTATGAATATTTCATATTCATACACATTTTACGGATTTGATTTGAACTAGCGCCTGTGGAACTCAGAAGGATTTTAAAGTATTATTAAACTTGTTTTTTGGAGGATCATCGAACAAAGCTTCGAATCCTCAGGTTCTCCGAATATTGAGGATTCGAACACAGGCGACAGAGAAAATTGTGCGTTAGTCGAAGAGAGGCGCAGGCGATGGCGTTCGATGATCAGAATACAGTAAAATTTGTCTGTGCTCGCTAAAAATCAACTCATGTGCCATGACCATGACATGTCTAATCATCATCGATAGAAACTTGTCAACTTATCTCTATGAATCGAATTATCTCTCTGATGATCTCTGACATCAGCAAACTGTGACATTCAAAATGTTCAGAAAAAGAAGTGTATATTATACACGTATGCTAAACAATTTAGATGTCATCACTGCGGATGTTCATGCATTTATCGAAGTGTGCAAAAATGTAAATAAATGAAAAATCACGGTTTCTATAAAACGTGTGATATTACACAGTTGGTTCTGAAAGTGTTAAGCTGTTTCCAGAGCACACGATTCGTGAGCACATAGACAAAGTCTGACCGTACTCGTGCTTATCGAACGAATAATAGCGTGTAGATGCACGGATGCTCGACGATTGCTTGCCTCCCCTTCAACTTACGAGATCGTGTGCGATGCCAATTCGTGGCCATCCGCGTAAAGGTTTTGCACCTGGCTATAATCGGTCCACTCGTGCGACACATAGAACGTGGCCGTGATCGGACACCCGTTCGGATTTTTACGACCGTGTTCGAACAGATCGCTGTACAACGGTTTGTTTAGATCGTTCACGGCATCGTCGAAAGTGAGCAGCACGATTTGCGGCGTCTTATCCGCCTGAATTCCACCTGGATACACGACATCAATAATACGAACGTCAAGGTTGCTCCTGTACCCGAGAATTTATCTCAAAAACGGAATCTTCTCGGGGAAAGAAGCGGGCTTGAGTCATTGCTTAATTAAAATGGCCGAATATGAACCAGTGGCGTAACTAGGTCTTGTCGAAGGTAGGATATGATGTGGCTTTTGGTAATTTGGGAAGCTGAGAATTGTGGGTTGGAAATTTTGGGAGGTGAAAATTTGGAGATTTGAATCGGGGCGTTGGGGATTTGGGGATTCAGAGATTTGAAGGGGTAGATCATTGGGGAGTTGGAAATTTGAGGAAATGGAAATTTGTGAAGATGAAACATTGAGGAGTTGGAACTTTGGGAATTTGAGAAATTAGAAATTTTAAGGATTGGAAATTTGAAATTTTAAGGGTTGAAAATTTGAAGAGTTGCAAATTTGTGAAGTTGGCACTTTGGGAATTTAGAAATGTAGGAGGTTGGTTCCTGGAGGAGTGTAACTTTGGGATATTCTGGAGATGTGGAAATTACTTGCAACTTTGGGTGTTAGAACTTCAAGGGATTGGACATATAGAGATTTAGATCCACAGTGATTTAAGAGTACAGAAAATTAGCAATTCGAGAACTGATTATATCGATATTCAATAACTCAAAAAATTGAGAATCCGAAGATCCATGTTGATGATTTGAAACCGAGAGACACCAGCAAAGAACAAAGATCTCAAGCGTCTATGTATCTGTGGATATAACTTGCATCTTCCAAAACATCTAAAAATATCTGATACAACACAAGAGATCTGCATATTATATCTCCCTAGCTGTCTAGAAAGATAGGAAGTACAGTCTACTCTGTACTAAACTAGATTGTACTTTGCGATTAATCAAAACCACCCTAGTCCCTCCCTAGTTACGCCAATGGCGGACACCCGACTCCGACAGATTCTTCCGGATGATTTACTCGAGGTATGCGGTTGCACAATCTTCTCCAGACGCCGGGCATGTTGTTTTAATTTCTTGCAGCTCGCGAGCGCGCGGAGAATATTATCATCGTGGTCCCGAACCCGTTAAGGTTCGTTAAACGCTTCGATACCGTTCGAATTCAACTCACGCGCGGGGAGCTTTCGATTTCGAGCAATAACGTGTGCGAAATGGCGACCGGCTAAGCGGATCTGTTTCACTTTCGAGCGGATTGTACGCACGGCAATGCGTAACGTTAGAACCGGAGAAAGTCACGAGTGGCTACTAAACCGATGGACTAAACTTAACATTCGCGCCACGAACGCTTGCGTCATCCAATGGACAAGCTTGCTCGTGTTTCCGATCGATTTTACCATATCGATACGATCTTTCCGCGTGCATATGTTCTTCCAAACAGCATAAATCTTAACCACCCTTACACAGGGCAACTTGTAGAAAAGTCATTCGTTAAAGTTAGCTCAAACATTTCTGAAGCCATAGGTGACATTTTTAAAATGATCAAGAAAAGGGCATATTTTAATTCAAGATCACTCAGGAAATTGTGCACATTTTTACAATTAACCCCTTGCCCTTCAATTTATTTGTCAGATGCGTCAAAACTGTTCAAGCTATAAATAAGGAAAATTAAAATGTTACGAGTATTTGATATTCAGTGATCCTTACGTAAATTGTAATTGGATCTAGTTGAAGAGCATTCAAATTAAACTTCAAGTTGAAGAGTATACAAAATTTGAGTAAGGTCACACTTGAGTTATGAGTGCGTCACACATGACGCACAAGTGACACACACGAGCGCGTCAAAGTACAAGGGGTTAAGTTTTGTATGCACCGATTGATGCCATTTGGAGGTAAAAGTTAGAAGAATATATTGGAATTTTTGATCGATTAATTGAATCGTTTATCCTACCTGGTATGTCTGAACCACCGCAGCTGCAATCCGGAAGCAAGCACACATCCCTGCGACATTTGGCCGCCGGTTTATCAACCTGCGGCGTCGGATAGATCGGTGCTGGCCTCGTCGGCGGATACCTGTAGATGTCGATGAATTCTTGTGCCTTCGACACGATTTCGGTGGACGGTTTCAAGGTTGGCCTCGACCTCCTGCAAATCAATAATGCAATTAATTTTGGGGGAACCCTTCCACTAGCTGGAATCCTTTGTCATATAGACTTATTATTATATTTAATAATATTATTATATTATATTTGAGGTATTATATCTGAGCAAGTTATAAGTTGGACAAATTGAGAATAATAAAGTTTACGACGCAGCCACGTTCGTTCACCTCGGAGGACAATGCGACCCAGTGGCTCTCGAGGTTTACGATCCACCACATCGGATATCCGCTTTCAACCGACGCACGGTTCGATGCCACCTATCTTTGTTTTATACTTCGATAGAACTTCCGTGTTAATTGTTAATCAACGGCTATTGCATGCCGGTAATTTGCCTCGTGATGGGAAAATAGCTAGCGACAATGCTGTCTCTTTGTTATTCGATTTATGGTGGTTATTTATAACTAGTTAGAGTATCTGTGTAGAAGAAAACCAATTGATGTCTTTGCATGTATAATTAGTTTAATTATTTTATTAACTTGCTGCGAGATAAAATTGTGAAAATAAAAATGGAAACGTGTATACTCAATCTCTTAGGCATATGTGTATTGCCAAACTTTTTGACATATGTGTATGATCAAATTTGTTGACATATGTGTGTGATCAAATTTTTTGACATATGTGTATGATCAAATTTTTTGACATGTGTATGATCAAATTTATTGACATATGTGTATGATCAAATTTTTTGACATATGTGTATGTTCAATGAACTAATAACCCCAACTATAAAAAATGGAAACTTGTCCTCGTCTGAAGTCTACATCCAATACTAAATGTGATACTTTGTTTTTATTCATTTTCCCGTTAGTCTCCTATCTTCTCTTTGTTACTCGTTTACCTACTTATAACTTGCTGGAAGATTAAAATATTGAAGAAGACAAGTTACCGGTTCAATCGATATATTTGCATATACAATTAGAATATTGTATAATTAACTACGATATAAAGTTGCATGATGAACTTGTCCTCGTTTGAAGGAAGTCAACGTTGAATCCTAAATGTGATATCATCTACTGATACTTTGTTTTCCCGTTATTCTTACTAACGTATCTTTTCCGTTTCTTTGTTATTCGTTCTGTTTTATGGTGTCTAACTTGTTGGAAAATTGAGATATTGAAGAAGATAAGTTACCGGTTCGATATATTTACTGTATAATTAGTTTGATTTTATTGACTACAAGGAAGTCGAAAAAAGACCTACTCAATACCTAGATTCGCTAGTTCCAAAATTCTCAAATTTCTACATTCTTGATACCTAGATCCCCAAATTCCTCAATTCTCAAATTTCTGTATTTCCAATACCTAGATCTTCAAATACCTATATCCCCAAATACCTAAATCCCCAAATACCTATATTCCCAAATTTCTACATTCCCAATACCTAGATCCCCAAGTACCTAAATCCCCAAATTCCTAAATTTCCAAATTCCTAAATTCCCAATATCTAGATCCCCAAGTACCTAAATCCCCAAATTCCTAAATTTCCAAATTTCGAAATCCCCAAATACCTAAATCCCGAAATTCCTACATTCCCAAATACTTACATCCCAATACCTCAAATACAAACATTAAACTTGTCCTCGCCTGAAGAAAATCTACACTGAATCCTAAATACAATATCATCCACTAATCACTAATACCCCATTTTTATTAATTTTTCCATCAATCGGCGCTAACGTTTCTTTTCCGTTTCGCTATCTTTCCTCGCCGCTACCGTACGCTGTCATTACAGCGTTGAACGATGATAGCGCATAATGAAGGGTCTCGGTAATCTCCCCACGATTAATAGGAAAATTATACAGTAACGTCTTTAGACGTCCAATCGTATGCAAACAGATCAATGGAACCGTTCTACTTTCTAACGGGACTCGTTCGACAAAGCAACTCGTGCGATCTGATTAAAGTGCCGTCTCGACTGTGACAATTTCGATTAAACGAAACACGATTTATACGATTTTGTGGCGAGTTACTGAATCGGAAAAAGGTGGCGAACTTACGGTGGTGCGGTGCCACGGTGGATCTGTTGCGGACGACCTCGACTGCAAAAGAAACGGAAAACAATTGAAGGAAAAACAGAAAAAAAAGCGAAGGAGGAAAATGTTAAACGGAGCTGGAGAAAGCGAACGTTTCACGGAATACGGAGAGGAGCGAAATCGGGTCTTGGTCGATGGACACGCTTGCAAGGCCATTTGCTCTTGCGACGCGGAAACTGAGAGAAGTAGACAAACAAAGAGGATGAAGATCAGAGATGTCAGTTGGAAAGTTATCTCTTCAATGCGGAGTTCATAGATCAAGGACCTTTGAACGTCCTTTATGTAATGTATCTTTTATGAATAGGATGAGTTCAATGTTCTTTCATTTTGAAGATACGTAGGAAGAAATAATGGCCTGATGACATGGAAATCAAAGATATAAGTAATTAATGTGAATAGGTAACAAGAATTAGTGTGAATAAGTTGAAATTTGATGAGATGAAACTTTCAGGAGTTGGAACTTTAGAAATTTTGAATTTTGGGAAATTATGAATTTTAAAGGTTGAAAAGTTGAAGGGTTGAAAATTTGGACATTTTTAAATTTTGGGGAGTTGGAAATTTGGAGAGGTGAAACATTGAGGAGTTGGAACTTTGAAAATTTGGGAATTTGGGAAATTAGAAATTTTAAGGGTTGAAAATTTGGAAATTTGGAAATTTGAGAAGTTAGAAATTTGTAGAGTTGGAAATTTGGGAAGTTGGAAATTTGTGAAGATTAAATATTGAGGAGTTGGAACTTTGGGAATATGGGAATTTGGGAAATTAGAAATTTTAAGGGTTGGAAATTTGGAGAGGGTGAACTTTGAATAATTGTAAAGGGAAGTTGAAACTTGAGGAAGTTAGGACCTTGAAGATTTAGAACTGGAGATTCATTAATTTATGAGATTAGTACTTAGGGAAGTTAGTTGAATGTCTGAAAAAGTAAAATAAAGTATTAATTAAGTTAGCAAGAATTTGTGTGAAATAGCTACTACATCTTCTGTATTAAATAATAAAAATGGAAAATAAATCTTTGAATGTTTGCGAAAGTGAAATAAAGTAATAACTAAGCAAGAATTAATGTGATAAGTTGAAACGGTTGCTACATCTGCAACAGCATTAGATGATGACAAGAATATAAAATATTCAATCAGTTATCTAACATTCAAACAAGATATTCAAGAAAGTATACAAATTTTAACATAAAATTGCGAGGAACGATAATAAATAGTATAATAGCGTCTCTTGAAACGAAGGTTTACGATGTGGCTTATGAACTTAGATAGCAAATGTTTGGTACAATCTTTAAATGTCACGCGACAGGGAACGCGTTAATCTTCTTCGCGATCCTCGAGACGAGCAACAGCGTAACGATTTTCAATCGCAGACGTGAAACCTGGTCCACAGCTGACCGAACAGCTGCCTTTCTACAGGGTGTCATTACTAATTTATCACATATGCGCTCGCATACGTGCATTTCTAATAAACCACATTTCACTTTTCTACGTTTCATTATTGTAATGCTCATTCTCTTTTGGAGTAATACATTTTTTAATTATGGAATATTGAATATTTCAAGTACTTTCTAAATTCTTGGATTATGGAATATCTTTTTCGTATTTTCTTAGATTGAAATCACCAGATTCTACAATTAGGCCCTCAAATTTTTTTCCAAATATTTGTAGATTCTTAAATTTATGAATCCCTAAATTTCCAAATTTCTAAATTTCCAATTCTCTTATTTTCAAATTTATAAATTGCCGAATTCCATAATTCCCTTATTCCATAATTCCCAAATTCGATAATTCCCAAATTTGATAATTCCCAAATTCGATAATTCCCAAATTCGATAATTCCCCAATTCGATAATTCCCAAATTCTATAATTCCCAATTTCCAAAATTCTCAAATTTCCAAATTTCCAAATTCTCAACTCCCTAAATACCCAAATTCTCACCTCCTTAAATCCCCAAATTCCCAAATTCCCAAATTCTCAACTCCCTAAATCCCCAATTTCCCAACTCCCAGATTCCAAAATTCCCAAATTTCCAAATTTCCAAAACCTAAAATTCCCAAATCCCAAAATTCCCAAATTCCTTGTTCAAAAATCCCTAGATTCCCATATCTCTACCTCCCGAAATCTCTATGTCTCAAAATCCGTACATATCCACATATCTACATCCCCAAATCCCAAACTCCCCAAATTTCCAAATAGTCCCAAAAAAGTCCCCAAATTCAAATTCTCACAAAAGTTTCCTTCTTTATCAGAAGACACCAAATTTTCCTTTACCACTTTACATTATCATTGTTTTATTAATAACTTCAATATCCAAAAGTAGCAACAGTGACAAATTAAAAGAGACACTCTGTAGAGACGCGTGCCGCAGATAGAAGGGGAATTCATGCGTTTGAACGCGTTCGAAGAAAGCGTGAAATAAAGTCGCATTCCCTGTCCGTACAAATCGATCCGCTCGAATAATATCGATCAAAGCACGCTAGCCGCGTGGCGATCCTTCGCGACTCCGTTTCTTGGCTAGTTGGTTGCGTAATTTAAAAAAACTGACCGACGACAATCACCGCTGTCGCGTACGTGGATACCGTACCTGGGTGCATTGACCGTGTAAGACCTGCTGGTGGTGATCGGAGTCTGAGTGGTCGTCGTCAACGGTATAAACGTGTCCACGATGGCGTTTGGTGTCGTCACGTGGACCACAGGGTGGCTGAGAACGTTCGGTCTACGAACACGTTATTTATCATCAAGTTACAGTACGATTGCATTCGATTTCCTGCAGCCCCAATCTCTAAACTTCTGAATTTTCCAATCATCGAATTTTCATTATCTTGTATGTAGACTTGCAAAAATTCTAGATCTCTATTTTCAATGTGTAAAGTAATCCTAAATTCTCCTTATATAAAATACGTTATATATTATCGAAATATAGTATGGTTAAATGCAATTTCGTGCACCCCCATCTCCAAATTCCTGAATTCTCTAATTATCGCATTCTGCATTACTTTTATTATTTTACACTATCGCATAGACTTGCAAAAATTCCAGACTTCTACGTTTCTGTAAATAAAGTAATCTCAATAAAATATAAACCTCAAGAACAAGCTTATGATAAATAAATTTGTATCGAGGATCTTGAACTTGCATTACATGATTATGTTCATCAGGTCGACAACCGTTTAATATAAACACGTATGAAATTTCATGAAACAGCGATATAATTAATATCGACACGAGTCTTCTCGGAAACGTAACGTACAAGAATAGTTAAAAGTGCGATCGATGAAAGCCCGAGGCGATGATTGGAACGATTACAGCGGCAATTTTCTTGTCGCTTTACGGTCGAGGAGAGAACGCGAAGGTCTCTTTCTCCTCTCGAAGCATCCGTTTCGATTAAAGAATATCTCACCTGTACGACTGTCCATCGTTAATGCGGAACTTGTTCTTGTTCAGCTGCGCCTGGGTTCGATGAAACAGAAAAATGGATATTGATAGTGTTCGTTAAAAATCGAGAGGCATCTTCGGTGAAACTTTCGTTCTACCTGATTCTCGTAGATATCGTAGTCCTGCACCGTGACGTCCTGATTCAGATTGTACTTATCGGCCTCGTTCACCGCGACCTTCTTCGGCTTTTGATACTGCTTCGTGTTCACGTCGCTGATCTTGACGCTCGATTGAACGGGCACCGATTGGTTCACGGTGTACTGATTGTAATCTAACCGGGGAATCGCGGCAAATCGATTACTCGATGCTGATGAGCACTTTGATCGCCGCATATTTCGTCGAATATCATTTTTACTATTCTACGTTCTTTACTGCGAGATTTATGCGAGAGGTTCGATTTAATGGACACTGTAAGATGACTAATTGCTAATGTGTAATCGGCATCAGATAAGCGTGGAATAATGACGTAAGAACGCAGAAGTCTCGAACACGTGACTGCGGCCATCAAAGTGTACCTTCCTTAGCGAAGACTATTATGAAAAAGTCTTTTAGAGAAGGTTTATGGGGCAATGATGGATGTTAATAGGTTACTTACCATCGTCTTTGTAAATGGACACGTCGTCGTCGTAAATCGTGTAATATGGGTAACTCTGATCGGGATCGTTGTAATAGGACTTCGAGATCACCGGAGCGGCTGTGGATGCCAGGATCTTGGCAACTCGAGGTGACTCAGAGGATGGTACTTGCGTCCTGTTTCACAGAACACTTATAATCGTACTAATAACCTCTTCAAGGATATTGCCACATATGCTCAAATCTTGTGACATGTGTGTATGATATAACTTTTTCATGTATGTGTATATTCAATCTTTTTGACATATGTGTATGCTTAATCTTTCTGGCATATGTGTATGCTTAATCTTTTTGACATATGTGTATGATCAAACTTTTTTACATATGTGCATGTTCAAACTTTTTGATGTATGTGTACGCTCAAACTTTTTGACATATGTGTATGATCAAATTTTAGGACATATGTGTATGATCAAATTTTTTGACATATGAGTATACTCAAACTTTTTGATGTATGTGTATGCTCAAACTTTTTGATGCATATGTATACTCAAATTTTTTGACATATGTGTATACTCAAACTTTTTAATGTATGTGTAGGTTCAAACATTTTGACATATATGTATGCTCAAATTTTTTGGTGCATATGTATACTCAAACTTTTTGACATATGTGCATGATCAAAATTTTTGACACATGTGTATCCTCAATGAACCAATAGCCACAACTATAGGAATTATCTTCCCTACTTTGTACATTAATAATGATTCTAAAATTTGTTAATTTATTTATCATTAATTAGATTGTTTTCTGTTTGTAAGTTTATAAAAATCATCCCTGAGAAGGACAAATATCTAATTTCCTCTGAAAACGTTTAACATAGTACATTTACAGTACTTTAAGTCCGTCGTTCTTCAAAAATAATATACTATAGTGAGCACATTATATCTGTAGTTAACAAAGTACTTTTTCGAAGATATTAACTTCTGAGGACCGTTTTCTAAAAGTGACGAGAACCACATTAACACCGTACAAAACGATTTCACTTAGCAATTTTGTTTTCGCTAAAAAATGCTAACAAGGATCAATTAAGGATTTTCACAGATGATTCAGGTGATTGAACGCACGCGAAAATGACGGTTTAACGCGTTTAACGTTACGTAAACGCGAAACAGTCATCCTAGCGAATTAAAGAGGTCCAAAAGAGAAATCGAAGAAAAAGTTCGGTGGAAAGGCAGGTCCGATTTCGAAGTTGATTTTACGCACCTATAATGAGCTTCCGTTTGGGCACGCGTGCTCACCAAGCTCTCCTTCTCTCTCTCCTGTAAACGATCATCGATTAATTAATTTTAACTGATAATAGAGTTTCATTCATTCGAATTATGCAATCATAATAAATAATATTATTAAAAAATACTACTGTTTAAAATTTTAAAAACACGCATAGAAAAGTATCTAAAATTAGTTTTAAATTATCAACGTAAAAAAGAGTAAGTCCTTGTTAGTGAATTTTGTTCAAAACCCATCCCCTATTTAAAAAATTATTTTATTATTCAAAAATTATTTAATATCGCCAATTAATTTACTACCAAGTATCAAACAAAGTAACTCCCACAATTAAGAAAAACGCTCACCGAAATCACGTTTCTACGAAGGCCATCCCTGTCCCGTTGCACTTGACCAATGGTAGATGGTTGACCCCTATAAACACGTTGCTGTCTATCACTTTCGATTTCCGTCGCAGGCTCATATTCGTCTTCGTGATAATTTCTAGACTGCTGTCTCTGTCGAATAGGTTTCTCCGTAATCTGTGGCACAGGAATCGGAGTGGTCGTCGCGATCGGTTGTCTCTGAAGAGGACGTTGCTGTTGTTCGCGTCTCTGTTGCTGCTGTTCTCGTTGCAGATGCTGATGCGGTTCGCGTTGCAATTGCTGTTGCTCACGTATGGGTTGCGATCGTTGCTGTTGCTCTTGCAGGGTCTCTATCTTTGCTGACCTGGGCAATTTCACGATTGCAATAGATTAATTGCGGGTTTCCGCGTGTTATGGGTCGTTTCGTCGACCTTTTCAAACCCACGGGTTTCGCAAACTCTTGCGGCTTGCTGGGATTCGAGTCTTAATTGGGTGGTTCGAGAATTTTTCAATCTTGCAAATTTCCAAGTACATTGATACGAAAGATCATAATCTACATGTATAACACATACGTAAGATTTCGTGTACCGACAAATTCAATTTATCTCGAATACATCAAATACCAGAGTGAAAATTTCGAAAAAAATTCTTCAAACTTTCCTCGTGAGAATTTTAACGGAGCACAGACACTTACATAACGGTAATTAATCGAACCCGGAAGGCATACTCGGTTTATTTGAATAAAACAAGAACGTGTCGTTTTTGGAAGCGGATCAGTTCGAGAGGACGAATTCGTTGACAGACACGATCGATCTCGTGGTAAACTAGTTCCGTGAAAACACGTTACCGGTAATGGCAAGGACATCGTACAAGACGTTAAGGAACCGATGTTGAGAAACAACTTCTTTCCCCCGATTATGTTCGCGCACAATACGTTAATGAGCGACCAGCAACGACCGTTCGTTGCTTAACTTCTTACACAAGGGAACTCGCAGCTGCTGAATATACCTCGAAAGAAATGAAAGAGAGAGTGGGAGAGTGGATACAATTGTAGGCTACGTTATACAACAAATTCGCCGCGTTTCCCTTTAATCCTTTCGGATAGACGCCTGTGCCCCGGAGAACGGGGAATTAACGCGTAACTGGACCACCTTGATGGACGTTTCATTAAAATTTCGTTATTTTTCTTCGTGGCATATGTGAGGCAAATGGAACAATTACTGACACAGGAGAGTCAAATTGAAAGACCTCTTAAAATACATTCGAGTTTCTGTTACAATTTTAATCCTTCGTGTTGCAAATTTATCATACTGTCATAAGAAAATTTTGGAGCAAAAATTACAAGTATGTTTACAAGAAAATTTTACAGTAAAAATTGCAAGTAAATTTACAAGAAAATTTTATAGCAAAAATTACAAGTTTACAAGTAAATTTCAGGCTCTAAGTTCTTTCAAGATATTCTAAAAACTATTCCTGGGATAATAATAATTTTCCTGAGGATATCTTTGGATTCTCTGTAAGACTACTCTGTAGAACCATTATCGTGCTACAATCCGCAAACATATAAAAATTCCAACTTGCTAGATACACTATGTGTGTAAATGCATACACTGTATAGCAAATTGCTTACGAATGACACGTAACACGTGGAGACTCACCTTTCCAGCAGCGGATCTTCTTCGTTTTCCTTACCGGGAGATCCACCTTCGGCGCAGCCCACATTACGTGGCCAATCGCATGTCTGCAACTCATGACTGCCAACAAGAAAACGGCCCTCATAATATTTGTATTTATTGCCGATAGCGTCGAACATCGGAGATTCCGTAATCAAGCGATATCATGTACCTTGGCAAAATCGAGATCGTTTCGAGTAACGGTCCGATTCGTTAGAAGGATTCGTTATGGACCGATTTTCAAAGAGCAATTTACTGGGATTGGAAAATTGGGTGTTTGGAATTCAGAATCGTGTTTCAGGTAAGTTCACGAGCGTCCTTAATTGGACACTCGGTGTTACCGGTCATCGAGGGCCGGTTCTACAACGAACTCGTTTGTACGCACTGTCGTGCACAGAGAGAGAAAGAGGTGTGGCAGGCTCGATATTTTTTTCTCCAGGGTTACACGAGCACGGCTACGACCCCCTTTTACCTCGTTAATCCAGATCGAAAGTGTAGCAGTATCGTAATCGCGCGTTACGACGCCCCCGACACCTAAATCCGCCAGATATTTCTGCAACGTTTCAAGGTTCCGGGTACTTTGAACATTGGAATCGAAATATCTTGTCAGTGGATGATAAAAGCAATCCGGTTTCGAGATTAGACCTAAAAGGAGAGGCAAACAATCTTCTCGTAAATTTCGCTGTTAACTTCGAATTCTATCCTGTTCGCCCACTGTGAACGCATTGTTAGGATTTTTGACGCTGCTTTTTAATACCGGGTATTTCAATAGGGAAACAGGTTTCTGTAAAATCGAGACTTGTTCGATACGCGAAATTCCACGGCGATACAGGGTGTCCAAAACGAGTTCTTTTTTCCGATGACCGAACGCTAAAAATATCGACAAGTTTCCTTTCAAACGCCTTTTTATTTCATAAATCTTACATTGTTCCGTATAAAATTTGCGGTAGATCTTCGGGTGGACACCAAAATGGCGTTTATAAATGTTTCATTCGGCACACGTCTCATAAAAGTTGCAACGGTTTTGCAGGAATACGTTCGCGAGGGAACAAGAAATAGAAATCTCCGTGGAATCTTGTAATTTGCCCCGCGAACACGGGAGAATACATCCATTATGGCTGTCTATATCTGGACGACAATACCCAGCCGCGATTTCGCTTTTGATTAGACGCCTTGTATTATTCGCTCGCGTTTCAATTCACCGTGCTGCTAATTTCCGTCCATATTTGTCGAACGGGTTCGAGAGAATTTACGGTTCGCTTTGTGCTCTGCACGTGCACCTGTCCTTTTCGATCAATTATCTACCTGTACACGAAAACGTTTCGCGACAGTAATTACGATTACGAAAAGAATCGCTTTGATCATCCAACTATTCGTTGTGCCGGTCGATACATTAGAATTCCAACCCTTTTTGAAACGTTCCTTATTAACTGTTACGTTTCATAAACCTACTTTAATATTTTCATGAATTTCCACAACTCTAAACCTATTTCATCATTTATGTTTAAGGTCCAGAAGGGTAAGAATTTTTGGGGAGGAATTTTTTATATCTTGTCACATGATTATTGAAACACCATGTATACATATAGAACTCGTGTACAAGTTACGGAATACGGATCCACTTGTTCAACTGTAAAGTATGAATTGTGTAGATGGTCCAAGAGAAACTCACCGACACAATTGCGATTGTTACCTGTACATCAATCCTCCTGTGCAAGACTCGAGTAGAGCACCTCCGAATACGCAGACATAATATTGAGTGCAATCACGGGGATGGGGGTAGTAACCGAACTCTTCAGGGCACTCGAACTCCAAGGCCGCTTCGTTTCTGCTCGCCCTGGCGCTTCTGGGGATGTTCCTTTGGCATCCTGCAAACAAAAATGTTTCTTTCAATTCCAAATACTTTCTTTTCCAAAAACGTTAACAATAAAATGCGTACAAATGAAATAAAAATAAGGAAAGATTTTGCAGGTCTGAAGGTATCGTGGTTTGTATCAGTGGTAGCTATTTCTACCGCGACAGTGAAAACGTTAATAGGTAAAACAAACAAAACAGAGAGTATGGGAGAGACCACACCGCTGAATTATCGTACATGCTCATATCGTCGCGTGCTGGAACGTGAACGGTACACGAAACGGCAGATTATGCAATCGAGTGTACATAACCGGATTTTTGGCCGACCTTGCTGTACGCGTAGTCACCGAGTCGAGACACTGAAACAGTTGGTAAGAAAAAATGCGCTTCGAGACGAGGCGAAAGGAGGAAACGAGACACTGGCGCCAAATTTTCGTAATCAACCATCTTGTCTGCTCCCGTTTCTTGTTTTGATCTTCGCTTTCGGATTTCTCGACTTTCCGATAATCCATCAAACTCCAGAATAAAATCTGAACGTTCATATACTGTACCAACGACGTTTGCGGTTAAACACCGACCGCTTCGTTACCGGCTAAATAGCATTCTATCGTTGAAAATGGTCTCTGTGCTCTGCCATTGTCTCGGTGGATTCGATTATCCCACCTTAAGGTTTTCTGGCACAATTTCATCGTGGGACCGCGGCACCGCTGGAACGACGAATTGATTTGTTGGAAACGTGACTTACGCCATTCCTCTTGTACTTTCGACGTGAGAATACGTCTGAGGAATAACGTTCAATCCTAGCTTCTTGTATGAAAATTCTTCCTCTTATGTTACCGTTCGGGTAACGGTGCTGTTTCTACTTACGAGCTGAATCCCCCAAAAAAATTCGACACGTGATCTTATGCGTTTACGTGCGTATAGGAGTTATAAGTACAGGGTGATTCAGAAAGAATGTTCAGGAGCATATCATTACTGTTACAGTTTCTCAACAATAAAATCGGCACAAACTTTCTTGATAGCCTAACATGTTTACTTCCCATATATAGCTCTATTGCCCAAAATGTAATTCGAGAATTACGTCCGTTGCTTTAACCAATCGTAGCTGCAACTTTAATGTTCATACAAATGTCCTTTAACGTTCTTCATGTTTTGTTAATAATTAAAAGAAACGTCAAACTGAATTTTTGCAAATGAAAAAGTTCAGAACGACCTCAACTACAACCCCTATCCAGGAGTTACACTACTCGTGAGACACTCTGTATATTTATCTATAAACTGCAGAACTGCACTTATCTAGCTGTAATCTACGCACGTCAATTGCCAGTGCGGCAATCGTGTTTTCATCGTTGATCGATGATCGTGGCATTCGTATCGATTATATCAACTGTCTATAAATTTCTTCGGAGTAATTTTCAGGGACACGAGGGAAGATAATGTACAAGGAGACAAACTCTTCCTGGCGACAATGAAAGTATCGAGTCGAAGGTCGTCGAGAAAAATCGAAATCGAGGAAAGGCGAGGTCTCTCTCGAGCGGGATCACGGTCGACCTTGGGCGAATATGGTTCACGAGGAACGAGAAAAACGAGCATTTGGACGAACACATCCTGGTACCGTTCTCTTGGCCGACCTTCCAGCAGATCGCTGGCGACCTTGCCACCGCAGCGTCGACGTACCCGTCCACCTTACGATCCTAAAATTCTTTTCTCCTGATTCTCTCGGATCCTTTCCTGTTTACCTCTGTTGCAACGGAGACTCCCCATAGCTCTCCAAATTGGGTAATCAATAAAACCGACGATTTTCTGAGAAACAAACACGGCATATAAAGAGCAATACACCTTTCAAATTAGCTTAGCCTAATATTCCATCCATCTTATTGCATGTTGCGCTTATAAGAAAAGTACAACATCGCGCCTTTCATAAGAGATTGTTTCTTTACACGATGTATATACGCGAATTTATAGGTTACTGTGATGATTTTCTTCGTAACTAGTCATGAAAGTATTGACCTTTTGTAACGAACAATAAATTCATTGTAAGCTGCGATGAATACTGCACACTTTTTGTTAGATTGCTCATCGGTTACAAAAAGCTTGGACGTGCATTCACACGGCACAATTGTGTTTTCAAAATGCAACTGTATTTCCTGTGATTAATAAAGGTCAGTAGACCTCAGGCAAATTAAATACTCCTCATTCGCAACGGCATACCGCACGGAGCAATTACAGAACCACAATCCGAAATCACGTCCACGAGAATGCGAGGCTGCTGTAGCGTAATATCGTAAGCACGAATACGGGATTGCGAAATTAAATTCTGTTCGCATTTCTAATTACCGGCAAAAGTTGCCCTGGATAGTAACGGATCCGTTACATTTGAAAATGACATAACGATAAGTTGTGAAACTTAAAACCATAAAAAGCTTATTATACATCGAATATTTCAAAATGAATAATTTTGTCATGAATTATAAAAAGAATAATATTGTCGTGAATTGTAAAAAGAATAATCTTGTCGTGTATTATAAAGAAGATAATCTTGTCTTGAATTATAAAGAGAATAATCTTGTATTGTACTATAAGAAGTATTTTAAGCTTCATTTCAAATGGCGATAAACACGATATTTTTTCTCTTGACCACCATAAAAGCGTAAGCCAGGTAATTTGATTAATGATTCGAATTGTCTGGTCGCACTATTATGAGGATTATACGTTCCATAAGGTTATGCGTTCAATTACGCAAACGAAAAGATCCCCCCTTGATTTTCGACCTGTCACGAACAATAAATCTTTTCTTCCCTACACAATTCTTTTGTTCCAATTTTAAGCCTGAAGGCGACAAAATATGAAAGCTGTTCGATGAGGCTTTTGATAAACATTCGGTTTACAATGGCAAGTACATGTGGTAAATTGGAATCTGGACACATTGTAACGTAATTATATGCCTCGAGAAAGAAAACAGAGTCTAACTATATTTCTACTTTTGTTCTTGATTTAAGCGAAATTCACCCTAATGTAACCCCTTGGCTTGTGACACTCGTGACACACAGTTCAAATGTAACAAAAATAAATTGTACTCTTGCAACTAAATTGTGAGTTCAATACCAGTTGCAAATTGTACAGTTACATCGCTAAATAAAGTATGTAATATTTGAAGTTTTGTTATTTAATTTAATATTACGACAGATTGAAATTTCACAGAGTGAAATGTTTATTTTTGAATTTACTGCAATTTGTGAGTACATAATCCTCTGCACTTGAAGAGTGACTCACACTCAATAATTTGAAATAAGTATTGAACTAAATCTGTAGTGCAAGGATAAACAGAACAATAGTGATGACTGACAATAACGTCAGTAGTTAAAAGAATTCATTAAACTTTCTATCTAAGAAATTAAAAAATTGTCATCTACCAAGTGTCTTCGAATGCGGAGGGTTAAATCTGTTTCCGCTTCTACTCACGAGTACAGAATAAAAATCGCACGAAACGTAATGCCACTTCAACCCACCACTACTTCTCCCAATATCGAGCACAATTTATAAATCGATCCGAGACTAAATTCCGCCATCAGGAAACGGTACAAATCGCAGGCAATTAACAAAATCGAGCGTGTGCGTTCGCATCGATTTCACCAAGGAAGTCCGATGGTTTGCCTCAATTTCGCGATACAATTTCGACCCGTTCGCAATCTATCAGCTGTTATTCGACCACGAGTGAATTT
Source organism: Megachile ligniseca (assembly GCA_945859555.1). Lineage (NCBI taxonomy): Eukaryota > Metazoa > Arthropoda > Insecta > Hymenoptera > Megachilidae > Megachile > Megachile ligniseca. The sequence continues at coordinate 5,808,542 of OX243780.1, forward strand.
CTCTTCTCGACACAGCTTCCTCCTTGGCCGTTGGATCATTTGAAGCAACGTTTCGCAATCCCGCGAGCAAAAAGGGTTCTCTCGCTAAACGATACCGATACTGCTGCTCGAACACGGCGCACAGGTTTGTTTTCCAGTTTCATTGCCAGACATCGGGCCACCACGTAACACGAGAACCGAGCGATCGGTTAATTTCGAAGGCAACGATTAGAACGCGAACGATTTCGCGCGAGCAGGCTTTGGCGGCTCCGTTGCGAAAGACGCGTTTCAGACGTCGTTTCCACGTCGATCTCGTAAATCTTGGAAATTTATACGGCTCGTTTAACACGCTTCCGCCTTGTAACGTCTTGGAAAAATGAGGGAAACGGTCCTGTACAAATACAGGAGGAAAGTACTGAGATTTACTCATCGAGGAAGTGATCCACCTTTCATATTAAAAACGAACGGTCTACAGCAAACACCTATCTATGCCAGAAAATAGAGTCCTTGCGGTGTCGAATTGTAACCAAATTTCCGTGCAATATGTTTAGCAAAGGAGCAAGGTGGACACGCGTTAACGAAATACATGCACGCTTCTTAAACCGTTCAAGCTGTCCGATATTATGCAAGTCGTGTTCCAGTTTTAAAGCCCCGCTTCGGTATTCCAGCTCACTTTCACTCATTCACTTGCCAGCTCTTTTATCATAGCCCCGCTATCTTTGTCTCGCTCTGTCCCTCCCCGTTTCGCGATCTATCCCTCACCAATGTTCGACTAGCTTTTTCTCTCTCGTTGCCATTCGCATGACTTTCACTTCTCTCAACTTCGTAAGCCGCTCGTTCGCGTTGCAAACCTCCACCGTGGAACGCCTTTACGTTAGAAAACCGCAAGTCGCATGATTTATGAGCAACCGGATGACGTTTGTTGCTTCGGAAGTAATGCGTTCCTCCGGTAACGACCCCTTCGGGTTTCGCGTGATTTACCGCCATTTTCAGTTTTTCGCCACCGGTACTGCGACGGTGAACCCCTCAAAACTTACTGAGATTCAAAACATTGTTACTATTGACACTTATCTGACAAAATGTAAGTTAGTCGGAAACCTGGTCATCATGCATCGCAAGTTTGTAGACAAAGTACAATAATCAAGTTTTGTAAATCTTATTTATTCGAATGATCTCACTAATTTTCTCTTTACGTACATGTATAACAACACGTGAATGACACCGTAAGATCATATTTTCATTGTACATAACATTAGGAGAGTGAAAGTTTAAATTAATAACTAAGAGACAATTGCCTAAATTAGAGGGGTGGATTTTTAACCATAACGAGCTAACTCGTTTGAGAACATATGAGCCTCACAAAGTATTTCTCGAAAAAATTTGTGTTTAATTGTACCCTATAAGGCAACTAAATTTTTGTCGCTGACAGTTTCTGATTAGAGATGTTGTTTATTTGAAAGATCTTTCATTAACAGCAGCCATATTTGTGCCCGGCGAGAAAAACTTCTATCGAACCTTTCAAACGGCTCGTAATTACCCAATTTATGAGCCGTCAAGTTCGTTATTCGAATCGTACGCGGTGTGAATCATTAAGACGACGAATTTGCGGTAATATCTGTACCGAGAAACGATTTATTTCTTAAATTTCAGCGATTATCGCCCGGTGTGTTCCGCGAACGCGGTAGCCGTGCGATATTAAAGATTGCGCATTTTACGACACGCGTTTAGAGCCGCTCGGTGTGTACGTTGATGATCGTTTTATAGTTTCCAAATTGTGTTTGAACGACCGGTTAGCTTATGGTTACGAAAATTACAAGCTGCCGGCGTTAATTGTGCTCGGATAATCGTGCATGAGGGAGGTCGTTAGCTCGGTAATTTTCTAGCGAAATTACTACAATTGTCTGCTTGTTAAATTGTTTATTTAATAATACAATTGTTGATTATGTTAGCGACATAATTCGAGTTTGAAATATACTGTTAGAATTAAGAAATTAAAAGGACATTTATCCAACTCTTCCTATGAAGACTGAATTGCTAAACTATGATAATTGAGAAGAATTTAGTTATGTGCTATACGTATTAGATTCTTCGTGCAAAATCAAAGCGAAAAGTCCTTTACCATTTTGCAATCTGTTGCTTTGTTTTCGAAATACAAGTATTCAAAAATTAGATATGTGACATCTGGACTTAAGTTTCACGCGCATGCGCAAACAGCTGATCAGCTGTAGAGCGTAAGATTCAAAAGTGGCGGCCTGAAGTCGAAATATTTAATTGCATATATCTCAAAAACGAGGTAACAGATCACAAAACGGTACAGGACTTTTCGATTCAATTTTTCTCAAACTATCCGCAGGTTTTATAGTATGTATACATAATTAAAACAAATTAGAATAATAATATCTTAACGATCTACAAATGTAAGAATGAATCGAGTATCAATAATATACGCAACTGAATGTACTACGTTTTCACGTATCACGGAATAATTACTTGTTTGAAAGTGGCAAAGAACAAAGTGTCACGATCATTACGATAGCGTGATCGTTTCGCAGGCGTCCTGCGGATGGCTTTATTGTGAGCGATAATGAGAGTACGCAGTCTGCTAGGTAATACAGTTCTCACATTTCTGCAACATTCAATAAGGCTAGAATGGTGTAACTTTACATCCACGTCTCGTTTGCCACCCACCCTTGCCTCGCCATGTGAAAATTCAGCGAGTATCTCTCTCACAAAACTTGGCCAAAAACCGCAACGATACTTGCGAAACTTGCCTCGATTTGTAGACAAGTTTAGTCATTTATCTTCTATCCCTGACGCATTAACTTGTTCTTCCACGATGGCGATAGGTTAGAATCGACCGAGAGAATGCATAAGTGGATGAATATCGAAAAAGGAAGAACTCGTATCGAAGGTGGGACCGCGTTTCGTTTGACATTTAATCCTCCGCGCCCGACAAAGTGTTATCCACCTTTCTAGAACGCCAGAAACTTTTCTCGTCATCGGCCGTGACGCTTGGTCGCGTTGCATTTTATACGATCACGGAGCAAATGTCAGCCAACATCCGCGAAGGATCCATTATCCTGCGAAGGTTAGGAATTTCGATTGCAGCTTGTACTGCGGCGATAAAGCAACAATACAATTTCATGCTGTTAATCTGTATCGGAGATAAATATTTCTTCGATCCAATCTTTTCAATAGTACTCTGAAATGCAATTGTGTATACACAAATATTTCGACGGATATCGGATCGCGGATCTTCTGTAGATCGTTATATACCAATAACTTCTACATAGCAACCAGTTGTTATGTACACGAGGTTATCTCGTTGCTTAGGTTAAAATACTCTAATGAGTCAAGAATCGCATACTGCTTTTAGCACCTGATATTGCCAGGCACTATATCTCCGATTTGAAAATAAGAAAACGAGAAACCTTCTATGATCTCATATAATTGCTGCTCAAGAATCTACTGGATCTTCGTTTATGGCACAAGAATTCAAAATTATATTGATCTTTGCATGAAATGAGAATATGATAGTAACTTTCACTATATCTCAGAAATTTTAGGATATTACATTTGCAAACATTTCGTAACTTGCATTTCACAATCCAGGCTTCACCATTACCCAATCTCTTTCACCTGTTTGATTTATCCTAATTACCTTATTCTTGAAACGTTGATACCGAGCATAAAGACTCGGCAGAGTTCACATGCGGTGAGTCAAAAATTTATCTTCTATCGTCCTTCCACGTTAATCGAACATCTAGACGATTAAGCGTTTACTGATGAGCTTTGTCATTAATTAGTCAGTTTTCGAGGACGGATGCATACAATCGTGTACACATCCTTCGAGGACCTCGAGATCCTTTTATCTAGGAAGGATGGGAGATTGAGATCGAACGATTGAGCAAGAATAGGCGAGTGGAGAGAGCAGATTTGGTGAAACATCCGTCGACCTTTCTCGTTATTAAACGACGGAGAACGACCTCGACAGGGAGAAACAGCTGGATGATAGCCAGTCACAGGCAGATGCTCATCGCGCTGTATCTCCGTGCGTGGACGTTGCGTATGCTAATATAATCGGAGGATGCATAATCCTTTGCGCAATAGTCCTGTTTAGCATGTTTAGCCGAGAATTAAGAAATTTTTAAGCAATTTTATCGAATTATATATCTTAATTATTATTCAATTTAACCCCTGCAGTGACTCGCGAAAGGAAAATTTCCAACATGGCGGCAGATTTCTTCTCGCGAGAATTATCGGATAATTCATCGTTCAACTGACTATAAGACACATTTTTTCTGTATCTTATGGTTTGGATGGACAGTCCCACGTTTTGCAATTGTGGCACGATACGTGAGTCGGAGAACACGCGCCCCAGTTTCAGCCGGCGCGTGGACCAATTACGTTCACCGAGAAAAACTTTCATGGGGAATTTCTCTGGAAAGCGATACGGTAACGCTTATGTTTCGATTTACGAACCGTGAATATTTCTTACGATGTCATTTCGCCGCGAAAATAAGCGTTGAAACACGATTTTATTACCGTTATTGCGATTATATAAGCGGTACTTAAGTTAAAACACAGGTACAAAATTTTTCCACAACGACAGATTTTATGATACGTGGATCATGATCTAGAATCACTTTCCGTATAACTGCGAAAGTTGTAAAAATTCATTGGCAAAAAGGATTTGAGAAAGTTGAGTAAGACGAGGACAAGTTGTAATTGAGTAGCGATCGAACACAGGTGTTAACAGATTTCGATACGCAACCAGAGTCGTGCAACGAACAGTCGGCCTCGAGCAGTTGTGCCATCGCGTTCATAGAAACGGTTTTCTAGCCAGATCGAGGGGGATTCCCTGTTGGAATCGACTGCAAACAGAGAATCCTCCGGTGAAAGAGAGTTTACAAGGCCGCGGGCTTCTTGGTCAAGTGAATCGGTGTTTCTAGACTCTTACTTGTTAGGCTCACTGTTTGTGTGCACGTTCCTGTGTTCGTGGATGCAACCACGTAACGGTTCCTGCCTCGCGTACACCTGGACGACCTTAACGCTTTGACTACCACGATAAATTCCTCGAAAATCCCGAGAAGCTGTAACTTTACCCTTGATCGACTCATCATTCTTTTCGTGGCATTTAACTTCTTTCTATTGCCTAGAATAAGTTGCAAACCTTTCACTAAATGCATTGACTCATCCTCCTCGATTAACGGATTAACTCTTGGGTAGGTACACCTTTATGCATTTATTTCAGATAGGGATTTTGAAATTGTGCTGGATTGTTATGTACTCTTTGGTAATAATCGTTAAGTAGAAGAAAGGAGTCTTCTGAGGAGGAATGAGTTTTTTTAGGATTTTGGACAAGGGAACTTGGATGTTTGGAAATTTGAGAATTTAGGTATTTGTGGATTTGAAGGTTTGGATTTTGGGAAGGTTGGAATTTGGGAGATTTGGAGATTAGGAATTTGGGAATTGGAGAACTCCGAGATTTTATGAAGTGAGAGTTTGGGGACTTGAGAATTTGTAGACTTGGAAATTGGAGAATTTAGATATTTAAGGATCTGAGAGTTTAGAGATTGGAAGTTTGAGAGTTGGTGCACTCTGAGATTTAACGATTTAGGAGTTTGGAGACTTGAGAATTTAGGAGGTTGAAAATTTAGAAATTTGCAAACTTGGAGATTTGAGGTTGGGGGTCGGGAGATTTGGATATTAAAAATTTATGAATTGGAGGATTTTGCGATTTGACGTTCTGATAGTTTGAGGACTTGAGAATTTAGAGTTTGCACATTTAGAAATTTTAAGATTTATATGTTTAAGAATTCGGTAACTTCGTACATTTGTAAATTCAGGATTTACAAGTTCAGGAATCCAGGACATGGAAGTGAACGTATTAAACGAGCGCAAATTTGACGATTAACGCAGCAATTAATAAAATTAATGACACGATAAACTCGTGAAAGTAAAGGTGACGAACAAGGAGATTACAGGTTACAGCAGCCATACAGGTTATAGGCATTTAGTTGTCTCTCGATTGGCATCGTAATAAATCCATTATCCTTTGACGGAGCGATCTCTCGAAGTTCCCACACGCGAGTCGGCCAATTAGAACCCCCGTTGCTCGCATTAAAAGTTATTAACCGTGGACGTAACAGCGTGAGTCATCGTGTGGACCGTGGTACGCGTTTGCCAGTGATAGGAAAGCAGATTTTGCGAAAGGAAATTTTACGGCCACGGACGTCTGAACGTGGGATAGGCCGAACGTCGTTCCGCTTACCCTTTTAACCGTGATTAATCGCCAGTTTACAAGAAACACGGCTGAGAGATCGCTAAGCTACCTGCAACTTCGCACACATACACACGAGTACGTTACGTTAACTGGTAAACGCCCCATGCTACTTCTGCATCTTATGGATTACCTGGGAACACCCACTCACGATCCACTGGATCCCTGAAGATTGCTGCTAAAGACACATCGACCTCCTCGGTATTCGTACCTCGATCCCACGATCCTCTCCTCTGCGCTAGATCCTCTGCTCGAGCAACGAATAAGATCAAGACCTGATTCACAGTACTTGGATATATTGCCTCCCTAGACAATGTTTCTACCTCTGTCTAAGATATGTCTCCTACAACCATCTCGTTGTGACACTTCAATTTTTATACAAATCTATTACGTATAACCTGGGGATATAGGGTCTCAAGAATGTATCACCTTAATCATTCGACGTCCTAATCTAACTTAATTCGTGCAACATATATTTTTACTTCATCACTTCCATTATATTAAATAAAATGTGTATAATAATAAATAAACACGTGTTCTTATATTCTAGTTTTCAAATTATTTTTCGTTTCAATGTTAAACTTATAAAAGTATTTGATATACTCACGGAGTAAAATTATCTGATGCTTAAAATTTGGCAATTAATAGGTTAGCTTTATCTACAGATTTCTCCCAAATTCTATACATACTTCTGAAAGAAATCTGCAGTATAAGAAGCAAACTTTCCATTGAACATCTGACCTGAAGCATGGAAAGATTCGTCAGTTAAAATGTCAAAAGTATCAGCTACCGAAATAGAATATGTATGAGATAGCAGTATATGTATGATAAAAAGAAGGAAGAAAATTTGAGTCATCGCAGAGACGCTCACATCGAGTAACGGAAAACAAGGTAGATTGTCCGTGGGCAGATCCAAGGTTGATTCACGAAACGGTTGTATTGGTCCTTAACCTTCTGATTTGCAAATTAGGCGGATGAAAGTGGGTCTACAAGATCATCGCACGAGGAAAAGTACGCGAATCGAATGAGATCGTTAAATGATTCGAAAGGTGTGCCAAGATTTGAGGTTAGATAATAAGGAGCAAAAAAGGTACACGTTACGTGACACGCGGAAGGCGTAATCTCAGCGAGCATGAAACGTTAGATGGTCTTTTGACTTAATTAGGGTCTACTGAAGGTACCGGTTGTCATTCGGATCATAGTGTTTCGGAAGGCAGAAAGCGATGCGTACGTGGTGGATAGAATCGATTGTTTAACCTTGCGGTTCGGGTTATGCAAAAATCGGGCGAGAAAGCGGTCGGTTGCTTCGTTAGCCGCGATTATTCCGTTCCGAACGAGCACGGGATTAATTACTGTACCGGGAGATCGGTATCGGGACCACTGCTCGTTGCATCAGCCAAAACAATCGGAGTACTGGAGAGAGTACCAAGAAAGTATCCGCACAAAAGATTACGCGACGATCTACACACTTCCGCCAATCTGATGCGCTTTTGCTACGGAAACAATCTTTCGCATTTCACGTCTTCAGACGGGAATGTTTTTAACTTGTTTGACTTTGGAACTTTCAGGTTTTATGACTGATACGATTTGGGGTTTTGGAATTTTGACACTTTGGGACTTTGGGACTTTCAGATTTGAAGGTTTCAAGATTTTGAGAATTTTAGAGTTTGAAGATTTGAAGTATGAAATATGAAAAATTTGGAAGATTTGAAGGTTTGAAAATTTAAATGTTTGAAGGTTTGGAGGTTTGGAGGTTTGAAGGATTTGAGAATTTAAGAGTTTGAAGACTTGTAGTTTGAAACATTTAAAAATTTTTAAAGTTTGAGAGTTTGAGAGTTTGAAGATTAGAAGTTGAAAAGATTTGAAGATTTGAAGATGTTGAAAGTTTAAGAGTTTGAAGATGTTGAAAATGTAAGAGTTTGAAGAATAGAAGTTGTGAAGGTTTGAAGGTTTGAAAGTTTCAAAGTTTGGAACATTTAAAGGTTTTGAAAGTTTGAAAGTTTGAAGATTCGAAGGTTTGAAGATTCGAAGACTTGAAGATTTCAAAAGTTTGAGATACCTTGAGACATCTCGAAATTTTGATTTTGACTTCAAGCACATGATTTTAAACTTGAGACTCAAAATATAGACCTTGAGATTTTAAAACATGAAACCTTCAAACATTGAAACTGAACCGACACTTGCAGTTCTTGCGGACCTCGACCTATAAAAGTTCGGAAAATCCTGTTTCACGCTTCGTTGCACATCGTACAAACGTCAGAATCGGAAGATCATTTCCGGTGTGAGATTACGAAACTTGATCGAAGTTCCGACGACAGATGTAATCGAACGAAACGCAAGGAGGCGTGGAAATGCACCGATCGACCGTGAAGGTTACGCAGTTGCAAGGGTGTGTGAGCAACGTGTTTAACCTTTGCTATTTCGTTCCGCGCGCAACCACTAGCTGGAAAGGTGCAACACACTCTCTTAACACGCGTGAACATTTCAAAATTTCCTGAAACACATTCCCACCGTGTCCACATCTCGAGACAAAGCGAAACACGCGTGACCGGCTCGGGGCAAAATACGCGTGACTATACCTCCCACACCATTTGCATATTTTCGACATTTTTGTTATCTGCTCATTAATTTCCGATTGATTCAGCGTGGGTCGTGACGCGAACTCAGATCGGAGAATTTGATACGGACATGTAACTGGTATCTCGTAAAAGTGTCACGGAAACGTTCATAAATTTGACATAGGCATTCGAAACTCCTTTCAGAGACTTGCCAAGTAAAGTTTCGTTTATATTCGAAGTATCCAAATTATCTACGAACTGCCATTTCAACGGTAATTTATTATTGCTAATGATCCGCGGTGTTACCGAAGACGCTCTGATGCTAGCAAAGCTATTTGTTGGTTAATTACTTGCGGTCTATGGGAACCTTAACTCCTAGCAGGTAAATTAGAACCTGTGGAATCTAGGGATCTTGGAAAAGTTTTTGGGGAATGTAAGAAAGAACGTGAGAAGAGTGAGAGGAAAGCGTAACCTAGAACCTCCCGTCTTCGCACGAACGGTCAAATGGTTCTCCAAGACCGAGATTACGTCTGGTATCCAAGAACTGTGGCAACCAGCGATGCAAAGTGATCATTTCCATTCGTAACATGGATAGATACTCCTCCCCGGTAGCTTTCCATAGAAAGTATTGTTCTTTGTTTTCCACGTCTGTCCGGGACACCGAAAGAATCCAAGATCGGGCTGTTATTACGAGTGACGAAACGCGGCGCCACGTAACGATAGTCGCGTTATAGTTATATCCGGGTCAGGAAATGGGATCTACGTTCGTCTTGTCTAAGCACTCTTCTCCGGTTTCCGTGAAACGAGCCACGGCCCTCCGGCCGTTCGTGGATTGCTAAATGTTAAATCCAGCCTCTGCAACACCCCGCGACTTGTCCCTCCTTTCTCTCGAGGCCGCGTAACAACCCGAGTGAAAAGGAGACACAGAAACTTTACGCGTGTGTTCGTGTCTCCTGAAACCGTTCACCTCATTACGTACCCCGTTCCCGCACAATGCGCGCGCGTGCACGCGTCTTTCAGCCCGGCGAGCGTTTTACGTGGGCGTGCAGCGTACCGTGTCGGACATCGAGCGCGAAAAAGATAACGGTATAGCCGGACCCGTGATACCGACAGCGAGAGCACCAGCTTTCGAAACGGTTCGGACGTGGCTACGCAGGAATATTCTCGTAGAAAATGCGCTCGGACATTTCGATCGTCACAGCCTTGTCCTTTCGAACAAGGACTTGTGTAAATATTTTGTTCACTGTTTGAATTACGATCGATCAAACGAGAGAAATTTGTTTTCCGTACACGGTCGAGGAAGAGAGTGCGGAAGCATTGGAGATTGCCATGCATACGATGAAAGAGAATATTTGTTATATTACCTGTTGAACTAGGAGATTTGACCGTTTGAAATGACCCCTCGAGGAAGACAGAGTGCAAAGGATTATGTACCGTAAGGTACATTCTCATTGTACGAATTAGGTATAGGAACTTGGATACCTCTTCCAAATGACCCTATTTTCCGTAATGTTCCCAGGGTCCCATCGCTATTCTCTTTAGGAAAGTCGACTAATAAAAATGCAGCAAGGCTACCTGTTCGTTTGCCTTGAATCCACGCGAGTTAGAAATCAAACGGTATCGCGGCTAAAGATCGGACGTGCAGCGCACGTGCTTCTGGCACCTATTTCCCAACAAATACCCCTTGTTCAGATACTCCGATCGATCTGCCTATCTCTCGTTCCAATTAATTTTCGGCACGCGCAACGCTCATTGTGCTCGAAAACTGTGAAGGCTACGAAAGCGTCTGTTGGCTAACCGTTAGCCAGCCATCCTTGATTTAAGGTGAAGCAACCGATGGTCTGTTAGAATAGGTCTGCTAGATCGTTGGAATAGATGCAGCTACGCGTCAACGAGAGAGCTATAGTTTATCCGAGTATTCCTTGTCACGCTCCTGCAGTTTCTTAGCCAGCGTTCTCCTCGTTCGACCAATCGCTGCACCCACGTAATCGAACAACACGTTGCTCGAGTTTCTGCATGTAACCGGGTGAACGTTTCTACGTGGTAAGGATCTCGATTTCAGCTCGATCAGCTGACCATGGCGGGACCGCGGGTCGATTATCGATCAGAAGGTTGGACACACGCCTAGGGAGACAAGTCGATTCGCTAATGAGCACGATGCAGAACGGGGCTTGAACGATTTATAATTTTAGACTTCCAAGAACCTGGGGAATTTAAACAAGTTTGCTATAAGAAGCGGGTATAATGAAAAGGAACTGTCCGAGGGTATCCTTTCCTGCTAAATTGGGAGACACTTTGACGGAAAGTCTGCTTATGTAAACTTTTTTCTTTGAATTTTTATATTTGTTATATGGTCAACGAACGTGTTGGAACGATCTACCAACAGTAGACTAGAACCTAGAAAGTTAGGAATAAGGAAGTTTGAACTATAAAAAATTTGACAATTGGAAAATTGTACAATTAGAACGTACAAAAATTGGAAGGTTGGATGATTTGAAAATATAAATCTATAAAAATGGAAAGAATGGAAATGTCCATCTGCCTGAAGAAGAATGAAAAAATCTGAAATTTGTTAGAAATGACCAAATCGATTTAAAACGTACAAAAACATATTGAACTTGATCCCATCACTAGCAACGAGTATCCAACATGACCGTTACGCAATCGAACGCGTCCAGTCGGTTCGAAGGAGCCCGTTTGTCGAGCGATTAAGCAGAGAGCACGCAGGCGAGCGACGACGACAACAACGACGACACAAAAGGCTTCGTTGTGACGCAATCGATTCGTGATCGAGAGCTCGATCGTGCGCTGAAAAATAGATCAAAGTCATGTTGAGCGTCATGATCGAGCCGTTTTAACCCGCTTCCAAATCGGTGACGACCTTCGCGCCGTTTACAGCTCGAACAGTAAAAGTGGATGGCGTCGTGCGTGTAAACGATCGATCCTCGATACCGAAAGTTCATTAACATATCGGTGTTGACGAGGGTTACTTAATTGGATCAAGACGTGATATGCAGCGATTACGAAACCATTTCAATTCTAGAAAAGATCTATAAAACTTGAAAATTTTAAATTAATCATTTCTTATTAGAATTGACAATTTTAACTTTTTAAGTACTTTATTGTAAAATTTTGTCAACACGTTTGTTCCCAGACTTTTAGCTGCAGTTTGCCTCTCTGAATAATACAGCTTCTCTGAATAATAATAGGTTTGAATGTATTAAGAGGATTTTAACTGTGTTAGCATCGTCTCTCTGGAACTATAAATTATCTTTTACAATTCAGCGATGTCCAACAGAAATTTTATGAAAGTGCAGAAATTTTTCCGAGGATCTACAATAAAATGCCCAATGGTACAGAAGGGATGCAGGAAATTAACTGTACGACATTGATTTAGTTCCGCGTGCCCAGGCAGTTGTGACGTCAAGAACACCGAAAATGGCAGCCAGGAGAAAGAGGACCTCGTCGACGACGATTAATTTATAGTTTGATTCCGAGAGTGAACGTATGCGACACGTTCAACTTGAATAAAAGAAACAGGTAATAAAAGTACAGGTATTCCGGTAGCCTTGAGACAAGCGTTTCCACAGCCTTTCCCTGGGTAGCAAACGATTCCGATTGGCGAACGACGCCGAATTCTATCTCTTTTGACCCCGGGGACAGTGAAAGTGAAATCGTTACTGGAACCTTCGACACCGACTTATTACCCGATTTTGCACGCCGTTCGATAGCCCTCGTTTCAGGGCTGCCGAAAATATCTCATGTTTCGTAAACAACCGGTGTTCTCGTTTCGTGAACAATTGCCCTGTCCACGTTGAAATGTTATAAAGTTGCAACGATACTGTGGTCAAAATGAACTTGTTCTTTTCTCATCGACTTGTTATTCTTTTGTTCTTTTTTTAAATTTTTTTGAGACATAACAAAGTGAATCATACAGTCAAAAACTACTGACTGACTATTTTTGACTGTGCATGAAATCGCAAGATAAAAAGACTGACCTAAAATATGAAGAGATGTAAGAAATCCTGATAACTCAGTATATTTCATTAACCGATTTCCAGCCGGGGTAGCGTTTGGACCTCTTACCTGCCCTTTTCAATGAACCTTCGAGAAAAATCCACATTTTGAAGAAAGCAGTGCACATGTATTTCAACTTCTCAGATTCGTGGAAGAAATGAACGAGTGTCGGTTAAAAAACGGTGGGAAAGTATGTAAAAGAGCAAGTTTCCTTTTCGCGCTAAGAACGATTATTTACGAATGATTTCCCACGTGCTAATGACGACAGTATAGATTCAGGAAAGAAATACGATATCTGTGCTTTCCATTGGTGGTCCGTGTACAAAAAGGAATACGGTAATTGTGGTTTACGAGTTCGAATTGTAGGGACTCGGGTTCCGCTGAACGCGTTAAAAAGCTGCACTGCACTTTCCTATATAGAGAACCGGTCACTCGGTCTGCACGCGTGCCACGCTAATGCTCGATCGTTTTTTATCATTTTTACGCAAACGTATATCTGCGTACAGATGGTAATGAATGACAAAGCTATACCGCTCGAGAATCGCTAATTTATAAGCCCATTTTGAAATACGTAACGGTTCCTTACTAATGAGTTGCTATCTAATTAATCTCGCTAACAAAAGCCATCACGTACGTGCTAATTTCTGCGTTTACGCTCTACTAGATATAATAACGTTTCACCTTGAAAAACGATAGCTAGCAGATTCGAAATGAGACTGATTCTAACGAACACTTCGAGATATTTCGATGTGAGAAACATGGCGACAGAATTTTGCATATCAACGTGCTGGAAGGACGACTTTCGCGAGATGTGTTGCAACTCGCTAGAGTGCAGAAAACGGTAAATCTACATATGGAACGAGGAAGTTATTCCGAGGAATAATAATAAATATTCTAAGAAATAAATAATATTCTAAGAATAATAAAGAAAGTGTTATTCATTTTTATCGTCGACGAAAAATCGTGTGTTTTAATGAACTGAAATAGACCTCGAGGCGTCATGATGTTGCGTCTTACAGGTAGCCCGATCTCCCCGATAAATCGAGTATTTCTTTTTTGAAAATATTTTTTACACTCGTTCGAGCATGAACGTTACATCACACAATACGCTGCACGAATGCACGAGATTTTATTTCCCGATGAATGAAAAAGACTTACACAAAGATACGTCCGATAAGAAATATAATCGTAATTACTTTCTCCGGGCGCGCACGCTTCTCCGAGACCGGAAGTACCCAAAGCGCCATTGCGAAGGTCCGTCGTTTGTCGCGAAAATCGTCTCGATTTCCTCGTTTCGGGCAATGATCGGGCGCCGCGATTCGTGACAGAAATTACGGTTGAAATTTAGCAGAGAAGGCAGCGTTCGCCTTTCGTTCCGTTCAGGTAAGTGCATTATGCAAACGTTTTCGAAGGAACGTCGAGAGTCCGTACGCGATACGATACGTAATCGAGGTTGGTTTTACGGCGCGCAGAAAGGAAATCAGACGTCGATCGAAGGTGGAGAAAATCGAAGGAGACGCGAGTTAGAAAAACGAGTTAATAATTTCACGCCCGGACACAGCAATTGGGACGTGTGTACCGTGTCATGTGAGAGAAAATAATTATAGTTAAGGGAAATTAATTCTCTGGGAACGGAGCTATCCACCCAGTTTTTCTATTTCTGTAGTAGACTGTTAAATTCACGTTTGGAAAAAATACTGGAGCCCCGGACGCGGTTAATTATCGAACCACTAACGCCAATATTCATTCGATTCCAGAATGAAGTAATTAATAATTTGAAATCCTTGAAATCCAATTTGTTACAAATATCACAGCGAAATAAAAATTGTAAAAAATCGACCGTCTTTTTACCGATCCATTAAAGCAATAATAACATCCGTTTCCATCAAGTCTTGGTAAATCAGCGTACATAATTTGCGCGATAAATCCACACGATTTCGTCACTGTGATTTATCCGCATCATTACAATAACCAACAATACGTCCATACTCATTGACGTCAAAGCTCGAATCGCGGTGTAATCAACGTCAGCGTTGATCACACTTTACAAGCTACCTTTATTGACCCAGTGAGAAAAGAACGAGGGAAACGAGGCAAGGAGTTCGAGAAAACATCCGTCATCCCCGTTGGTTGGCAGGAAAGTCGTTCTCTCCTGAGCTACCCACGAACATTGCGCAAGTCTCTTACGAAAAACACAAAGTACGACGTTCAAAGACGTGGTTTTGCCGGGAGATCTTATCACGCTGTTAATCGGTCGACAATGGACTCGAGACAACGGTAGAGAGGGTAAAATAGGCGCGAAACGAGAGAAAGAAAGAAAGAAATGGAGGGAGGTTCGTTCCTTTCTCGCGCTGCGATCGGTAACGTAAAACCTTGATCGATCCGTGGGACCGATTCTGAACACTCCCACGGAAATCGGACGGTAACCGTATACAGCATTAAGAAACACGCGTGGCACGTAGCCAACGTGTTAACGCGCACGCAAGACCTTCCACTGATAGAAAGGCGAACTGATATTGCGCTCGAGTCTCGTTATATTGCCGGAGTCGCTAGAAACTGGAACACGTAATAGGGACGTGTGATACCATAACTTGGCCTCGTTTATTTCTGTCGCAATAGGAGTATCATTTTATATAACTTAATCATTCATTATTCGTAAATATGTCGCAAATGAAACTTATGAATTGCTTTTATACGTTCTACTTTGTATCACCATGCAGTTTGATCAAATGTAACGTATCAAATTCGTATTATCGTACAGGATCAATTTTTCAAACCCCATTTTTATTTTCAACCCTTTTATAACAGAAAGTGTAGTAGCCTTGATATCTCTGCAGAAATCGAGGTTATGAATGCAAATGTTACATAAATACAGTGTCGAAATCTTGTTGTCCCTCGAGCCTTTCTCAAAAAAAGAGCAGCGGGTGTCGATTAAAATTCTCTTGTGCTACGCCCAATCGACGGTCGAGGTCAGCAAGGACAAGGCTGATTCGTCTGGTAACGATTTAGAGATCTCCGTTGCTCAATCAAAAAATTGCTTATTGCCCGAGGGTATCCGGAAACGAGACCGGTCCTGCAGTTTCGTAAACGAAGGTCAAATACTCGAGCAATTGTTGTTTTGTTTGGGCCGATTTATCGAGGTCGCCGACGAAAATGGTTTCTCCATTTGTCAGCGAACTCCGGGACAAGTCGTCGTTTCACAAAGTGAGACGCGTGGATAAGCGTATGCATACCGTCGAGAGCGTTAAGGTTCAAGAACGAGCGAACGAGAATAATTACATATAAAATTCGAGTGAACGTGCGGCGAACGGATCGATCGACCAATGAGAAGCAACAGGATGTACTACGCTCTCGTTATCAGGCCGGAACAGTAACGACAAAGGAAAGCTCGACAAGGACGACTCGAACTCCGGGTTCAAGATATTTTTAGGAAATCTCGTGCGCTACCCTTTCCCGTTTACGAGGGACAAGACCTTGAAAGCCGGACTACCAGCTTTTTTATTTTGTTCACGAAAATGCTGCGAAAGAAAGGAATTTATGGGTAGAAATTATGGGAGTCTGGCTAAATTCGCCATTTTATTACTGGTTCTATTCTTGCAAGATGGCAGACGATGAGGGTGGAAAGCATAATTCAGATTTATTCTCTATGTCATAGCCACTGTTGACAACACAACTATTATTTCATTCTTCACGATTTGATAAACAGAGAAGATGTCTGCATTGAAAATAAGCGAATTTTGTTTTCTACGAATTCCGAAATCGTAAGAATGCGAAGTATGCTGAACAACAAACACGGTCCGGGCGATCTTTATTTTCCGCGAACAAGGATAAAGAAAAAGATGTATGGTTGTTTACGCGTTTCAAACGCAATCGTCTCGGTTGAATATCTCGTCTGGGAATCTTGCTGAATCCTTTTTCACGGATTCCTTAATTAATTAGTCCACGCGATGATCACACGGTGTCTACGATGAAAATAATCCCACAACCTCCTATGGAGAACCGACCGCATTCTGTTCTCTCCTGCAGACAATTTTTTTACCATCCTCAAATTCTGACACCGATTCCAGTAAACAAAGCACTATATTCTCAATTTAATTTCGTTGTTTTCAATTTTTTTCCCTTTTTTTCTTGTTCTGAGACTTTGATACCGTTACTCGACAAATTGTGAAGCAACTGTTTTTGTACCGCTCCGTTAACTCCGTTAATATATGAATACCCACAGAAATTACTCGCTATCGTCATTAAAATTCCCAAAACTTAAAGAACCCACAGTGTAATTCACCGTTCCATGTTATTGTAACGAATTACGCGGCCAGCCGTGTGACCCATTGTTCTCGTTACGTTAACGCATTATCCCGTTTTCACGCGGGGCAGGTTGCGCCAGTTTATTACCCGGCTGAACCACGTGTTCACGATATTCTAAACTCGACTCGATTTCGTGAAGAAATCGATGTTGCGGAAGTTGGAAAGTTCACGCAATCGCCGCGGGCGACAAGTCATTAATTTTCATGAGCAGTTTGGCCAGGTTAATTGCGCGAATGTCACGAACCTAAATTGCACAAGGACTTCGTCGAAGAAAGTCTGTTTCTTTCCAGCGATCCGTTTCGATTTCTGAATCGGTGAAAATCTAGAACGGAGAAGGTGAAACCTCATTTTCTTGGAGGACACCGGTAAGCGAGTTCGAACGTCCTCAACACTGCTGTGATTATGTTTACCGCTTGCTGAAGCTTAGGAAATCGGCGATCACGTGGGCGGCGCACAACGGATGACCGTGAAAGCGATAGAATTCATTATGCATGCGGAATTTAATTGCGATCGAAGACGAGGGAAATGAGGTTGTGCCAATGTACGAATTTTGTAACTTTCAGCAACGTATCTTGAATTACTAAGATCGAGTTGGTAAACAAACCATTCGATTAGATCCACCGCTTTAATTGTTTTCGCTTAACATTCAAACTATACAGAGAAACATTTTTACATTTAACAAGTGTAACAAGTATATTTATTACCGGGTACAAAGTCATTTTAAGATGTCTTCTTACATTGCAACGTTGAATCTTGATCAATCAACAAAAGAGAGTTTATCGACGGAGTCAATTAATTTCCCTCCGATAATTTCGAGTATAAAATTGATCAGCGTGAATAAACTTCTTAGAAGGAGAATAAAGCTGGAACAGGGCGTATATGCGCGGCGTTTACGACTGAAAGGTTAAACAACACCCGTCTGAAAAACAATGGCAAATAACGGTGTATGAAATCGCGCGTCAATATCTTGCAAGACTAATGGAGCAGCCGAGTTGCGCCATTCTGGTCGATTTCGAGATAACGCGTAAGACACTGTGTCTATGCCATGATCCGAAGGAACAGGATCTCATTTACGACGTAGGTAGACAATTGTCCGATGTTTAATCATATCGGACATGCGTCGACATCCTTGACGGCCATGCGTGTAACGCGTGGGTTCTTGCGTGACGCAAAATATGCTTGACCCTTAACACCGACCACCCTGAAAACCCTTTCACAGGTTATGTTTAAGAAGACTTCATCGAGGAATTTTCTTTATAATACTAGGTAGTCATTTTTTACATAATGAAAGAATGATTTGATCGATATTAAAAATTGCTTACATAAATCTGTAACATCTATTGCTTTAATCAGAGAATAATCTTCTTTCTTTACAAATATTTTGTAATTGTTCTCTTGAAAACCAAGTCTTATTCAAACATTTTATTTTATATTTTGAACTTGTTTCTGCCTTGTGGAATCACGTCTGTTATTAGAATTATACTACCCTATCGGACATGTTAATATGAAGAAAAATTAACTGTTGGAAAAACTACTGTTTTCGAAAGTGCGGTTCGTTACATTGTCGATTGAGCATTTCACCAAAAGTTGATTTCTCTAAATTTCGATCTGAAGGTGTGTGCATCGTGACGCCACAATTCTTCGTTGAAATACACGTTCGATTTGACAAGTGTATTTACCACGAGTTAAGTGGTGAACATTCACAGAAAAGTTGTCGAACGTTCACCTTCTCGAAATCGAATTCTCTTCCGTGAGTGATTGCGAGAATCCACGCGAGCGAAAGTTCCGTGCTTACTCTTCGGATTGGGAACGAAATTTCACACGAGAATATTTTTAATCGTACTTACGACTACGAACACGTGCCTTGTTCTGGCCACCTTATTTGGCGACGGTAACAACGGAATAATGACAGAGAGTCCTGGATGTTTGACATTTAATCGAGAGTGACCAAGATAACTTTCATTGACTAGCATTAAATCGACATATTCTTCCTTTCACGAAAATTCTAAACAGACACTAATAACTTCAGAGTTTATACTCCTACAAAATGTTCCAAGAAATAATTACCTCGCTCCAAGGGCTGGAAAATAAGAAACGGTATGGGTTTTAACAAGAAAAGAGTGCTACGATGACTGCTCGGGTTGTCGGATAATTTAAAGCCAAGTTCAGTTCATATTGCAAGGTAGACGTGGCCATTCTGTATGTCATAATTTTAATAGTCCCAGTTATTTATGGATCCAAATAAGGATTCGCGTTTATCGATCGATCGCTCGGAGCTGTTCAGAATGATAGCTGGCTCGGTACGCGTTATTATAGCTCTCGACTAACCATTTTCTTCGCGCATTGTTCCGAGTGTTTTACGACGCAGACGTAAGCATTACCGCACCACTCGTAATAGTTAAGCGCATTAATACCATCTGCTTCAGAAGCTTGAAAAATCGACGTGTAACGAGCAGACTCCAACTCGGTAAATCTCTAACTGACAGCCAGGCCAAGTTTGTCCCTTTTCTATTCGATCGATTTTTATGCAAGATACGTGTAAGTGTTCATACTAGAAAAGTAACGAAAAAGTGACTTCTATACAAGACACGTATAAATGTTCATGTTAGAAGAGCAACAAAAAATGAATTTAATAAAAAAAAACATGTAAGTGTTCATGTTAAGAAAGTAATAAGAAAAGGTTTTTATACAAGACATGTATAAATGTTCATGTTAGAAGAGCAACAACAGAGGAATTCCATAAAAAAAAAACATGTAAGTGTTCATGTTAAAAAAGCAATAAGAAAAGATTTTTATACAAGACACGTATAAATGTTCATGTTAGAAGAGTAACAAAAAAGGAATTTCATAAAAAAAAAACATGTAGGTGTTCACGTTTAAAAAGTAATAAGAAAAAATTTTTATACAAGAAACATTAGTGTTCACATTAGGAAAGTAACGAAAAGAGATGTGGCTCTTATGTTACACCCTTATGTACAGAAACATTCTGATTACATTGACAAAATGGCAATGATTGCATCATTTATATCTAAAATTTGACATCTCTGCACAAATCCAATTATCGTACAACTTGTTACCATAATCGTACAAATTGACCTTGAAGGTCAGCAGGATTAAAAAAATTATTCATAGCGTCTCCATATTTTGATCGTAAGATTGATCGATGGTAGGCCATAAAATAAAAAACATGCGTGAAAATAAGAATGTTAAGTACCGATCACGATATTCGACGTTCGATTTTATTTTCTCACCAGCGCTAGTTGTTGTTGGTGCTGTCGCATGGACAACTATGGAACCAGTCGGAGGTCCAAGGATAATGGACACCGGAGTCGAGGAACTGATATCGGTGCATTGGCCACGGTAAATCCTGCGGGTAATTGGCGAGTGAGCAGCAACGAGGAGAGACCCACAGCGCGGACATCGATGGATAACCCAGCGAGAAGAACGTAATAGGCAACACGGCTCGGTGGTTCAAGGCATAACCTACGTACGCCGCGGTAAATTCTCCAGGTAATTGCGAACAAGAGACCCAGGGGAGAGTGTGGGTGCTGATGGAATCCCGAGGGAAGGATAATGGCCGTTTTCTACGCGACACAAAGCGGAGAGGAGCTTGCCGCCGGTCTCGACCGGACAGACCCGTTCTACGCGCATGCTAACAAACGGAATTACATGCCTACGGTGTATCGCGATATCCGATATCCACGGAGAAGCGCCTGGATCGTAGCCGGAGACTGTCTTCGAAATTTTAGCTCGTCGAATTTTACGATGGAAGGGTTAGATGTTGTCGAAAAACGCAGACAGGTATGTTAAGTTGTACCGTAACGAGATACGAGAAGTCCGACGTCGCCCGACGACATCACGATGATATATGTATGACATAAAACAGCACTTATGGAATTTCGAATTAAACGTTTTATGAAAATAGGTACACGTTTTATCGATGTTTTCGATACAGTCGGGACATTTTAAAACACAAGTACCATTTTGTAGAAACTATGCAGCCATTTTCCCGAAACCTTAAGTTCCACGAGTGCTGTTTTGCAATACTTTTATGTCATCAAATCATGTCAGACTTTCTATGTTTCGAAATCGTATGATATGCAAGCGTAATAGCTCTGAAGGCAGAATAATTATACTATCTGATTGGAAGAAAGTCTAACCTGTCATTAGAATATCAAACTTTTACCGCAGCACTATTATCAAGGCAATTTGAACGGAGTTAACCCAAGATGGTCTAATGAATATCACCATTACAAAGGATAATCGAAATAAAAGTTATGATGCTATGACAAATAAGATTATGTTTGCTTTGTCAATTGTCTTGTATCATACATAGAATATATCATAGAACATTCTATGTTACAACGAGAATTTATAGAATACCAGTATGTTTAAACCATGACACCCTCTACTGCGCGACCTTTAAAACGCTATAATTGATTACAAAAGAGCCAACAAACCAAATTCTTGCGATTGTTGCAAAGCAGGGTACAACACGGTTGCACTTGGAATCCAAGAGAAGGGATAATAGCCATGAAACGTGTCCGGCCACGGTGTGTATCGTGTTTGCCCGGTCGGGCTATCGAGGTTTTAATACGCCGCCTGAACATAATTTAACCATCGGACTGTCCACGGATAAAATATTGTTGGCTGAGTTACACGAAAGCTTGTAATCCGGCCTTTTGCGGAACCCAATGTATTAAAGTCGCGAATACACCTATGAGAAGCCGGTTGAAAGGAATATTCTGTTGGCGGAATGATTATTTCTTTCGGTTAGGTACTCACTGTCACTGTATTACAAACATTCTTAGCTTAACCCCCTGATAAATAAGATGGTCGCGACTGCCATTTTCTCGCTCCTCTACTTCGTCAAGATAGCTACCAAAAATACGATAAAACGTTTCGTGTGAAAATTCTTCCTCGAATGAATTTTTCTTCGATCATTATGTACAATATCAATTTCATTTCTTTTCTATATATTTTCATGATCAGATTTCGTTACGACTTTCAAGGTGGAGTTACGTGTACAGAGTATGAATATTGATTTGTCGGATGTCTGTGAATTTCGGTGATGAGTTCGATATTTTACAGACTTGGACGTTGGTTCCAATTTAAGGACGTTGATCATTTGTAACCTTGATTAGGAACTTCCAAGAGTCACAATAAATTTCCTTGAATTTTCATCGACGATAAAAGAAGACTCACTGTACTTTTCAGGAGCCCAAGTCAGAGTTCCAGAATTGTTCTAGCGCGTGTCTGCTGCCTGCACAGTTTTGTTTATCTCACGAAAAGCGAATAAATGAGGCTGTCAAAAAGGGCATTTCCAGCAAACGGTGTCATAAACCTAGCAGAAAATCAGGCTCAACGAATCGAAAGTGTCTAGGATCGGTGCGGTTTCGCGCGTAGGCGCCACGTTCGCCGGGTATCGTCTACCACTATCGAGTAATTTACTGTCAGGATGCAGTTTACGCCCCGTAATTTATCCGCCCCCGATCTCAACCTCAAGGACTCGAGTAGAAATATTACCGAGATTACGTTTGGGTGGTTGAGGGTGCGGCTTCGAGTTGCTAACATTCTTGAAAAAGGAACAAGCATGAATTATCTCGCGATTCTCCGGATTTTCCATTAACCTTCGGGATGCAGGCAGTGAACGTTTCTTTGTTGAAAATTGCGGTGTAAAATTACTCGTTTCGCGACAGATCTCTTTGATCTTTTATACCGGGGGTTGAAGGGTGGAGAAAAAAGGACCCAAGTTTATCGGCACGTTCTTTCTTCCTGCGAGATTGAATTTCCGAGATGTAGACAGTGTCATAAGCGTTGTGACAAAAATTCGTATCGCTTTCGAGTCGGTATTTCGGGTGAAAGAGAAATCCGCTCGTTAATGGTTCCAATTATCAGGAATAAAAGTTGCCTTCGTCCCGTTGCGATCAAAGTCGTCCGGATATTTTCACCGTACAGTTACTTCAAGCGTTTCCTGACCCGGCTACAGGATGTTTCTAATAATTGGGAGAAGCTGTATCTTTAAAATGATTAGAAATATAAAATTATACCGTGTTTCTCGTTTTCTATAATAATGGTTAGCTGGCAAAATAAACCGTCAGTCAACGGAACCCATTTCAATTTGTTCGCTATTTACATGGAGAGAAGCGAGCGGAAGGAGCGAATAAATTTGAATACTCGTAGCACAGGCATGTGACCACCAGTCAGCTGTTTTCACGGATAACATCTCTGTCACCCCATGTAGCGGTGTATTTCTAACAGGAAAAAAAAATATCGAAGGTCGGATTCCACGGATTCGTGCATTCTATTAACGCACTATCGTCCATGTATCTTACAGGTACCTTAAGAGAACATTTCCTGTTACATGTGCAAAATTTTGTACTCATTTCTGGCACACAATGTCGGGAAATTGAACGCATCTAAAATTTGACACAAGTCACCTGGCAGGAAAATTTTCAGAAAATATATTTAAGAAAATTGACTTCCATGTTTTCAAATAGCAAGTACCACCGCCGTTTAAGAAAATATGTAAAAATAAAATAATAGAATAGGTGTAATGAAATAATTGAATAATAGTAATGATATAATAAAATAGTAGAAGAGTAATAAGATGACTGTATTTGACCTGCACTTTCAATAGACATTAAAGTCGAATAACAAGACCAGGTGATTTATCCCTGGCAGACAAAGTACCCGAATGATCACGGTAGCAATCGAAGGAAGTTCAATTTCAGAATCGAGTCGACGAAATGAATTGGATCAAAGAGGACGTAGCAAATGGAACGAAAGGGGAATGTTAACAGCATTGTAATACATTTCGGTAACACGGTTGATAGGTTGTTCGCCGTGGAAACGATCCTTTTGCGAAATCGCTCGTGCTCTCGGTTGAACGGGGCGCCCACTGTGGAACAGAATCAGAAATCTATTCCCATCGGTTGAAGTAGGAACGCGCACGCCGTAACGTACATCCGCCTTGGGCTCTTTTGCCGCCTGTGAACTTTGATAGCCGACACGATATTAAATTACAACGGTTGGGAAATCGACGCTTTTGCAGAAATTAGAAGGAGTGACGTTCGATCCTCGCGATTCATCGAACTTTTCTCAGAAGCGTCTGGGGAAACACCTGGACATCTTTACCTCACTCGCCCATCTTGATGCAATAATAATGTATACTTCTTTCGTCATCTACATTTGTAGCTACTCTTTCATGGAGGTTATATTAGATATCTTTGATGAATTACAGGAAAACGAGATTTACGACTTTGCGAATGGGAGTTTCAGAGTTTAAGGTATATCAAATATTTTTAAATACGAATTACAAGAGAACGAGATTTAGAATTTTAATAATTTGAAATATTAGTTTGAGACTACAGTTTTAGAACTTCAGGATTTTGTCACTGAAATAGTAACAAAAGTTTAAATTAGTTTCAGATTTCTTTCCACTAAAGATATACGTAAACATTGGTTAAAACTATTACCAATTTTTGCGCAAACATCGCCATAAAGATAGCCACCCCATAAAACCTTGTAAAGACGTAGTTGAAACAGTTAATGCACTTATTTATCTCGAGCAAAATACGCGAATACGTGTTCAAAAATTAATTATACGATCGATTTCAGGTTTCACAACAGGTTCGTTACAGATGACTTATTCGATTCACGTTCCTCGAGTTCTCGTTTTCTATCTACCGTAATCTATCGGCTGGCAGTAGTTTCTGAAGATTTTTCAACAACCGTGGCTCGATTGCAGTCGGTTTCTGTTGATTGTCCGTTTGGACGATCGACGGAAGAGAAACTGTTGCAATCGAACAACACGGTAGGTGGGTTTCGCATGCGAAACGACCGCTTTGCGAAATACTGCAACGTTGGCCGCAGACCTCGGCGGAGGCGCCTCGGTGATTCAACGGAAAATTAAGAGTCGTGAAATTAGATTGGGCTTTTTAAGTCAGCTACGAAACCTGTAAACCCTATTTGCTAAAACACCGTTTGCAAAAAGAAGAGAAACGCTTTCATCCCTAAAAAAAACATTTCAGTTCTCGGTAACTTGCATCGAGTTTCTTTTTATTTTATTCCACGATGTGCAATTGAAACGTGCAGAAAAAAAGGTCCTCGAATTTGTAATACGAGTTTTAACGAAAGCTTTTAGAGCTCGTTTCACTTAACGTTTGGCACGTACCAGCGCTTCCTATCTTGGTGAAATAAAAACACAGGCACGTGGAGTTTCTTACATTTAATAAAGGCTAAGCGAGCTATAAACTGCATACCAAATTTTTTATTCTCCATCGCGGTAACAGATAACGTTCTTTAGTGAGAAGCATTTTAAAACGTGTCACCATATTTGGTCCTAGAGTCCTAGTGCATAGAAGGGAGAATGAAAAAAGAGGTTCTAACACACCCTTGGGGCAGACCCTCGGGGACCAAAAGCACTTTGCTTGATTTCCGCGTGTACCAGTTATCCAACGATCCGAACATTACGTAAACTGACATTTTCGCGGCTACCTCGAGCCGGCAAACTATACCTGATTACGAGTTCACTGGCAAAAGCAAATTTTATATTTTTTTTTCTCAAAAAGCACTCTTATATAAGTCTCACCAACCAGCGAATTTAACGAGATTCGTAAAATGATATGATCACAATTTTAATAGTGAACGGATGCGATTATAAAACACGTTCAGAATTTAGAAATTGCTGAGAAATTATTGAATATCGAATTTTGAATTAATGACAACATTGAGCCCGGAGGGTTAAGCAAAATATTCCTATAACATTGAGAAGCATAAATATGTATTTCTTTTTTGTCCAATGAAATGACTGAAATATTTCCATCGCAAAGAAGGAATTGCATCGCAGGGAAAAGAAATCGTTTCCAAACGGATCAAGGTTCCGTATCGCACGAAATCTCCGAAGGAATTCGTCGGTTACAATATCCTTTTCACTCGACATTTCTTTTTTTGTCAAGGTTCACACCGAATCAAGTGAAATATCACTTGTACGTTATGTAACGCGAACCTATTTGAATACGGGTTCGCGCTGGTCGCCGTTCACCGGCTGCGGATCGATTTTTCTCATCGACCTTCGGGCGCGAATTTAAAGACACGCTCCCGCGAACTTCAACATTCGGTAAACGATTTATGTTTACGACGAAAACAACGGGACAGAGAAAAAGCAGCAGTAATCCGATATCTACTTGTACAGTCACGCAACCGACCCAAAAAATCCTGTAATGTAATGAAAAAACAACAACCTCGCGTTGCGCCAAACTCGTTACATCATTGTACAATGGTAAAAGGAAAGCGAAAGCTGGAATTAACCCTTCTGTCCAGAATATAGGGTCATTTTTGATATTACCTTTCTCTTTTAATTGATTTATTTCTTTTGCAAGGTTGTAATCGTAGTTCAAAACAATTTATTGTGTTCCAAATCACATTCTACCCTATAAATAGTTATATCTAAAGATATGTCTCAATAAAAAATTAGAGTATTTCTGAGAGTCAAGAAAATTTTGTGAATACTAAGTTTTAAAAAATTGTGGATCGAAATGGTTCAGCCGGAGGGTTGAAAATAAAAGTAAATCTGAGAACACTCACCCACTCTGGACATGACCGCCAGTAGGAGCAACACGCTGCTCACGATGATCATTTTCGTCACCCTTGTTAGCTCGAACTTGATTGAACGATTTAATTAAAAGCTGATACACACGCGCGCGACAAAAAGCTCGGTCTTGTCAAACGAGGTGAAACGTAGCGATGTCGCGAGTAGCGGCTCGAGCCGCGGCCGATTTCCTTTTTCGTATCTTTCGCGTTTCTTTACAACTCGACACTCGACGTACGCTCTCTCTGGCTGACTTCTTCTTCGTCTCGTTCGTGAAGAATTGGTTCAAGGAGAATCCGAAGGGGGTGGAAGTAAGGATGGAGCGAACGAGAAGCCAGGAAGGAGCAGCAGCTTCGATGTGGCGCCGTTCAAAGCCGCGAGAGCTCCATCGACGTCGCAAAACATATGCTACGGTCACGAAGAGAGAAAGGTGACTGGGTAGACGCAAGGCGTGCTCAATACCTCCTGTCTTCTTGGCATAGTCACCTTTCTAGCAAAGCAGCAACAAAGAAGGGAGTGTTGGTGCCGTAGTATCTCGTCGTGGCCCACCACCACCCGTCGCGAAGCTGGTGGTGGTGCTGGCTTGCGGCCTAATGGTGGTGGATACATGGAGATCGGCTGCTGCCTGCCTTACGACCAAATCCGCCTTCCGTCCAGCCGATTTTTTACGTTTCTCGTATCGCTAACCCTGAAACCATTCTCGGCTTACGTGACCAGTCCGAGAGAAAAGTTTGACGTTGCCTCGACGCGTCACTGTTGCTCCTCCCTTCACTGTCGAAGGGTTACTATCGGAACCGTCTCGCGATACCGCGTTTCTCGTTGTCGAGGAATTTCGAATCGTAGGGAGAGACTGGAAGGAATTTAATCGTAGAAATGAATAAACCAAATCGTCATCCCCAAAAACACTTTTTATACAATAGAGTATATACAATTGTTTCGACGAGACAACAATCGTAGGTTTGTATAAAAACTTTATTTTTCTCGGCCATATAAAATCACCAATATTTGTTCGGATACACGTTATCTTGATGCAACAAGATTACATCGTCGATTACCTTCGAATTAATTACAGAAAACCATTAATTACCCAATAAAGTAAAGATCAAGTGACTACGTTAATTTGTCAAATATTCGCCATTTAGTAGATAAAAATAAAAATCGGTAACGTTTGATCGACGCAAACGCAACGATATGCCGCGAAAACTTCGTAACAAAAGCGATTATCATTTTGCACAGTCCCGTGTACGTTAATTAAATTTAACAACGGTGGAGCACGCAGTAAAGAAGAACCAGAATTACAACCATCTTTACTATAATCATGAAAAACATCGATAAAAATCGATCACGAAAAGAAGAGAAAAAAAGAGAGCATTTAAGTGATTCTTCGTTACTGGTGCTGCCTCGAATACTCAAAACTATCGATACCATAAAAAATATAATATTTCTGGTGAACATATATTAACTTTGATCGCGACAAAGAAATGCCATTGGTGGAATTACACAGTCCATTCGTATCTTTTCTTTTCCTTTTGTTCGTTAAATCCTGTCTCCAATAATTATGAATATATCACATGATTATTATGAACGTATCACATATACATATACATACATATATGTACATTTGCTTATTATCCTGAAAAACACAAACACGGTATCGAGTGTCACCTACTTACGCGAATCACTTTCCCGTTCCTTCATCCGGCGTATCAATGTAAACGAACGTAAACGACTAGACATACTTGCGATTTATATTGGTCACAAGCAATTTCTTACTTCCTTTCAAAGGTTCTCCTGAGAGCGATCGAGCTGTACAGGTATACACAATTATCATTTCGCGCGTGTACACGATTTGTAATCGATACGTAAAATCCTTGAAATACACTTTCTAGGTACGCTGATTACAAGTTATGAATAATCTGTGCTCCGAACACATAGACAAACTACGAACGGTATAGCGATACACGTTAAAAAACGATTGAAATTCCTCTTGTTGACTGAACAGAGGCGAACACCGTTTCAATTCACGAGTACAACTGCGAGCAACGATACCCTTCCTCGGTAGGAGAAGTTACAAAGTCTGTTGGTACAATAGAAGGCAGAATATATTAGCGCTAGTATACTGGAGCGGTAGCAGAAGATTAGTAATAAAGTTACTCTGCCACGATAGCACCTTTCTCTACTTTACCAACGATTAGTTTTAATACTACCAAAAATATTACTAAAGAGTAATTTGGAATTTTGCAATTTTAGCCTTTATAATTCTAAAAGACATGCATTAAAATGATGGCAGAAGGCTAGCAGTAGAGTTACTGTACAGCGGACTCTACTCTACTAATGACTACTTCAAGTGCCGCCATACATTTGGTAGTACTACCAGTAATGTCTAGTTTACTGTAATCGGGGGTACTAGCACTAGTAATGGTGTTAGTCCATTCTGTTCTATCAATGACTACCATTAGTATTGTACTAGGATAGAGTGGAGTAGCACCATAGTAGAATAATTCTAGTAGAGTAATTCTACCATTAGCCTTCTTCCACTACACCAATGTACTATCACGAGTATGCTTTACCATCCACCATACCGATACACCCTAATCTAGAAGAAAACTTTCCGTCCCTATTTCACCTCCCACTTAAAGAGCATCCGAGTGAATAGCGGGAGGTTCTCATCTACGTTGACTTCTTATCGAGGTAGGATATCGTTTCGCACAGCTGTACACCTGTTCATACGCAAAAACTTACTCGAAATATAGTCATGCCTTACGCTAACGAATTTAAATTAGTCAATTATTCACGAAGGTAGAAAAGTCGAGATGTAAAAATAAGGAAATTATTTCCAAAAGCTTTCAGATAGTCCACGATCGTAAGCTGCATTTAAATAGATCCATCCCTGAGGCTACTACTCTCGAGGCGTCATCCGGATACAGCTACGTCATTGGCTGGCTTATACAAAATAGCATTTGCACGATCATCATTGTTTTCAACGATAGAGAAGAAAAATGTAAGCGTTTGGTAAATTTGGTTTCGAGCGATCAAATTGACTATGGATTAGAATACTTTGCGCAGCTTCGAAAGGCCGGTTCATAAAGTATCGATGAATTCACCAAATAATATTTTTTCTTCGTTATCAATTGTTTTTTCTTCTTATCTTTTCATTTTTTTTTTTATTTTTACGTTTTATTAGTAACTATGAAACGATTCGTATGTACATCAATTGAATACGTCAATTACGCAACTGGTTGCGTGCCCGATTCGAGTTCGAACAATGTTACAAGGTATATATATCTGATACTTTGTACAAAATTCAATATGTGAATACACAAAAGCGCAGAGTAACGCCATTCCTCGAGAATGAAAGACCTTCTTAATTTGCTGCCCTGATAACCACTGGGGTCACATACAATAATAATATTAGGTAGGGATTAGGATGAGCCTGCCTCCCCTTCCTCACGCAGAAAATTTAGAAATTTATAAAATTATAAACTTGAAATTTTGAATTCCCAAATTCCCAAATTTAAAAATTTTCAATTTTTTAAATTTCCAAAATCCACGTAGTCATGCATAGTGTAGAATGTTCATATTTATTGGTAAGACTAGGGAGTTTAACCCACCCCAAAACAGTCCTAATTACGCCAATGGTTAAGTGACATCCCAATGGTTCGTTACTTACTTACGCAACGATGTAAGTGTTCCCTATATATACGTTTTCAAATAGCCTCTAGTGCGCATGCGCAAGCGCGCCAATCGCAATAGCAATTCCCGCCGTTATTTCGCCGAAATATTCGAGGCTATATATATATATATATATTTATGCATACATATACGATGCCCATTTCGAGGGTAGATAACTGCTGTGTAACTGATAAAATATCCTGTATAATTCTAATTACTAACTAATTCAATTTGTCTATATTTCTTGCGCAAATTGCTTACAGAGTCTTTGAACAGAACTGGGTCAAGCCTCATATTTGATCGTAATAACGGCATGTACCCAAAGACGGCTACAAACGTATTCATGCACGTTTGCCGTTGTATAAAGTGATCTGGATCATTCCATGGGGATCTGAAAAATGGATATATCAGATGAACAAACTATAATTAAGAATATCTTTCATGATTATGCTGAACCGCTACACAGGAATATCTATTATTCATTCAATGGTAAGTCCAGCTCTTGTTCATTTTGTGAGTTAGTGCTCTTATGTCAAATATACATACTCAGTAACCGTTTATTTAGTATATTCTCCATTTCTTGCTGTTTTCATTTACTTGGAAATTAGATATAGAGAAATCTGAGGATACAGGAGATAAAAAATATAAGTGCTGAAGTTAGCCGTACTAAGTGAACCGAATACGATTTCCTGTTGAACAAATGATACCTGCGTAGCAAGCGAAATAAAAGTATACGATACATACCTGATTCCAGCCACAGTAGTATCTTTATACAATTTCCGTTGAGTAACTTTAATAGGTGGTCTTCGCGTAATATGGCTTACTAAAAAATTCATAAGTATGTCCTCGCAATTTTGCGACTGTTCGACAGTCTTGTGCAACGTCGAACTCAGTAATTCGGTATACAACGTATTATAATAACGATGATAAAAGGCGGCACCAGTTAGAATTATACTATAATCATTTGTCCATTTACTTGTGTAACCCCACGAACGCTTTAAATAATAAACATATATAAACAATATTGTTATGGTTAAGTAGCACGAGAACCATATAGAAGCCGACTTACCTTGGAATCGTCCCAATAGTGAGATCTAGCTGGATAACCAACTATTCGATCCGGAAACGATCGCCAAACGGTAAAGGCGAAATCTATTTCGTCTGTATTGAGTGTAGCATCCTCATCTAGAGATAATATGGCACTAGTTTTGATTAAAGGATGTGGATAAAAACGCTGGGATATACCATCAACCGTAACAACATGTATTGATGCTTTGATCCCTTGCCATCGTGGCCTCCTTGGTAACGGAATGTCCGAGTTCCACATTAGAATAATCTGCAAACATTTCATGAGTGTTATTTACGCTCGAGATAAATCAAAATTAAAAATTAGAAAGTAGTTCTAGCGCTAAGCGTACCTTATCTAAGTATTTACTTTTCGCGATACTCTTAAGCAAACGATAGAGAACAGCAGTGGATCCCAACTGCGAATAGATGATGGCAGTGAAGGTATTTCCTGGATTACTTTTTGAAAATGGAAGTTCTTGCTGGCTATCAGCAAATTGCGGTAATATTGCTAAAGCTCCAGGGTTAATATTCCAGACAAGTTTCTCCCTGGTACCTTCCCATGGTAAACGTTCGCGAATATTCTGTAAATTTAGTTTAAATATAAATCGACAATTTAGGTTGCTTAAAATCATTACCGCTTTTATAATCTTACCTCGAATACTGTAAATACAATTTTTTCTATCGACGAAAAGTAGCGTTCCCAAAGAAACTGCGTTTGCTGCCGTAGTTTAAGGATTTGTACATTGGACACAGACCGTACTATATCTGGAATCTGAATAGATAAAGTTTGATTACATTTCGGTTGTCTACCTTTCTTATCATGAAATATATTTTCCTTGTACTTACTTGAAGCAACAGTCTTTCATCAGAAAATATAACCGCTTGTGTCCAATCAATACGCTCATGAAATGGAAGTGCCCAGCCATTGCTTAGAATAACTGGAATACAACCAGCCCTTAAAGCTTCTAAGAATCGAAAACTACCAAGTCTTCTTCCTCTTGGTACAAGACAAAATGTAGCGTTCATTAATAAAATTTCATAATCATACCTGAAATTATAAATAATACCATTAGAGTTTGTCTTTTCATCATAAACGTTCTTCACTTAAAATATTTTATTCTGCTACTAACATATCATACTCCTGATTATCCTGTTGACAATGTTCGTCTTGTAACTCTCTCCACGCTTTGCCGTGACGACAAGTCGTGACAAATACCAAGTCTTTGCCATTGTGTAAATGATAGAGAGCATTTCTAGTTTCAGAACCTATTCCATGGACGTATCTTTTACCCTTGAAAGCTGCGACGTATTTCTTACTGTTAGGAAAATTATTTTCTAAAGCTTGACCTGGCTCCCCACCACGTTCTGGATGTTGTTTTCCAAACAATGGTATAGACACATCAAAGTTTGGTCTGTGCCTGAAGATGGACATGCTTGCCTTTGCAAGCATGGCATATCCTATGTCAAAGGCCAATGACTCCTCTGCATAATCGGGCCATGTTCCAGAATATAAATTAAATATTAAATGATTTCTGCCATTATTCCAGTAAGGTAAACGCATCAACTTTGCAGGAAGATTATGTATGAATTCTGTTGACAATGGATCTCTGTCCAATGTATCAAGAGCTAACACAAATATACATGCTCTAGCTGGATCCGAAGTATAATATCTCGACTCGGTAATAACGTTTAATATTTTTTGGTATAGTGGGCTTATCACATCCTCCACCGGATACACATAAACTGTAAAACCATGTTTGCACCTAGTAAAGTCGAAACAAGTCTCCATACGGCATTGCCTTGTACGTTGAGACACGAGTGAATTTCCATTTGATGTTCTTAAATCCTTGTCATAGAATTCTTCATTTAGACTTAAATATGAAGGCAATCGCTCATAAGGCAACTGAGATCTGCCTGACCACTTTTCACTTTTTAATCGATAACCACCAAAATAACAATAACCAAGAAACGCACAGGTTACGAACAATAATAGATAGCGCTTCTTGGCTTGCATTTTTAATGCAGTCAAGTTTTGATCGAATGTATGTCGATGTTAGACATTATTTTTCACAGGTAAACTTTGTGCATTTAATCATAAATGCATCGTATTAAATCTCTTATTGGTACGATTTTAAATATACAAATTAAAAATTACTCCAAAATGGAACTGCTTTCATTCCTAAATGTTACTGAAACAAAATAAAAGAGAACAATCATTAAGATGAAATTATAATAAAAACAAAGTTAACATACTTGGTACATTATTTTTGTTACATGAAAAAATTCACTAAACACTAATATTTTTTTAGATAAAATTTATATCATTTATTTATATGGAAAATATTAATAAACGAAATTATAAATTTAGTTACCTTCGAATTCGCAAGATTCAATATTAGTTATTAACAGGAACGTTTTTAGAGGTTTGATGATTATAAAATACATGGCAAAAGACATACTACTTCCACTGAAACTTTAGATTTAGATTTATATTCGTATATTACATTCCGATTTACAAAATGTCGAGATCCAAATGACAGATTGTAAACGTCGATGGACGCTCGCGAAGGAGTTAACCTATACGTGAATTATTACGGACGTTGCACAGAAGAACGACAACGTCGAACATATCGAAGCCAATGTTCGATGATAGACGGATAAACAATGAATCATGCTTATTTACGATAAACTACTATTTTTTTCCTTTTCGATAAAGCTACACAGACAACTTTTTCTTAGGTTAGTTCTGACGTACGTCCAATTCGCAGAACTTGCCGGCGTTATTACGCCCATTCGCATTTTTGGTCGGCGTCACTACACACGCGTGACATCGATCGGAAAACGCCTCCAAGTGCAAAATCATTGCACGCAGCGCATTAAATAATTGGTTTAAAAAGCAACGCGAGTTATGCAATGACGTTCGAACGATTAGACTGGCAAATCGCTTATTGGTTACTTCATGCCGACCTCTCCAAGACGGTTTGATTGTGTGCGAGCTACTATGAACTATACTTCTACAAATCTAAACAAAACTATACTGATCAAGGTTATTCTGCTACCTGGTGGTCAACCAATAAAGCTTCTCAGCCGTTTTACCCGCTTCGATTAAATTTATTAAAAGCACGTTGGTTTTTTTTTATTGCAAATCAATACTCTTTTTAAAGCGAACGATTAGTCTACCGCAAGGCTTATGGGTTACCAATCGAAGGATACGTGATGAAACAGTATTCACATTTTACTAAAATTGAACAATAGGAAAATGATACGAGAATAAATGTTTTTAAAAATAAGCATAATATTTGTTAAACGGTTTTTATATCTCCGAATTTCATAAATTGAAAAGTTTCTACATTTCCAAATCCCCAAATTCCTAAATGTGAAAATCTGAAACTGAAATTGGACGGCAATATAACGAGGATCTACTTGTAGATATGTGCTAGGTGAAGGGTCAGAGCATCCGGTAGTGGGATCGCATAAATTTCGGCAGAAAGGGACTTCATTATGCTTATTTTAAATACATTTATTCTAATTGTAGAAAAGAAAGAATATTGTTGAATTACGAGTTAAATTTCATTGACATTTCTTCGACTTACATAATTATGTATAACACTCGAATAGTATCAGTCTATTTCACAATTCCATAAATATTTATAAACTCATTTCATTGTTATGTAAACAGAACTATGTAAAAATGTGTCATTTTTGTCAAGAGATTTTATTTCTGTTTTTTAATGTACGTAACTTGACGCGAACGACTATTACACTACATTACTCGTTCAAATGATTCACTAAACTGCTTTTAAATCACGTATTATCCTGCCACTTTACATGCAGGACTGAAGATTTCACCTTGATCGTTGACTTTTGAGATCGTTTTTTTTAAGCACGCATATCATTATTGCACGCTTTCCGCGAATAGATACTTTTCAATATGGAATTTGCATACATTCACGTATGTTACAATACAATCTCTTGAAAGTAGCCATGTGTATGTTTAAATGCACGATTATTTATAGTATATCGTGA
Organism: Megachile ligniseca; assembly: GCA_945859555.1. Lineage (NCBI taxonomy): Eukaryota > Metazoa > Arthropoda > Insecta > Hymenoptera > Megachilidae > Megachile > Megachile ligniseca. Next base: position 5,844,042 of record OX243780.1, read on the forward strand.
GTTCTCTTGATTATATAAAATGACTCATTTGTCAACTACTGTATCATTTTATTAACAGGCTCGGTTACCTTCACTGTTGCGTAAATAACGTGTTTAAAAAGCAAAAAAGAAATTAAAAGAGATAGAAATTTAAATAATTTCTGTTAAAATATATGAAATAATGTTTTTTGTAATAGATAATATCAAGATTAAAATTACTATAGGAGAAAACTGTTATTAATGTTGAAATTTTTAGTAATTACGAATTATAAATGCTGTATAAATTAATGTAATTCGTTTCTGAAGAACTTTGCTGCAAGAAATTTCATGTATGTTAAAACAGTTTCCTAATTTTTATTATTTATGACTTTATTTTTATTTACAAAGTATCTGGTTGTCATTATATACATTGAATATTATATAAATAATGGAATTTAACATATGTCATTGTAAAAGTCATAATAAAACACTCAACTTGAAGTATTGTTTTCAAGTACAATATGATCTAAAGCTTTGTTACTCTCCCTTGAAGTTCTTTTCTGCATAGGTACTTCTATTTCTGTTTCACCATCATAGATTTTGAGTGCTTTTGATTGCTTTTTCCTACGTCTAGTATCGGGATTTATTCTTAATCTACGTTCTCCAACAATTGGCCTGCTTCGTATCTTCGACAAATACTCTGCTGCTGTTCGTGCACATTCCATTTTAACAATTGCAGCCCTAAATAAAATATAATATACAATATACCTTAAAATTTTATTGATAGGACATCTCAATGTTACATGACAGTATGATAAATACTTAGACTTTTTTGAATATGCTTTCAACATTTTCACAGTCAAACATCCTGGAATAGCTGCTTTTATTTCATCGGGTTTTGTTTCAAGATTAATGTTTGAAACAAAAAGGCTATTGAAAGAATATCATGTTTAATATAATTATTTCAAATAAATATTCCAATTAAGGATCAAAGTTGACAAAATACTTACATTCTTGTTACTTTTGGATCATCTTTTATTTCAGGTATAACGATTTTCTTCTTACTAATTCTATCTTTTTTATCCTTAATAATTGCAGGAGCAACTATAACTTGTTTTCCCTTTATTACAGTGTTTCGTGCTGCTTTTAAATTTCTCAACTTTTCTTCGACATCAGAAAATATCACGTAGCAATGCCTGGTATTTTGTCGAGGAATATTAACTCTAAAATCACCTGTAAATAATTTCGCAACATCTTCCTGTTTACGAATTGTGTGCGGCAGACGAACGTATAAAGCTCTTTCCTTTTGTTCCCGTCGTTTTCCTTCTAATTTCCTTCTTGATCTCATTTCTCAATTCTTCTCAAGTTTCAAACAAATATGTGTCAATCACCACGTTGATATGAGTTTAGGTTATGTTTATGTTTGCAGCGTGTTTAAAAAGCTAGACATGTAGACATAAGATCCTAGGGAAAACTTATGAGTATCCTGAGAAAGTGTAGGGGAATCCTAATCCTTAGAAGAATCGTAGAAAAATTCTGGGCGAATTTCGTAATAGAGTAAAGCCTCATGTACCCACTATCAAATACAAACGAATACAATTGAATAAGTAATTGGTAGGGTTGAGCGAGATAATATTTAAATAGCAGTAGTTTTTCCCACTATTGCAATATCCTGGCGCTAGTATACGCGTCCATTTTAACCTAGACTTTAAGAACACGTTGAAAGCGATTTAACCAATTGTTAGTCGAATCTTTTGGTCAGAAAAATAATGATTGGTTTACATGGTATTTTGTAAGGGGGTGCATAATGAAGCGACATCTAACAGGGACTGTGAACTGGTAAAAACGCAGTAAGAAGTCAGATGGCCGTCTCAAATCAACAACCGGTGCAGTGAACGGGTAAAGTGACGCGGTTATGTACGCAAAACAATCGCGTCAGTCGCGTGAAATGTCGTAGGAAAAACATGTAAGGATTTGTTATATTAAGTGACATCGTGTTGAATTTTACGTTTTTTTTTGTTCGGGGATACCATTAGGAAAATAGTGAAAGTGAAACTTAGCCCGTACGTCGTCGCGTTTACGAATTGGTTTTATCGTTGGTGACGTACGGTTTTGGAACACCGAGGCCAAACACGAATCCGCTGTTCGAGGATGAGCGCGAACAATGTACAAGCGCTTTTCGCGTGTTCCAGATGCTTTTCGAGGCATCCTTTCGAGGAACTTTCCCCGGGACAACAATTGTGCAAGGTATCGTCACGGGATTTCGTGTCTTTCCCGAATTTCTACGCGCGACAAACGAGCGTCACTTTCCGTGTTCGCGAGATAGGATGCTAATAATAGAACTTTTAATTCAAATGTGCGTTTCTTATACGATCATGTTGCAAAAATCTGAAGAAATTAATTTAAACGATTGTATTTAGTACAAAAGATAAATTGTTTCAACCAGTTCCTACCAATTGAATAAATTATTATCAATTTCGAGAAAGTCTTTCTTTTAATGGTAATAAACACTTTTTTCTTACAGTATTGTGTGTTTTGTGCGAAAGCATGAATAGTGCATAAACATTAAAACTGGCTAAATGTAAATATGTACATTATAAATTTGTATCCTTGTATGTGTTTTTTAATCAACTTTTACTACGTTATGTTGCTCATTTAGGAATGCAGAGGTGCATTTCCTGTAGTGAAATGTACATATTGTAGGTCAGAATTCCAACAAACGATGTAAGCATATATATTTCTTCATACTTGATATAGTTTGAACATATTATATAAAATAATTCTGTTCTCTTTTACAGAAAAGGAAATACAAGCACCATATGTAAAAAATGTGAGCAAAATGTGAAAGCTTATGGTAAGCCATCGGCCTGTGAATATTGCAATACCATAGCTGCATTCATTGGCAGCAAATGTCAACGATGTACTAATTCTGAAAAACGTTATGGGCCGCCAGTAACTTGTGAGCAATGCAAACAGAAGTGTGCCTTTGACAGACAGGATGAAGACAAAAAAGTAACAATATATTTTTAACTTTATTTATATATTCCAATTGATCTTTTATAAGTACTTTAAGATGATACACTGTTATTGAATAATTAAAGGTTGATGGAAAGTTATTATGTTGGCTGTGTACACTGTCATACAAACGAGCATTGGCAAAAACAAAACAGTCAGATGCAGAGAGAAGGGCACATTTGAAACTGGCACAGCAACGGGCAGCGAAGCACAAAGAACAAAAGTAATTATTCCAAATACATACTCTCACAAGGTAACTTTGTGCTTAGTAGTTTTAATCATGTTCATCACAGTTTCAGTAACTCTTTCATATATCATAACATGGTAATGTTTTACAGGTAAATATCCAGAAGAATATTTATACTTATTCTATTTGTTTTGCTTTAGATTGAAAGGTCATAATAAGAGACCACACAGAGTAGACGTTACAAAGCTGCCACCTCAGTCTGAAAGCGGAGATTCGAATGGTCCTACCCCGGTGAAAGCAGCTCGGATGGTTGGTGTTCACGATCCACACGATCCTAACAGTTCGGATCACGTAGTAGCAGTTACACAACTCAAAGAAAAGATAGCTCATCTCCAAAAACAAATCACCATCAAGGATGGACAATTGTTAGCTAAAGATAGACAGGTGTGTATTTGTTGCTGCACCAGATAAATTTTAGTGTGTTAAAGCATAGAGATGATTCAAGTACAATTGTCTCTGCCCACAGATTACAGACTTAAAGGCGAAAAACTTCACATCGGAGACGGAACTGCGTAACAAGATGAAAGCGACGGAAAAGGAATACGAAGCTAAAATCTCAACGATGCAGCTGAAGATCTCCAGTTTATTGAAAGAAGTTGCATCCTTGTCGAAGAGTTCCAAGCGTGGTGACAGAGTGGCCGCAACGAAAACAGAAGCTGGGACCAATAGTGGAAGTGGAACAGACAGTCCTGTACCTTGATAAGGTAGGACATTTCACATCCTCATTATTCTTTGTCAATTAATGTTCAAACGATAATTATTCTAAGTTTACATTTTACTTTGTCGACACAACATATTTACTATTATAAAAATATTGTAATTAATTATGTATTTAGTGTTTGGAATGGTATTTCTGTGTTTGTGATCTAGCGTTTATGGCTTTTTTAAATGTTTCATTTCCAATAAGAGCCAGACGTTACAATGAATTCCATGTTTTTGCGCTTCATTTTAGTTACAGTTTATTATTTTCCAAGAATAAGAGTGCGTATAAGAGATTGAATTATTTTCGCTACCTCGTTCCTATATTTTCATACACAAAGATGTCCGAAGTTAGTTTGATGAGTGAGAAATTTTGGAACTGTGATTTTATTCTTTTCTTTTAAATGGTGCGTTATCGTAGTAGAATATTTTTAATACAAGATATACAAACTGCCGCCCTATAATTTGCGTTTGCGTTGATCGTGATTACGAAGCAAACTCTCAAACAATACTGTGCTAGATAACAATTAGAAACGTGTAATTTTTCTAGGAGATGAAAGACTTTTCTTAAAATTGTTTTCAGGGACTTGGTTAGCTGTGACAACATACTCAAATGTCCATACCCGCATTAAACTATGTGGTATACATTATAAATATATATATGTATAGCTAATTGTTTCCATTAACAAGGCAAAAATCTGTATTATTTTTCTAATTAATATAGGAATGTATATTATCTTCGACGTGTACGCGAGACAAAAAAAAAAACATTTTATGCATTCTTCTAAGCCGGAGGAATGACGAGGCAAGTGCAAAACAAAAACAAAGTGTTACTCGTAAGTTAGGTAGCTTACTTCCCTGGTCCCCATATTTTTGTTCCGTTTTCCACAAAAAAGAAAAGGCAAAAAAAATACATCCCACGAACGTCGTGTGATACGTCTTTTTTTTGTTGTTTTTACGACGAAGCCACTTCAAATAGGATTGTACAGTAAGATATCGGACAGAGACATTGAAGTGATGAACTTTGAAACTTTTACGAATAAACTTCTTGATACTTGCGAGAAATGAAACAGAGTTATATTGCAAACATACATGTACACATACACACGGACACATACGTACATACATACACACTATGATGATCGAGCAATAGTGCTGTTGTAACGATTTCCTATTTATAACGACGAAGATGTAACGACGATGAACCAGGATATGGTGATTGTAGATCAATTTACAATAAAAGGTTGAAAACGATATACCTCGCCTTATGAGTTGAAACATATCCTTGGACTTCCTTCCTGTTTGAAGGAAACACCTCTTTTCTTATTTTTGATCGTCGTTTAAGCAAATTCGACAAATATATACTAATATATATTCCTTTTTTTACATTTCAAACTGTTATTTTTTAATTTACGAAAATCCATTTGCCGCGTCTGAGTCATGTTCATCTAGTTCCGTTATTCGAGGGTTGATATTACGTATATCGTTCGCGGATGAAACGGACGAGCACTATCGCTTTTAAATGACGATAAAAATGGTTATTATAAGTAATTCCGTTAAACTATGATATAAGAGTACGGAGAAAATGTTCAAATACGATTCTCGTTATATTATTGGTAAAATATATCATTGTCCATAAGTTGCTGTTACGGTTTTATGATTTTCGTTCGACGAAAAAATGATTTCGAAAAAGTTCTTAAATTATTTTTCAGATTCTCTTGTAAAATGTGTGTAGTTTGTTTAGAAAAATATACCAGCTTCCGATGACACGGAAATGACCTAAAGAAAAATAAGAAAAGGGAGATGCAAATGACATAGGTAGATGATACGTGCATATAAATATCCAACAGCCATATATTTATTCTTTATTTTAAGAAACAAATGCTAATTGAGCATTACCTATTCAATAATTGTAATGATAATAAATGCGTAACAATTTTACTATATTATACGAAGTGTAAGGATAATTAACATTTAATTTATAGTCGTTTAAATACGTACGAGCCGTGTACACGTGTCTGTTGTGTACAAGTACAGTTGGAGTTATCGTTTCATTTTTTTATTCTTTCATTATTTTTACGAGACGGTAAGAACTAAATATTGCTTGTCTTGTGTTGTCGAGGCGGTTAAGTCGCTTGTTTCCTTCGATCATTCTACTTTCTTAGCGTATTTACACGATCTTCTCTTTAGTTTCTCCATACCGTTTCTCGTCCCTCTTCATCATCTCTCTCTCTCTTTCTTTCTCTCATTTTTTTTATGTTTTTCACAATTTAAATCTTACAATACTAGGTTCGTCACGCTCATTCGCTCATTCACTCGTTCACTCTCACTCTTTCGTTTTATCTTTTTCCCTTGTTCACTCCGTTATGTATAATAGTGCGTTTAATGCAGGCAACGCAGGAAATCGAGGCAATACACGGAATAATAATCGACGAAACGCCATTGGAAACCTCCATTACCTATGCTTCTTTTATCTTCTGCTTGAAACTTGTAAGAAAATACACTGGTTCCTTGTTCTATGTAAAACTGCTTTTGTTCTAGAGGTATTCTGTACAGGGTCTCAAATATGAAGTGAAATGGATGCTTTAAGGTTCGACACTATTCAAATTTAACATCATTCAATTCGATGCTGTCCACATTCAACAAGGTTCAATTCCATAAGATTGAAATTTAGTGTGACTCTTTGGTTCGATTCAAATTCGAAGCAATCTAAAATCAATGTGGTTCAAATTCGACTCGATTCAAATTCGACATTATCCAAATTCGACGCAACCCAGATTTACCACGATCCAATCAGAATCCACATTTACCGCGATTCAAATCTATATAACTTTCATCTTTCTATTTACGATCAATCACGAGAATAAAAATCACGTAGACACCGTGTAAGTGGAGGGACCATAAGTGATCAACAGCGTTCAGTTTTATACAGATTGGTTTTTCGTTCCAGACTTTAGAACAACTGGTCCTCGAACGCTGTCCAGGTCAATCATGACCCGAATGAAGTATGATGTTTCGTGTGTTTTAAATTGGGGATGATCAAAAGATAGCTGAGATAGAAGTAAAGGATGTTTAATTCTCAAGCGATAGGGTCGTGACATATGTGTTTGATCGAAATTAGACAAAGTGATGCATTCTTTAAATACAAGGTTGTAATTTGTTCTTGTTTATACTATCTGTGATTTAGCTGTTGCTTTTATCAGACTTTCGAATACGGAAATGTACTATAAAATTGGACTGAAATTGTAACCCTGTCGTTCAAGGGTCACCTATCCTCACCATTATTTCAAGAACCAGTTACTGGATTTCCATACAGTTTCTTTCCTGTTTGGGATAATTCAGTTTCTAAAATATAAACAATTATGTTGCAACCACACGGATCTGAGCAAGTGTTAAAAATGTAAACCAGAGAGTTGATTACGGACATGCGGGTTCTTCCGCTGCGGACGTGTTTTGAATATGGAAGTACCAGACAAGAAAGAAAACTTGCATAGGAATCGGAAAATTGGTTCCTGGTATAATCGTGGATATATAAAAACCTTTTACACTAAAATGTTCCAAGTATTTGGTCTTCTAAAATCAAAGGCAAGCGATGCCTTTTACATCGTCATTTTACTCTAAGAACGTCTACTTCTGTACATAACAAAGTAATTATATGCATAGCAAACCTCGCCAATTTCACTGACCTTGAAATATATTATCAAGGGCATTCTTTGTGCATATAACTGCTGGTTTTCAGAGATATTCGTAAAAAATTTTGATTGGCATATTCTGTCACTTTATATCCATTGATTTGTTCTTCTAAGAAATATCTTTGACGATACACTGAAGTACGCTATATTTCAATATGATATTTTGTACATTTGTCCAGTACCATGAGTGACATGGTCAAAACGGTGATATGTTGAAATGTAGTATACTTCAGTATACAGGGGTATTAAAAAGAAATAAACCGATGATATATAGTAATAAAATATGCAATATATTGTATGTCAACCCTATCACGAGTTTCATAGCATCGTTTAACTAAATCTTGAAGACAAAGATATACGTAGGCAGAATTATTCAAAATGTAGACTGACATATTTCGTTCGTGTGCGTTTTTGCATTTTTTCAAATATCTCTGAAATTAAGAAAGAATTGTTCAGACCTTGACAAAATATTCCAAGGACATTGAAATCGACAAGGTGTCTTCTATGTAATTACCCAAAATCATGCGAAACTAATTTGGCCCCAAATGCAAAGAAAAATGTAGAAAATGTCCCACACAAGTCCTCGTTTCCAATGCCGTTTCTCTGCCTAATCACTCGTGCAGGCTTAAATTCGCAACCGGAAGTCAACGTCGCGGAATCAACGAAAGATGTAACACCTTCCACGACGTTGACCCACGATCAGATACATGGTCTTGAGCGTCCTGCGCACATCTCTATTCGACCAATGAACCGCTATTATAGCGTACACATATAACTTGAACCGTGAAAATCTTTTGGCCCAATTATTCGGTAGCATGCCCGAGTCCTCCGCGTTGCCTGTTTCCTCTGTCAACGTGTTATCGCGATAAAACAAACAAATAATGAGAAGTAAAAAGGCCTTGCGAATCGGTACCTTGTTCGACTTAATTTCCTTTTAAAGCTGCCTTAAACTTACGCGGTCGAAGTATCGATTCAAGGTAAAAATGGCCCCCTGTTTCGAGGGGGTCCGGGGGATAAAAGGTTCACCGTGAAGGAAACCGGAAGAAAACGAACTATAAAGAAAAATCAGTTCCTCTGAAGGATCTTTTACGACGAGCACCATGACGTGTTTGCAGGAACCATCGAACTTGTTACGTTCCAAAGCTAAAACGGATAGATGGATCGGTGGACATGGAACCTTTGGATTTCTGTTTCCTGTATTTTGTTTCAGTTCGAAATTGAAGAGGCGTTGTGAAAGGAGGAAGTTCGGAATGCTAATGTTTCTCGAACGTGCTCTGTGCTTTCCGACCTTTTTTGTTTCTTCTCGTATTCCCGTTTATCCGGATCCTGTTCGCTCTTGGAATCGTATCGCGATGCACGTAATTTTCTTTTGTTGTTTCCGTTTTGTTCTCTGTTTTTTATGCTAACCGTGCGTATATCAGTCTGCGATACTTAGCAATGTGCTATCATCATTATCGATTAGCGATCCCAGTCTTGCCACGCTCTTTAATGCGCTCATTGCGGTACGGGACATTCCGTATCATAATTCAGGACTGTGCAGTACATTCTTCAGTTAATAACAGTTTAGAACTTAATTTTCATTTTCCTAGAAATTGCCTAATTTGCGAGGTTAGAGATTCTAATTTTAAATTTTCATCTTATGAACTTGATCAATTTTTTCACTTTCGGCGTCTTCGACGCAGATCTTTTGCACACTTGTTCACCTAGGGCCATATAGCGAGACTACGCTGTGAATGAGCGTATTTGTCCCGTACAATTAAAAAACTCAAAAAAGAAATAAACTCATACTGCAACAAACGCATTAAGTTTCGTGTGAAAACACTGCGAATCGCTGATCGAATCACGATCTTTGTCGTTTCGCATTTTAATGGTAGGCTGCGCTTTCTCATTGTGACAACTCGACGATTCGATACTTAAAACTTAATGGAAGTACCTAGTCAACAAAATTTTGTTTCGATCGATGGAAGAGATTACGGAATAAAGAAACGAAATCGAGTCAATGGTGTCCCCATTGTCACAGCTCCGATTAGTACGTTCGAATTTTTTTTTTTTCGTTAATTTCTTAATCTATGATGATAGTGATTTTCTTGTAACCATCATCGATTGGTGATCAGTATTTTCTTTTCCCCGCACTCGATAAACAAAGGACAGGTTAAACGTGTCGTTCTTTGAAAAACAATTTCACAAATTGTGATCGTTAAATCAACTCGCTATAAGAAAACGACCAATGCTGTGTAAACTTAATATAGAGATACGATAATGATCGCGTTGAAACGAGGCGCAAATCGAAGGCTCGGGTGGATATTGTGAATTAGTATCCTTTTGACTAGATTTATCTTCCTTGTTCTCGCGTTCTGACGATCGTGGCGAATTCTTTACCCGATGTTCCCGTTGTTAGTGTGCGCTTTTTGATTTGTTCCCAATGAAAATCACGCCTGAGCCTTCACCTTTTTTAATTTATACACGGGACGTTGAGAATCGACGCTCAATTCGTTCGAGACCGATAATCCTATCGTAACAATTCTCGTCTGTTTCTCTTTTTGAAAACCTTGGTCTTCAAAATTAATTATTTCAACAAAATTCTTTCACCTTAAAGTGACATCTACTCTTGATATTTGCTAGTTCTTCGAGTACTGATTGAATTCTTTATGAGACGCACATGGTGCGTCATGTACTCGTATGAATAGCATATGACGCATAAGGTGCGTCCTGTATATTTTCCCCTCTAAATAACGTACGACGCATAAGGTGCGTCATGTACTCTTTCGTATGAATAACACATGACGCATAAGGTGCGTCATGTACATTTTCCCCCTCTAAATAACGTACGACGCATAAGGTGCGTCATGTACTCTCGTATGAATAACACATGACGCATAAGGTGCGTCGTCTGTATAGATAGTGTATGACGTACTCGGTGTGTCATTTCTTCGTACAGATAACAGAAGACGTACAAGATGCTTCATCTGTTTACGTAAGTGTGTTACGTGCTTATGTTACTTCATGCTGTCATAGCATATGACGTACGCGACACGTCATGCGTTTTATCGTAGAGATAATACGGATAATGAATAGCGAGACGCAGAGGATGCGTCATCGGTCTCGACCGTACAAAGCGAATTCTTACAAAAATAGTGCGTTTCCGTCGCGCCACGTTTCACCATCGATCGTTATTGCCATCGATGACACGAAACGATAATTAAACGATTGCACGTTATCATTTAACGTCACGGTGAGTCTTTTTTTGTGCGCGATCGCGATAAGACTTGTTTCATCGACGCTTCTCGCTGCAACGACGGTTGTAAACGTCTGCAACCGGAGAAAAGAAACCGTAAGTTCGAAACGATCGATAGAAACGAGAAGAATAGCGTCGAGAAAGGGGGAGGGGGGGTCGCTCCAGAACGGTGGAGAAAAGAGAAAATGGAAAATTAAAACGATTCGTTCGCGTGGATCGACAGACTATGCTTTTCCATTTCGAAAATTCCACGGCAAAAGGATGCCTAAAAAATATATATATGTATATTATCTTATATCTATATACAGCGGGGGCAGAAAGTGTTCGTACAGTAATCGATTACGAACTTTATCATTCGCGATAAGTTTTATCAAACAATTCGTACATATTTTTGGAAATTTCTATAGGTGCATAACATTTGAACGAAAGATAATTCATGAAATTAATAAAAGAAATCGAAAAATCGGCGGAAATGTTGATTTAAGAATAACAAATTTATTTCTTGTCACCTGTTGTTGAAATTTAAAAATCATTAAGCAATCATATTGCTATCTTTTTATCAATTTTTTAATTTCCTTCACTAATTTCACAAAATCATTAAGATATTCTACACGGGTCCCACTGCAGAAATTTCCAAAGATACGCACAGGTTCTACAAAAAGTAGCTAACAAATTATGATTTTACAAACGTATGAAGATCGATTGTTGTACGAATACTTTTTACGCTCACCGTATGCGTGTATACGAACGTGTATAAATATAAATATAGATACTCGATCACCGAAAATTCTTTTTCTCTTCTTGTTCGTAACATTATTATAGTACGCGTATAATAAATCACTCGACTTTCGAAGAAGTCTCGTGTTCTATTAAAAAACAAAAAAAAAATATTACCGTGTAGAGCGCAGCCTACCGTTTTTCTCGCCAATCGACGACGATTTACTTCTTCTTCTTTTTTTTTTTTGTTCTTTTTTTGTTCTTTTTATACATATACATATATAAAGATATTCATAAATTAGAGCTCCTTATATATATATTATATATATATATACCTTTTAAATTATCGAATAATTAATAGTAATGTTAGTATATACAGGTACAGGTCTCGTATAGTTGCAGTCGTGTCGTCACTGGTTGTTCGTTCGATCGTCGCGTCTTTCACGTTTTTGTTCTTCGCGCGCGCATTCTCGAATTTGCTGGCGGGTGCCGACAGAGTCCGCCTTGCTATATATTTTTTCTTTATTTATTTTTCACTTTTAACTTCCCAGGCTCGAACGCGTAGAAAATGGTACCGTCATACGCGAGGAAGAAGCAAACGTGTCTGTTCATTATCATCGAAACAGCGCGCTTCCGATATTTGTTTTTACTTCTCGTGTTAACTCAAGTATCCGAAATTCGAATTCGATGCTCGAAATTTCGATCAGATCGAATTCGAATCCTTTTCGAATTTAAACACTAGAGACATTATTTCAAGCACCATTCTTCCAAATGGATAATTTCGCGGTGAAAAAAAATTTCAGATAATTCACGTTTGAAATAGTCTCATATTGCCACGTTTATATTTTCACACCAGTGCTCCACCGAAGGCAATACTAGTATAGTTTTAAATGAGAGGTCGCCATTTTTTATTACAGTATCAAGTTAGAGGTTGTTATGAAAGAATCGAAGAGACTGTATTTGAATTCGTTTGGAAGTGTTTAATGGAAGTATTAATTGTGATGAAATGCGAAAAGCGACGACGCGTTCGTGCACGGTACCATTTTTCTAAGCATCGTTCCAGGATGAACCGTGGAAGGATAATCGAGAAGCTCGAACGACTTTTCGGTTGCTCGTTTTCTCTCGACTCGATCCGAAAATGACAGCGTGTGACGACTCGAGACACACTAATCCTATTTCGTTTCGTCCCTTTTCCGTTCGTTTAACTCTTCAACGTTTCTCTCGTTTTTTTTTTTTTTTTAGATTCGTGTTCGTTGGTGGCGCTACTATTAGAAAAAATATAGAAACGAGTATTTACAAGGAAGGAACTTTTTTCTCTCTTTCTCTCTTTTTTTCTCCGTACGTTTTCTGCCTCTTAAGCTGGAACCTCGTCGATTCGTCCAACCTCGTAAGAGAAATCGAACTTGTTCACGTTCACGATCGACGTGTAACGATCAATTAAAAAAATCAGCCAGCTTCCCAATATCCAAGTTTGTCCATTAAAAAAGCTTGAATTCCTTCGCGTATAACAATAACCAAGCAACAATATCATTTATCAACAACCTCCGAATTTACTTGTTGCACGTAAATCTCACTCACGTTTACGCGATCGTACGATCGCGATCATCGCGTTTCCCTTACTTTATACAATTATCATTTTATACACGCTGCTTGCGACGAATGAAACGAAGAAAAATAGGTTTTTGTCGAAATGATTCCCTCGGTTACCGTGAACGGAAGCGCGTTATTACCGGTCGCCACGTTCGCGAGGATTAAAAACAGCAGGTCGGTTTCTCGTGTGTCGCGAGCAACTCGTTTACTATTCCACGGCTGGATTTTGCGCTTGAGCAAAAGGGCTCATACCCCCGTTCTTAGGTGCACTCGATTATGTGAGGCTGGGAGGTCTCTATGACGCTTGGCCGTCCCACAGAGTTCTCCAGATTGTGGAGGGACGTGGAGTGCGGACCGTGTGCCGATCCGTGCCTTTCGTAGTTCTCGATGTGCTCCAGCTCGCACTCTTTCGGCATGTTCCCTACAAAAATACGAAAGAACGATCTCCTTTAAGCTTAGACTTTCTCTGTCTTCGATCGATTACTCGACGCCGCGTGTACAAGCTTGCTCAACATTTCAAATTTTTCAATTTAGGGATTTGGGGATTTTCAGGAGATCAGGAGACGGACTCTGGGGAGTTGGAGATTTCGAAACTGGAAATTTTTAGATCTGTGGTTTTGGAGGTCAGGAGACAGCTCTCTGGGGAGTTGGAGATTTGGAAACTGGAAATTATCAGATCTGTAGTTCTGGAGATCAGGAGACATAGCTCTCTCGGGATTTAGAAATTTAGGATTTTGTAGATTTCTAGGTTTAAGAATTTAGAGATATAGGATTCTTTGAGGAAGTTGGAAGTTTGGAAATTTGGACTTCTAACAATTTCTATGTCAATTTAGATCTAGAATTGTAGATTCAGACATCTACAGTTTTGAGAATTTGAAATGTTGTTAGCTTGGAAATTTGTACTTTCAAAAATTTACACCGAGGATCTTTGAAACTAAGGGATGAGACTAGATTGGGACGTCTTGAAATTTGAAAATCTGAGTGTTTACTATTTGACACAGTACATTCATTTGATTTCTACTTTCTATTTACTAGATAATCCCGTTAAAGTTAAATAAGGAATAAGAAAAGATAATATTCAATATTCTAATTAGTTAAGTATTAATATAGACATTGTCGAGTATTGAAAATGTTATTAATAAAGAATTGCTTACCAACATTCATGTCGGGGCCACCATATTCGTAGTACGTCGGCGAACCCACGGCCGCTGCAAGGGCCAGCTCATCTTCGATGTTATTTGGTCTGCAACTGGTCGTCTTCCAATGAGTTCTAAGGCCACTCGCGCTGATGTACTTCTTGTCGCAGCCCTGACAGGTGTACGGCCTTTCGTTCGTGTGCAGTCTCTTGTGCAACTTCAGATGAACGAATTGTGTGAACTTTGCGGGACAAAGATCACAGGCGTACGGCTTTTGACCGGAGTGCAATCGGAGATGAGTCTTCAAGTTCGACGTCGAGCTGAACCTCTTTTTACAGATCTCGCATTGATGTGGTTTTTCGCCTGTGGGATCATTGTTTTTCTCAATAAAATTTGATCAGGAGATCTCTTGCGATAGGAAGGAATTTTTCAAATTTCGACTTTTGCTGATTTTTGAGGATAGTCGGTGATATAACGTGGTCGTGAAATCAATAAGATATATTACATGAAATTGAAATATTGAAAGACGTGTGTAGTTGGGGGTCGTTAAGACGTTAATTAAAGACGTTAGGTTTTAAGGAAAACGTATGACCTTGAAAGGCCTAAAAAGAGCCTAGGTTTTAGGGAGATCTAAGATGAACCTTGGTAGAGTCTACGTACTAGGGAGAATTAAAAAGAACCTTGGACCTAGGCTAGCTAGAGTCTAAGATCTAGGAAAGCGTAGGTTCTGAAGAAACTATAGAGTCTAAAGAGAGCCTAAGAAAACCTAACCTAATTGATTAAACACACATCTCTATGTACTTCTAAAAAATCGTCAGTGGAATGTATAATATTACACAATCAAATTTGAAAGTGTAAGGTTCTAGACATGCGTACATCAGAAGATGACACTTTAATTTACGACCATACTATATCGTTTGCACTAATCACACCCTGTCCCTAATTCGATAGGTTTTTACAAACTGGGTAACAAATTGACCCAATTTACTCACCAGTGTGCACGAGGTGATGCTTCTGCAGGTGTGCCAGCTGAGTGAAGCTCTTGGTGCAAACGTTACACTTGAACGGTCTCTCACCGGAATGAGTCCTTAGGTGTACCTTGAGGTTCGACAGCTGGCCAAACGTTTTGCAGCATACGTTGCACTCGTAATGCATTTTCCCGTCTTTCTTCTTCAACGGGTAGGGTAACGACCTGTATCCCCTCGATCCTTGGGAGTTGGGACTGAGGGATCCACTTTGGGAGCAGCCGTGATCGTCCGGGGACAAGGAGCTGGCGGGCGAATATCGATTTAGCGAGGAGGAGTTGGCATGTATGGTCAGACCCGGATGATGACCCAGGTGGAGGTTGTGCGTGCCAGCGATCAACGACTGATTGGTGTCGATCTGCATCGTGGACGATGTGGGTAGTTGATGACTGCTGGTGGCAGCCTCCAGCCTTCTTCCGTCCGTCCTCTCGTAGACCACGTTTCCGCTAGGAGTCGGCGAATAGGCGGTGCAGTTGATGGACAACGGCGCTACATTGTGGTGCAACGATCCGTTCTGATGATAAATCCCGTACGGGTAAGACGAAGGCGATTGAATCGGCGAAATCGGTGACACGCTCTGATTGCTGCTCGCACCAGAGTTCGGATACACCGTGCTCGATTCTATCTGACACGCGGCCGAACCGGAGTACAGAATCGTCGGAGTGGACGCTCCCGTGGGATTGGCGGAGGGCGATGGGCTCTTGGTCTTCCTCTTCGGCGGACAGCTGCTGGTGGACGTGGTCGACGAGTGGAGGTTGCTCGTGGACGTTAATATCGTGCTGGACGATAGAACGTTCGCGCTGGAATGATGATTGCTCGCGTTGCTGGACGAATGGATGGTCCCCGGATGAGATTGCAGAAGGTTGTTGGGACCGGTGCTGGAATGAAGATTGCCCGTACTGGAGTGGAGGTTCCCCGTGCTCGAATGCAAATTGCTCGTCGGGCTTTGCATCGGCAGGGCACTGTTCCCGCTCGTGGAATTGACGCAGGTGTCCGCCTGCATGGGCAGATTCGAGCTGGAATCGGGACTGCAGGGCAGGATGTTGCCGTAACGATGGGACTTCTTGTACGAATAGGCCATCTCCGTTGGGCTGGATGGCGGAGGTGTCACGGAGTCCACGTTCGTTTGGTGATGGATCTGATGGTGTTGATGATGTTGGGTCCCGTTGTGATGATGATTGTGGCTGTTATTGTTGTTGTTGTCGGTGCTGCTGCGGAGGAGAATGTTCTCGAGGATGGAGTTGCTGGGGCTGGTCAGATAGGCTGGTCTGGGCAAATTAGCCTTGACCTCGGACTCGTAGAACGGTTTAGGGTTTTTCTCCACTATTTCTTCCTCGTTCACCGTAGACAGAACGGAGTTCTTCTGCAGAATGATGGGAGACACCGGCTTAGGTAGTTCCGGGGTCACCGCTCGACTCGCCAGCTCCTGATCCTTGTCTTTCCCGCTCCCGTCCAGACCCTTCGACGTCTGGAAGTTCCCGTAGGTCTTCGTGATCTTGATCTTCACCTTTCTGTACTCGTTCTTCGCCGCTGCGTTGTCCTGCTTCACCACCTCGTTGCTGCACACGGACGCCTTCGCGTTCTTGCTGAAGTCCAACACGTAGTTGTTCTCCGAGTCCGACTCGCTGCTCTCTTCCGGGGGCGTCAGGATCTCGTCGTGATAGCCGTTCGAGTGATAGCCCTCGTCCGATCGGACGGAACCGTCGGTCGGGGTCATCTGTGACCGTCTTTCATAGATCGACGAATCCTTCAGAGGCGATACTGCTTCTACCGTCGCTGGGATTTCGCTTGGCAACGCGGATTGTTGCACTTGTTGTCCTGAAAACAACAAATTTACCTCTTAGAGTATATTTACATATATGTGGACGTTTAGTTTGTTCTTGAATTCGTCAACCAAAGATCACACATGTTACATATTACAAATATTTTTAACCAAAGGATTGCATTCTGCGTAAAAGGAGTATTAAGGTATACCATTCAAGAAATCAGCTAGGGTGTAGTATTATCTCGATCGTTAACTTCTTTTACGCGGTACGCTGAAATTCTTTTAAGTGAAATTCCATAGAACCGATTTATGTAACACTTCTTTAAGTGCACATTTTAAAAACATAAATAAGTGCACATTCTTTCAAATATGAATAAGCGTATGTTTCAAACATAAACATGTGTACAAATTGTTACGATTTCAACAAAAGTTACGCAAGAAGCGTAGAAAATGGCATTCTATTTTCGAATATCCGTAACCAAAATGGCGCATACTTACGTATTCTTTGTAGCATCAGTTCGCCGGTTAACGGGTAATTGAGCCTCTCCGCGAATTCTCTGCAATACCATACCAACAGTTCTTGGTTCGGTAATATCGTCTTGATCGTGTAAAAATAAATGTTCATCTGAAAGCGAAAGAGATCGAGATGAGGATTCTGATCCAACAGTTAGATAAAAGGGACATACGATTTTTCACTCACTTTATACTGGCATGCTATCAGGTTCTGCGATTCGGACGAGTAAGCCGGGTTTACATAACGCATCCAATTCGATTTCTGTACGTCGTAACCGTCGATGTAATAGAACAGCTCGTTGTTCTTATATACCTATTCGAGAAAACGTGCGGATTTTTAGTTGTAACAATGTATCCTACGCAGAGCGAATCTAAACGATCTAAGATCGAATTCGAAGACGTTGGCTCGAGCAGGGATATACGGTACACGCGGTGCTAAATCTTCGATATTATTCCGGGCATCGATCGACTAGGAAATAATCGACGATTTAATAGGATGATTCGAAGAGGGAACCCGAGTTCTCTCTATCGTAACTCATCAATTCGTTACGAGGCATCAATGGCTTCGCGGATTTCGCTTTAAGGCTTGCTAGATCGGCTAAAACCAGTTTCTAACCTCCGACTGTGTATACATATACAGCACGTACCATAATATGTGGGCATAACTTCGATAATGGATTCAGCACACATTAATAATATTAATAAAACTTTGTATAGGCATTCATCTGTAGTTTTGCATTCCTTTAATACGAGCAAGCTGATTTAAACCTAACTAATTCAACTATCGTGCAAATTTCTGTTGTACGAAAGATGTTTCACTGGAAGACTATTCTTGGTAATTATATCAGAACATGTATGTTCCTATGTTTCTAGGTTTTTAGGTCCCGATATTCTTATATCTTTATATCCCCATATTCTTACATTCCTATATTCTTGTTACATTCCTGTATCTTTATATCTCTATATCCTTATATCCTTACATATCTTTATACCTACATTCCTATATCCCTACATCTCTATATGTCCAACTATTGTCCATACATTATTGTGACCCTGTATATCTTCATTTTGCCCTATCATCGATAAGATTAGTCAACGTTATCGAGATATTCAAAAATATCTTACCCTCCAAAAGTATTTCCGGTTCGCATCGGCCGGTACCGAGTCCTTGGTGTACACTTGACCCACCAGAGGACCAAATCTTGTTCCCTTGGGAATGTAACTCGTACTCCATACTCCCATAACCTGTGCACACGTGCGAGATCGACATTTTGATTAGAGACCAGATATATTGTGCTTTTTTGGTATCGCGGTTATTCGAGTACGTTCAAAATTGAATCCTCGAGTCCTTGACGTAATCGACGAAACCAGAATACTACAGAATGTTTCGCTTCGAATATACGTCGCGTTAAACGATTTTATCCGCGGGGTATTTTCGAACTATTCCGATGGTAGTCTATTTTCGTTGAAGAAAAGCGCGATGTACTTGAATTAGATACGAGATGTTTATCGTAAAAATGAACGACGATCATTCGATAATTATTCAATTATTTTCGATATTGAAATTCAAAGCACCCTTTTGTATATTAAAAGGACATTCAAGGACATTCGGATTTTATATCTACTAAGAATTATTATACAAATTAGATAATATCA
This sequence comes from Megachile ligniseca, assembly GCA_945859555.1. Lineage (NCBI taxonomy): Eukaryota > Metazoa > Arthropoda > Insecta > Hymenoptera > Megachilidae > Megachile > Megachile ligniseca. Next base: position 5,863,290 of record OX243780.1, read on the forward strand.
AGGAGGTATCCTGAAGTACAGAGATACCTCGAGGATGTCGAAGAGAAAACTTAGTTTACGTTGCAATCAAAATCGAACCATTCTTCTAATCAGTCCGTCTTTTTCCTTTTTCCGATCGATCGATTCGATGTTTTGCGTAGTTCGAACTTGACACGAGCAAAAGAACAGTTTGCACGGTCGTGCAACGACCGAGGCTATTGGTCTCGATTCTTGTCGTCGAGGAAAGTGTAACGATTCGCTTCGACTCTAGGTCATACTCGGTAAGTTAATTAGCTTCGTAGCTCGGTCAAGTTTGATCTAGTATCTTTCACCGAATCGTGTGTGTAAACGTTCGTCGAGATTACCGCGAATTTCGCTCTGTGATCTCATCAAGGGCAACCTTTGCACTCCGCGAACATTGCAATACTCAATCATGATTTCAAAGAAAGAACAAAGGTATGGATTTTTGAGTACTTTTCTGATAAGAAATTCGGAGGGCAAAGGGTTAGAAGGATGGTCCCCGGACGTAACTTGGATGAAAATCGTGATCGTGATCGCGGCTCTCACCAAGGAAGTCTCAAGAAACAATTCTTTGGCTGAAGAACGTACATCGTTGAGGGCCTGAGAAGGTTTGAGGACCAAATTTCTGGGCAGGGAAGCCTCCGCACGATCGGTATTGGTCGGAGACGCCGCCACATCCGGTACCAAATACACGGCATGCTGCTCGAATTCCTCTTCCCTCAAGGTCGCGTGATCCCACTCGCTGGCCTCCATCCTTCACTGCACAGAAATGCGGAAAATATGTTATCTTCACGTACTCGACATTCAATTATGCAACGGAAGGTGTTAATTTATTCACCTTTATTCGTTATCCACTAACCAATCTTACACTCTATCATTAGCTTTATATAGCTTATACAGAAGACTCTTCATGTATCGCCCGATGCGTGACGATCTAACGCGTGGGGGTTTAATGCGTTGAAATATAATACCTTGTGATACAACACTTGCTATAAAGCTTGTACAACGTGTGGGAAATATTACGCGTGAGAAATACAACGCGTGTGAAATGCAGCGCGTGGCTGTGTATCATTTTATCGAACAACGTGTGGAAAATATAATACTTTGTTGTACAACGCGGTGAAAATATGATGCTTTGTCATACAACGCGTGGAGAATGTAATACTTTGTCACACAACGTATGACAAATACAACACGTGGAAAATATAACATTTGATTATGCAACGCGTGGAAAATAAAATACTTGATTATACAACGTGTGGTAATATATCATTCTATGTACAACGTGTGGAAAATGTAACATTTTGTCATACAACGCATGGTAATAACACTTGGTTGTACAACGTATGAGAAATGCAGGGCATGAGAAAACAACGCGTGAGAAATACACGCATGCAACATACATGGCGATACGTCTGATTATATAACGCGTGGCAATATACTTGGTCATACTGTACGCAATAAACTGTTAAGTGTATAACATACTTAATAATTGTGTGTAACATACTTGTATGTATGTACGACTTGAATCACACTATTAAGCTTGTAATCCGGGTAGTATACAGTATCTCCATAGAATATCTCTACAATCTCTATAGAATTGTTTCTTGGTACCCTGTAATTTTTCTATTAACCCTGAATTATCTTTTTCATCGTGCATCTATTAACATAATATTTTTAATACCAAGTTGGTAGTAGTTTTTTCTTATCTAGTGAAAAATATACGAATGATGGTGTAATTATCAACCATTAGATTCTAAATAATAATTGAATGTTTGAGAAACAGTTGAAACGTTTAAATGAGTTTACTTTTCGTTTTATCTTCCATCGATTCGCTCGGAGGAAGGAGTTATTTAACAAATTTTTTTAGCAAAGTTTCGGTAACAAGGTTCTGCGTGAAGGAATTTAACCCTTTGACTGCGACCCATTGCGCATTGGAACGTAAGAGGCACTCTCTCTGTAATCAAGTTACAGTAGCACTAATTACTCTGTATTAAGCACTCCGTTTAAAAATACTTCTTAAATTACTTAAGTTAATCACCCTTTACTAGACTTTGCTGTTGTAACAGTATAATTTCCTATTCATGTAAGAACTTCTTTATTAAGCCAATTTCGAACGCTTGTGCACAAATTGCACAAATCAATTTGTGTATGATAGTTGATCGAGTTATAATAATAATCCAATTATCGAACTATTATAAATGTTCGCATCATTTTTAGTACAGCATTTTTTTTTTTATCTATATCGTTATCGTCTATAAATTGCTAAAGGGAAATATTTATAACGAAATATCATTGAGATATTTTTGTCAGTTGTTATAATTAAAGAAAAAGAAAATTAGAAAATGTGGCAAAAGTTAGAAAGAGAAATACGTACGCATGGATCATTAATTAAAAAGTCTTTGACGATTCCCACGTTACGAACATTTCCATTCACGGATAAAAGAGAAAACAAGGAAATCGCGATATTGTTAGAAGATCATGTATAATGACGCCCGACAACGCAGAGAGCGTTATAAATAGTTGAGATTCCGGTAAATCGATATACGATCAATAACTCCAGCCATTAACTTCGAAACGTTTTATAAAAGAGAAGCAGCGCGTGTTGCAGTGTCCCTGCAGAAATTCTGTCTTTCAACGTCACTTTCTTATCTCTTTTTTATATTCCTGTACTCGGAGGTCAATTTTTCTAAATTTCTCTTGTCCGTCGTTACTGTATAAAATTCAGTTATGATAAAATAATCGTTCCAAATTAAAATCTAAGTCAGTCTTGAAAACAAATCTACTAAAAATCGGAACCGAATATACGGGATTGAAACCCGTTGCTTCGAAACAAGAATGAAAATAATATAAATAGAATTTAAAGAATGTTCGCAAGTTTTTTTTTTTTAAATAAGAAATTTTTTTAATTTGAAGATCAATGAAAATACTGAAAAGAAATGGTGCGATTCAGAAAATGTGTTTTCGAGAATATTAAGAAATAATAATAAAAAGCGAAATGTTTGTAATTCGTCGATGATCAAGTACCGACTTTATAATTTTCGTGTAGTCTGAAAAATCGTGTCAACGTCGAATATGCCGTATAACAAGAGCGTTCACCCCCTGTGATTGCGATACGAAAAAATCATGATTCCTCCTTGTTCCACGATCAACGCGATGGTGCAACACTTTAACACCGCGAAAGTGAAACCCGTCCACGCATTGATCGACTGCAGGGGTGGAGAGGGAGGGGGACAGGGCATAAACTCTGAAGTCCAACCCTCCCGCACACCGCCCTCTCCCACATCGTCCACCCACCCTGCCACCAGGGGTTTTCGCTACTCGTTGAATTTCCATTTCCGTGGAAATCGCGCACGCTACCTGCTTTCTGCTAGTTCACTTTTCACGTAACTTTTTGATTTTCAACCCCCTCTTCATTTGCATTTTTCGCATTTTTTTTTCACCGTCATTCCTCCCTCCCTATCGATCGTTTTCAATTCATTCCTTGAATCTTACTTATTAAATTTTAAAAACCGTAACGCGTTTAAGCAGACTCGATGATCAACCCCTTTCTGACACCCTTCATTTCTCTCAATTTTTGTGCGTTATAATCAATTTTCAGTTGTAAAATTTATTATTATTGGTATAACATGAATTGGTTAGAATATTTCTATTAATAAGAACGTTGAATCCATTCATTCTTTTATGGATGAGTAAATTATTTGAATGAATTGGTTACATAATATGAAAGGTGCAATCTGAACATGCTTCTTGGTTCTTGAAGGTTAAGTATTAAGAAAAATGATTTTAAACCGGGAATGTAGCAACCACTGTTTTAATTATTTTAGGATTTTATAATATTCGGCATCGGTCCGAAAGGGTTGAATAATGATCACTAGAAAGTCTTGAACCCTTTAAAATCTCAGAACGCTAGATTAAAGCTTTCTGAAGGACTCTTTAATCTTTGAACGACGATCGTGTCCCAAATCTAAAAATGTATATTAAGACCCTTCAAATAAAACGAAACACGCGAATCCGTTAACGAAAAACTGCCATATAATGGAAAAATAAGATTGAAAAAAGTTATTGAAATTTGAAGGATAAAAATTTATTCATTTATACATAATAACATTTATTTATTTTGTAGTAAATCAATTTTGCACGTAAGAGAATTTAGCCGGGGAACGACCCTCCGCTATTAGGGTGAATATGGAAAATGAAAAATGTCGCTGACAGGTCGTCCTCTGAAGGATCGAAGAATCGACAGAACGTTCAATTATTCCGAATTTCGGAAATGGATACTTCAACTAAAACGAAGATGAACTTTGAAAATGTTTGAAATCGTAAAAGTTTCGTATATCAGAAATATGATATTGAAAAAAAAGGTAGAGAAAAAGTCGGCAGTCCGATATGCAACGAACAAAATATCCTCGAAAACGGAGGACCCACACGGTCGATATTTCAAAGCGAACAAACTACCGAGTCAGCTTTCGTTTTCTCTTTCCTTCTCGAGGATCGTTATGATGCAGTTACTCACGCCTTTTGGTGCATCGAAATCGCAGAGCACCGGTTCGCAGTCTTAGCTTCCGTTCGGCGATCCTAGAAGAGGATATTCGAAAAAAGCGGCTGGTTCGCCGGCAGCGTTTTACGTGATCCTGTGATTCCGCAGGGAGATCGGCATCCCGACGAGCCTGCGTGCACCCGGGAGCCACGGTTGGCCTCGCGTTGAGGAACGAAAATCGTCGTCGTTTCTCAACATTTATTTGAAAGTGTCCGTTAGGCAGGAGGGGAAATTTGGACGTCGATAAGGCCGATCGCTGCCGGCCCTAGGCGGTCCTCTGCCACCTATAACCCACGCTTATCGATTATCAGGACATCGGAGAAAAGGAAATTGCTATCTGCGCTGCCGTTGCACCCGAACCGAATCAAACCGCTGACACTCTCTCCCTTCTCTTCGTTGTTTATCAACAACTATATCGCGTAACCTGGCGAGCGACGCTACCACCCCTTTTTTCTCCTCTGTTTTGATCAACGCCAGAATAAAAAAAACTTCGCGAGGAAGCACTGGTACTCCTTTTCGAACACACCACTTCGACGCACTTCACCTTCTTTCGTCGGAGCACCCTCTTTTTCTTCGCGACAACATTCTACTGGTTTTCACCCTTTCCTCTCTGACATAGTCCAAATAAGCACGCCGTCGAATGAAAAACGAAGGTGCAGCGATCGCAACTCGATCGATTCTCCCTGTATTTTTTAAACAAAATTCAGCGTGGGATAAAAAATCAACCACCACCGGCACACCGTACCACGATTTCGCGTTTCAACCCTTTTCCTCGAGGGTGGTCTCCGCCTTCGGTGGTTCGCTTTGGATGGCACACGCAGACCAGTGTGCGAAACTCGGGTAGACCTGACCTAGCCCAACGCGAGTCGGCTTGGCTCGTTCTCTCCCTGCTTTGGTATTGGTCGCTTGGTTATCCCTCTCTTTCTGCATCCCTCTGTCTCTGTTCAACCAAGAGGAACGTGGTGGTGTGCCAGCAAAGCTGCCAGACCAGAGCAGAGGTGGTGCATTTCTCTGCGCTGCGCTTTCGATCGACCCGTTGCCAGCAGAGGTTCTCTCCCACCCTCTTTCACCCTGGCTCCTGTCCTCGTTCAACCCTCTCGTTCATCGCGCCAACTCGCTCTTTTCTCCTCCTCTTTTCCTCTCGCGTGCATTTCCCTCGTTCGTCCTCCTCGCGCTCTCTTCCTTTCCCTCTTTATCGAACACGCTCTCGTTACACCCCCTTGCAACCCCTCCTCCACGTGCACAACCGTGTTTCTTGTTGTCTTTCTTGGATTCTACGCGCTGTCGTCGGTTACTGTCTCTGTTCGTCGATGTACACGATGGACGGGTGCATGCGCCAATCGCTTGCCGAGTTTAATTCTTTCTGTAACTTCTACGGAAGATAAGGAGCTTGTTTTTTCGGGAGGGTGGCGGTGGAACCGACGGGAGTGCGGTAGGTTAGGGTTCGCCGTGTTTCGGAGGGTTGTCGGGGCTGTTTCATGGGATGCGCTCGAGCAGTTGAAGGAATTCGACGCTGTTTAAGACGATGGTTTCACCGACTGTGGTTTATGTAACGCGGAGAATCGATAGGGGGCTGAGCGAATGATCTAAGAACAGTTTTTACCCTCTTGCACGCTGTCGAGTGCGTGGACTCGTGTATGAAGTCGTAGAAAGATTTTCGCTGCAATTTTATTTTTGTCGATTCAATCGCGTATCGATATTCTTTATTATTTCAATGTTTTATGAAACGTGAATACTTTTTAATGAATTATTAGTTTATCATTGTTTTCAGCTTCAAATTTTATTGTTCAAATAAATCCGATGTAAAGGATCACGGTAAAATTTCCTGTTACTTTATTCCAACGAATTTGTTATATTCTTAAGTGCCCAAGTTCCTATACTTTGTTCAGACATGAGACATGCTGCATCAGTGCGTAAATGTCAATAATAGACAATTGTGGTATTCGTTAAAGACATTTTCTTGTGCACAAAGAAAGTTTGATAGCAAAGAACGTTTCTCAAGTAACTTTACTCGGTCCTGTGCGTCAAATTGTGATAAAATATGAAATTTACAAACATTGCTATCACAAGTATGATACGAAAACGAATATCTAGTCTCGTAAGAGGAAATTTATAAATAACTGTACGTTTACGTTGCAAGAGATCGATATGGTCTGAAAATAATTAAGTAGTACGACGATCGAAGGACAGTTTCTTCTGGTCTGGTAAATTTTCGAGCCAGACTGGGGTCGCGTCTACAAAAATCCTGCGGTGTTTTTCTCCCCGTCCTTGTTTACACCTCCTTTGAGTATGTGCTTTTTCCACGGTGCGTCCCTCTCACACGATTTTCTCTTCGTCCGTTGTCCTCTCGCAACCCCTTCACGGGGACGTGCATTTAACCCCAACGCCACCCTTTACCTACACTACCACCCTCCTCTTTTCCCATTCACGGCTCGCTGCATACACCGATCACGTACCGAGCGCATGAATGTAAACCGGCCCAAATCGATCCAGACTGGTCTACAATCTAAAGCCTTAATGATTTTCTTTCTTCGACAATTTATTTACCTTCCATTCGCTGCGCATGTGAACGATCTCGAAACAACTTCTCAGAACGACTTTTTGTCGTTGCTTTCGCATCACAGGTGAATCTGAAACCTGTTGTCTTATTACAACTATCGAAATTTCGAAAAAAGCGTATAACATGCGGAGCTATACGCTTGGTTGTACGAAGTAATTTAAAAATAACGAGTCTATTGTAATACAATTATCAAACAGTAGTATTATAAAAGTAACGAACATTTTCATTAACAATTTATTTCTACTTGTTTGTTAAAAATCTGTTTCTATTTAAAAATCTATTTCGGATTAACGGAATAATGTCCTGGAAATTCAAGTGCTCGACGATTTGAAAGGTATTAAGTATAGTTGGAATTCGTGTATCGTTCATGGTCATCCGAGATCGGTAACCCCGTCCGTTTTGGCCAAATGAGCGGTTTCGTTCGTTTTTTTTCCTTCCATCTAGGACCTAGCGTATCATGGCTACGAGTTAACTCCAAAGACCATCGACACCTCGTAACAGAGGTATACTACGGGTCGTCGAACCCACTCGGATCCTAATCCTGAAGACCGGTCTCGATTCCATCTGCAAGGTTACGTGAACGAAATCTGCCACGCACAAAAGACTGATTCCCACCGTGAGATAATATACCGTCGATTCTCTTCCGTCGTTGACGGCCGTTCACCGTGAACATTGTTTGTGTACAGGGTGTTTCAAAAGTTTGACAACGATCCTTCGTGTTATGAAAAAGAAGTTAATATTAACCCCTTCAAGCTCTCTGTTACAATATTTATCTTATTTCAAATATCAAAACATGTGATAAACTGCTTGTTATCTAAACCTAAATTTAACTTCTTTATTATATTTCTGTAATTACGAAAAATTTAATCGTTCGGTAAATAGAGAAGTTGCTGTGTCTAATCAGGATCGTGGAACGAGCTCGTTAAGTTTTCGATCCAAGGACCGAGTTCAACGTCATTAATACTTAGCATGATAAACAAAATTAAAAAGAGCATGCAGTGTGCACTGTTTGAGACGCGATGTATTAAAAAGAATGGAAGGACCAACGAAATGAAATAAACGAGTAATCAAAGGGTGTGTCATAAATGGGGTGTATGCAAATTGTCTACAATGTACTTGGTGACCCAGGAAAAAGTGTTTACTGCGAAGCATTGCAGTGTATCGACTCGCAATAATTCACTTGGCGCTGTTCCTGAAATTAATAGAATATCGTGCCAGCTGTGATTTATTCGTAATTCGGTGGGAATATCTCTGCGCCGATAGAATTAAATGTATGCCGATAATAGAGGCTTTATCGGTCATCCTTCTCCTCTATTGTCTTTGTTCAGCGCGGTCGTTGTCGTGTTTCCGACCTTACCCCTCCCTCTCTTTCGTCGAAATAAAATATAATTCCGTTTTAATCCCGCGATGCGTGCGAAATTTAACGGCATGCTTTTAATCCGACCGTGTGACCAGTGATATCACTACTTTCCACGGAAATTTGAAAATAATTAAATTCGTTCATTCGTGCGGACAGAAATGGCGATTGTTTTCGGCGAAAGTCACATGATATTTCCAGTTTTTTTTTTCTACTCGTATTTGTTGATCGGCTAAAATTGTAGCGGAACATATTATGTCGATTGCAGGCTGCGAACAATTGTTGGCTATGTCGTATGCAACGCATGGTGATTCGGTTCGTGGAAATACAACGATTTCGAAATACAACACGTGGCTATAACTAATGGCTATATAGCGCACGGCGATCTAACGTGTAGATATACAATGCCTAGAATCTGAATGCGTGAAAATGAAACGAATGAATTAAAATTTTAACAGAATTTACCAAGTTCGCACTTTTTTATTCGTTGATTTAGAAACAATAAATTGTTGTAATCGATTGTTTAACGCGTCTCGATGACGCATGTTCGTCATCGAGGTTGTTTTGCAACACTCTCCGGAGAATGACTACTCGAAGAGGTATGTGGGCGAGGACAATGACCCTCGGCGATGAATTCGTGCGACGAAATTTCGTCGGAGGTAACAGCGTAGCCGTAGTATGGCTCATCCGAAATTTCACTTTTTCGAGGGGCATAATCGCGAGTCACCTTGCGAATTTCCACGGGGCCAGATCACCTAGCGAAAGAAGTTTCCGCGTGAATCGCCGTCGACTACTAACCCAGATACGTTCCCGGGTCGTCGATCTTTTCCCTCCTCGGAGGAACGACTGTACCAGATATATTAATTTCCTTCGGTACGAACCGCTTCTCTCGGGAATCATCGTCGGTCGAGATCGCACGATTTCCGAATTGCTTGCCTTTTTTTTTTCTCGCGAATTTTCTCACTCTACCTTCCCTTCTTCTCACCTCGAGCGTACCGATTTTCAGCTTCATTTTGCAGAGACAGTTTTCCTTTTCCTGAACAGCGATAATTGATATTTTACGAATCAACAGTTTCATTCGATTTATACAAATCTTCAAGCGAATGTTGATTCTATGACGAATCGCATTTCATGATTACTTGCACAAGCTGCGCGCGAATGCGTTCTTTTTTAATATAACCGCATATATTTTTCTTTTGCGTAGATCCATTCCTGGGAACGTTCTACTTACATCGCGGTACAATGACAGAAACGTGAACAATTTCCGAGATGTTTCAAATTTTTTACGCGAAATATCTCCGAGTGATTCTTTTTTTCATAAGAAAGTCATCGAAGCGAAAGTAACAGACTTTTCGTTATTAAAGGGGGAATGTTTTAAGGATAAACATCGAAAGCAACATTGTTTCCAGGATGCACCGTTACCCTATCGACCGATGTTAGGTACATACCTTTCAGCCTCGATCGAAAGGGAAATTAAAGGTTCCCCGTTGGCTTTGTCCTCGTAAAACGAGCGTCGGAAGTTCGGCTCGTCCAGCGTTGGACGTCAAGTTTCTAATCGGCGAATGTGAACCGGAAATGCCGTTTTCCATGGAGTCCATTCGGAATCCAAGCGTTCCATGGTGCAAGGCACCTTTAACTCTCGCAGGCATACTCGTAACTGTTACTTTAGACAGAATAACGGGCCACACGAGCCCGTGCGTGTACACGCAATCGGTGTGATAAACACGCACCGTTTTCCAGGAATAACGGACAGAAATTTGTCTAGAACGAATCGCTCCTCTTTGCTGTTTACGAAATTTTATGTCTACGAGAACAAACTCATTCCAGAGAAATTCCTTTAAATTCAGCAAACGTTCTCTTTACTTTTTTTTTAATCCCGCGTTACTGTTCACTTTTTAAGTTTTTCGCTTAATCAGTTTACTCGTTTTAACAGTTATATTCTACGAGAATTTGTTATTTATACTGTGGATGATGAATTTAAAAGCTGAATGATCTTGTGGAATCTTTAATTTTTGAGTTCCTCAGTTCTTCAAGATATCAAATATTTCAAGTTTCAAAGTTTGTGAATTTTTAAATTGTTCATTGGAAATTTAGAAATGTACACATTTGACAGTTTAATTATTTAGAAATATAAAAATTTGATAATTCGAAAGTGTAGGAATACAGAAATATAAAAATTTGATAATTTCAAAATAAAATGATAGATGTACAGATATTTGAAAATAAAGTAACGAACATTTAGAAATTGACTCAATTTGAAAATGAAAAAATTAGAATATTTATCAATTCAAAAGTAAAATGTTACTATAGAAATGTAGAAAATTGAAAATGAAACAATTACAGTACAAATTTTACGGAACACTAAATTTAAAAAATTGCAAATGTAGTTAGAAAATCTAATTGTCGATGACACAAATTCGAAAGAATATCTGAATTGTTTGTAAGTAGGAAATTCGCAGAGTCGAATCAAACATTCGTTTCGTGTTCTCGATAGTTAAGAAAGGTCTGGACGTTTGTAAGAAGGTCGATGCTTTGCCAACGCGATGGTGGGGTCGATGACCCTTAAGGCTTTGAACCGGGACATGTTGCGTTTAAGCTTTTTGTAGAAAGTGCTGTTACTCCACTGATCTTACAGTGAACTTTATTTCTTTTGTTATACGACCAGAAACGCCCTTTATCTTACAGCCTAAGGTTTCTGACGCGTTACTCTACCCTTATCTCAAGCCTATGTACTGTGGATAGTTACTTCATTTTTAGAAATTTTCTATCTACAATTTTTCAAATCTCTTCAGATTTTTATATTGCTAAGTTTCGCAAGTATCTTCGGATTTCTGTATATTTTCCCAATTTAACAATTTTTTAATTTGTGCAATTCTAAATTTAGTCTCAAAATTTTTAGAGATATTTACAATTTTTTGTATTGCTATATAAATTTCTGTATTACTATATTTACAAGTTTCCTAAGTCTTTGTACGCTACATTTACAAATTTCTCAAACTGTGAAATCTTCGTATTGCTGTGTTTACAAATTTCTAAAATGCGAGATGTTCATGCTATATTCTTAAATTTTCGAAGCACTCAAATGTTCATACTGTTATATTTAAAAATTTCTCAAGTACCGAAGTGTTCATCAAATAGTTCAGATTTCAATACCCAAATTTCCAAATCATAATTTCGAGATCTTAACGACGAACGAAAGAGGGAAGCGTACTAGAAAACTTTTATCAGTTTACGTTCCATTTATCAGGTTCCATATTTAACGACCTAATATCTCTAATTAAAGTAAGAAGAACGAGTCGATGGTCGTTTGATTAAACGCGAAAATCAAAGTCCCGTTTCCGGCGCGGCTTTAAAAGGCCGACGTACTCTCGGCTGGTAGCAAAATGTAAACCGGAAAAGCAACGAGCAAGTGAATTAGCGAAGTGAGTTCGCGATCGCCCTCCTCTTCCTCCTCCTTTCTACGTTCGCCTCGCTTCTCGTCCTTCTTTCTCCTCGTTCACTGCCACCTTCCATTCTCTCTCGCCACGGATCTGAAAGAAGGTCTCTGCCGGTCGTTGTCCCACTTGGAGGTCTACTTGGACTTGGACTTGGACCACACCATAGGCATGGTGCGCTGAGTAACGAGGTTCCGATACCACCATAGGGGAGGACCTCTTCTCCTCTCTCTTTCTCCGCCTCTGTCTCCCTCTTTCCCCTCTTTTACGCCTATATTCCTCTCTATACGCAACACGTATGTTCTTTCACAGACAGGGACGGACCGGGGACAGTGTTCGTAAGGTGAATGAACCTTTAACGCATCGTGCTCTCAGGTATGCGCGAAAATCTTCCTAAACGAGGTATTATACGTTTCCTCGTTCACAATCGAGCTCTTTTTCTTTCTTAAGCGCAGGTGAAACACTTCCTAACAAGCTCGCTGCTGAGGGACACTGGTGACCCGGGACGCTTATCGGAACCATGCTTTTACCAACCCTTATCATTTACAAAATTTCATATTTCGCACGGTTATTTTGTACATGTACAAGATTTTTGTGAGGCATAAAAGTGGACTAAAATTGATTCATTTGCTTTCGTATGAAAAATTTCATTCACGTGATATCGATTCGAAAATTCATGTAAATAGTAGGATTAAATTTTGAAACGATTAGAATCGAAATAATTTGCCAGGTGAAAAGTTGGCAAAATGAATGGAAAAGTCGAGGAAGAATCGATCCGTCCGTCCCTGCATATCGCCACGTACCGACGTTGAAACCGAACCGCGTCACTCGCCTAACTGTACATAGGCTTGTGTATAACCGAGGTACCGTACAGGTACGACACGACCAAACGGTCGTAAAACCATGAATACGTGAACACACGTTTACACGTGGACCACTATGCACGGGTCTATGCGTGTACACAGGTGCGTAAAAGCACCGTTGTACGGCCGACGAAGGCGCGGCCAAAAGTAAAACCGAATTCGTTTTCGGTAGGACTTCGACCGGCCGTGATTCCTCTTATCTTCCGCTACTTATCTCTTCATCCTTCACTTTTCCTCCGACCACCTTCTCGCCTACTTTCTGTGTCTCCCTTTTCAACATCGTTCTTTCCTTTTCGTACGTGCCTCTCAGTTTCTTTCTTTGTTCATTCGCTTATGTTAGCGAGGAGAATTTTGGATGTGTCGTAATTCTGTGGGTTGTCGTGGGTTGTATGCCTTTTATTTTCATGCGTTGTAATTTCACGCTTTGTATTTTCAAATGCTGACATTTTCTAGAGCTGTATTCTATAAAGTGTTTTCCAACGCTTTGTATTTTCAGGCATTGTATTTCTGTATGTTGTAATTCAGGGATTTTATGTCTTGGTAATTCCACGCGTGGAAATTTCCACTCTTGGTATTTCTACGCGTCATAATTTCTCTGTGATGTAATTTCAGTCTTTATAATTCTACGCGTTGTATTTTTACACGTTGTAATTCTACATATGTCATTTTCACGTATTAGAATTTCCACGCTATGGAATTTCTATACAGGTAATTTCACGCATTGTATTTCTACGCCTCGTAATTCCTTGGCGTTGTAATTTCACGCGTTGTATCTCCACATATCGAAATTCCACGCGACGTAATTTCCCTGCGTTGTAATTCCACGCGTTGGAATTTCTACGTCTTGGTAATTCCACGCGTTGTATCTCCACGCGTTATAATTCCCCAGCATTGTAATTTCACGCGTTGGAATTTTTACGTATTGCTAATTTCGAATTCCTAAATTTATCACACGAGGTTTCGCTACGTTATATGACCACACATTATATCGCCACTTACCGTATTTCTTAAGAAACCCTAATACACTCGTCACTGTAATTATTTCTACAGTACTAATAGCTGTCTAAATGTCTAATATTTTTACTGTGACGTACAAAATTTGTATTCCAATAACACATCAAAAATTTAGATTCATATCTCCTAAATTACATATGACTTAAAATGATCTTTGAAAACAAGTACTAAATTTCAAAGATTCGAAGATTGCAGTTTAAGACTTCAAATATTTAAAGGTTAGGTTATTGAAGTAGTTCTAGTTCCGTCACGATTAGTTCGTGACTTCATCGATAAGACGATGAAAAAGAAGTTCAATCGCTTGAACTAACGTTGTCCTGTCAAGATGAAAAGATCCGTAGAATTCAGGGCCGTCCAGTTCGATCAGTTAATCACGATCTGCGCAACGTTACATTCGCTCGATGAACTCTTCAAGGTTCAACGAATTGCTCGTGGTTCGAGGTCCTGAACTCGAGAATACAGCCAGGACGATGTCTCTGACCTGGCAACTCGATTCATCTCTCGCCTTTCGATTACGTAACAGCCACAGGATGTCGGCGTTACCTTTTACGGAGTGTACACGCTATACTTGCCCCGTGTTAACTCGTTCGATTAAACAAATTATGAAATTCTTCACGCGCTGTCAATTGACAAGTGATAACATGGAAAATTTCGTCTTCGAGTATCCTGGTAAAGGATTCGTCTGCAAAAATTGCAAACTTTGAAGGCTTGTTATTCCTTAACAAATTCGAAACCGACAAAATGATGACTTAAACCCCCTCTAATTTCGCATGGACTACAACATAATTTGATTAGAGTTAAATCGTAAATGGTTAGGTCCAAAAGATTTGGCATGAATGAACCTAAAGTCTTCTTGAAATCTGAATTGGTTTTCATCAAGATAAAGAATTAATGCGTTATTTTGTCATTTGTCTATTTATTAGTTCATTTGAAATTGAAAATAAAGTACATATTATTAGGCGGTTTAGTGTTAAATAAGCAATGGGTGGTCAGAACGGTATCGTTAAGGCCGCAAAAGTACAAGTGGAAACGGATCGTATGTGGTCAGCCGTGATGTTTGCAACGCGTGGCGCTGGAAGGTAGAGCACCGCTCTCCAAGTGGTTCCGATCGACGTCAGACCGTACGTGGCCAGCCGCTTTCAATGGGGACACGTGATCGGCAGACTACGGCAGTGGTGGAGGTCGACCGGCTGGTTCGCCGGTCTTCCATCTCTTTCCGTTCGCGATATCGCTTCTCTTCGACGATGGACCTCCTCCACCTCCTCTACGTACACGCCGTGGAGTCACGGACGACCGCTATATCATTTTCGCTACCGGCCTGCGCGTTGCCTCGGTTCACCGTTCTCGTCGGTTGTTGAACCCGACTCTCTTTGCGAGCTGCATAACCCATTTTGTAATAGCACACTTCGAGAGCCGGCGCACCGGTATCCTTCCGAAGAAATCGACCGTCAACCTACCGATTTCTGTCCACTTCTATCCGTTACCTCATTTCACATTCTTACACGCCATTCTCTTCGTACCTTTTACGAGAACCTTTACATTTTTCGCCGACGCTTCTATCTTTTGACTTTTTGCCGATTCTTCACGAATCGGTCACTTCACAAGTTCCCTATTATAAGTTACACAATTTTTGTAAAAAGAATCTATTTTTCTATTTCAAATTAAGGGCTTAGTATTTGACACGTTTTTTGCTACGAATTTTTGTCTGCAATTTTATGGATACTACTAACCTTTAACACTATACACGCTCATTTCGAAATTAAGAATGAAAGATATATGAAAGAATGAAACATGAATTAGTTGGTTCTTTATCTTCATGAAAATCAACACAGGTTTCAAGAAAATAATAAGCTTGGAAGAAACTTGTTAAATGATTTTGATCGCTTTGGTAAATTTAGTGGTGAAAAATGTATTTGAGATTTATGAGATTGTTAATATACGTGAGATTTATGTAATTGTTAATTATATGTGATTTTTTAACAGAAAATGATAAAATGGTGAAAATAATGAAACGAGTGTGTCAAAGTGATGAAGTCTGTCACCCAGTTTGACTCTTTTGTCATTCATATTATAGTGACCCACCTGTGGGTCACTTCAACACATGAGACACTCCGTGATCCACAGGTGGGTCAGGTCTGAATGTGTTAATTAAACTTTTAATTAATAAGAGTTTTATTTAGATATTCAAAAAAAAGTTCCAAGAGTTAAACTTTTCAAAAGTCTCGTGTATATTATAACATACATATTTTGTTCTAAATTCAAAGAAATATAATAAAACTTATGTTATGTAATATACATTCAACAATATTTAAACAATCATACGATTTATAATAAACTTCTTAATTTATCACGAATTAAAAATCAATTTGTCATATGAACAGTCCAACGTGTTTCTTCAATCATGAAAAAAAAATCGGATAAAAATTGTTTCGAATTTTCAATTTTAATTAAGAATATTTTTAACTAGAACTTTTTTTTCATCGTTAGATCAGTCAGAAAATTGTTAGAGCGAAGAATGAAATCGTCGAGATTTTTACGAGCACGAGTGAAATGAATTTGTACTAGGTCGCAGGTTTCCATTCTCGTCGGTTATTGAACTTGACTCTCTTCGCGCGCTGCATAACCCATTTTGTAATAGCACACTTCGAGTTCGTCTCGACTTCCTTTACGATCGTTTCCGTTCGATTTTCGATCGAAGAAATCAGAGAAACGACGGTAATTTCATATTCCCATTATGGAGATTTTCGATTCCTTTCACGGAAAATGATATTAAAAAATTTAGACCTCTCAAACGTGCCAAAAAAGTTCATTTACTAATAACCCAATTACTCGATTTCTCGGTTCAATTGAAAATTTAACATTTTCCATTGAAATCATGTTGTTTGTTCCTGCATAAATTTTTACATCAAAAATCGAATTCGACGGAGAAATATTTAATAAACTCTTTCTGAAATATTTTCAATATGTCAATTTTATGAATTTTATCAAAATGAAAGATATTTTGTACAATTTCCGATTTTCGAAAGCATAGGATTTTAATTTCGAAAGATTTGAATTTTTCTTCCGGTTCAATGAACAGTAAAGTCCATCGTGACACGCAACCCATTTTGTAATAACAGAAATCGCAACGGGACCCGCACGAGTTCTATTACAAAATGGAGTGCATATCGGTGTCCTTGCTGCGAAAACACTCTTCGCCCGCATTTCTTCCGATAGAGTTAAATTCGAGAAAGAGAAACACCAGGGAAATATTCGTGCGCGTGTTTTATTTTAAGATTTAACCTTGGCAAAAAAGCAAACGAACGAGCGATCAGTTTGCGCTTTGCGAACCGGAAAAGAAGGCTAGCACCGTTTCGAAAAATTTCCCCTCTGCATTCCTCGGCATCGGTTCTCCTCTCCTTTGTCCACGTAACCCATTTCGCGGGAGCAAAACTACGCGACGAAGAACGCTCGTGCCCCGAAGAAACGAGTTCTTCTTCTTTTTCTTCTTCTATGTATGCAAACTCGAGAGTTTCAGGCGAAACATTTGCACATTTCAGAATCGATTATTCTTAAATTAACCCATTTACTTATTACTCTCAATTTGTACTACTTTATTAATTTTTAATATGTCAAAGGAGATAATTTTATTAATTATACATGTATTTTATACATGCCAATAACATGTCTATTAATGTTATTTATGTAAAGGAATTAACTTTGATCTCTTTAGAAATAATTTTTTTTTATGTAATTATATTTTACTTATTTTAAATCAATAACAGCTAAATTGCAATATTTTTGGGATATTGACAACGTACAGAACGTAGGTACCTGCATATGAATATAACAACATATAGAAAATAAGTACATATAAAATATGCACAAGACAACGTATATGTTATCTACACATATTATGTTATCCACACATAACAACATATATGTCATGTACACAGATTGTACAAATACGTGCCATATGTATCTAACAACATACATGTCATATGCACATATTGTACAATTACTGTACTTGCACATATTATAAAATTGCATGTAATATGTAACAGGTACATATGAAACAAGTACAAGTACATATGTGATCAATATAGGTTATTTATAAAAAATGTTCAGACTGAATTTAATTGCGGTGTCAAAATAGTAGAAAAAAAATGCAGTTTGCTGTAATACGAATAAAATTATAAATTATGATCGAAATTAATATTGTCCATAGAAGTATTTTTATACTCATAAAAATTGTTCATGATTGACGAAAACGAAAAATTCATGAAAATTGCTTAGAATATAAAAATACAGTATATTTATAAATGTGGAGCGATGAAAAGTGAAATTGAAGGGTGTAGTAACAATAGTACGATAGCGTAGCGAAATGCTGTTGCAAAATAAAGAGAAAGAGAAACACGTGGAATTATTCGTTTCCGGATTTGAGAGACGAGACTGATAAGAGGTCCCCACGTAACAGGTGAATACTGTGCGAGTATACGTGGTTGGAGAAATTGTCGTAGCCAGATAAGAGCGTTGGTTATTCGGGTATTGTGCTCGAGCTGCGTGGCGTAAGGCAGGTCAGGTATCTCCTATATCTCGTTCGGGCTTCTGCTCTTCAACCCCTTCGTTTTTCACGGTACACAAAAACTACCAACTATTAGGTCGGTGGGTCACCTCTAACAACAAATGGGCCAACGTCTTTTGATACAATTTGCAATCTTAACAAAAAACTAATAAATTCGAATTACCCTAAACCTAGAATAGAATGCATTTGCAAAGTTTCACATTCTTATTAAACTTTTCTTTCGAAAAATCTTTCGCGGGAACGAATGAAGCGATCTCGAGAACAACCTTCAAGATACCTTTTTCTCCGCAAATAAAAATAAAGGCAGAAAATAATGTTCCGTAGCACACGAAGAGAAAGGATATAATCGCGATACGCTAAGAGAGAATTCTAGTCGGGTTCGTTCGACGGAACACGTAACGCGCGTTTGCGCTTCCGGTCGATACCTCCGGCCGATAAAGCGTTCCCTCGTAATCGTTGTGAAAGAGATTAAATAACGGAGTTTGTCCGTTTCCGCATTGAATAGCACGAACTTCAATGTCAATGCCAGTCGCCCTTTCACCTTATATAACGAACGACCACGCTCGTTCACTTTATACCTGCGCGTATTACCAACTTAACTATATATCGCCAATCAGGTGTTACACAAACGATCTTTACTCTCAAACAAATTGAAAAAAAATCGATCCGTGTCCAAGGACTTGATTTCTTTCTATTCCACTTTCATTTATATTTTACGAAATTGAGGATCATTGACTGTGTGACCATGGTCGTTCATTTTGTGGGAAAATAGACGTTTAGCAATTTAGGAATTTGGGAGTTAGGGAGTTAGAGATTTGGTGATATCTGGAGATGTAGAAATCTAGATACGTAGAGATCTAGGTGCATAGGAATCTAGGGACGTAGAAATTTAGGGATCTAGGGACTTAATCTAAGAATGCAGAGATCTAAAGATATACAGATTTAGAGACATAAAGATATAAAAACGTCGAGATGTAAGAACATAAAGATCTAGAAATGTAGGAATCCGAGGATCTAAGAATATAAATGATTCAAAATGGAAGCAAATTTCGTTAAAATATAATAGTCATGCAAATTTACGGAAGTTGAGTGTTACGATGAAAGAGAGTCATCAGAAAGACGAACGAAGAATCGAAACAAGTTTTGAATAGCAAATCTTGACTGCTTGTTCAAAGTCGTTCGCGGGTACTTGAGAAAATGGAAATTCCTCGATGTATCTTTTCTAGGTAAGTGTACCTCTATCGGCTAGATAGTAAAACGCGTTTATTACCGTGGTGAGAGTATAAAGGATAAGCACAGGTTCGAACACACTAAATTTATCCTCGATACGTAATTATGTACCTCGTCAACCGTAGGCGACCCGGAAAAAGTGATCCAGGAAACTGGAGAAAATCGTGTCGTCGACCGAACGCTTAAAATATCGATATTCTTCTTAAAAACAATAATAAAAGAATAATCGCTCTAATTATACAGTGTTTGCAACTGGAACGCAAAAACAACCCCTACAAAATTTAGACCTTATCAGAAACTCCGATATAATTTTTATCGAACAGACTTTTCATTAAATATCTATTTTTGTAGATTGAAATTATTTCACAGCGGTAAAAGCTGTGAAAGCAATATAAATCTGACAAGATTATTATTTAAAGAGGGTCATTTGTATGAACCTGATAGTTGCACAGATTCGAGCGCTGCTCGCGCCCCTTCCTATTTCACCAACTTCCTGCTTTGCTACCCTCCTTCGATTTTATCCATCAGCTGCCGCCACAAGATCACGCAACCCTTCTTCTCCTTCTTTTTATCTTCCTTACAAAACGTAACCTCCGACGTTCGCCATGCATAATTTCGCGTCCGATTCAGAGCATAACAATGCAGAACATTTATTTATTCGTTGAACTCGACAAGGAGGAACATCGACAGCACCAGGAGGAAGAAAACATCGACAGTGTGAGATGTTGAATATGAGCAGGAAGAAGGTACTGACAACACGAGGAAGGACAGTGTGAGGAAAAAGGTATTGGCAGTGTGAGTAGTAGTGTTAGGAAGGCACAATGTGAGAAAGGAATTGGCAGTGTAAGTAAGAAGGTGACAATGTGAGGAATTGGCAATGTGAAGAAAAATGTGACACTATAAGAAAGAAGGCATTTGTGAGGAAAAAGGTATTAACAATGAAGATGGCATTGACAGTGTGTGGAAGAAATTGCCAGTATGACAATAACTAATGTATAGAAATCCAGCAGTGTAAGACATTGGCAGTGCGAGAAAGAAGACAAAGAAGGTACTAACAAGGTGTCATGAAGAAATAATTGTAAATGTGATTGGCGAGTGCGTATGAAGGTCGAAGAAGAAAATGGCGACGTGTTGATCAGACTCTAGAGTAGTTCGAGGCTGTCGACAGGTAGAGCAAGGCTATATAGCGAAGGGAGGGAATCTCACGGCTGATGGCTGGCCGTGACTTTACTCAACTCAGCCGGCACTCGGGCCGGCGCAACGCGTCAATGTAGAACGGTCATTGACTCCTGGTGCTCGGCTCGCGAGCCTCCTATATACGTGCAACCTCGACTACTTCTTCCTCCTCTCTCTGTTGCCACCGGTCGTCGTGCTTCTGCGCGATACGGACACCCGGTACGTTTGCCTCTACTACTACGTGTCTCCTCTACTCTCCTCTCCTCATCTCGTCTCGTCGTTTCTCGTCATACTTTGCTCCTTTACCTTCGATCATCGACTTCACTGATTTCTGTTATACACGGTGGGTTTCATTTTTATCCCTTCTATTAACATATTCCGCGGAGAAGAAAAATTGTTGTATGAACGGGGAGTCTTAAATACTTTTTTATGAAGTCATAAATTATTTTTATTCTTCTTTCATATTTTGAGAATTGTTTTATCCGATTTTCAATGATCGTCTACAAGGTAATTCATTTTTATACTACTTGATATTTTCGTATTTTATGATTGAAAAGAAGGAAAAGTGTTATACGTAGGTAAAGTGGTTCGTTACAATTTATTTAAGTTATAGGAAAGATAGGAAAATGATTAGTATCTTCTTTGAATCCGCGTTTTCTTTTTAATATTGTGACCCAATATGAAAATTAAGAAGAAATTTAAAGGGAAATAGATTTTCATATATAAGAATTTACAATGTGTTTACATGTACATTTTAGGAATCTAGGTATTTGTGGACTTACAAATTTTGGGAGGTAGATCTGAGAATTTCAGAGAATATTGGGGACTTTTGGATTTTATGTGGCAATCTAGGTATTTGGAGTACTAGGAATATGGAGATATAGGAGTTTAGATATTGGAAAGTTGGAGATATAAGTGTTTCACCTAGAAATTTGGAGATATAGGTGTTTCGGTAGTATAAGACTTGGAAACCCAGGAATTTGGAGACATTGGATTTTGGAAACCTAGAGATACGTAGACGAATTTAGAAATCTAGTTATTTGTAAATCTGCAGAAGTTTGATAATTTCCAACTTTAAAAACTCGAAAAATTTGAGAATAAATCAGGAAATTTAAGAACATGAAAATCTAAAACTACGAATGTGAGATTGGAAATTTGAAAACTTGTAGATATAGGAAGTTAAAAATTGTCAAGCACACATGCGTCCCTATTGAAAGAAAGCCTACGTTGTACCCGAGCGTACGCACCAATCACCAAGAGAGTTACGATAATTTCTCCTTTCGAAGCCCCGGTTCGTATCTGTCTGTTCTTCTGGGCAATCTCCGAGGTGAAAAAAATAAACGATAAAATGTTTCGCGTTAATGGCGTTTCCCCGTGTGTACGAAACGTGTTTATTCGTCGCTGGTTGACCTTGGAATCCTCGGAACCGGAGGAATTTTACGATATTTTTACGAAAGATTTACGCCACGGGAAACTTTATCGCGGCGAATACTTGGCGGGGAACAGGGCAAGTGAGAATGAGGAAGCGAGTATAATGGCGTTTATAGCGGGCCGCATCCACAAGGACTCGCGGACCTCACTTTTAACCGGTCCTACGCGCCTTCGCGATAATAACAACGACTCGAAACGATAAAAATAATGACGCGGATAATCGCGATAAGCTGGCCGTTCGATAGCGACACGACGGATAATTCTACGCTCGTACAAAGAGAATCGTCACGAAACTGCGTCAAATCCAAAGGGGTACAAATTCATTGCTTTAATATGTTGAAGTGTCTGTATTATCCAAAAACACTTAATAGATATTAATCGAACAAAATTCTGACATTTTTTTCAGATAAAAGAATTTTTGAAATGATAGTTTTATTATAAAACTTAAAATGAAGTCACTGTGAATCTTTTAATCTTTTTCTACTATAGTATTTTTCATAGTCACTAGCAAATTGAGGTCATATTCTAGCAAGTTGAGGTTCACCCGTGCAAGTTAAAAATTTGAAACCTACTTGAAATATTTTTCAAAATGTCATCCTTCAAGATACAAATGATTAGACAATCAATTCACCGAAATATACGATTTCTCGCGTCAAAAAAATTGTACAGGGAGGTGAAGGGGGGCAGATAATTTTGATCGTATAATCTAATTAGCGGGAGGTAGAGTCGGTGTCGCTTTCTCCGTCTTTAAATAAAATAAAGAAGAAGGAAAGAAAAAAGAAACGAAGGGTGGTCGATGACCGTGTCGTTCGTAGGCCTAGCCTAGATTCGTTCGCCGCGGGCGAGCGGCGAGGCTGAAAGTACCGTACCGCCATTTTCCATGCAAAAATTGCGCTTGTCCTGCGATTCCGTGATAATACATACGCCGAACCGTAAAGTATTACGCGCTACCGTAACGATGACCGTCCGGTATATACTCGGTGTCCCGTTTCACGCGCTCTACCTCTCTTCTTATTAATTATCACGCTTTGACACGTTTCGCCGTCACGCTACGTCCAACTATTTTCTCGACATTTTCTCCGATAACCGAAACGGTTAAAATCAAAATTTATACGGGTACATTTCTATCCTTCAAGTCATTGGTGTACATAAGTATTCCGAGTATATTGTCGATTAAGTCAGTTAACCCTCTGCACAAATTCTTGCAGACAACTCTAAAAACTTACTCGTCGAAAATTGTAGTGAATTTTTTCAATGTTATTTCTCTATTGTGAACATTGTCTTACTATATTTATCGATTTAGTTAAAAAATGCTCATTTCATGTTTCGATGAATAATTTAATTTTTTTCTATTAATGTAATTATTTTTCTATTATGAATATTGTCTGTTTTAGTATATTTATACGTCGATGCGATTCAGTTAAAAAATGCTCATATCATGTATCGATGAATAATGTAATTTTTTTAATCCAAAAAGTATCACCCCCAGAGGGTGAATAATTATAACAGTGTTTGAAAAAGTGTGGATGTAAAGTTTTCTGATATAAAATTGCAGCGCGAATTTAAAAGAAATGAAAAATAATCGCAGACAGGTGAATTAAGGGCGCCGAGGCAGCGTAAAAGTCGTTGGAACAGAGGACTCGGGTCATTTGGTTCCGGGGGAAAGGAAAACGGTTCAGTCACCTCGATTTTCATCTTCTTCGATCGCGCGTCTTTCGACCAACAGCGAGTCGACCCCATCGACGAAGTGGCCCGTTTGAAAAGTGCAACGACCGTTCCAATAAATCGAACGCCCCCGTCCCCCACCTCGAAAATGATTACATACACAGGCGAGTTTGCAATGACCGCGGCTACGAGAACCGCGGTCTGCGGATACCGTTATGTCACATTAGTAGGCACCTGCAAGCGTCATTATCCTCTCCCACGGCGTGCCATTCTCAAAATCGAAAACCATTTATCCTGTAACGCGCCGCGCCAATCGATTCTCTACGCGTCGTTTGCGCTTCATCGTGACGGATGACTGGTAAAATGGAATTCGAGTCAACACCAATCTGTTCGATTCTTCGCTATTATCGCCATTTCGAAATTTGTCCAGTAATGGAGAGATAGAGGGTGAAATAAAGAAATTTTTATCTACCATGAGGGCATTCGTATAGTCTTCGAGTGGTATAGCGTGGCTGTAAAATCTCTTTGGCGAACGAGTAACGGTTTAATATGTGACTGTTATGGAAGGATTTTTTTTAAGTATTCGCACACTGAATTGATAATGAATCGTGGTGAATGGTATTTCATTTGGAGGTCATGTAGTGGAAGGTTTGACATTTATAAATTTTTACTCGTGATACAAACTTTCTTAGGGTTTTAGGTTCTCAAATTAAAAATAACAAGTTTTAAGGTTAAGTTCTTGAGCAGGTATTCTGAAAATTATGGAATACTGTAGTTTTAAAGTTTAAGGAATTCTGAAGCCTCTAAGTTGTGATATTTGAAGGTCCTATATTTCAACAGTTACAAAGTACCAAAGTCCTAGTGTTAAAAAATTGTTAAATTCCACAACTCCAAAATTATGAAGTACAAATTTCGAGGATCAAAATTCTGCAATATTAAAATTCTGAAACCTGACATTCCACAGTGTTAAAATTCCAAGATCCTAAGATTGTAAAAATCTCCAAATTCCAACTTCCCAAAATTTCAAAGTTTTAGAATTTCGCAGTTCCAAAGTTCTAAAATTGAAAAATTCGACAACTAAAAATTATTAAGTCTGAAAATTGAGAGACCCAAAAATTCTACAGTCTGAAAATTCCAAAACCCCAAAATAATATAATCTTAAAATCCCAACATCTCAGAATCCTAAAATCTCCCCAGGTCCCAAAACTGCAAACCCAAAGTCCCAAACTTGCAGAGTTCCCCAAAGTCCCAAAATCTGATACTCGCAAAAATCGCAAAATTTCAAAGAACAAAAACTCGAAAAATCTTTTTTAGGAGCGAAAGGTGGATCAACGCTATGGTGCACCGTTATGTCATATTAGGAAATACGGGCGTTTAACGGTGTTTCGGTCAATTCGCTATTTACCTTCCTCAAGATGACCGATCGTTTATCAACAAGCCGATAATGAACTCGCGATCTCGAATTACAAACGGAATTGTTTCTTAATTTACGTTTTTGGCACGTGGAAGATCTGTATCGAGATAATTCGCTCTAACCTGTTAAGTGAAAGAAGTCTTTGGTTCAAACTCGACCTAATATTTAACTAAGCAACACATTTTTAATTTTATTACTATAGTAATAATTTTCAGTCAGGGATGACGTGGCTGAATGTCTACAATACTTGTTCAATTTTTACTGTCCGACCAGACTGCCATTCTTAATTAATCGCGATATTAAAAGCGGAGTTTCTATATGTAGACTCATCGGTAACAATATAATTTACATAACTTTTCTACAGGGCGTATCATAATGTGTGGACGTAATTTCAATTATACTAGTTAAGTATGTAAAATAATAGTATAGCAATAGTGTATTCTAGTTGTTAGAACAAGATTAATGAAATTAATAGATAAAATTATAATTAGATACTTCCATAGCGTAACTGTAAACGAAATAGGCTTTACATATTATAACCAAATAATAATTGCACTTCAAAAAAATTAGTTAACAGCTTATTCGAGAAATAATATCTAAATATAAAATCAAGAATGAGAAAGAGAAATTTCAAATTAAATTTAAACCCCAAGATCTGATTGGTTTAACAAAGACTCCGCCATCTTTAATGCAGACCGTAACTTTAACGGATCAGAAGAATAGTAAACGATAAGTAAAAACGTGGCAATTGACAAATGCATTCGCGATTATTCTGAAGTATTCGAAAACGAGGCCCTTTTCACCGTTCTCGTTTTTCCAACCTTAAAGTTTGGTCCCGGTACCGTTAGGGACAACTCTGGAAGAATCGAGCGTGAAGAAACACTTTCTGTATTCGAAGTCTTCTTTCCCGTGACGTAACTCGTTCACCAAAAGGGTATCTCAAGTGTTTGAAGCAACATCTTCGTTACATTTCTCGAGGTTACGTTGGCAATCGCGCATTTACTTCGGTTATCCTCGTTTATGGCGGTCGAACTTCGTTTTTATAGTTATTCCGTTAAAACGTTCGAATCCCACGAAAATAATCGTCGAATAGACTCGTCGTCATCGAAATTCTTCAATCGAACTTTCCACGTAACAATTTTGCGCCGTTTACTATCGAAACTATGTCAGGTCACCGCGTGTTTTACGGAACTCTCCAGAAAATCCACTGCGTTCTTTTGAAACTATCCAATGGTTATTCGGATATTCAAGGTTTCGTGATCAATTTGTTTGTCAATTCTTCTTCTCAATACGTATGATAAACAAATATCGAAATTTTATTAACGAAATTGTCAATCCAATAACGAAATTATAAAAAACCTCAAAACTGATCGTTTTAAAAAGTAACCTGCAACTGTACGAAATAAGAAATTTATGTTGAAACGTACTTGTTCAAACATGCTTTTAATTGAAAAATGAAATAAAATGTACGCGGTAAAATTTCAACTATGCACTCCTGATTTTAATGGGGTTATATCGTAATGCGATTTTAATTTATGTTCACATAGTTAAACACAGACTAGAGAAATTCTGAACGTGTACTTCTTTATTACGGGTTTCTAAAATAATCAGTTCTGTGGTTTTCTGTAATTGTTTTGAATAATTATGGTTTTATGCGCGCCGTGAGATAACTCGTTAACTCTTTGCATCGAAAACACTTATGAAACAAAAATAACAAATGTATGTTGTACGAAGCTTAACGTTTATCTCGATTCATATTTATTTCCTCGTATAATCTCATATGGGTTAAAAGGGCACTTCAGAAATTATCTCATCCCTTTCGTTTTAAATTCGCGGAAACACAGTTTTTTTAAATAGCTTTATAACCAGCAATAAATGAAGTATTTATCATAAAAAAACGCTGTACTAAATGTAGCTCGAATGAAAATTGCGTTACTCATTCGATGTGGATTTGACCTATGATAAACTTTGCACCCTTTTCTTGTAGGGAATTTACAAAATTCACAGTCGAATTATTTCAAATTAATTTAAAATTCTGATACGATTTGACTGTTGGAAACTTGATGAGATTTGAACTGAGCTCATTAAAATGATTCTAATAAAGAATTCTCGAAGGTTATTCGAATAAACTCTAAACGTTGAAATATCAGGTTGTATCGTACTCGAATTGAAGTTATTCCCCAGGTATTTTCGTGTAACTCACCAGAAATGAGAAGGTTTACATAAACAATTCCACGTCGAATGAGCACCGAAGAAACGTAAAGAAATAGAACTTCACTCACCTTAATTTCGCTGGAAACCGGCGACTCCTGTACACTAACCCCACGACTAAAACCGTCAAAGTTCACGATTCAAAGTCACTGACATATCCCGCGACGCGGTCCATCATCGATCACTATCGTCCCTGACTAGATATCCTGTCGCGGCCTCATCTGTTCGGCCGTCAAAGATGAACTTCCAAACGTGAGAAACCTCTCTTCCCGCGTTGTGTCACTGGTCTTCGTGGCTGCGTGAAAAAAATAGTCCAACAGAAAGAAAACAACAGCGCTGGCTCGATCGTGTTTTCCCGATGTACGTTTTAACCGTGTTCCGCACCGTTTTTCCCGCAGATTCGTCGTGCAAAGAAGGACATACAGAGAAGAGAACCGACTCGAAGCGATCACGCGCGGAAGGAGTTCTCCTCGCTCTTTGGCGAAGAGGACTGCCCTCGTCCTTGACGTACGGTCGTGTACACCGTGCGAAGCCGCGTGGTTCGAACTGACGAGTAAAGCCGGCTAAGGTGAGTCTAGGTGTCTCTTCTTGTGTGTACGAACAGTGTGTGGTGGTCGCGTGTACGCACTAACGTAACCCACGTTATCGTGGCGTTGTCCGTGTGCCGTCGCCTGGGAGAACTGGCGGTGAAGGGCGGCGAGGAAAGGCAACAGCAGCACCAGAAGAAGAAGAAGAAGAAGAAGACGAAGAAGAAGACGAAGAAGAGGAAGGCACCACCGCTTCGATGTGTTCTCGACTCCACCAGTCGCCTCTCTCTCTCTCTCTCTCTCTCTTTTTCTCTCCCTCTTCCTTTCTCTCTGTTTGTTTCTTCCTCTTTCAAGCCCGGAGAAGAATCGGTCCTCCTCGAGGTTCAACCTCTTCTTCGTCTGTTCTTTGCCGCGACCAATGACGACGATGATTCTTTCTTCCTTTTGCACGATCCTTTCCTCGTTCTCTTCCTTTCTTCCTTCGGATTCCCGTGCAAGACGACGGACGGTGCAGCCGGTCGGTACGTTTCGTTCGGTCGCGTCGGTTCAGTATTCCCCATCGACAGAACCAACGGTACCTCGCCCCCACTCTCCTCTACTCGGCTTCGGAGTTCTCTATACACACAACACAACTTTGTGTCTATGCTGCTGGACATCTATGTGTTTCGACAAATCAGTTTTCTTTCTATGCACAGAGAACATTCGATATCGCGCTTTGATGGATGGCTCCGCGTATCGGGACATTTTATACCCATTGCTCTTTATACTGTCAGATACTAATCCGATACAAGAATCGGTCATTTCGGTAAACTCTTGTTACGAATTTCAAATTTTAATCGACATTATTCATATCTATTTACTCTACTATTTTAACAATTCTGCACTTTGAAATTCTCGAGTAAGACTTACGAAGAAAAATACTAAATTGTAGTTGGACATTCCACAAAACGAAGCGGCTACATTTTTAAAGGCAGCGCAATAAACTGTACGTGAATAGCTTCAATTGCTATCGGACAATACTTGTGTACCTGAGGGCCGACTGACCCAAGTCCATTTTTGTCCCTTTTTCTATTCCGATTGTTAGAAACCTGCGAGAGCCTTTGTTTTTCTACCTTCTTTGGAAAGTCAGAAACTCTCAGGTACCTTTCAATCTCATTTCCATAAAATATCTGAATTCCAAAGAAACGTACATTTTTCGATCGAAAATGAAGTAAAAAAATCATTAAAAAGAACAGTAGCAATTAATAGCAATTATTTATCCGTACACCTCGAGTTCGATCTAAAATAAACAAGCCAAAAAAAATATGAAGATTTCAAGAATAGAAAAAATGGACAGCAAGAGAAATTTAGTAGTAAAGAAAATTGAGGTGCATCCGAAGGAGGGTCAAATGTCCCGAGTTAACGATGGGGTCTCTATGGCCCCCATTAGCCAAATCTCAAACGAAAACGAGAAAACTGCCCGGTACTATACCTTCCCGTTCTCCCTTTCTATCCAGATTCCTTTCTTCATCCAACGTAGAGCTTCTTCTTCTTTTTCTCTTCTTTTCTTTTTTTGTTTCACTGACACTCGCGTTCTCTTTCCCTCTGTTTTTCTCGGCTCACGGGCACGGACTCGCCTTCCATCCCGTACTCGTACACGCGCGTAGGCCTCGCTTCTTCCGTCTTTCCCCTCCTTCTCGGCCGTGTCTTCCTTCTCTTCTGGTTACTGACCTCCGAAAATACAAGTCGAAGGTCTTCTAGTCCGAGTTTTCACTCGACGGGGGTCCAAAAGGGACATCTGTTCCGAAAGAGAAAATACGCTGGTTTTCTAGCTTTATGAGCTCCTGCTCGTCCTTCGATTCTTGTCCTCACCTTTTCAAAACTCTGTTTTCTTCAAGGACATTTTCAGATTCTCTTTCGTTCGGGACGTTCAACTCGGAAAATCGACCTGTTAGAACACAACATTCGTTTTCTGTCTTTGAAAAGGTTTCGATAATCGAAATTTTGCTCGGTGAAAAGTGAGATTTTCTCAAACTTGTGTTCACAAAACACAAGATGTTCCACGATTTCTTTCGCAAAGAGGGTTTTAGTTTCGAAAATTTTTTCATATCTTTCTTTGTTTTCGGTTGAAAAGTTGGAGATTTATTCAAACTTGATTTGTATAGAACACAAGATTCCACGTCTTCTTTCTCTAACAGTACCTCGACAAATTAAAATTGTTCGTTGAAAAGTGAGATTTTGCATATTTACAAAATTTCACTGAGACTATTTTTTAAGTAATTTGCTTTCGATCCAAATGTTTTAGTTCAAAAAACTAGAACTGACGAATCTTCATCATATTTTCCACATGTTCGAGGTCTTGAAAAGACGGAACAATGATAAACGGGGAGGATGGAATTAAAAAGAATTATAATCGGTTAATTATATAATTTTGATCGACGTCGTTTTTACAGGGCACTCTTCCGGGTTTCTTGTGCATGGTTACTGACCTTCGAGCTATCAACCGGCACTCGATTTCTTTTCGTGTTTCTTCGGCTTCGTTCTCAACGGCCGAGGAACGACGACGGGGAATCTGGTGTCGATAATGGAAAAACTTCGCGGATCGGTTTCCCATTCTCTCCAGATAATTATTCAACGTCTTTCTTTCGATATCTGCAAAAATGTCGATCAAATATTAAGCAAACTTAGTACTATTAGGGTACGTAATCATTTGATGCGTTCAATCAAAGTTTGAAGAAAAATAAGACTAGAAGTTAATAAATACTTGTAATCCGGTTATCAATATGCGAATTAGTGTATTTTTCAAGTATAAATGAAAAATGGTCGAAGGCGTGGAGCGAGGCATCGTTCACGGTGAGTCGTCTTTCCGGGCGTTAAAGTCTCCGGCGCGTTTCCACCGAGAAATACGAGACCCTGGGACAACCGTGTCGATTTATCGACCTTTAACGCGTTGCGTAAGAGTCGTTCGAAGCTGGCGAATAATACTGGTGCGTCGGTGTGTCCCCGTCGGTATAATCGTAAATTTGAAAGTCGATTGAAAGTAACGTGTCACACGCACAAGAAAGAGAGAAACGGAGATCATCCCGAGTGAATTTATATTCTCTCTGTACAATATATTTTACCAATTC
The DNA here is from genome assembly GCA_945859555.1 of Megachile ligniseca. NCBI lineage: Eukaryota > Metazoa > Arthropoda > Insecta > Hymenoptera > Megachilidae > Megachile > Megachile ligniseca. The sequence continues at coordinate 5,894,383 of OX243780.1, forward strand.
GACAGTATTTAATTAACCTTGAAACGGTAACACCTCTATGTGGGTAAATAGTAACATGTGCCATGTATGTTAGTTTTGGAGAGGTCTAAGATCTTGAGTCATGACTATTCGTTAGGATATTATTTATTTACCAAGATGTATTATTTATTCGTCAAGATGTTACTAGTATTAATTATCTCTGAACCAATAGTCTAACCTCTTCCAGACATGTACAAATATACGCTTTGTCTTTAAATTGAACCCACGGATGTCCACATTGCTATTATTTTTGTATACATATATTCTTTTGTATTATATATTCCTTAGGGTTTATTTATGTAAACGTTAGAAGGAGTAAAATATCCTTCTAACCTTGAAGAAATCCTTGAAGAGGTTATTTCTTACCCAATAAGCCGAGTCGAAAGGTCTTTTCGAAGGTTTTTGAATTATACTAATTAATTCTGTGTGTGCACTTCTGGAGCTTCAAGGGAGATGGGAAACGGAGAAAGAAGGGTACGGTGGGAACAGGAAATCGCGACGATAAGGTAGATAGGATGCGGCCACTTTTACATAATATCGTACACTCGAAAAACAGGCGCTGAAACTATCGGATCGATCGAGCGTATCGCGTCAAATTGATTTCTCGCTTTATTTCCGCTACAGTGTCATTTCCAGAAGTTATTATAACGTAATTATCCTAGTAACTCAACGTTCAGTCAGTTCCAAATTTTCCTTAAGAAAATCGTCTTTGCTGCGAGTTGGGAATTTTACAGAAAGAATAGTGTCAGTTGTAGAAGTTATCGTTCACCGAAAGCAGTCAGTTCAAAATTTGTTTCTGGGACCAGTAAAATTTTCAGCACTGAAATTTTACGGGAATATCGATTTCTGGAAATTGTGGAGAAAAAGAGTAGATTCATCGACGATAGCGCTCGAAGGAGGAGAGCGATCGTCCATACCCGTGCTGAGCGGGTAACCGGAACGGAACGGAACAGAACGGAGCGGAGCAGAGCGGAGCGGAGCGTTCGCGAGTGGTTACTGACCTCTAGCATAGAACACTCTTACGCTTGCACTACTTAGCTAGCTCTTGGTTACCGAGCTGCGTACCGAGGCAACCATGATCACGCTAAATCGCCACTTTTCTCCCGTCTATATACCTTCTTCCTCGACGTTACCTTTACCTTCACCTTGCGCTTCTCGCTTACGTCGTTTCCGCTCGCTGAGACGCCGCGCCGGAAGGCCAACGCCACGTTTTCGCGACTCTACCGGAAACGCATTCTACGATCTGTGTCATACACGCTCTTTTAACATACAACATCGAAACACCGTAAATCTAATACAACGCGCACGAGAATATCCATTATCTTTTCAATTACTTTCAAATTTCTTAAACAATTCTTTGACTATGTTAAGTTTCAAGAATTGACTCCTTCAATATATATATATTACATAATGTACTTTTTATAACAAGTATATGATAAAGATAGTATTTTCAGTACTGACGCACGATGATAAATCAAATGTGAATTAATAAATCAGGTGAAACTTGAATCAGGTTAAAATTATCTCCAAACTTTAACGCCAGATTCGATTAAGAATTAATGGAATAAATTTCTTCGGCGATGGAAGTGGGAATTTATATAAGATTTTTTCGTTAGCAGAAATTTTACGTCGGTACAGATTTAGAATATTCTTTTTTTATTAACATAGATTCTTTCATTCTGACTTATTCAGACAGAGATTTTTTGCTTTAGTTCATTTTTATGCTGGACTTTTTTCTTGTTACCATTATTGTTTATTATATACTGTTGAATCTATTGTGTAATTTTACTCTTTTAATATTTAGATAGCATTTTAATTTCGTAAAATGGTGCTGATAGGTTCCATTTCACAAGGGTGTTGCACAAAATATTACACAATCAATAGACATGTGAGACTTTGAAATTTAGTAAATAACTTGGTAAAATTTTGTTAAATAATGCTGATTAAGTACTGTAACGCGTACACCTCAATTTAATTTTCTTAAAAAATATTCAGAATCGGAGAAAGACAGAGAAAATCTGTTCGAGAAATGCGAGACTAAATGACTTTGTAAAATTTGATAAAAAAATCTCGTCGATTTAATAAAACTGCAACTCCATAAAAAAGTGGCCGGCAACAAAGAAAGAGAAAAAAATAATCCGTGAAGCGTTAATATGGTCGACACACGAAGGGGTGAATAATTTGGTAAAGTTTGAAAAGCAAAAGCTCGAAAGATCCGACAATGGAAGTGGGTATTAAGGCAGACAGACGTTCGACTTTCAAACGGAGCACGAATTAAAATCACGTTCACGGAATCGGGAGAAAAATCGTTGATTTCCCCCCTTCTGGTTGATGATGGTGGCTCGGCAAGCGCAAAGTATGACACGGCCGGCGAGAGATGTCCGCGGCGAGTTCGTTAACCCCTGAAAATACTCTCTTACATCGTGGTTGCGTGCACGGTGTACCGGGATGCACTAGTTTACTTCTTTTGCACGGCGTGGAGGTGGGTTTTGTCCCGATCGGTGTACGTGCACACAACGCGACTTCTTCTTCGACGCCGATCTGCTTCGCATTAGAAACTTTACCTACATCGAGCGGATGCCGATCCGTGAGACGTCTCGCTTCGCTTTTAGCTCGACTTTTTTCCAATTGACGATTACTCTTGAACCTCTCTGTAAATCAGAAGATTTCGACGTACACCGCTTAAAAATTACTCTGCAATTATTCGTTTCATTTAACGAGGGTCAGATTAAATTTTGAACTGTAAAATTTTTGCTGAAAAATTTGCTTCAAAATCTGTTTATCGGAACTCGGTTATCATTTTTATCGGGATATTTGTAAAAATTTTTTATTCGCGTCAAAAATTTGGAGATCAGGATTTAAAGAAACCTTGAGTCTTCTTGTTGAATTAAAAATTTTGTAGGGAAGTCGCAATTATTTACTTAATTAGACATATACCTAAATTATATCGATAAGAATCGTTGAATGCATCGTAAATCAGGAGATAAATACTGACGGATTAGAAGAAAATTACCCGAAACAAAGATGTATCAGGACGAAGGATGAAATGCACGGAAGAAAGTATTCCTCTCGATTCCGTGCCGTTAGGTGGAAAAGCTACTTCACCTACATCGAGAATACTCGCGACGAGTAATTACGGTCACAGTCGTTGCTGTTCTCGAACGCGATAAGAATGGTCGATTATCATGGACACCTTGAAGATTCGCGACTGACACGTGTCTTGGTCACGAAACCTTTCAAGGTACTTTTTTTTTCGTCGAGCCCACTCTCGATTTAAACCTTCTAACACATTCTCAGGGAACCAAGGTCCAACAACCTATGGGGTCCTTGAATGGCCAGACAGCTTTATCCTTGAATCATTCTCACGTTTGAACGTTCAATTTCATCACCGTGTAGAGAGAACCTTCTAACGCGACCTTGGTTACTAAAAATCGAATTCTGAAACCGTTCACCGGCCTTTCGTAACCACGTTTCTTAAATTTATTTGTGAAATCTCGAAATAGAGTCACCCTGCGCGGGCCCTCGTGCCTGTGTCAATAACGTTAACCTTAAAACGAAGAGAGGTCAAGGTTAACTTCAGTCTTCTCTTCTAACAGAAGGATCTCTTTGGTTTATTTGTAGAATCATAGAAAAGGTCAAACGAGTACCAGACGCTCGGAAAGATTAGCAAATGTTTAACCCTCAAACACAAACGTCTGTTTTTCAGTTATTACCACATACGTTGGATTACTTTATTCCTGAAATCGCAGTGGCAATGAATTTAATATAATTACCTTGTTTAATAATACGTATCTCCAGGGATCTTTTTCTCGCGGTATTTTACCAGCGAAAGACGAATTCAGACGTCGCTCGTCTACCGAGATAAGTGGTCTGTAGTTAAGGGTTAATCTCTGCGTCTACGTCAATAAAGTTTATCTTAAAACGAAGAAAGGTCGAGGTTAACCGTTGAAAAAGTTTACCTTCTGCAAAGCTCTTCAAATTATTTGTGGAATCGTAGAAAATGTCTAATGAGTTTGAGAAAGCTTAGCGAATTCTTAATCCGTGCGATAGTTAACCTTAAATCGAAGCGATCAAGGTTAATTACTTGAATCGTTCATTGTATCACTTAGGAATCTTTGCGATTAAGTAAGAATTCGAGCAACTTCTCAGTTCTATTTTTCATTATAATCAAAAGTTGTGTTATTAATAGCCAATCTCACAATCAGCACCATCCACATATGACGATTTCTGAGAATTGTTAAAAATGTCCATTATTCGTAATCAGTATCCAGTGGTCTAATACGGTCTACTTCTGAACGTCCAGACGCCATCTGCATACTCCGAGCAGAATATGCATCAAGGTTGAAGTTTGTAGAACGTCAAGTAGGTTCTAGAAACTGGAATAAAGTAGGTGGCAGTTGTGGCCGAGCACTTCGTTTTCATTTGGGCCCAGAAATTCAAGCGGTACGTCCCTGACGGTCTCAACGTCTGGCTAGGCTAGTCGCGAGAGTACTGTTAGCTTTGGGGCGTCGAGCTGAAAGCAGAAACGACGACGAAGAAGAAGCAGAAGAAGAAGCGGAGGAAGAAGTTGAAAGGGAGGAGGCGTTGGTGGACAAGAGAAGGGAACGAAGAGGGGACAGAGAACTGCGTGGAATCCTAGGGTGAGCCATAATGTAACACCGAGTCGGAAACATCGAGGTTCGTCCTCGCTCGCTTCGAGTCCGCTCGCTCGCTCGCTTCGTGACCGCTCAGAAGTGAAGTGGCACACAATGCGTAAGAGTATTTTCAGGGGTCGACGACCGCTCTGCTTCCTCGAGGCTGTCCCTAGCGACGGCTTTGACCGCGAACGGTATCGGCGCTTCGCTCTCGAGAAACCGCGAATCATCGTGGAATTTTGCTCATTTTTTTTAAACCTCTTTTTTTTCAGACGAATCGAGAGCGAGTGGAGCTTTTGGATTTCATTCGAAAAACAATTTCTTGAAACATGAAATATTTTTTTTTACATTTCCTGTGAAATTCAGGTACTTGAAAATATATTTTGAACCAGTAGAACCTTTTACTGTACTACAGTTCTGCCAAGTGGATATAAATTCGAAGATTATGAGATTTAACAAAATTTTGTCTAATTGAAAACTGATATTGGGGAATTCGTAAGGACAAGGTTGTGGGTATGATTGATTCTGTGGAGAGACTAAACTCACCAGGATTTGACGCGTGGTCTCAGATTAGCTGGCAGTCGTATATTTCCGTTCTCCGTTGACATCGATTCGAGCAGTTTCCAGAAGCGTTCGCTCGAAAAAACTGCGGGGTTACGGTTCAGCAATTTTTTTCGCCGTTTTGGCGACCGGTTTATCACATTTTTAGCAACCGGTTCCTCACGACCGACCGTTGGAATCGCATTACCGATTGTATGCAAAACACACACGCGCTCGTACACAAACAACCGTGCAATGCGGAAGTTTTTGCAGCATGGAAAATCGCGAATAGTAACGAAAAAGTGAAAAAAGAATCCTCTCTCTTCGTCGCGCGGAAGAACTACTGCGAAGCGATCGAAAAATGAATCCGCCGTTCTACCATCGAGACTATTTTTTGCGTCGGGTTCAATGTTCGAGGTTAAAGTCCCGACCCTGAAACTTCTACCAACCTGTCGAATTCGTAAGCATCGATTTATCTCGCATGTTCACGTTATTGCTATTTTGTAACTGCCTTGTTACGATACTCGGCCGGCAAACTCCGTCGTGTTCGACGCGCAGGAAACGCGTGGATACGTGACGCAAGATCTAAATCGTCGACAATGGCCGTGCAACAAGCGCCTTTAACACCTTTGTATATCATCTACGGCGACCACTGCTATAACGGAAACACCGTGACCCACAAAAATAACAGCGAATCTACTGTAACGTTCGCGAACGTTTAACTCTTTTATACTGGGATCGTTCGGTTAGGCCTCGTCGCAAAAATTATTAAAATTGCTTTTTATGAATGACGAACTATGTTTGTGTATATATTACTAGAATGTTGTGTATTTTTTTTTTATTTTCGGTGAGTACGTATGGTTTCATTAGCAAGACGATAATCGTGTATAGTGATTTGTAGGCATGGTATACATCTGTTAGTCTATGGGTAGATACGACATATGTACCTTTGCAAATGTCTGATAAATATGAATATTCATAGGGTTTTTATATGTATAAAATTTATTGATAGATGCATTCGATGCAACATAAGCAAATTGTTCGCAAATTTCCAAATTGCCAAGTTTAACTGCTGAAGCTCAAATCCCCGACCCTAGTCCTCAAATTTTTATTTTCGAATTTCAAAAATTTCAGACTCCCAATTTCTAGATTTCCAATATCCAGATCTCGAAATTCTGAAATTTCTAAATTCCAAAATTCTAAGTCCCCCAATTTTCTAAACTTCGAAATACTTTTCTAACTCTGAAAAGTCCCAAATCGTCAAACCTCAAAATCCTCCAAACCCTCCAATCCTCTTATCATATTCCCTAGAACAACCATGTTCTCCCTTCTCCCTGAAAAAGTCACATATATAAAATCATAGACATATATCAAATCAAGTTCATTGAGACAAAAATGAAACCCATATTGCGTCTAACTCTAAAGATCCGAAAGTTCCGAACTTTCTCGCGGGGCCAAGCGAATTCGACAATTCCGCAAGCGGTCACAGCCGAAATCGGCGATTACGTAACGTTGGTCCCCGCTCGGTGTACTTACGTCGTTTTCGGTGGGCCCGTTAGAAGCGTATTTGTTTACGTACACCTGCGAAACGGTGGCGGTGGTGGTAGCAGCAACAGGCAGCTCGATTGGATAGCCGGCACCGTGTACCGAGTAGGAGGAGGTGGAGGAGGTGGCAAGACGAAACGCGGCGGGTCAATGGCTCGTATACGGAGCAGCTATACGCGAGACTCGCCGACTTTCCGTATATGCCCAGAAACCTCGGCTGAGATTCGTGGCCGAGCCAGATTGCGATAAAAACGAATGTGTCACGGGAGAATTCCCTTTTCAAAGCGGACGAGTTCGCGCCGATACCCGGCTCCTTCTTATTCGCTCGTTCCCGTTCTCAGCCCGGAACGAATCGCCCCGATACCGACGCCGCCAGGAATTCCAATCCTCTCCGTTGCTAATTTTTATCACCCGGTGCAACTATGTACTGCGGCACGACAGTTCTTTAATTTCTAATGAAAACCTCGTAGATGGGGAGAATCTAGGGAGTTCAAATTCTAGGAACAATGTTATGGTAGTCGTATGAAGTTTAGATGAGTTCTGAGGCGATCTAGGGAAATCTTTAGAAAATTCTAGAGGGTTCTGAGAATTTTAGAGAAGATCTTACAGGTCGAGATGAGGGACTTGAGGGACGTAGATCAATCGTGGAGGAAACATAGGGAGAATCTATAGAATCTAGGGTAATTCTGTAGAGGAAGCTTAAAGAGTTCATCAAGTTTAATTCTAAGAGAAGAAGAAATCTTTCTGGAAATCCTGAAAATCCCTGAAGAAATTCTACGAAGATCCTAAAGACATCTACTAAACTTAAGACCCTAAATTCTAGGAAAATCCTCATAGAAGCCTAAGGAAACCCTAGGTAGTGCCTAAGAAATCTAGGGGAATTTCAGGAAGCTTAATAGCTTAGTTCTGAAGGAACTCTCGCGAAGTCTAGATTCTATGAAGAGTCTAAGAAAATGTAGAAAAATGTTAAAAACCTTAAATTTTAGGAGAATCCTTATAAAATCCTAAGTGATCCCTATTGTAAAGAATGTAGACAAATTTTCGAAAATTTAGTAGGTCTTAAATTGTAGAATCTTTGTAGAATCGTAAGGATAACCTGAGGAATCTAGGAACATTGAAAAAATTTAGTAGGCCTTGAATTTTAGTAGAGTTCTTATAGAACTCTGATTCCTATAAACTCTAAGGAACCGAGAAAATTCTAGAAAGCCTAACAGAACTCAGAGAATTCTAGAAGAATTTTAATGGGATCCAAACGAGAATCTAGAGTTCAAAGAAAAACCTATACTAAGAAATTCTAAGGAAGCTAAAGGAAACCGAGGAAAACCTAGGGGATTTCCAACATAGAACCACCTGAAATTATTAAGCCTGTACCTTAACGTTAGCAGTGTGCTGTGACAGAATTTGTTTGGTATCGAATGACTACGTCTTCACAATGACGTCAGATGTAACGACACGCGTTTGGCAACGTGACATATTCGTATCAATGAATCATGATTTTCGCCCAAACATCGCCTATGAATCGTTCATTCACGCTTAACATTGTTACGTGAAACCTTCTTGAAGATATCCGGATGTTAGTCGTATCCTAGAAGGATCTTCTTACCGACGAGTTTCCAGATCTCCGAGGTTAGCTGTAACGTTTGAGGAATGTTGGGAAAAACTTCCTCGAGGACACGGTTTACACCCGGAAGCCTCGAACAATGTTAGATGCAACAGTGTTATGTGTGGCAGAGCAGTGCCGTTAAAACCTCGAGACCATCGCTCGAACCATTCATTATTTCATAGCGGTGAACGTTTGATCAGATTAAATTTGCGGGTCTTCCTGACGCGTTACTTCGACGTATTCTTCACGATTCGTAGGTTTTCCGACATGTTCTTGTTTACGCTAGATGGTAAAATCGATTATTGATATCCATATTCAACGATGCGCAGATAGAACATGGTACGAATGCTTCTAATTTGAAAATGCAGTGGAAAAAATGTAGCATCAATTTATCTCGACAAAATACAGACATTCTGTGATATGAAATGTGAAACCCGCCATTTTTACTGTTGGTAGTGATGTCGAGGTTAATAGACCTGTTGAATAAAGTTTCTTTATTTTCGCTTGAATTTCATACTCAATTTTAACCTACTGTTAAGGCTAGTTATCTACACGCATAAAACGCAATACTTAATCTTTTTATGACTATTTAAGAAACGCGGATTGGTGAAATACGGAGGCTATTCACGGAGGACACTCGTAACATCTGCCAAGAAAGTTTCATTTACATCACTATTTTTTAGATAAAATAAGTCTCTTCTTGGGACTTCTTGTCACACTTATTTAAAACATATAAGGTTTAAATTTATACGAAGAAAACGTGCAAAGGAAGATTTAACGTGTTGTAGAAAATTTCATCAGATAATACTTTTAACAAATCCATATGTTTATAATATTCCGTTATATTTACTATAGTTCCAAGTATTTGAAACACAAAACAGTTTTTGTTCCAAAAGTTTGGAAAATTCTTAATAATGCATGGAATTTGAACGACATCCACATATGTGGCAGTCAGAGGATATACGAAGGAAGTTTGAAGATCGATTCAAAGTCTGCGATTGGTTAGAGGAGTTACGAAGTTTATCTAGGAGGATGTTTCCGGAAGGTACACCCGTAAAAATGTGACGGTAGAAATTGTTCGAAAAGCCAAGAGAAGGTGGTTGTCGTCGATGGTGTCCATGACCGGCGACTATCGTCGGCCTCTCTCGTCGCGTATGCGTGCCGCGTACTCGGCTCTGATGCAGCACATGCACGTGCACACGTTCGCACACTTAGACGAACGTTCGAGCTGTTCAGGAACTGCGATGCGTGACCTAGTGCCGTTGCAGCGTTCTACCTTCGAACTAGGTCTTCCTCCTCGTTCCCAACTAAGTCCGCTCGCGCGAGCGCGCGCGCACACTCGCGTTGCCAACGAGCGTGCAGAATGCACCACCACCCAGGCGAATCCGTCTGGCGTGGAACACGTCTACTTCCGGTCCTTCCACCATTCAACTCTCGTTATATCGCCACACTGGACGATTCTTCGTTTTAAAATTTTAAATTTTAAATGTCAGAGAGGACAGCCGAGCTTAATTTTAACCCTTTAATTTCTTTCACAACTTAATTTACGTAGTGGACCAAGATTCTCAAAATTTGTATAAAATTTTGTTTTTAACTAATCAATATGTTTATAATAAACACTTAAACTTTATTTAAACTTTATTTATAATAAAATTATGTAATAAATTCGGTTGATAACGAAGTAGAACACGATAGACTTCGTGATATTTAAGAGCTACTGAAATACAAATTTAAGCTTGATATTTGCCATATTTTTAACAATTTGTTGCCTTATAATTGATAGGTGTACCATTACGAGTCTGCCGTTTCATTCGAGGAATATTTCTGAATATCACATAATAAAATTAGACGTGTCTGGAGCTTCGTATGCATAAAGCTTATTAATTTAGTTTTCGAACAGTCTGCAAGATTAATTATTAAATATCTCGAATTAAAAGAAGAACTTCATATCGTTATCCAGAAATAAATAAAAATGCACCGACATCGCTGAAATCACTTTTAATCAGACTACGGATGTTCATGCATTTTTGATGCGTCGAAATCTGTAATCCGATAGTTAAATGATTTATTTGTATCTTGCAGACCATGTACCATAAATGGGTAAACATCCTGCAGTCTACTTATGATATTCTGTAATACTTTTACATTTTTTATAATTTTGCAATATTGTTATACTTCTATAATACTGTTATATTGTCATACTTCCGTAATATTATCATAAATTCATTGGTAATTTGATAAAAAAAAATCGTCTCAGCCCATGAAAATTTTAAAAACTACGAGATGAATAAAAATTTCAACATGGTCCGTTTCTGAAAAAGTTTGATGACCCCAGGAAACATATCCGATTGTCCGGTGTACATCGTTCCATTCATATCGTTCTCATAAGGCCTTTTGCCCTTCTCTGAACTCGGGTGTGAGCCGATCACCGTCGGAACTAACGGTAACCCGGTGTCGTTTCCAACCCGATTGGATTTAAGAAACTTTTCCATTCGCCGTGAACGAAAGTACCAGCGTGGCACGAGCGTGTAGGGACGACACGGCGAGAGAGTGAATTTCGTCACTCGAACCGGACGACGAAATTTACATCGGGGAAAGATGTACTGTTAAGCGACCGAAGCGAAGGTGAAACGATCGGTGGCCCGTTCGTCGATGGGTTCAATGAAACCGATCAAACCACCATCGATTCCATTCGCTTCGAGTCATTGCCACCAGAGCCTGGAACAAAGTACGTAACTTATTGATGATCTCAACAATTCGACTTGTTACGTTCTAGAGAAACTACAATATTGTAAATAGTGGGGAAAGGTGGATCATTCTTTTCTTCCTATGAAACGAATACTCTAGGTTAATTACGTAATTAAAATTATTTTAGAAACCTATAGATTGAACATCAATATGCAAATTTTACATTTTTGTACGAGTTCTGCAAATGCAGTTTCTATCTTAGAAAATGGGTACTGTAGATACGTAATTAAAATATTTTCAGTTTGGATCCTGTAGGAAATGTACTACAAATGTGCGAGTTTTGGAAATAAAGTTTCTACCTTTACTCTGTAACTCCTAGAAAATAAGTCTTCTAGGTTATGTTCGTATGGATACGTTCACAATCCTGTAGGAAATTAAAACTTTCTTCAATGGATATTTTTATATTTCGTCCATTGGTGGTTCAAAATGGGGTTGTCGGTATTGAATAACGAGGTGTACATTAAATGTTGGTAAATGAATTGACGGCGCAAAAAGGGTAAACATTGTCTGAGTCGTGTTTCTGGTTATAACGAGATGTATAGTTTTGACGAGCAGCAAGGGCGACAGATATCCAAGCTGTCGATGCGTAGGCAGATGGATTTTTCTTGTCTGCCTCAAAGATGGACGCCATGTCACGGCAACAATGCCAACGGGATGAACGTCCTGATCTCGTCACTGTTCCCGGACAACGACCTCTCTGTAAAATTTGACGAATATCGGTCGCTTTTCGTCGAACATTTCATACTAAATTAGCAAAATTCACATTAATGGCAAATATTGAACTATCTCGAATCTAAACTAAATTTGAAATTTCTATTTTAAGCGTTGGAATAAATATTTAGATTTCAATTTAAATTACTATTTTATTTTTTTCAAATAGATATTTCAAGCTTGTCTGACTCAAACCCGATTTCCGTCAAATTCGCATAAAAATTTATAATATTAAATATTGGGTTGATTGTAGTACCTTTGTTTATTGTCATTTCCTGATTCTGAAGATAAATTTACATGTATATTGTGTACAAACATGAATTGTTTATTATATATTTTAAATGCGATGTTTACTATAAGGGGAGACTTGAAAGAAATGCTCTGATTCTCTGATAGTAGTGGACAATTTACATCGGTCACCGATCAGAAAACAAGGAAAGTAGACTTGTCTCTGAATTTCTAGAATCCTGGTAGCACGTGCATGACACATAACGTCATAAGTGGGTATAACTTATAAGATTATGATGTCATAAATGGTTGTAACTTATATGATCCCATAAATGGTTATGATCCTACAAATGATTAAAATGAAAGATACAGATACTGATTTTGGCAATATATTACATCATTTGTGTAAACATAAGATCGTTATGTAACCTTTGTTATTGCATCCCCTGTTTTAACTAGCTGTGTGATACGTACATGTATATGTGTATAACATATGATACACATTCAATAAATATTTTCTCTCAAACTATATCTATTTACACATGGAATTAACCTTGCTATACTTTGATCTAACGTCTCGCCATACGTGACGCACTCGCACTCTAATAAATCTTACTCGAATTTTGCATACACTTCAATTTGAAGTTCAAGTCCAATTATCTGCGTAAAGATTGAAATAATACAAATGAATACAAAATTGACATAAAATTTCACCTTGTTCTACCCATTTCAATATAGTAACTGATTAATTACTTCCACCTGATGTTGCAACAGATGTGTAATAAAAATATTTGAAAAAGTCTGAGTAATTGGTGAAACTGATGCGTGAACAACGGTTGTTTTCCAGCCGCACTCATGTCGATGGAGCGAATGAATCGAGCAAGTTGGACCCGGACCGAGTTGATCCGAGCGGGGGCACGATTAAAAGTGAAGCCTCTTGACCACGTAGCCGGAGGTCATAGTGGTGTAGGCAGACGTTACTCTCTTCCGTCTGGTCTGCGGGCAAGGTGGAGTGCGAGCGATGGCCGCGAGTGTGACGAGGTCTGCCGCTTCGTCGAGCGGTATGGTAAGTGTGTTAACAACGTAAGCAGGGTGAACGCCCTCGATAGACCTAGACCCAAAAAGCGCTCGTTCCATGGGCAACTGCCACTGGCACTGGGTTAAGGCGAAGTCATGTGACGCGATGCAACCACACATTCGCACACGCACACGCGTCAACCTACGTACATGTTACACGCGTACACCAATGACATGACCATTACTTTCACGCGTATGCGTTCGTTTCTGCTCGCACGGACGCGAGCTACGGGGTTCGTCGGCCTGAACGTCTCTCGCGGAATGCCTTCGAATTATTTCCACTCCTCTTCGTTTTCTTTGCTCTCTGGGACACGCGCTTTTTCGGCTTTCCACGATGCTTTTTCCCGTAACAATTTCTTTCTTACAGGAACACACATTGCTGAACACATTGTTAGCCAAATTTTTTAATTTCTTTCATTTCAAGATTACTGTTTGTGTGATAGCTATAAATTGTAGTATCTGTGTCGTAGAATATAGGATTTCATAGTATCCAATAATTCATTCGTTAATTATCTAGTTAGTAATTACAGGAGAACCCTATGAATTTTCACAGAAAAAGTTGCAGTTCAAGGAAAGAAGAAACAAGTGATTTGTATGCAACAAAATTGAAGGATGGTCGAACTGTTGCAGCCAAGTTACAGAATGATCCAACGATACTTTCATTTGCATCAGAAATTGAGGATGACCCAATGGTATTTTCGGTTGCAACAGAAATTAAGGACAACTCAATGATATCTTCGGTTGTAACAGACATTAAGCACAACCAATGGTACTTTCGGTAGCAACAAAATTTAAGGATGGTTCGACGTCACTTTCGAATGATTCAATAATACTTTCATTTGTAACAGAAATTGATGACCCACCGATACATTTGGTTGCAACGGGAATTAAGGATGATCCAACGATACTTTCAGTTGCAGCAGACATTGAGAATGATTCATTGATACTTTCAGGTGCAACAGGAATGAAGGTTGACCCAATGATACTTTCAGGTGCAACAGAAATCAAGATTGACCTAATGATACTTCTGGTTGCAACAGAAATTGAGAATCACTCAATGATGCTATTGGTTGCAACAGAAATTGAGAATCACCCAATGATACTTTTGGTTGTAAGAAAATTGAAGGTTGACCTAATGATACTTCTGGTTGCAACAGACATGAAGGAGGACCTAATGATACTTTTGGTTGCAACAGAAATGATGGAGAACCTAATGATACTTTCAGTTGCAACAAAAATTATGGAGGACCCAATGATACTTTTGGTTGCAACCGAAATGAAGGTTGACACAATGATACTTTTGGTTGCAACAGAAGTTGAGGTTGACCTAATGATACTTTTGGTTGCAACAGAAATGATGAAGAACCTAATGATACTGTCAGTTGCAACAAAAATTAAGGAGGACCCAATGATACCTCTGATTGTAACAGAAGTGAAGGAGAATGAGAATCACTCAATGATACTTTTGGTTGTAATAAAATTGAAGGTTGATCTAATGATAATTTTGATAGCAGCAGTAATGAATGTTGATCAAATGATACTTTTAGTTGCAACAAAAATTAAGGAGGACCCATTTGCAACAGAAGGTAAGGATGATCCAACGATACTTTCAATTGCAACAGAAATTGAGAATGACTCACTAATACTTTCAGTTACCAAAATCGAAGATTGACCCAACGATACTTTCAATTACAGCAGAAATGAAGGAAGACTGATACATGTGATTGCAACAGAAACGTTGGCAAATTTGGAGCGAGGCGAGCGAACGAGCACGGATCGTTGGTCTAAAGATTAAACCGAGAGAATTTCCCTCGTTTTCTACGATTCCTGTTCCACATTTCGACCTGAACACGGCTGGCCGCATCGTTGACGTCATTATCCGCTTCGGGCGTTCGCCGAAAGAAAACAACAATACTTTTTTCTCGACGGTCATCGAACCCGCCACTCTCGTGTGCTCGTCGTTTCTCTAGCCGATAAACAAATTACAATCGGCATGTGAACCAACTGTACCCGAGGGGAGACCTTCGGGTCGTGCCGCGACACCATCGTGCACCACCGTTTTCAGGTCCAGTGATCTTGGGCTCCTTACCAAACTGTCTTGAAAATAGAAATTAATCCCGCGCGGGGATACAAATATTTCTGCCCTGTTCCGCTCTATATTCTCATCGCGGAACTGCAACGCACGCTATCCAATCGCGTTTCTTTCCAAAATCGCCTTCATTAGAAATGTGAACGCGATGCGATCAAATATTACCTTATACCGTTCGTTTCGGCACGAAGTGTTCGTAGCGATCGCATTTACTGCTGCGTGATCTTTATGCAGTTGCTTCTGATACAATTCGATAGAGAAAAAATAAGAAAAATGTGACGGCTTGGTTTTTAAATTTACTTTGTCAGGATATTTGTAGTAACATTTGTTCACAAGAATGATCATAATCTCAATTTTTTGATTAACTGATCGGTTAGGACATGTGGAAATTTTTATATGTATTGTGGAGTATAAGGATAGGGATTTGGAGTAAGGGGATTTAGAGATATAGAGATTTTAAGGATATAGAGGTTTGGGAATGTAGGGATTTGGGGATATAGAGATTTGGAAATGTTGGATCAACGAGGTGTAGAGATTTGGAGATGTTGTGTCAATGGGATGTAGAGATATGCACAAATTTAGTGATGTAGGAATTTGGTAATGAATTCAAGATATAAGGCGTTAGGAATACAGGTATTTGGACACATATGAATTTAGTGGTGCAACTCGATGTCGGGGATTTAGGTGTTTGAAGATAGAGACTTGGGAATATTCCGCCATGTAAGACCTTGCTGATGCAGGGACTTCCGGACACAAGAATTTCGAGATATAGATTTACTAATGTATGAACTTGGTAATGTCTAAATTTCAGAATATAGCAACATGGGGATATAGGTACTCGAAGACAGTTTGGGAATATAGTCAGTGATGTAAGAAGATATAGGGTTACAGAAATTTAAGAGTAATCTTGAAATACATGAATTGTACTGAGAATAAAGAGACTCAAATAGAGATCAATGGATCTGACACTACACCGGTATAATCATATAAGGTTAAAATTGCAATTATAATTGAAACTTTGTGAGTTCACAAATTATGCTCCCCAAAAACGCTGAACAACCTAATCCTCGGTAAACACTGAACTACCGGTGACATATCGATCGTTGTATGCGTGATCACGTTCGGGGCACTTAAAGGGTTAAGCAGGATCGGGGCCGTTCGCTACAGGATGATTATCCAGGCTCGCATAACCGTCGAGGAAAGGTATGGATGTGTATAGTGCGTCCCGGCCGTCGGTGGATGGAAGTCCATCCTTGATGGAGGTTACTCCGGGCCATCGTCCCACATCTCCTTGGATATGAACTTGTGTCTTCGTTCGACTTGCCTTCGTTCCCCCACCCTCTACCCTTCTCTTCGTCCCTTCTTTCTGTCACCTCTACCCTCGTCCTCTTCTATCCAGCCTCGAACGTTTCGTTTCTTTCCGTCTGCCGTGTCCTACCACCTCCACGTTCCTGTCTATTCCCCACCATGGCTTTTCTCCTTCTTTGGTATTCTCATCCCCTTCCGACGTTCTTGGATCGAGCCACTGCCGTGAGTTATTTGGATTCCAAAAGCCGATTGATTATCTTCGATTCCATTTAACCTGCACAATTATTTGCTTAATCAAGGTCTTGACACCTTTGGGCTGCACTTTGGGACTCTCCTTTGGGTCCTGCGAAATTTGATATTACTTTGGAATCTTGACACTTGATAACCCTTGATAACCCCCCGTAATCCTTGATAGCCCTTGGATCTTAATCCTTGTACAAGGGTTCGCTGTTCAAACTTATGAAGTTCATACCTCTTGTTTAAGCATAGCTATCGTCGATCTATTAAATTACGGTACAATCGAATTATTTAAGATCATATCGGAGGAATTTCCGGAACCAAGTAAAAGTATGGTCGTGAGTCACCCAGTTCTTTGTGTAGCGATTGTAGACTTAGGAGGGTTGGAGTTTGAGCACAGTTCTCGAAGGGTTGAAGTTTTCGGAGTTACTCCACTGTTCCTCGTCCTTTTTCTCCGCGTGTATCGAACTCCCTCTCGACTCGCGGAAAGTCGACGGACAAGGTAGCACGACCCGGATTAAGCTCGCGCCATTGGTTCCCTTCGCACTTTTCCTCGACGCGAAGTCTCATAGGGTCAAGGTACTCGTCGGTACACGTTCTTCAAGAACTCTTGCAACCTCTCCGAAATGGACCAGCAAAGTTTCGATAGTTACAAGCTCTTACAATTCTTGCAGTTTTCATGAGTGTACAATCACTTGGTAGTTTTCAAGAATTACGTGTCTTTTTACGTACTTTGGTATGGACGTGTATATACGACCTTTGCGACAAAAGGAGACGTTGATCAGAAAAATGACGTAGACATGCTGTAAGATTACTGATGCATTGTTGACAGTTTTACACATAAGCTGTCTATTATTTAAATAAATAATCTAAATCAATAATGAATAAACTAAATAAACTTCATCAGTGCACATCAATGTCTCAACTCTAAGAGCCATCAAATCCCATCATCTTGTCCTATAAATAATTTAACTGAATTTGTGAATATTCACATATGACCAAATTCACATGTGCTCACATATGGACATGTTCACACATGCCGTCCACATACAAGACACGCTGTAAGATTGCTAATACATTGTTGACAGTTTTACGCATAAGCTGTCGGTTATTTAAATAAATAATCTAAATCAATAATATATAATGAATAAACTAAATAAACTTCATCAGTGCACATTAATGTCTCAAGTTTAAGAGCCATCAAATCCCATCATCTTGTCCTATAAATAATTGAACTGAATTTGTGACTATATTCACATATGACCACATCTAAATGTGCATATGGGCATATTCGCATATGCCGTCCACATACGACCATGACGTGTTAAGAACAATCATCAAAAATGTAATCTACTCATGATGTTCGTTCTGGCACACGACAAAATGCATACTGTCCCTTTTCAAAACCGTGTATGAAGAAAAAATGAAGTAATAAGTGGATCCGATGTTTGAAAAATTTCGTCGAGCAGCTATAAATACATACTTACACGGTCGCGGAAGAAATGGTAATACGCCACATGGCGGAATGTCAATGGCCAACGATTGGACGGTGAAGTGGACGGACGGGCAGGTAAACGGCCCGAACGTTGAACCGACGAACGACCTCCGACAACAACGGCCTCCGTTTTCGGTGTCGAAATCGCCGCAACACCACGGGAATAATACCTCGACGAACTTTGCGTTTCGGACTTTTACGATCGCTCGTTAAATCCGATCTTCTCCTTTCTCTAACCGAGCTTGCGAGCTTGTTCGGCGTATAATTAAAAAAAGAATCCAAGGGGAAAAAGGAGAAGAGTAACGAAACTGCTCGTCGTGTCTCCGGGGTATCTTCAATGGGCCGTCGAATGTTTGCTGGCCCTTTACGACCAATCAATTTCCAGCCCTTAACCCTCTCGAATGACGTATATATACGTCGTTGAAAAATTATTGCTAATTGCGAACGATCGTCGGTCGAAACGTTGAACTTTTATGTCGGACCATAACGAATGACAGATTTCTCGAGTATCGAGACAACGCGCAAAGATTGTTTATAACATTTCGCGATTATTTTATGTAATCATGATACGATATTCAGCGGAGTATTTCTGATTTTAGGCTCGAGGAAGAATTCCGAGGAGAATTCGTGGCAGTTCAGGAAGCGGAGTCGCGTCATCGCGGAATGATGTATCTTTTTCGAGAATCCCGGTCCACGGACTAAACGTGCGCACAGTCTGCTTAGTCATTGACGACAAACCATAAAAAAACCCATCGAACGGAAAACAAGTCGAAGGGTGAACAAAAGATGTCGACGGACGAAGAAACGCTGTGTCATGTATGGGAATGTGGGATTATAGGGATATCTGGAGTATAGGGACTAATGGATATATGATTATAGGGATGTAGGGATACAGGACTATAGAGGTCTAGGGATATAGGGATACAGAACTATAGAGATCTAGGGACTTCAGGATTGAGGTATCAGGGATCTAAGAAGATTTACTATTTGAGAGGTCTAGGAATTTCTAGATTACAGCATGATTAAATTTAGCGATATTCAGATTTAAGTATCTAGGGATCTATAGATCTTGGAATCTAAGGATCTACGAATTTACAGATTTAGAGTTTCAGAGCTTTAGGAATTTCATTATTTAGAGATATTGAAATCTAATAGTACAGAGATTTAGGAATCTACAGATTTAGAGATCTAGGAATCTAAGGATTCAGAGTTTTAGAGATTTATGAATTTCAGAATTTAGAAATATTGAGAAGATCCCAGACCCAGAGCTCTAGGGATCTAGGGATGTTTGAATATTGCGATATAGAGTTTTATAAATCTAAGGACCTGGCGCTATATTTAGATATTTAATACTGTAGGGCTATAACGATTTGGAAATCTAAAAAGCTAAGTCTATAGGAATTTAGAAATTTAAAGATCTAGGACTACAATAATTTAAAAATGAATCTAGGGATATAGTAATTTAGAAATCTATATTGAGTATAGAAACAGAGGTGACGCATCGTGTAACCATTGTGTAACCATCGTATATCCATTGCGTTATATTGTCCCTCGTTGTACATCACCGCATATCGTCCCTAATACGCGTTATATCGCCTCACACTGTATATCCAGCGTATTATATCGCCGCATATCGTCCCCAATTAAACCGCCACCGATATATCGCCTCGCGTTGCATACCCGTCACGCCCGGTCGGTATCATCGATCAGAAACAATTGTAAAAGAGGTGTCTAAAGGAGAAAGGGTGCTGGTCTGAGCGACATCGACCCAATAAGAACGAGGGATTTTCAGGGACACCGGTCACAGGAAGCACGTCGATGGATCAGGGAGGTCAGGGGCGGTAAGATCGAGAGGAAGGGAGAGAGCGAGAAAGAGAGAGAAAGAGAGAGAGAGGCTGCCGGGAGAGTCTGGTGTGTTCGGGACGCGGTCGAAGACACGAGACACACAGCGACCGTTCGTTACATAAGTAAGGTAAAGGATCTCCTCTTCTGCTCTCCTTGAACCGATCCACATCCGCGATTATGCCACTTTCCATCGACCTCGCTTCACCTCGACTCGCTGTACGCAGCCAGCACGTGTGAGACGTCCGTGTACGTGAAACTAATTAAGCTCCATTGATCGGATCTAATGAATTTTACAATCTCTTTCTACTTTGTTTCCTCGATCTTGCGATAATCTTCATTTACCGAATTTGTTGATGTTCAAATTTTATAGTTTAGAAATTTTTTAGTCGGAAATTGTGCGATTTCAATACTTATGTTTTCAAACAAAATAACTATGGACGATCAGTTTCTTACTATCACATTAATAAATTGCTGCAAATTTAAGAATTGTTTGAATACTTATTGCTTGTCGACTTTTCTTTCTTGTTAATTTCACAAGTTGTGTAACTCATTTTTTTACTGCTATAATAGAGATTTTGCAGAATATGTACATACTCATTGTTTGTAAAAAATTATTTAATAAACTATTGTACAATGTCTTACATGTAACCGATTGCTGTACTAATACTTTCTACACTCACCGTATGTACATTGTTTGTAAAAATTATTAGATAAATTTCGCAATGTCCTGCTTGTAATTGATTGGCGATTTTGCACTCACTGTATTGAATTTTGAAACGTTGTTCATTAGAATTCTGAAGCGTTGTTTCTGAAACGTATTGTCTAAATTCCGAAACGATAAAAGCTGATAATTTTTGTAAAATCAGACAAGCTGTTATGTAAAACGATTCGCAGTCGTCTCGCTTGGTGGACCAATTTGTTACGTTTGCGGTTTTTACGAAAATGCTAGACCGGCATAGCGACGTAAAGTTAATTGGCGTGGCGTGAACGCTCGATTTATAATGAGTTTTAATTGGACGACTTTCCGTTCGAACCGTGATTCGCGAGATTTTCAAACTGACCGTTAAGCGTTTTACGCCTCGTATATTTCATGATAAATACAAAGTTGCAATACCTTAAGCTCTCCCTTTTTAACGAACGTATTTTTAAACAAACGATTCAGTGAAACTCTATGTTTACATATTGAAAAAGAAATTTTCATGTTAACTTCTTCGAAGATACATAATGTATATCTTTTTTAATTCAACTTTGTTTCAGTCTATGTGGACTTCTTGCGAAATCTTCATCGGATTTGATATAATTGTACGAAGTAGACATCCTTTTGTGAGTTTAAGGAAGTAGTTTCGAGAAGGTTAATTGTATCCCGTTTTTTTTTCTTTTTAGAACTTTCTGTTTCGAAGGGTTATACGGGGTTTCCTCATGGGATCGATGACATTGTCGGGGGGTGGGTCATCGACCTTCTCGAATAACCTTCGACAACGCGACCTTGCTGTCGAGCGATGCTAGTCCGGCTGTAATAACCGGGGGAAAAAATCCTACGGGAAAGTATGCCCCGTTATACGCTCGAGCTCTCGCTTCGAGCGGAAAAGAAAACCGCGAGCGAAACGATTTAAACAGTTACTTCTGTTTTACTTCGTTTTGAACGATTCTTCTATTTCGCAACCGAGTGCATCCGGTTTCATTTGTTCGGATATGCGATGTTTTCTCCCTATCGGAAATCTAAAACATATCGAAGCTCGTTATCGAAAATAGTTTTCAGTTTTCAAATTTTGGACTTTCAATTTGCTATATTGCAGGTAATGTGGTAAACTGCTATATTCATTTGCTACTGATAATATTGCAAATTTTTATATTAATTTTTTAGTAATAATATAGCAAACTGTTACATTAATTTGCTGTATTAATACCACTCATTATGTCTTTATATCTTCATATATTTTAATATATTTAATTTATAACACTGACCATTGTCTACCATAATTATTACTATTAACTGTGATTATCAGGTTAAAATTTTAGGAAAACTGATGAGAGAAGGTGTGATCTGTAATTAAAATGTTATACATCCCCTTATTTACCCCTTGCACATGTAAAGATTTGGACTAATCAAAAGTTTTGCTATACGAATTTATCTTAGACGAGCTAATGTTTATATATTAAAATTGTTCAGTAAATTATTTGTGTCATCATAACTGCACCCCCTAGTACAAAGGGGTGCGCTACCCAGTGTATTTTGATTAGCATAAACATTTATTACTTTTTCATAACTGAACTATTATTTTTATTTATTAACCTTGTCATCCTAAAGTTTCTATTTCTTATGAGTCTTTTTCTGTTAATACAATATTTCGTTTAATTTTCTATGAATATTTTGAGAAAACTACTATGAACGTCATCTGCTGGAGAATGATAAAGTTGCTGCAACAGAAAATTGCACTTTATCCCAAAATAAATAACTGTAGTTTCGTACGCGAAAATTGGACGTTCTACGACCACAATGTGCCAGAAATAATGACCTCAAAATTTGCATAAAGCGTTAATGAAAGTAATTGAAAAATAATATGTTTCGGGACTAAAGTGCTACGGTCATCTAGCGGTAGATTGTCGAAATCGAATTAAATCTTCATTTGAATTTTCGAATTGTTAGTACCTGCAGTAAGAGTAGAATGCATTATATGATAATGTATTTCATTCGACGATTAAAACACTGTCTCAAAATCGGCGAAATTTCTGTTAACCGTCATGCTCCGATTCTTGCCAAATTTTGTACATAAGCTCTTTTTCACAAAAGAAGATATCAGTGAGAATGGTTTTTGACGACTTGAAAGAAAATGTTTTGCCACTCCAATGTCACTCCCTACATTATCGAGATACAGTATACTGTGCGAACTGTTCTAAATACATAATCCGTATCTGAAGACCCACGGAATATATTAAAAATCAATATTAATAAATATATAATAAATGTATAGCATATTAATCAATAAAATTAATATTAATTGAATTTTTTCGAAAATGGAACAAGTGGCGCCATCTCTCCGGCGAACAGGGTGAACTACACACTTTTGAAACTGTAGTTTCATTAGTTCCCAGTTTCGACCGCTAGATGGCGCCATGTGTATCGTTTTCGGATCAATTCAATTTAATGCACTTGATTTTATTAGCTTTTATTAGCGATTTTAGTCTGAGTAAAGTACAAGTTTCAATAAAATGGAGTACTTTAATCACCCTACATTATTTTCCGCCAACAACACTACGCCATTCAGTGACGCCACTAAATAGATACGCTCCTGCATTTCCCGCGCATGCGCGAAAAAACCCGGCCAATATCCCATCACTGGTTGACTATAATATGAGTCGAATTACAGCGGAGTGCAAGACTAATTAACTTCAAAATGTTTCGACTTTACCAAATTATTATCAATTGTTAATCATTCTTAGGGTAATCCTAATTACCTTAAGGGTTTTCGTCTTGTGTGCCGCCATCTAGCGGTAGAAGACGGGAACTAATTAAACTACAGTTTCAAAAGTGTGTAGTTCACCGTGTTCGCCGGAGAGATGGCACCACTTGTTCAATTTAGAAAAAAATTTAATTAACCTTGATATTATTGGCGTAATTGACTATAATCTTCATTAAATTACATCGCAGAGCAAGAATAATTAACTTCAGAATGCTTTTGACTTTATCGAGCTGTTATCAATTTTAAACTATTCAAAAAAGGGAAACTTCGGAAGTCCGTCATGTTCCTATTCATAGATGGAAGCGGCGGTACTGTTCCGTAAAAGCGCGCGCATAAATATAAAAAATGTAAGAATGAACCTGTCAAAATATTTTCAATTGTTTATATTTTATATTATGTATTTTACAATAAACTATTGTTTTTCGTATCTTCGTTTCAAATTAGACAACAATATTTTAATTAGGGTTGTAACATTGTATGCAATATTCAATTACAAGACAATCACTATTTACAAACATTTAATGCACGAATAAATATCATTTTAAAATTGAATTCGACGATGGTCACGAAATTTAAAAGCTACACATGCTTTGAAAATAGTTGTTTAAATTAAGTTTTAGATTAATCCCTGTCTGAAAAGAATTTAAAAATTGGAGCCATTTACTGGTTTAGAAATGCGGCTTGAAGTCTATCAGCGGGGCGTGACAGAAATAAAATGGCTGAAACTACAGCGCTCATCGACAATGTCAAGTGATAGAGTGACATACCACTTGAATATCGTTAAATGTATTAATAATTTCTTATAAATTCAAGATTTTAATCTCTTCAATTTAGAAATTCGTCGTATGTAAACATGTTAAACGACGTGCCAAAAAAATTATTACGAAGCTCCGAAACAACTGAGGTACGTTCTCGAAGATAATTAAAGGCTCTGATAAACTAATAAATTAACGGTTAAAATTCATGGGTCAGAAGCAACGAATCTTGACATTTCGTTTGTTTATTTACAATATCGTTTTGATACTACAAATATGTCAATAACAGCATGTACCGCTGAACTTTCCACTGTACATTCCAGGTTTCATCGTTTCCATTGTCAGTTCCACGTTCCTTGTCTTCTTTTCTTGCACAGTTTACTCTTGTACATTTCTTTCTTACACTCAAAACAAAATGCCTCTCGTATGACGTCAATATTTGCATTGAAATTTATCAACTTTCTATTTACGAGTTGTAATTTTATTTGCTCCGATATACGAGCGATATCAATTACATTTTCAAATCATTATCGGCCCACTGACGTAGATTCCTTATACCGCTCGTAAACGAATGGCGGGAAATTTGATTTAAAATAGAATGCGGCATAATTAGAAATGTATTGTAAAATATTTCCAGGCTGATGTGCGCGAAGATGAGGAACAAACAAAAAGGTTTCAAGACATTATTGACCTGCTGTGGGCAGCAGGCTATTTTCGTGCTCGAATAAGAGGTTTATCGAATTTTGATAAGGTACATATTTATTAGGTTGATTTTCGAAAGTTTTAAGTTGTTTTACTTTATATATATAAAATAAATAAACAGATTGTGACGATTTTTATTTCGATTAATTGTATTCTAATTTCGACTTAATAATATGTATATACTTTTTAATAAAGTATTGTATTAAATTATTAATATTTTTTAGGTAATTGGTGGGATGACTTGGTGCATAGAATCCTGTAATTTCGACGTAGATATTGATTTACTATTTCGTGAAAATCTTACGATAGGTCAAAAAATGTAAGTACACATAATAATCATTATTTAAAACAATTAATATTCCGTACGAAATATCAGTATTAACACACGCTAATATCTTCAGATCCCTGACTGAAAAAATAGTCGCCATGTTACCTAAAATGAATTGTCCATACCGGATAGAACCACATCAAATTCAAGGCTTAGACTGCATCCATATCTTTCCTATTATTCAGGTAAATAAATTTTATTTCCAATTTATGATTTCTGCATCCCGACGAGTTTCAACAAATCGTAATTCTTTGGGAACATTTTTTAAATTCAACTTTTTAAAATCATCTAACAGGTATACGTGTCTGGAAAGTATTTGAATAATCGTATAAATTTTAGTGGCTGGTGAAACGTTCGATGGAAACGCGAGAAGAAACAGCCGATTTTGTACGATCGTTCGCTCTAAATCAGTTTCATAAAAAACATTCGTTCGTCGAAGACGCAGGTACAGCAAAAGCAGTTAAAGACAATCTGATAAGAAATATTCAGTTGGTTAAAGTAAGCAACTTTGTTGAAAATAAAATTTACAAGTAAATATTTCTAATAATTAAAATTGAGATTTTTTTTAGAAATCATACGAACCGCGGCGCCTTTTTAAGCATAAAGGCGGTTCTAGAGATGAATCTACTAGATTTCTTGGAACAGTTTTAGAATATGAAGCACCTTTATATTCTATAAACATTACTGCATCATCAACTGAAACGGCTGAGGATGCTAAAGAAGATGGTAATAAAGAAGAATTGAAAGAAAAGGTGAAAATAAAATGTATTAAAATATATTTTTTTAAATATAATCTTTACATAATATACAGGATGTCCCGTTTGAAGTGAAACACGCAATTATCTTCCAAACTATTCGGTATTGCAAAAATGTTTCAACTAAAATTTATTCTGTTTCAACGGAGAAATAACGCATGGTTTAAGAAATAGTTGCGCATTTCGCTTCTAATAGAACACTTTATTTTTGCTACCTAATAACATACGAATGCAAATTTTGATGTATAATTATGGCTTATCGTTTAACCTTCTATACTGAGCCAGGACAATCGTTTAGACTTAATTTATCTATATAATTTTAAAAATAATTATTCTTTCTAGGAAAATACTGAACAAGTAGCTGGAAACCTGACTGCCATAGAAGAGAGTTCGGTAAGCAATTATAGTTAATAAACATAAAACGTTAACATTACATGAATTTATGTAAATCGTATAGGCCCGTTTAAATATAACGGCAGTAGGCAATATCGTTGGTATTCAAGCTCAAGAGATTGCTAGAGCAGTTGAAAAGTATGCAACAATGTCGATTTCTGAAACAGAAGTAAGTTTATCTTCAAGTCAAAGTTCTGTTTATATATTAAAGACTTTAGTTGATAAATTGTTGAACATAGGAAAATAAAAGCTTTAGTTCAGCATTAATCGCACTAGAGAAACAAAAGGCAGCGCTGCAAAACAGGATACGAAAGTTGACAAAAGAAAAAGAAGGTTTAGCCGCTAAACTCGCAGAATCGACTGAGAAATTGAATGAATCTCGTGCAAAGCGACAGGCTATTGAGTCTTCGTTAAAGAAGGCACAGGAAATGGGAATCAACGAAAACGACAGGCACTTATTCCTTTACTAAATTTTGGTGATTTTATAGATATACAGTGAAGTCTTGATATTTAAATTAAAAGAGTTCTATTTTTAATTCTTCATTAGCATTTACAAACGTTTGAAAGAACTTCTGTTAGTACACGATGGTTTGAAGGAACAGGAACACAGTTTTCGAGAACAATGCAAATCCCACTTAAATCTGTTGCGGGGTAAACTACAAGAAATCGAAAGCGGTACCTCAGAAGAGGAAGAGGATCGTTTAATAGAGTATGAAAAACAGAAAGAAGCTGTTACAAAAGCCAGATTACAACTGGCTAAGAAAAATAGAGCTATTGCTTCTTTAACCAGGCAGTTGGACGATGTTCCTGGACGTTCTGAACTTACGCAATATCAAAGACGATTTATGGAGCTGTATAATCAAGGTTCGTCGAACTTTTACTCGACGTTACTTCGTTATCTGTTTTGACTAAATGTATTATTATTCAAATTGCAGTTTCGGCAAAACACAAAGAAACGAAACAATATTATACACTGTACAATACCCTCGATGACACGAAACTTTATATAAGTAAGGAATTATCGTTATTAAACTCCATACAAGATAATTATAACGAGTAAGAAATTCGTAAACTTTATGTTCATATTTGTTGTTTACCGATAAGATGTTTGTTATATTCTTGTTTTCTTCCGTCAGGGCAATGGCATCGACGAGTGGCAAAGAACAATTTCTCAAACAGTTCGAAGCGATCGTTGCTGGCGTGAAGCGCAACAAAGCAAAGGTAAGTAACGTTTTTCTTCTTTGCATGCATATTCTGCTTTGCAACATAGACTAACAATGGACATGCTGTTTCAAACTTAAGCAATCAAAGTTTACTAGTATATAAAAAAACAATTAAAACATGTTATATACACAAAACTGCATGTATGCTTTTGTAACTCCTAGGTGTAACAACATAAGACTTCAAAAGAACAAGTATACAATATTTTTTTCTTATTTTTAATTATAAAATACAATAGTGAGGTTTAATGATTTTGAAGCACTTTGTATAAATGCCAAGAGATTTTCAACGCATTTCTGAAATACAGTATATTTGTTTTTATAATTGATGAGAGGATTATGTTTCATATAGGTAGAAAAACGATGCGCAGACGAGAAGAATAGAAGAGATGCTCTTAGTCGCCAACTGGTCACACTGATAGAACAACAACGGAAATACGTTGCTGCGGTCAGACAACTCACTATTGAATGTCGCAAAAATGAGGCCTTGCTCGCACAACTACGTGGTCCGTAAATACATATGTACTATTCCCGTTTAGTTGAACAAAAAAGAAATGATGTAACAAATCCTCGTATTTTTGCTTCGGTTAGTTGTCCCATCAATGTTCATTAACGTGCAACGTTAAAATATGTTAAAGGAATGGATGCATCATCTGAGCGGAACAATAGCGTTTAACATTAAGAGCAAGACTACGAGGAACAAACGAGCTAGCGGTAGTTTCTATTTATATTCGTATTCTGTGTATATGTATAAGTCAGTAATACGCATAAAACGTTTCTTGTTTTTTAGATACATATGCTCGAGGATAACGTGATTTTATGAAATTAAGGAATGTGATGAGAAACGGGAACTGCTACTTTTTCCTTTATTTGTTGTAATATTTATATCAGAATATCACACAAATTCACTTTTATTTATCTCTTTCATTTTTCATATATAAAATGAGCCTAACTATAGAAGGTGGAGAAAATATTATCTGCGGAGATTCCACTTGAAAAAAATTGTTAAGGATATATTATGACTCTTTTATTAACACACCCTGCATGTACTTCAATCTTTCTGTGAACATTAATTTCAACGTTCATTGAATTCTGTGAATATGCATTTTTTATTTGCAAACATATTCAAATATTGTTTGCATAACTTTTGATGGAACCAGAATGGACTTTGACTATAAACAAGAAAGTAGCATGTCGACTTTGAGAGAACCTAGGAAAAACTAATCTTAGTTGTGATATAATATAACGTGAAACTGTCAGTACATGGTGATATAATGCGAGGCTATATAACGAGCAATTATACAACATATTCGAATAAAAATGAATTTTATAACATTTATAACCAATGGAAATGCCACCCTTGCGCGGGTGAATAACTTGCACGCTTACATACGGGAGCCTGAATATAACGATTGGATTTATTCGATTTAAAATAGTATCTAAACAGCTAAAGTCACATGATGTTCGCGTGAATCGTGAAGTATAGGTGAAGTTGCACGATATATGCACACCTTCGGGCAGCAATTTTAGTTTGACAATAACTTGCTATTTATCGCAGGTCTGTTTTCTCTAACGTGTTCGACAAAGTTCGCGTTTTCCTCGTTCCTCCGTCAGAGTCCTCTTCGTTCGTTATTTTATATTGACTATCGCCATTGTTCCTCTTAGAGGGCTTATGTGTTCACGTGTTTTTTTTTGTCTCCCCGTAGATCTATTGTGGCCATTATCAGGATACGTCGATCAGTGACTTTTTTTTATCATTAGTGTTCATAGAATGTAGCGGGTGTTTAGCGCGACGTTTTATAACGACACGTATTATGACGATTGAATCGTGTAAAAATAATACTGCCTGGTCGAATTTGTTCCTTTCAAATTAAAGGAACATGTGCTGTCTGTACGGTGGCTTTTAATGTGATTCAGATGAAAGTATTGCATGTAAAATGGCAAAAGACGAAGGAGACGACCTCTTGCCGGACAAAGATGCAGCGAAGGGATTTTATGCGAAATACGAACCCAAAGAAATCCTTGGAAGGTTCGTCAGTGATATTTAAAGAAAAAAAGAAACGTAGCGTACTATTTTTATTTGTTCGAAGAATATGCTTCTATGATAGATATGTTCGTGTTTATATTATTAGATCTTGGTGTATTGCAATCACAATGAACGAATCGAGGAATTCATAGCCTTACACATACACAAACTAATCTGTACAATTATATAATTTGATGAAATTAAATATTCGATAGTTTGTTATATATTAATGAAATAAAGTCGGAAGAATTTCGAAAGGATAATTTGATATACACAGCAGGTTACATACAGGTTAAGTTGCATTGACGTATAAAAATTGTTATTCAACTAATGTTTATATTTAGCAATAGTCAAACACAAAACCTGTATTGCATATGAATCAACAAACGATGACAATATATATTCATTGCTGTTTTAAACAATTAATGAATTTAAAGCTATTTGACTTTACTAAGGAAATTGTTAATTCTTTAGTTTAATGAATATTGGATTAGTATTTGTCACAAACTAAATGATGCTTTGACATTTACAGAGGAATATCTTCCACTGTAAGAAGATGTATAGAAAAAGAAACAGGTATAGAGTATGCTGCTAAAATCATAGATATTAGTAACGAAACTAACGAGGATGGTCCTACTATGAAAGATGCTACATTACAAGAAGTGCATATTCTTCGTAGGGTAGCTGGCCATCCTTATATTAGTAAGTTTTGTAATACACCTTTCGATGCATAAAGACTTACATTTATTTACTTAATTTCATACATTGTAGTATATTACGATTGTTTAGAACATAACAGATGTCTTTTGTTTTCTAGTTGAATTACATGACGTCTTTGAGTCCAATACATTCATATTTTTAATATTTGAAATTTGTAAAAATGGAGAACTGTTTGACTACCTCACGTCTGTTGTTACTCTTTCTGAGAAGAAAACAAGATATATCATGAGACAAGTTTTTGAAGGAGTTCAACATGTACATAATCAAGGGATAGTTCATAGAGATTTGAAACCAGAAAATATATTACTTGACGATAGTTTAAATGTAAAAATAACTGATTTTGGATTTGCTAGAATGTTGAAATCAGGAGATAAATTATATGGTTTGTAATTATTTTATTGAAACAATTGTATATTATATTGTATAGCAAATCATTATTATATTTAATATTGTTTTGCAGATCTTTGTGGTACTCCAGGATATCTTGCACCGGAAGTACTTAAATGCAACATGTTTGAAAATGCAGAAGGCTATAGCCATGAAGTTGATATGTAAGTTAATAAATTTTAATGTCTATGTTTCTTATATATGTATACATTATTAACACAGTAGTGTAAAGTGATTCATACAAATAATAAATAAATATTAATATTTATTTCTTCTTTAGATGGGCCTGTGGAGTAATTATGTTTACATTGTTAGTTGGTTGTCCCCCTTTTTGGCATAGAAAGCAGATGGTTATGCTTAGGAATATTATGGAAGGAACCTACTCATTTACATCTCCAGAATGGGCAGATATAACAGGTAATTATCACTTATCTAGAAAGTATTAATATCTTAAAGAATAGGAGATACTATTTTTCAGAACATATAGGATAAATGTATGCTTCATTAATATAATGCATGTTTTAGTATGCATCATTTTCAGAGTTTTGTTGTAATTTCTGTAAGCATTAAATATTATAGTTTATCAAATAAATATTAAAGAACAGAATAAGTATTTTAAAAAAGTTAAAAATAATAGTATTCTGCTTTAATAATAAAAAGCATGTATAACTTGTTAAATTTTTTGTTACATACTTTTTTCTTCTCTTTTATGTATAGTTAAAATCATTATATATGCTATATCATAATAAATGAATATAATCGTTTTCAAAATAATTAATACTAGTTAAATAATATTCAGTAGCAAAACTTTTGTAAAATATCCAAGCCTGTGCAAGACACAGACCTAAAATTTTAGGTGGAAGCTTTTGTCATTGAATAGTAGTGATGTACAAGCATGAAATAAAATCCACGGTAATATCAGAAAAATATTATCACCTTGAACATTCATCTATCAAAGCATCTTGATGCGAGCTGCTTCATATGTGGAAAATATATCGAAGGTAAGAGTTGTATTTAACAAATCTTTGAACATGATGCACATTCTTCTAAATAGATAGGGTATAATTGAGTGTACGTTTTTTTGTCTATTATAAATTTTTCATTTTGTTTCATAAAGTCTTGTAGGTTTAAGTACCTTTATAACGTTTAGCTTTTTAATTATATTTTCAGAAGCTCCAAAAGATCTGATACGAAAGTTACTAGTTGTTGACCCCAAGAAAAGAATTACTATTAAAGATGCTCTGGAGCATTCATTTTTCCATACAGTGGTAAGTGTTTTAGTTAGTAATTTCAAAACGTTAATTAAAGACGGCAACAACAGGAGAACGGCATATCATTGAAACATCTGTTACTTTATGCATTTAGAAAAAAAGTATATTATATTTATAATTTCATGTTTTTTATTTGTTTGCTTTATATGTTCATTTTTTTATTGTTACAATAAAATATTTTGGCTTTTGTAAAATATCGAACGTTATTTCTCAAATTTTTGTTCAATATCAATTTAAGAAGTTATATGTTACTAATCTGGAAGTGGTTGAAAAGAAAGAAAGAGAGAAGGAGATGAAGCTGATCATAATGTCATGATAATTGAAAAATTGTTGGAATTGCAGCTGTGGGATCAAGACATCGCTCCCCTAAAACGTTCTCTATCAAGTAATTCGCGACGTCTGAGTAGGATTTCTCAGTTAGCTTTGGTAAATTGTTTTTACTTTTATTTTTATTCTTTTTTTATTTTCTGTTAAATGTAAGTTTTTACATAAAATATGTAACAATTAACATTTTAATTTTTAATAATGTTTTAATTAATCAGATACATGTATATTTTGTTTTATGTTTTTAATTTATATTTTTATTAAGTATATTACACTACCAAAACCTCTGTCTAAAGAGTAAAGTTACGAACTTATCCGTATCGGTTATAATTATGCATAACTGATTAATATATTATTTAAAATTTAAGCACTGTTCATAATACTTTTAATAAGCATTAAACTTATTATACAAATAATACAAAGCGCGATACATTAATGTGATGCATGTTACGACAAAAAATCGATGTGAAAATGCAATGTTTAAAGCTTCATATGTTTATGTGTTAGCTTTTTGCTCATTGTCTTTCTATATTTTAAGTTGCTATTATTGCATATATCATTTTTAAAATGTCTTCTTAATCACTCATAGCATATACCTTTTGCTACACTTAATAATCTTATTATTGCAGGAAACTATTTAGTAGAGATATAAGATTATATGTTCTATTTAAATATTTTTCTAGTTTTTATCTCATGTTATACTTTGTACAGGAATTAAAAGCAAAATCGTTTAATGCAAGGAAAAGATTCCAGTTAGCAATCATTTGTGTACGTGCAGCAGTTCGTATTAAACGACTTCATATAACACCAGAGCCTCTTTCAACTCAAGTGGCATGTACCGATCCTTACCGAATAAAAATTTTACGAAAGGTATTATCTAACTTTATCACACAATATGAATTAAATTAATTTATAAATTAGATATCAGGTAGTACATAATTTTATTTGTAGGTTATCGATGGTTGTGCATTCAGAGTTTATGGTCATTGGGTGAAAAAAGGCGAAGGACAAAATCGGGCTGCTCTATTTGAAAACACGCCAAAGACGGAACTCAAGCACCTGTATGTTAGTAATTTAAGCAGATAACCAATGCTTTAATAAAGCATTATTTAGTTAAAATTATTAATTCTTATATTAGTTACGTTTACAGTATCTAAACAAAATATCAAATACGAAAAGATGAAAAAATAATTTATATAAAAGGGTGAAACATATATAGTTCTCTGTTTGTTTTTGATTATTGCACGAATCATTGTTTAAACGATTTTTACAGGGATTATAAAGTATTCTTACTTTTTTTCTCAACGAATTGGTGATATCACGACGTGATTTTGAAATGTACTCAACATTGTTGAAAACAAATGTTAGACTATTTAGTTTATAAATTTGTTGTCAATTTTAGAAATTTTTAACGTAGTCTAATTTATTGTTTTAAAGTATAGTCATGCTCAATAAACGTAAGCTAAATCCAACGTTTAAAAAAAAAATGTTCAGAATTGCGAATAATTTTTTTTTTGTTTTTGTTTTTGTTTTTAGTAGTATGCTGTAAATCATTAACATCGCACCCTTGGAGTGTACTTTGTGTCTAGATAAAGTATTAAAACAGTAAAGTATCAAAACAGTTTATGAAACTATTTAAAATTGTTAATGTGTTTCTTTACAGTATTTTTTGCTCTTTTCGTAGCACAATATAAGAAGTAACTTATTTTCAAAACAATAAATATGTTTAAAAATAAACCTTTGCATGTGCTAAAAAAGAAAATAAGACTTACAACAAGTATATACGAAATATAGATGCTGGTGCTAGTACGTACAAACATAACATAATGTGACCTAAATATAGGAAATTGTTTTGTTCCATGACTCTTATGTTTGTACGTTTCTATAAAATATACTCAAAAGTTGTGTAAATAAAGGTCGTATAATTTATTACAAATCAGCAACACATAAAAAAGTTTGTACTAATTATTATTACAATATATTCTTGATGCTCTTCCATTTCAATTTGACATTAGCAGTAAAGAACTAAAATTTAATGATCTGTAAAAAATGTAATAAAATCGTACAGAAAAAAAAGTTTAACGTGATTTAAAAATAATTTAATTTATATAAGAATTATCAAGGCTATATGTACAGTACAAGATCTAAAAAAGTTTGTAGACAAATTTAAAATATTAATTACCTGTAATTATAAATACATTAAAATTTGTATTGTTGAAAAAATGTATTCCATATTAATGTAATTTACTAAGATCTGTATGTAGATTGTAGTATACGATTTATGCAAATTCTAGTCATATTTTGTACTGCTGAATTTGTTTTAGATTATAAAATATGAAAACTGTATGGAGCTAATTTTTCTTTAAATAATAAAATAATAATTATATGCTTCCGAATAATTTGAAAAATTTGGATGAAATTAAACTTAATATATTGTTTAAACGGTAATACCGAGTAGTAAACACATGTAAACGTTTTAATCAATCTATTTATATACAGTATACATATTTTGTGCATACACGCATATACATGTATCAAATATTTTTGTTAACTCTCTGTAAAAAAAATGATTTTCACTTTTTACAATAAAGCTAAATTTTATTGTCAATTATAAAATATTTATGTTTTGTATACCTTTAATAAACTGTAATTTATGTTAGGTGCATACAAGGTGTATGCATCATAAATACATTTAAATAATTTTTATAACGCGTTATGTATGGTATTTATGTACACATGTATTCACAATATCAACCATTAATAATTTGTTTATATCCTGGATAATTAAAAATTTCGAATTATTTGTACTGCTTTTTTTTTAACAAAATACTGAAAGTATTGATTTTTTTTTAAATATTGTCAAAATTCCATTTTAAATAAATGCAAAAATTATTATTTTCCTTTTTTGTTTTTGTTTCAGATGCACCGTTAATACAAAAAATTCATTCTAATAAAAAGTCAGGAGTCGTATTAAGCTTTTTTAATTGACAAAATTGAAAGAGATCATAAGTTAATTTTTAATAGACTGGCGTTAC
Source organism: Megachile ligniseca (assembly GCA_945859555.1). NCBI lineage: Eukaryota > Metazoa > Arthropoda > Insecta > Hymenoptera > Megachilidae > Megachile > Megachile ligniseca. The sequence goes on from OX243780.1 coordinate 5,929,838, forward strand.
AAAATTTTATTTCATCGTGCACAATTGCGTCCGCGAATTGGAAAATCAATTATTCGGTTGAAAGTTTTGAATTTTTATAGTTCTAAATTTCAAACTTACGAATTCAGAAATTCTCGAATTACAAAATTTCCAGATTAAAAAATTAATTAAAAAATTCATTCATCAAACATTCCCAACATCCCAAATTACTGAAAACGCCAATTTTTAAATCTAAATATTTCAAATACTAAGATTTCCAAAAGACCAAATTCTCAAATTCTTCGGTCCTCAAAATTAAGAATTCCTAAAATTCTTAAGTTGACAATGTTCTGAATTTTTAAATTCGAGATCTTTCGATTCGAGAAGGGATTTTTAACACCTCGCCGATGTATACTGTATACATCGGCGCCCGTAAGCTATTCGTGGAGTATTTGATCTGCCCATCACTGGTCTATGAGAACACGTTTGATCGAACCGCGAACAAACCGAATAAAAATACAAGTAATTACCTTTCAAAAAATTGACGGGACGCAGTTTTGGCGCGCGCGCAAAAGTAAACAATGAAATGTACGGTCGTACATCGTAGATGTGGCAACAGCGCAGAGCTCCCGATCCATGTGACAGAGAAGGAACGTGACAAAAGGTGGCAGAGGGTGACGCCGCCGAGATCGGAGTGAGTGTTTGCCCGGGCGAGCCGGGTGTCGGGTGTGCTGTGTACGATTGTCGCGATATTCGTCCGTTCTGGCGTCCACCGGAAGGTAAGCGTACGCGCAAAAGATATTAGTTGGCTCCGAAATCCGAATTCGCTAAATATCTCGTAATGATACCGACGAAAACTTAAGAAAATCGCGAAAAAAGTGTACCGAGTAACGAGCGATATACAGCAGCTCGACACTTCTCTTACACGCCCAGCGGAGTGCTGCGTCACATGGGCTGCGTTCATTGGTCGATACAGCCAGGTGACGTCACGAGCCGCGCTCCGATTGGTCCATACCTCGGGGCCTAGACACGTGAATCGTGGCCAAGCAAGCATGGCTGTTGATGCGCAGTGGTTAGCACTTGTAAAATGTTTCTGCCACGCGCTAGATCGATCAGGTTATAACCGTCGTGTACTGTGAAACGCCGTGAGATCGTCCGCTGTTGAAAAATTGACGAGTGCTACGTGATTATCCGCGTGTGTCGCGTGTTCGGCAGCGTAAATAAACGGAGAAATTCTCGCGAGAAATTGATTTCCACCGTGGAAGTGGGTTTTCATCGTGTTTTCAGTGTGACCGGGATACAATCGTGGCATACGCGTAAGTCCCTGATTGTTTTCTATGCGTTTGTCGCGTCACCACGCCCGTTTAAAAGTCTTCGGGGAACATTATCTCGTCAGGACTGTCGCCTATTTAATTAACATGTGTATAGGTGGTTGCGTGGCGTGTTTTCCGTGCCATAATAGACCCAGCCAATCGCACGGTACTTCAGCCGATGACGTCACGTTATCGCGACCCCCTATTGGTCAACGATGCGTGCGTCGCCCGTCTAACGTGTGTGTCGCTTTGTCAGTTTAAGGAGCTCGTTCCGTCTACAGCCACGATTCTTCGCTTTTCGTACTGTTACAGCCTCTCTTTCGCTAACTCGCCACAGTGCATCGTTCCTCTTTCCTATTTTTGCATGGTTGCGCGTGCTACGGAATGCAATTGTGCTCCGACTCGCGATCGTTGTACGCTTTCGCGATTACGTTGCCCGGGATATATCTACTTTTCAAATCAGCGGCGGAACCTCGTTTCTCTGCTTCGCCTTTCCCGCCTCTGTCTCGTCAACCTTTTTTCTCCGCTTGCTGATTTCTCGAACACCGCCGGCCGATTTTCTCTACGTTGTACACTCGCGAGTATGGTAGGCTTCCCTAGGGAAAATGGCGAGTAGGGGTACAATGCCCCACCATTCTTTAACTTTTTGTTAGGAAATTTTCAGTCACAGTAACTTTTCAAGTTAAAGATGTGAAAATTTAGAAATATTTGAAAATTTGAAAACTCAAGGATTTCGAAATTTGAAAAGTAAAACATGTAGAGATTCGAAAATTTGGCGTTTAGGACATTTGAAAATTAAATTAATAACAAATTTGGAAATTTAAAGTTTACTAAATTTGATTTTTTAGAAATTAAAATTTGACGAATTTTAAGAATGAAATTTTTATCTTTTAAAAATTAGGGGAATTTTAAATTTGGGTATTTGAGAATTTTAAATTTGGAAAATTTGAACATTTTTAAGTAAGTGTATTTAGTTCCCCGAAATCGAAATGGTGGGGGACTTCTCCCCCTACGCTTATCCCTATGTAGAAGAAGCCTACCTTGCACTGGAGTGTACACGCTTGCATTTGCGAATATGCTCTTGCGCGTACGAACGCCACGTAACGACTCTCGTTCCTGTTTTCGATAATACAAGAACGGTCAAACTAATTCGACGATGCCTTATAAATCGTGTATGTAAATTACTTTATATTCCAATATAGCGTTTAATTAATTACAGCATACGTATTGCCAATACAAATAACATTTCATTGTTCCTAATTTAAACTTTGCACTTTTATACGTTTTAAAATTACTTTCTTAATGTTTTCAATTTTTGCATAATATTTTTATGAACTTTGGTTTTAGTGTTTTAATTGGTATAATAGAAATACATTGTTCACTAAAATTACTATATAAACACGTTAACTAAATGAACAAACTAAATATTTTATTGAATTTGATTTAAAAACGAGCACAACATTAGCATACATATCCATCGAAATTTGCTTCTTGTAGTTGTTACACTTTGTTCACTGGTCGATCCGTACGAAACGGGAAATGTGTTTTGCAGATACAAAGAAGATTAGTCGATTTTGTGCTTTACTTTCTTTTTCGACTGTTATGTTAGATCGTTTGCAGTAATCAGAGCTCGAGATGCGTGCTAATGCTCTGCGCTCGTGGAAAGCGCACGTTGCGCCTGCGCATTTCCTCCGTGTGGTATTACGAAGACGTGGTACGTGGAAGGGGATCAAGCTTCCCGCGCGACTGCGTTACGTCACGCGTACGTCACGTGACGTATACTCAAACACCGGTCGTGTTCGTACCGTCTGCAGTTCTATTCGGCCAAGCTAATAATATTATCCGGCAACAAAAAACTTCTAAACATTAAAAAGAACGATCACGTAATCGTATGGCTGTTAAATAATCCAAAGTCAAACGTGAAAGATGTGGCACACACCATTCGACCACGGTAACGTTTACGCTTCTCGTGACGTCGATAAGCCGTTATACCGTATTCAGTTTCTATAGCGTATTCAGCATGTATTCTCTCGATATAATACGAACTCTTGAAAATCGGTGCAATTCTATACGTATTTACGCGATTTACGACCTTTCTACTCGCCGTTTGCCAAGGTCGACGAATTAAGAACCGACGGTTACTACTTACGTTCCCCCACCTTGTTAACATCGACACCGTGGTCTGGTGCATTTTTAGTATAACAGAATCGTTAGTTTTTTTTTTCTCTGGTGCACAGATTGCCACCCGCGGCTGGCAGCAGCAGAAAAAGAGGAGGGTTGAGACACGAGAACGGACTCTCGACTTCTTCGTCCTCGGCAGCCGGCGACGGGAATCGACGGTCCGATCGCAGAGTCTCAATCTCCCGAAGGATCTTGAAGAGGAACAAAGTTCGTCGTGGAGCGAACCGGCAACGTCAGGATGAGCCTGGAAACGTTGCTGGAAGCGGCGTGGTTCGTCGAGCAGCAGGAGAAAAAGAGGGAGCGCCTTGCGAGCAGCTCTTCCTCCTCCTCCGATTATCCGCTCGCCGTCGCTCCCCACTCCAACCATCACAACTCCAACGAGCCACGTGGTGAGTACCACGCGCCACTTTTCAGTGATCGTTCGCGATACGTACGAATATACAGTTACTCACAAAATTGAGCGTACACCGACGAGCACGGTAGGTTTCCCTAAGGAAAATAGCGATGTAGGAAAAAAAGACCCTATCGTGTAAAGCTTACGGCGATACGTGATAACGTCCTTCGTGTTTGTTTTATCTGTAGAAATGATAAAATCAAACATTTCTTTTTTTACATACGAACCAACTTAATCTAACGATGTTTACGGATAATCAATTGTTGGAAAAAAAGAGTTTCTTTGCTACGTGCGAAATGAGAGACACTGCAGTGTACATGCGAATAGCACGCGATGACCCACGCGTTCACCGCCTCCAAATTAGGTATGATTTCCCTCGCAACAGTGATTCTCAGACACGTTGGCAGTCTTTTATGAAACGCTTAGTGGAAAGTTCCATGAAATGTCCAAGCAGTAAACATATACGGACAAATTTCTTTTATATCCTATTTCAATTTATCGATCGATCACGATCGGAGTTTAGACTAGTTTCTTTTATGATCATAGTGAAGATTTTACAAGGAAATTCTGGGGTCGGTGGGTTTCGAAAATTTTTGTACTCAGCATACGCAAAGAAAGCCACGTTTGATAAATAATGTATTGTGTTATATAGAATTGATAAAAAAATTATAATTATAATTGACAACTGAAGAATTGATAAGCAAGTATCATAATCGCTTTATCAATTTGAAAATTAAAAATTTCTTTATTTTTAAATTTATTTAGTTTTGTTTAAACTTCAAATTTAATTTTACCTAACCTAATTGTACCATTCAAATCTTTTTATTTGTGTTTAAACTTTGGATGTAATCTAGGCTAATTTTAGACAAGATTTAGATGATGAAATTGTGTTCCAGATAAGGTTAGGTTTGATTAGAATAGATTAGGTTAGGTTAGAGTAACATTATGTTGTATTAGATAAGATTAGACTAAATTTATGTTACATTAGGTTAGATTGGAGTAAAGTTATTTTGCATTAGGTTAGCTTAGAGTATTGTCATGTTATATTCGATGAGGTTAGATTAAGTTAAAACGTTAGGTTACTCTGTTTTACGTTTTAAATCTAATCTAATTTCAAATAAGAATAGTTTCCTTTAAATGATGAAACTGCGTATTATGTATGGCTAGGTTAGATTTTATCATGCAACTGTACAGCGTTAGGTTAAGGTTAGGATTTCGTTCAGTTCGATGTAATTAGGTCACTAGATTGGATTAAAATTTAGTTAAATTAGATTACATCGAGTGAAATTAGGTAAGATATCATTTAAATCTATTGTTGTTTAAACTTCAAATATAACTTGATCTAATTTCGAACAGAAATTGTTCAATGTGAATGGCAAAGTTGCACATTCTATGTCAGTCACGTATTCGTTTCAATATCTTATCGATAACATCGATAGCAAATTCTATGCTTGACTGCTTTGAGAAATCGATGTTCGAGATCTTCACGTGCAGAAAGTATGAAAATTTTTCGAAATTTGCCGATTTGATCGCCTCTTTGTTAGAAAGGTAACGGAAACAAGCCAAAGGAAACTCGTTGACACGTCAATAATCGAAAAACAAACCGATCGATCTGATGGAGAAGATCGTCGTCGTGTTCCTTTGATTCCCGCGTTTTCCCAGGTCAATGACTCAACCGGCCGATCCTGTAAAGCGAGTCTTAACACACGCGAAAGAGTTCACGAGCACGAAACGCAATGACTGCACGCTACTATTCCATCGGTCTCTTTCCCTAAGATTACATTAACTAGTCAACTGATTTCAGCGATAAGTTTTTCTTCTTTTGTTGAATTTGTCACATAAGCGATATTTAATTGCGACGTGTCGCGATAAAAGGATTTCAGGACCCTGCACCTCTGTTCTTAGTTTCGACGTGTAATACATATAAATAATTCTTAGCTATGACATGTGATATACGTAAAAAGCACTCGTTATGACGTATAGGTAAAAAAATTCTACCTCGTGTATGTTTGTTAATTTGATAGCAAATTGATTTGTTCCAATTTTGTAATAAATGAAGATGAAAATATTTTCACAAACAATGATAAGCAGATTTAATAATTATTTCGTTTTTTGACGTCTACAAAAATATCACCATATTTTTCCATGTTTAATTAAAAAAGCGATTATAATAAGAATTGTATTTTTTATGGTGCAACTTAGAGCTAGTTTTGAATTTGAAAAATTCACCAGTAATATAAATAAAAGCTTATTAATTTAATAATTACTACTTATTATGTGAATAAAGATACTAGTGTTAGTATTTTTTTCTTAATGTTAAATAAAAGAAACTTTTTTATAAACGTCCTTCCTAACATACTCGAAATTGTTATAAATATAGCTGCACACTTTTAGCCGCGAGTCATTTGTTTTTTGAACCTATCTGCTTTGCAATTAACAAACACGTATATCTCGGATCGTTCCATCAAAAATTGATTAAACGTTATCTGGTCTTCGAATGCGTCGAAGTCGAAGGTTTCGTTCGTGGTAACATCGGTTTGTGAAAGTGTATCGCGATCGACAAGCCGCAACGCGGAGTGTTTACTACTTTCAAGGAGATAGAAGGTTGAAAAGTCAAGAAAAGGTAAAAGGGGAGGGGATAGGAAAGCGAACGATTTAGTAGTTGGCCGTATGCATCGAGTTTCCCCCCGTCGATCTGACGTGAACGACTCGTCGGCATTGGCGTAATTAAGATTTTTGTGTGGGGTGGGTCTAGGGAAAATGGCAATGGTGGCGTGAAGGAATAGCTAAGAAATTTGATAACACTTCTCTCAAGAAAATGGCCATATAAGGAGAGGTCTTATCTGTCGTGCAAACTAGGGATTATTATAAATTACCAAATCCTTAGATTTTCAAGTTGATAAGTTTTAAACTCCCTAGATTTGGTCGTGGTTAAGTTTTCAAATCCCTAGATTTAGTCAGGGTTAAGATTAACAAATCCCTAGATTTAGTCGTTGTTAAGTTTCCAATTACCTAGATGTCCAAATGTTTAAGTCCCCAAATCTCTAGACTTTTGAGTATTTAAGTTTCCAATTCCCTAGATATTCAAATATTTTAATTTTTCAATTACCAAATTTCTGAGTTTTCAACTTTTTAAATTTCACAAATTCCAAAATTTCAGTATATTTAGATTTTCATATCACACAATTCTTGCATTTTCAAATTTTCAAAAGTCCAAATTAATAATTTTTTGATTCGAAGACTTGTGGATTTGGGGATTTGAAATGTGGGAAATTCAAAAATTGATAAATTTTTTTTATTTTGGAGATTTTGACTTTTTGTGAAAACTTCCAACGTTCCAAATTGCAGAACTAAAAATTAAAACAAAAGCAACTCTTGCAAAATGAGTAACAAGTAGTTACAGCAAAGTAAGGCTACATCGGAGCCGTGTTCGCGAAAAGTTTGCCAGTGAATGCGCACCTTTACTCGTCAGCAGAGTGGAGAACAGTGGAGGAGATGGAGGAGGATTAGAGTGGCGGTTAGGTGGGGGACACGATATCGCTTTTGGAGGGGTAACGATGGTGACCGTGGTGCTACGGTGACGATGGTAGGAACGAACCTGGATACTAAGGTAGTGGGGAATCAGAGGACCCCCGGTCAGTGACTCTAGAAACTACGACAGCTTTTGTGCTTCATTCACGAGCGCGCCACCTACTCGTGCACGGGCGTTATGTTTGCCAGCGCGTTCTCTTCCTATCTTTCTTTGTCTTTATAATCTTCGTATCCTTTGTAACCGGCGATCGTTTTTCTCTTTTCGTCTCGAACACTTCATCGTTCTTCGTCGCTCGGCACTAGTGTCGTTTACTCTCGTTATTTCCCTCGTATTATATGGTTTTTTCCATCGCTATCACGCACGCATCTGACTTGTCACGGGGCTCCTTTTGAACAGCACCAAGAAGCGACTTTTGATGTCGGATTTGACAAATATGGATAATAGTACAATATTATTTGCAATAGCTTAAACATAACTCGACAATGTAACGAACCTAACCTAGTAACCTAATTTCATCTAGTTTATCTTATAGTGACCTAACTCTAACTAAATTTGGTCTAACATAACTTTAACAGAACATGATCTAGCCTAACTGAAATCTAACTGAACCCTAACCAAACTTAACCTACTTTAACCTAACCTGAGTAAAGAATGTAACCTAACTTAATTTAATTTGGCCTATTTTAACCAAATTTATCTGACGTATCCCAGTATCTATTTCTACTTTCAGCAAACCTAAAAACCTAACTTAACCTAACCTAACCGACTTTAATAGTCAAATTTAATCTAACCCAACACGTTAGAAAGAAGGTTCGATTATATCCAAAGTCCAAACAAGAAGTGATAAACCTACGTATCTGTTTAGGTTAGTTTATTCAGTAAAAATGAATATGTGGGTTACTCATTGCATTCTACACATCTCACAATCAGTTGTTCTTATTAGCTTTAGCTGTACATTAACGGTATTATCGATGTATCGTTAAATGTGAGGAAGATATCGGTAGTGTATTGATAATAATCGACAGCAGCACCGTTAGTTTCAAAACTCAACACAGAAGCGGTCAATGGACAGTGGCATCCTTGGTTATTGAGGGGGCGGAGGGGAAATGCAATAAAGAGAGAGGGGGCACATAGGTAACACGCGAAGTGCATTGTACGTTCGCGGAAGGAAGGTGGCAAAAAAAAAAACCACGATACAGGTCAGATCGATCTTCCCGTTTCGTGGGTCGTGCGCGTCGATGCGCGGCCAAATGATTTTGCCAGATGGGTTGGAAAACGCGTATAGATTAAATTTGCACGGCCACTTTTAAGTAGGCTCGCAGCAGTTCATGCGTACTCCAAATACAGAAGTTACCTCCCGGATAGACAATATGGTTTAGCATACGGAAGACGAAGGTTCCTTTCGGGTCAGTAGCGTAACTAGAACTTTCGCCCAAGGTGGGTCCTCTAACTTTACTGATAGCATCGGTGACCAACGCCGGACCGAAATGGTCTTCACAATTTTGAGGATAAAACAATTCTAAATATTAAAAAATCCTAAAATTAAGAATTTGGAATTTACAAATTTTTAATAAAATTGCAAAATTCATATAGTTTATTTGAGAATTTAGAAATTTAATATTTGAGAATATAAAAATTTGTAAATAACTAATATTCTCTAGGTTACACGAACAGTAGTCCCCGTCTTATATAGCCGTTTACGACTACCACCAATACTCCCTGTACACGTCTCGTATCATAAACAAGTGACTCATACATTCGTGGGTTTAAAAAGTCATTACAGTTCAAAGGTTATCAAAGAACAAACTGCAGATATACATGTAATCTTGACCAACTTGGGATATCAGATTATCTTCAGTACCGATTCAGGACATATGAAATAAATGTAGGGAAAGGGAAATCTATAGAAAGGGAATGTGAGTGATGCGTTCTTACACGTAGGATTATTTTTTCTGTAGGTGTTGATGAAACCTTAAAGGAAGGTGAATATATACGTATCGAGAGATCGATCGTCCGTTTTCACGGTCACGCACGTCTCTATGCGCACGGTTCAAATGCGACACGAGGTGGGAAAGGCGTCTACGAGATACGCTTCGATTTTGTCCTTACAGTTTAATCTTTTCATCGGTGACGCTACCAGAGAAACCTTTGTTGTTTCATAGCTTGGAAAGTACCAATCAAAACTGCGTCAATATCTACTCGCTTTGATTCGAATAAAATGATTATCAATTGTCATATACCGCGAGGGTGCGGTATACGCATGTACAAGTAGCTATTTTACTATTTTTAACATGTTTAAATTTTATTCCACCATGACAGATACTATTATTATACTACTGTCCCACTATTCTACTATATTACTGTACATGCCTCTCTTTATTAAAAACTCTGATCAAAACCAGTATTCTTATACTATTTGAAACCAGTTATAATAAATTCTCCAAAATGAGGTATATGCAAAAAAATTCTGCAAAACGGTTTTGCATGATAATATAGCGATGTTTTAAATAATTCCGTCGAAAATATTGTTTAACATGTATATTTTTCAATATATTTGTTTAGTTTCGCGTACGTATTTTTTCTCCGGTCACGCGTTGACAGACAATGCGGAAATCCTTCTAACGTCCGCAAATGGTGCATCTACTGTATTTGTCAGCATGCACGTAACATACAAGTTTCAGTGGATCAGTAGGAACTTTTAAAGTGGAAAACTCGGTACTGGACTCGCACACAAACTCCGATCGTAATACGGATGATTTAAACGTAATTCGCTCCCTATCTCCGCGCATCCGGTCTGTTACCGCGTTGCGCGTGCTCGCTGGCACGACGGTGCGTGATATAACCAGGCAATGCGCGTTAAACGATAATTCAAGTCCGTCTATCGTGTACTTAAACGATGTTTTACAGTTCACCTTTATAACATCATAACGTGCGTACCGTTGCGCATGTGTTCGGCCACATGACCGTAATTGAAGCGTACAGATAAATCCCGCTAAACAGACCTTATCCGTCTCGTCGAAAATTTCGTTATTTTTAACCCGTTTAAACAAACGTTACGTAATCGTACCATACTCTTTGCTTCCAACAATCTCATTATAATTATTGTATCTAATCCAGGAGGCTTTTGCACGCAACAGTACTTTCGCCGGGCTCTCACTGTACGCTACAGTCCATTGGCATTGAAACCGGTGTCGCATTGCTTGACTATTCCAGAACTGTAGGTGTGCGATCGACCGCTACCATAGCTAAACCACTCCTACCCACACACAGCATCGATAGCCATGTGTGTGTATTCCTGTATGGCCGTCGTAGGGGCGCTCGTTACCCACTCTCGTCGTTGCTGCCGACACATTCGTCACACCGATCAAATCCGCGCAGATTAACTGTCTCCGTGTACGAGACGGGAGGGGTACACGCAGAGGACGAAAGTACGGACGAAAGTAGGCGAACGTTGCAAGGCGAATTTTTTTTTGTACAAGCGAGACGCCCGGTCACGTATCTCACCCACGAGCGAGAGAAAATCGGTTAGATCGAAGGGAGAATAAAGTGGGTTAGATTAGAACTGGGTAAATCGGAACAAAGTAAAACGGAGCAGAACGCAATGCAACTGTGCGAGGTGCACGCGGGCAAATGAGTCGCTCGAGTGCGCATGCGCCTTGTCCCCGGTAAATCCCCCACCATGCGTGTCCGGCCGCGTGGCGTCCTGATCAATTGCGACGTTGCCGCGTTCTCAGTTGACCCGGAGTGAAAAGGAGCGACAGAGATAAAGCGACGTTTTCATTGCTCTCCCCACCATCGCCGACCACCTATCGTTACCGCTCACCCTGCCGACCTAGGGGAATAACACACTCCGTTCGTTCCCCACTGTCGTAGCACGTGGAGACGCGCCTCTTTCAATTTTTCATACCTTATCGACCTGTGGATTCAACCTTCTGTGTCGGCCGCCGAGATACGCTTAAGAAAATCTAGAAAAGGGTCAGGAGTAGGGACGATAAAAGTGCAACCGTACGATGACGTGTTGCGCTTCGATACCCACCGATGTTGTAGTCAACGTTTTGCTGGTCGCGTTTATCGCTGATATTATCCTGCGTTATGAGAGGAAACGGGGAAACGAGGACGTTTTATGACGAACTCGGTGAAATTAAAGAGATTTACGACCGTATTACACCTATATTACATTCCTCGATGCGTTGCAGTAATGTTTTGAGTAATGCTCACAAATCATTCGGAAAAAATAAAATACGTATATGATCCAGATCGATCGAATATTAGAGTCATTTAATAGGTCATTTACGCGTATTATCTTGTTCATGTGCAATGTTTTATCGATTTTAGAGGTTACACCTAATATTCGTTTTGTTTAATGTTGCAGGCGCAAAATTAAAGCGGGAACGTACGGAACAAGATGACTTGTTTTGCGAAGAAAAGTTGCTCATTATCGACGGTAAGTAAATTGTAAACAACGTACTTAACATTGTTCAAATTCAGTCAGAGTTGGAAATTTTTAATCATTTACGACGGATTAACTCCATTACACTTGTCATTGTTTTAATGACCCCAAAATGTAAGCTTCAAGGCAATATATACGTTTGTCGGAGGAAATTAAAGTACTGACGCGTAAAATGAATAAATGTCACCTGCTGACAAAAACAACATAACTTTTTGACCAACCTAATACATAATCATGAGATACTGCTGTTTTGGACTACTAAATTGAGAGCAAACAATAACTGTTTTTCCACAGTTAAACGGTATATTCGTGCTGTGATATTCCCTGCAAGCGAACATGCGTATGCTGTTTTAACTATCCAATCGATTGTTCTCCTTATTACGATGGTCATGCATAATTCACCGAGTACAAACGATTTCTAAGCTATCGTCGGCAGTCAGCTTCTTTACGTGACGAGGCACTGTATCGTTGTTAATTAAACGCATTGTGTCAACGAACACGTAAAAACGTACGGAAGGGGTCTGAATAGTCCAATTCTTCGAACATGCATAATGGAACGGCACGATCGACTATTCCTATTTCTCTTACTTTTATCACCGAGCGTGCCGAGAGGCTAACGATTCTCATTTGCGTCGATTGCGTTTCGAAACGCACTCGCAATTTCGCGGTGATCGCATTCAGTTTCAAGGGATTGTAGAAAGAGAAGGGAGTCCGGGTCGAGCAGTGATGGGCAGATGCCCGCCGAAGAGCTCACTGCCACTGACGTGCATGATGCGGGCGAGTGGAACGAGAAAAGCAATTTCGACTCAGTTTTCAAACTTATATATTTGCAAATTAGGTATATGAAATTTTTGAATTTATAATTATCAAATCTAACTAAATTTTTTAATATTCAAATTGACTTTATTTCAAATTTACAATCGTATTCATGGGGTAGGGAGGTATGACTATTGGTTATCGATATCTTATTGATACATTATTAGCGTTTAAGGATATATTAATAATGTCATTGATATAATTAATGTGAATAATGGGAGAAGTCACTGAATTTGATTAAGAATTCAGAATTTAAAAATTTGATATCTAGGGAAATTGATAAATTTGAGGATTTGGTGATTCTGGGGTTTGGAAATTCCGATGTTAGGCTGTGAGAATTTTGGCATTTGTTGATTTCAATATTTTAGAAGTTGAAAACTTGGAAATTTAGAAATTAGAAAATTTGGAAATATAGGAATTTGAAAATATGAAAATTTAAAAATTATCAGATTTGTAAATATAATAATTTTTAAATTAGTTGATTTGCAAGTATGAGTGAAAATTTAGAAACATGGGAATTTGAAAAGGCTATAGCCGAATAAGGTAGTAAAATGTGCCCTTGAGTCAAATGAAAAACCCAATACGTCAGTCGGTAGCATATCCAAAAAAAACATCTCACACCAAGTTTCAACCCCCTATCTCATCCGTGGGGGTAGTAAAAGGGAAAAAACGAAATTCCGGTTTTTGGCCTATTTTGCCTATTTAATTTCGAACAAAAATTCTGAAAAAATTCTGAAACATTGAGGTCCACATAGCGCATATTATAGAATTTTTTCAGATTTCTTGATCGCAAATTGTAGTTGTGAAAAATCAAAAACCGAAAAAAAATCGAAAAAAATGCGATTTTTTATTGAAGATGTCGGAGCACTACTTTTATATTAATGTGGTAGTTAGGTATTGGTACAACTATTGTCCCCTAATTTTTTCAGATTTTTCGGTGAGGTGCGCCGTAGTTAAAAAAATCAAAAACCGCTATAATCCTTTAAAACAGTACTTTCCGCTTCGAATTTATATGCCTTCTTTTCCCAGTATATTTATTAAGTAATCTTAAATAGATTCACATTCATAATTAAGACAAATGTATATATTAGTTAAAGAAATAAAATTCATTTATTAATTAATTTTACGTCGTAGTTGGTTATATTCCCGAACATAAGATTTTTCGTCAACGAATGAATTGGCTAAGTGGTTAGGGGTCCTGCCTCGTAATCTATGCATGTTTTTTGGTCGCAGGTTCGAGCCCGCTGGACTTGGTTTTTTCCATGATACGTTTTTCATTTTTTTTTTTTTTCGTTTTTAATAATATTAATACAGTTTCAAAGGGTTTATGAATAATTGTTATACATTTCTGCATTCACATGGTATAAAATAATAATAAAATACATATATATTATTATATGTATTAAATACTATTGTAAATGTACTATTATATGCAGGTTCTTTGCACCCTGTGAATGCAGAAATGTATAACAATTATTCATAAACCCTTTGAAACTGTATTAATATTATTAAAAACGAAAAAAAAAAAAAATGAAAAACGTATCATGGAAAAAACCAAGTCCAGCGGGCTCGAACCTGCGACCAAAAAACATGCATAGATTACGAGGCAGGACCCCTAACCACTTAGCCAATTCATTCGTTGACGAAAAATCTTATGTTCGGGAATATAACCAACTACGACGTAAAATTAATTAATAAATGAATTTTATTTCTTTAACTAATATATACATTTGTCTTAATTATGAATGTGAATCTATTTAAGATTACTTAATAAATATACTGGGAAAAGAAGGCATATAAATTCGAAGCGGAAAGTACTGTTTTAAAGGATTATAGCGGTTTTTGATTTTTTTAACTACGGCGCACCTCACCGAAAAATCTGAAAAAATTAGGGGACAATAGTTGTACCAATACCTAACTACCACATTAATATAAAAGTAGTGCTCCGACATCTTCAATAAAAAATCGCATTTTTTTCGATTTTTTTTCGGTTTTTGATTTTTCACAACTACAATTTGCGATCAAGAAATCTGAAAAAATTCTATAATATGCGCTATGTGGACCTCAATGTTTCAGAATTTTTTCAGAATTTTTGTTCGAAATTAAATAGGCAAAATAGGCCAAAAACCGGAATTTCGTTTTTTCCCTTTTACTACCCCCACGGATGAGATAGGGGGTTGAAACTTGGTGTGAGATGTTTTTTTTGGATATGCTACCGACTGACGTATTGGGTTTTTCATTTGACTCAAGGGCACATTTTACTACCTTATTCGGTTATAGCCTTTATAAATTTGAAATTCCAAAATTATCGAATTCGAAAACAAGTGAATTTAGGAATCTGTGGATTGAAAAATTGTAGAGGTTCATAAATTGCCTATTTCAATCGCTTCTCCCTTAAACGATACCTGAGCGACATTATCGATAACGATATCGATAGTCAGAGCTCGAGGCTAGACAGCAATCCATCGGACAAGGACAGAGCGTCGCGGGTGACTGGAGGCAACTCTCGCGTGAACGGAGATGTCACGGAAAACGGCGCGGCGCGGCTCGGCGTCGGAGGGTACCGAGAGGGGGGAGATCGGTCGGCGTCGGTGCCGCCGTCGCCGTCGCCACTGGCGGCGTGCACGGTTCGCCGAGGTGGGGCAAAGGGAGCAGGGGATCGTCATCCTCAGGTTGGAGGCGGTGGCACTTACGTTTAGGCTTCAGTCGGCACCCGCGATTCACGCGGTACTGAGTTTCCTTCGTTTATCGAATATTCCGCGCGCACGGTCGTTACGAGTGATCGACCAACATCCCAATCTGATCGATCGATAATCTTTGAATCTGTCAGAGCCAATCAATCGTTTCTTTTTCGTTACCCGGCGAATTCGAACCGGCTGTTAGATACTGCGCGTAAAAGGTCGCTGGTCGAGGTTGCACGTCGCGTTGCAGACATGCCTTTATCAGCAACGATTACACAAGTGAGATTCGTCGAAGAAAGCTCGCGTTACGGATAGATCACGCACCTTCCAGAATCTGATCGGCCGAAAGGGAAATCGATTCTGTCCGGAGACGTCGATCAGCAACGATTCCATCTATGAAACTTTCATGATCGATGCCCAATTAAGGATCTCCGTGTCAAAGGGCGAAACCCGGGGAAATATAGATACACACGGAGAGTGTTTCGAAAGTTGTGATTTTTTTCCAGCCGGATTAAACGGCGACCTCGTCGTAACCGCTTCCCCTCTCTGTGAAACTGTGACGCAGCCCTCTCTCTTTTCCACGCGCTTCACATTCCCGGTCGTTTCCACTTCTTTTCGACTGGCTGCTCGTTCGACGCGTCCTGGACGACAGTTTTATCGGCGAGCCAGCCACTACATGACGTGTCTATTTAACTTCGACCGCGATCACTCGAAAGGAGCCTTCTCTGTGCCGTGTAAGTTCTACCTTCAGTGCTGGCGAACCCTCCCCGTGTGCACGTGCCAGGAATTTACAAATATTTATCAAGCCGATTACGTGCTAGACGGTTTTTACGCACGCATAGTAATTAAGCAGGCATTTTAAAAATAGATAATTAACTCGTGCAAACTTTGATACGAGTTTAAACGTTAGCATAGACTTTCGTAAAGGTGGACTACGGCTGGTAACTTGGCAGTTCAATCCTATTGGTCCGCCGGGCACGCGTAGTACATATTGTCATATACAATTTGATATTAGTTATTTGATAATTAGATTTTTACTGGGATGCTGTATAACTTATATCTTGCTTTTAATAGTCATTTACTGAAGGTATTTTTCTGATCAGTTAATGATATCTTAATTAGTTCTTTTGAAAAAAATTTCACAATTTACATCCGTATAAAATATCACCTATAAATAGTTGAGATGTCAGTAAAATTTTTGTGCGTACGTGCCATTTCTGGCACGCGAATTATGGGTTGGAGGTGTGACTATCGATTATCGATATTTTTATCGATAGCATATTGATACAGTATATTATATGTCGATAATATCGTTAAAATATCGTTAAGGTAAACGCAGAAAGAATTTGTCGATGTTGACTGAAGTAGAATGCAATGCGTAGTAAATTTATTGGTACACATGCATACATTGCAAATGTTTTATTTTCAGCGTAAACACACCATATATGTCACTATGTTCCTTGAAATAGTTTATACTTTATTAGGCTAGCTTTATGATCAGATATTGCCCATTCTGCACATTCTTATCAAACTCTGTGCGTATGTCATTCATGTTTTCATGTGTAACGTTGTTTATCTATCATCGCTAAGCTAATATTTATCTATGTACATTGTTGAAGTACTGTTATTGTTGCATCTGTTTAACCGAAGTATAAATTATTTCAACTTCATCACTGCTCTGAGATAAGCTAGAAATTGTGTAATTTACTAATAGGAAAATTTGATAATTGTAAAAGTGGGAATTTAAAAAAAAAAACAATGATAGTGCAATATTTTGTAAATGCGAATTTGCAAATTAAGATTGTAACATAAAAATATTAGTAAATATAGAAATTGCAAGAGATACAAATTGCGAATTCCAAAAATTTTAAAAGCGGAAAATTGCAACTTTAAGAACTGAAATATTTCCTGTAGGAAGTAGACAATAATCGGTTCCATAAAAAATAAATACATTTGAATAACAAAATTACATGAAGTCTTCTCTATCCCCTTAACGATATAATCGGTAGAATTCAACATTATCGATACGTATAGTCCGCGCCTCTATGAGGGTTCGCCATCACTTTTGTAATCGAAGAACGTTCCACCATCAGTATCGATCACGGTTTCTTGACCAGATCCTGTCACGACCTGCAATTACAGAATCGCAGAGCAGATGGATATAGAAACTGTTCGTTGGACGTGTTGAGACTAGAAGGCGAAGAAGAAGAAGATTCAGTGTGTGTTTGTGTAACGACCAGTGCGAGCGTGTTCGTTCTTTTTTCTGCACGTGTGCGTTGTATGTCAGAGAGCAACGTGCGTATCGGGACTCGTGGTGAACATGGGTGTTCTGTTGGTCGCGGATGGCACGACGCCGATCCAGCCTCATATGAATTTGAACACGGTTAAAGCTGCGGGAGCGCAGCACGCGATCGACGTCGTTAACGAGACGAACAACAATGTAGACGGACTGAGAGACGCGAATAGCCTGATGCCGGCGCAGGTCGTCGGTATAATCGACATGGTCGTCAACGACCAACCGGTACGCAGCTGGATGCCGCCTCCGCCCAAGAAAAAATGGATACGGCATTATCTGCTCGGTGAGATAATCTTCGACTATAACTCCTTTCGCGTAACATCTACGGTCACCTTACGAACCGTCTTTGGACTTTGAGTCCACGCCATGATAGAATTACTGCTATCGATAATATTGTCGATAAGTTTTGATCAGATCGAAATATCCATAGCTCCGTATATCGATAACTCCATATATTAATGGCATTGATAACATCGATAATTCCATATATTAATGACATCGATAACCGTATATTAATGATATTGATAATATCGAAACACCATATATTAATGATATCGATAACATCGATAACACCATATATTAATGATATCGATAACATCGATAATTCCATGTACTGATGACATCGTTAATATCGTCGAGATATCTTCATAATATATAATTAAAAACTGTAGAATAGTTTGTTATTCAAATCTAATTTTCACTGAAAATTAAGTTAGATCATACGTTTAATTTAAGTAACAATATACACTTAATTTGTGAAACCTAAATTAATAATGTAACTAAAGCTTACTGGACATAATCTAATCTTAACTTAATACAAAGCTAATTCAATATAACAATGTAATTCTAACCTAACTCAAAGCTTATCCTAATGTATTAATCTAACATAATCTCAATCCTAACTTGATTTCATAGGAAACTTACCTCCAAAGGTCATTCTAATTTTAATCTAGACCTGACAACTTAACTATACCTAATTCTAACTTAATCCTCACCGTAATTTAACTATAACTGATATAAAATAACTCTTGCGTTAATCTAATTTTAATCTGATCTTAACCTAATCTGGTACGGTTTAATGACCTAACTTAAACCTAGATAAAATGACCAATTTATTAATTACGTGTTAATATAAGTTGTTTATAAATGAGCGTATTGAGTAACTGAAGCACTTGCTGATTTCGTATGAAAATCTTGGATTATAACTTTGACCAATTCAGTGAACTCTGACCAAACAAGGTTAAATTCGATGAGTCAGAGAGTTTATTTAGCGGAAATAGTGTTGACAAGAATTGCGGATTTTGATTAATGCGATCAAGAAGCGTGTTGTGTCTGCTTAACCCTTTCGACCTGACATTGGTACATCGCTCGTAGACAACATAAACCTTGACCGACGAAATTGTTTCATATCTTACTATAATACAATAAATAATTGTTCAGATTTTAATTGAAAGCCACAATAAAATATCTAGAATTTCTGTTGATCCTATGAACTATCAATCTTAACCTAATTTAATATTGCAATTTGTCACCAACTGAGAGCTACTAAATGTTAAGGTTTTGCGTTTCATCATTTGTCAAGTTTCGTAATGAATGATGTGATATATTAGTACGCAATAAGCCATGTTTAGATTAGAGATGTGGGATCGTGTAATTCGAAGAACAATTAATGACGCTCTTTGGAAGTGTCCGTGTGTATCTCGTAATTACTCGGATTTCCTATTTCGTCTTCCTCACGAATGTCCACTTGTCTGCCCGTTATCTTACGGCACGTGGTTGCTCGACTTCGTATCGCGGCCGTGACACTGCACTTAACCATCGACTACTAGTAACGATCCTCTGTGCAATGCAGTTTTCAACACTAGTCGAGATACTGCGAGTATACAAGTTTGCGGGATACACGGTGTGCTCCCAAATTTCTAAATATGTATACAGATTTAACAATTTCCTACTTCCGTATTTCCATATTTTCTTAATTCTAACATTCTAAAATTTCAAATTTGAAAATTCTAATATTCCAAATCCCATAACACCAAATCCTAAAATTTCAAGTCCCAAAATTCCAAGTACCAACATTTCAAATCTCAAAATTCCGAGTCCCAAAATGTAGAAACTCAAAATTCCAAATCCCTTAATTGCAAAACCCAAAATTCCAAAACCTAAGGTTCTCGCGTTCAAAATCCCAAAATTCCAAGTTCCAAAATTCCAAATCCTAAAATTAAAAATCCCAAAATTCCAAATTCTTCAATATTACAATTTTCCCAAATTCTCCACGTTCGAAAATTACCACTACACATATGCCGATCTAAAAATGTATATGCAAAGCAACCCTACTGCATCCATGAAACATGGTTTGCAAATGCCCTGTAAATCAAAATACATTCTAATTATATCAATTACATGATGGGACACCCTGTGTATTGCACTTTTTATTGATCACATCATCGTGACCGGGAAACATTTGCCATACACTTCGCGGCAAAAGCTACTGTTTAGTTGGTGACATTCAAGCGACGAACACGCAATGCTTACCGATTAACAAGAAGTACTTACACGTGCTAAGTCCCCTCGAACAGACTTATTTTAACACCTTCGTTGCGATGTTTGTTGTGTAAGAATCGCTAATCGATCGCTAAAACTTGACAAACAACTTACCGTTTAATCTCGTACCGTTAACAAAAAATTTATCGGGTTAGTTTATGCTTCCAGTTTGTTCCTTTTTCTTTTTTGTTTAATATGTTAACTGGCACGTTATTCGTACGTGTCACTTAAATTTCTATGGGAATCCGTCCGCAATTAAGGCATTCGCCCTGGGCGTTTTAAATTTTTAATTTTAAGTCTCGAGTTTAGAAATTTGTATGATTAATATGGGAATAAAGAAATTTTTGGGTTATTAAATTTACATATTTAGAGATTTTCACATTTCTAGAGTTATTTAGAAATTTTTAAATTTGTGAGTTTGGAGAATTGAAAATTTTTATATTTGAGGTTTTTGAAATTTGGCAGGCGAAAAATATGCTAATTTGAATATTTAGAATATTATCTTACGTGCACAGCGAACCTAACATTTCACAGCTATTTTATCATTATTATAGAGTAGCGTAGATTCTTATAAGATAATCGTGCCTCTTATTTACTCCCACGCATCAGTAAATTTACCGTGCGTGTATTTCTTTATTTGCACAACGTAATCAAGAGTTCTTTTATGTCAGTGATAAGGATAATCGTGGTGATTTTCGAATTGAGAAATTTGACAGCTTGAAAATTCACTGTTACTTCATTTTTATTCCTATTAATACTATCGGTAACATTTCGATGTTACCAACATTTATCGATATTGATCGTTTCACCTGTACTCCAAAATGCCGTAAACCTATAATGTTTCTCTTCGATAAAACAACAGTACTTCAGACTTTAAACACAGAAGAGACGAACCGTTAAAAGGAGCGTGTCTTTTTTTCTTCGGCATCGAGGATGCTTCGACTTAAAGTGGTTACGTAGAGCCTATAAATATTCTTTAGCTGGACGTTGGGTTCTCGCGTTACACAGGACCACTGATTGAGCTAGCGAGGTTAGGTTAGGCTAGATTCGTTAAAACTTTAAATACAGTAATCCAAAATCTTAAATCTATCTTAAATTTGAAAGTTTCACCACTTTCTAATAGACTTAAACTGAACACAACAGTCATTGTACTTTTGTAAAAAGACTAGAATCCTTTTTGAGATGATTCTGAAGTTTGAAAAATGAGAGAATTTTTTTTTCTTATTTTAAATCAGTAGCTACTAAATACACAAATTCTAAAAGAGTTATAAATATACTAGAAAAAAGGTACTGTTTACATAGGTCATTGTTGAATTTCGAAAAACTAAACATACAGTAACTTGAAAAAGACCAACTATTTCCAGGAACGTTTCTGTGAATAACTGTATAATATAATAAAATGATACTTGAATATTAATTGTCATCAAATTAAAGTTTATAATGCAGAGAAAATAATTCTGAATATTATTTTCCAGTACTTGAACTTATTATAGAAATAAATCGAATCGAATTCTTTGAACGTGAATTGTTATTTTGAATTTTCGACGCGAAGTCGAAAAAATAATCGCCACGCGAGGGTATTATATCGAGTGGAGTAGCGTTCAGTTTCGGTATTCGGTCGTAAACGGGCATGCTTACATTTACATCTAGTTACTTTGACCTCCAGTCGAAGGCTGATTTCATGCCGATTTTGCAGATAAAAGAACAGTCACGTTCTTTCGTCTCTTTGCCCATTTTAGCTCATCCTACAGGATTAGCATTCGAACGTCTGTCTAGACCAGTGGTTCTTAACCTCTTTCAACTCACGGAACAAAAAGTCTTCATTATGACAAGATTTTTTACAACATTAATATCACTAAAAAATGTGGATTTCGAAATGATTAGATCGAATGCTAGGCCGAGAAAAGTTACCATTTTCAAAAATATGATTTTGGAATTTTTTGAACTTGGAGACTTGATTTTTGGAATTTAGGAATTTTTGGAAGTTAGCGATTTTTGGATTTTGGAATTTAGGGATTTTTCAGTTTGAGAGTTTGTATACTTAGAAATAAATATGAAAATTCTTCTATGTTTTCAAATTTCCATATTTCAAAATCGAAATTATCAGTATTCCAAATTTTCAAAATGTCTATTTATCAAGTTACCAAATCTTCAAATCTTTAATTCCTATGTTTTTAACTTTGTAACTTATCCACATTTGTACATAAAAAAACCTACAAATTCATATCTCTAAAACTCTGAAAACCTGATTATTTCTATATTTCCAAATTTCCGTATCATCAGATTTCAGATAAATTGAGTCACTACAGTAGATTCCTTCTTAACATAAAACGAGAATAAATTGACGATCGGGATTAAATAATATTTTACTTTATTTAAGTAATATTTATTGTCCAAGACATGTTATAATTAATAAATATTGTTTTTTGTGAACTTGTATCAGCATTGAAAATGAATGAATCAAGTCATTTAATGTGCAACCATCTAAAAGCGTCGAAGCATTGCATCGATGTTTTAGTTGAAGGTTCGAATATAAATCGAGCGAACTTTTTATCGATTCGTTGATTTATCAGTTTTGTTAGAGAAACTTTCTGCGTTCTAAGGATGGGTTCACGCATCGGTTTACCTGAATAATTCAAGACGCGACAGACAAGAGCAATTTTCTTACTTCCACGTGGTGAATGAATAATGCTTAATTTAATAAAACACCGTCGCGCGATTGTGCCGAAGAATTCACGTTTTTATTAAAGCACATGCGTGTATCTTTCACGGCGGAATGAATAATTTCAACGAATTCTTACTGTTAAGTTTTTCTGCATTTCTCATATTTTATTTTCGCACTAAAATATTCATTGGCTCATTTCTTTTACGTTAGTCATAAGACGAGGTTAGGTAGAAATGTAGAATAATATAATCATAGATTTGTAGGAAAGATAAAATTCGAAGTCTGCCGATTCAATCTTTCGAATGCGTCAAGTATGTTACGCAAGATGAGACTTCCTGTCACTGTTCATGGTTTATCGGACCAAGTAGGTCACTCGATAGAGATCAAACGATCCGCAAATGCGTGCGAAACTGCGAATCTATCGGTAACTATCGATTGATCGTCGATAAGTTTCGTAATTAAGATTTTTACTACAAAAGTGAAGTGCCTATCAAAGTCTAATCAGATCTGTAGCTGACACCATTAGCAGATTTTGATTAACGAACACAGAACGGTACGATTTTGTCAAAGGACTTGATATGTTACACTTATGAGTCGAATTTCAATTAAATTTATCGCAATCGATGTGTGATTGTAAATAACAAAATTAATATGATGTTAGGTTAGTTAAGTTAGATTAGAATATGGTCATGTTAAATTTAACTTAATCAATTAAAATTAGGTTGGTTTAGGTTTAGGTTGGTTTAGTTAGGACAAAGTTCAGTTTAGGTTAAGTTAGGCTAGATTAGCTTAGACTTAGATTAGGTCAAATTAGATTATTAGGAAAGTATAGCTACCTAACTTTATCTTATTGAACTAACTAATTCTGACCGAACCTAACCCTAGTCTAACTTATTTTAATGTAATAACCCAACCTAATCTCATAACATCTAATCTAACTGAACATGTCTTATCCTGATTTAACCTTTACGGTTAGATTACACTTTATCAACAAAGTCTTTTAATTCTTGTTTGAAGTCCAAATGTAATCTATCGTAACTTTAGACAGGATTAACTAGATTGAATGATGAAATCATGCAAATATTATCGATAGCCATTTATCAATTTGTCTATAATGTTTGAACTTTATTGACATTCGCTTATAATCTATAGAATTATGGGTAACGATAGCTCTAATTTTAATAAAGATAACCAACCGGAGGAAAAACGCAGGAAGGCTAGAAAATCTTATTCCGTGATGGTTGAAGTCGCGTTTGCAAGGCACGTTTTAGCTTTATTCGCCGTAGACGACGATGCAGGCGTGCAAGGTATATCCGTCGGTGCTTTCTTGCTTCTTGTTCTCATGCTAACGTACACACGACGGTCTTTAAGCCTGGAATAGATTTAGGAAGAGCCGAGCTATGCGACGAACCTTTGCCAAGTCGCTTGGTACATGAATGAGTTGGATGCATGTGCGTACACGTGCTCCGCTAATTTATAGCATCGCGACGAATGGAAATTACGGTTCCCGCAGGATCGTCGTAGCAAAACATTTCGGTCGTTCCTGAGCATGCACTTCCACGATTTTCATTCTTAACTTTATCTTTCATAATATCGTGTTACAAATTATCGAAAACTACCGTTATGAGGGTGCTGGTATACAAAAGAAATGTGGCGGATGCAAAGACATCGCCATATTAACATTGCGACAATTTGACATTATTAACATTTATAGCGACATCGGAAATTTATCAAGAAAGTAGGAATTAAATCTGAATTAAATTAAAATTGTATATAATGTTGTCTAAAATACTGTTACTTCTATTATTATAAATAAATAGGGTCACGTTTGTTTATGGCGCCAAAAGTACACGGCGGCCATTTTTATTAGTTCATACGCTGACCGTTAGTGTCGCACGTTAAATTTATATTCCTGCGCGGAAAATTATAGTGCATGTCAGAAATTGACGGGTAAGGACGTCGCACGTGTCCAGAGTGAAACTTTACTAAAGAAATGTGAAGGGAAATAAATGGTGTAGTGATGTATTTCAATTTAATTAACGGTGGGGAACATCTGGAATGTTCTTGTATGAAGATATCTTGAAATTTATGAAACAAATAAGGGAATATTGCGCGTAAGTTTATTATTCCTGTCTGTATAGTATTCGAGAATGCGATACATGCTTCTGTTAGTTGTATAAGGTAACGTTATTTCTGAATTCGCAATTCTGATATGAAAACTGAAAAAATAGATAGCTTTGGTCCAAGTAAAGAATTCGTATCGAAGGCATCGCCACTCCAGGAAGGCATTTGCTAATCTTAGGCGAGAACACAAGCCATTCAAGTTCGGGCATAGAATAGAATGGGCAAGAATGGAAGCTTTGTCGTCTGCATCGTAGAACGCAAGGAATTGCGGTGCCTCCATGAATGCCATCCAGAATGAAACTTTCGAGATCGTCTAAGTGCTTGGGAATTACCGCTGTAAAATCTTACCTTTACGAACTCTCTTTTCGTGGAAAAGCATTTACCCAAGAATTTCTCAATAGCAACTTTCGTGAATAAATACATACCACGTACACCGAATCGTAAAGTATATGTCAGATTTTACAGAGATTTTGTTTTAAAATGATCATTTTTGCCGCTTATATAATTTATGTAAGTAATTAGTGTTCACAGATGGCAGTTTCACTTGTTAGGTTCATTTCCGAATTTCAAATGTACAATCAGCTGTACAATCTAGTTTTGCTATGATTGTCTAATTTGGTTGGTTGTATATACGACAGTAAGTCTTTAGGAAAGTTTCGTTTTATGTTTCAGAGGAGGAACCGCTGGAAAACAACAGAACGAACGGGAATCACTCGGCAGGTTCCCGAGGGAGTCCCGTGATCTCAAGCACGCGAGTAACGCCACCCTCAGCGAGCTCAAATTCAAGTCATTTGACAACCCTTCACTCCGCGTCTCATCATCATCTTCCTCATCATCATCAACCACAGCAGCAACAGCAGCAGCAGCAACAACAACAACAACCGCAACAGCAACAGCAACCGCCCCAACAACACCAGCATCACCATCACCACCACCATCATCACAATAATCACAACAGCACGCATAATCCATACGTGGAAAATCACAATTCGAATCACTCGCAGCAGAATGCTGGTAATCTCATCGTCGACGTTGAACCGAGCCACGACAATAAGAAGCATCGAAACGGGTAAGGAAATTTCAATTACATCGCCGGGTACTTGTAGTAGTAGATACTCTTGATACATTTTCAAGCGCACGGGATTTTTAAAACTGATAAACTTACAAATTTTCATTTTTAGGAATATGGAAATGTGATGAGTTGAAAAATTTGCAAATATAGACATTTTAGAATTTGGAAAATTCTGAATGTTAATATTTTGGAATTTAATTCGAAAATTTGGACATTTGAGAATTTGGAAAATCTAAGAAAATTGCAGTCTATCTATGTTTACATAATACAGTAAATTTTACATTCAGTTCGAATAAGAAATCTAATAAATTCAAGAATGATAGAATCAAGGGAAATTATTGATTCCGTAAACAAGATATAAGAAATTGCTCCTATTCAGTTCTCTTAACTATTCACTGTCTTCCATTTAAATCACGAAGAAATGAGGGTTGATTTCTGCTAAACAAGTCAGAAAATTGAGTTACTCCCTTTATATTCCTGTTCATTATATTAACTACCATGCTTCAGTTCTGTTTTCCTTCTTTTATTATCACGTTTCGTATAACGCAATCTCGTAAGCGTTTATAGTAGCCTCCTAAGTTTATGTAGCATATCAAATTGTACAAGTTTATCTGCTAATACAATATAAACTTATTTTATTGCATTTTTTTTACAACTGTTTAAAATTTTATTGTCAGGTGTTTTATTGTTGTTTCACTATGTTACTATAGTATAATTCTACTTGTTTCACTATACGACTACCTTTCTATACTATTTTGCTATTTGATTTATGTGCTTTTATTTTAGTATTTTATTATTCTATTTTTTAGTTTATTCTATTTTCAGTATAATTACGGTTCTATTGTTCTACTGATACTAATATTTATTCGACACTGAATATCTCTGTATTTTATCTCTGTGTTTACAACATAAAGTTACTATTACTATGCTATTTACTATCAGCTATTAATAACTTAACTCTAAACCTATCCGCACATAATACGCAATTTGAAATTAAAAATAAACGGACTAAACATAAACTAATATACATACCGATTCTTTATCCCGATAGAAACCAACACATGTCAAGAAAAGTATTTTTATACATTTTGTAATTTTAAAAAGGGAACTTGTGAACGGGTTAAATGACCCGTTTGATAATCAGTGTTAAATGATCAAAAACTGCATTCTCTACAATGCAATTTTGTAAGACAATTATAATACAAAAGTAAAGGTGTTGAATAATTTTCAGTAGAACGCACGTTTCTTTTCCGCAAAATTCCCTTTCGATTTTCTTCTTCACTCCTCCTTCTCCCTCTCTCTCTTTCTTGGACTCACTTGACCTTTCCCATCTACAGTACTATTTCCATCGCGCCGTCTCTATCTATATTTCTTACCGTTTCTTTTCTCCTCCGTCATCCCCCTTCCTTCACGTCGTTTCTCCGTCTTCCTCCTGCTGTCGATATGTCAGCCTGTTGCTTCGTACGCTCTCCCTCTTCGTCTTCCGTGCTCTCTGTTTTCTCGGTGCACGGCCGAACGTCGAGGCAGTCTGCTATCCATTCACGCGGTGCACGTGTCCAGGGTGAATGGCACGTGCACGCTGCGTCGCTCACCGCGTCGCGTTATGCACCGTTCACACTGCTCCTTGCGAATCATCAAAATACAATTCTGCCAAAGAGCAGGTATACAAGAGGCGGTCCATAAAGAGCCACTTATGATATTTCGAAATTGTACCCTCACTGATTCAACTTGAGCATTTAAATTGGTTGTCTTCTTTCTCTAAAAAGTAGTTTCCTTGAGTGTCGTCTCTTATATCACTTCTCTTTAGTTCCACCCTGAAATAAGCAGCAAGCTTGGTACTGGTCAGTTGCTTATTTCAAATCAGGTATGCTACTCGGCTTGACTTTGTTTCTGAGAGCGTCGAGGGGGAATGTGTAGAAAAAACAAGGGGTTCAGTGTAGCGGCAAACTATAAAGTGATCGGTTGAGCAACGATGTTATTCTTCGGACAAGGATAGAACATGCCTTCTCATTTTAGTACTAATCGGAGTGAGAAAACATCTCGCTTTCACGGACCTCTCGCTTCGGAGATCGTTCACTTGGTGGGTGATTTCAAAGAAAAAGGGGGGATAGCAAGTTGCTTATTTCGAATCATGAAAAATGCTATCTAGTAAAATTTTCAGCTACTTTAGTGTGGCATGTTTGCTAATTTGCAAATTCCTAAATTTTCTGATTTCCAAATTTTCCAAATTCTCCAAATTCCTATGTTTCACAAATGCTCCAGCTGCCCAATTTTTCAAATTATCAAATTCTCAAATTCACCAAATTTTATGGTTATTGTGGTTAAATTTATAACTGTACTATATGTTCAAGTATATTTATATATCTTTATATTTTCGTATTTTTGTTTCAGACCATGTGTGATCCGATCTGGTACCAGAGAAGTGCACAACAAATTGGAGAAAAATCGAAGGGCGCATCTAAAGGAATGTTTCGAACTATTAAAAAGGCAACTGCCATCGCAAGAGGAGAAGAAGTCTTCGAATCTTTCGATACTCCACGCTGCGATAAAACATATACAGGTATGTGCAGTAAATTATAAATATTTCTTTCAGTAATTATCATTTATGTACTATGCAATATGTAGAAGATGAATTAGTGTTTAAATATTCTCACCCTATACGACTATACTAATATTGTAATAAATTTACCTACCATTACTATTCTACCATTCCACCCATGGTATTCTACCATTATAGTTTTACTATACAACTATACTACTATTTCATTATTTCACAATAAGACTATGCTACCATTCCACTACATTATATTGCAATACTATCATATTACTATTTTACTATTCTATAATTTACAATATACTTTTAGCATTCGAACTTAAAACAAGTTCAGTTGGAATTCAAATGGAATTCCATTTTTTTTAGTTATACATAAGTATGTATAATTGAACGAATATATAGTTGTGCCCATATTAGCTTTACGAATAATAATTCACATATACAATGAACATGTTCAACATTTTCGTGCCGTAAAAACGTGCTAATTGCGCTTCCTATTATGTTAGAACGGTTTCTAGTGTCGTGGGTTGACAGGTTTGACCCAGCATGAACTGGAATTTTCTGCACGGTAATCGGACACTGAGATATCGCAGCACCTGAGCATCTGAGTCACATAATTCTACTTTCGAGTCACGGTCAATATACTCGTAACAGATCATATCGTACGTGTACTTGAACAATTCTAGCGCACATTTATTGTTCTTTTTTCTTAGGCAATCGGTAGCTCGATTTTAGATACGTTTATTCCGTATTAATAAACTTCTGTACGCGAGATACTGCGTCTAATTAATCTCCATTCTGTTAATCGCTTTGGTTAATATATTGCGCCTCGCAATTCACGTATCAACGGATGATGTAATACACCATGATTGGTAAATACCAATTAGAGTATTGGCACGGAAATAAATCGTATTATTTTATCGGTGGCTATTTTGCGTATGCGCCGTTTTTCTGCAATCTATTTTGTTTTATCGCCGCGGATAGGAACGGAACATTTTTGAAATCGGCAATATAACGAGATGTGGTTATAGCATTTGAAAACATGCAAATTTTAATGTTTAAGCTTCTAGCACCTCAGTTTAGATATTTCTGAATTTCAAATTTAAGAATTTATATATTCGAATTAAAAATAATAATAAAATAATAACAATTAAAAAATTAATATATTAATATATATTATTAAATTTTATTATTAAATTTTATAATTATTATAATCATCTATTTTAAAACTTCAAATATTCGAAAATTTATTCAATAGACATTTCATGATTTTTACATGTATCAAACTTTCCAATTGCAAAATTAAAAAATTAACAATTTTCGAATTGACAAATTTAAGAACTTACAAGTTTCCAAATTTAAAATTCGCGCGCTGCCCGCCTCAGTGCTGTATCTAGAATTGTCTTAGAGAAACATCCATTATATGGCTCATTTTTTAACCTTTCCCACAATCTCGTCCATATAACACGATTTCACTATTATATTTTTCCCCTCTATTCTTTCTCGTGTGTAAAATAAGTAAAAAATGAACTCGTAAAATTAATTTGCTGCTACCAGAAAGATTCACATGCATACGCGTCCCTGCGAAGGTCGACTACACCTTTTTTTCCCTCTTTCGTGATTCGATTCCAACCTTACCACCAGTTTTTTGGCCTTTTCCTCGCGACCCTGCAGTCTTCGTGTACTCTTTCTATGTCCGTCTTTTTCTCTTCTTTCTGTAACTTCTCTCTTCCGCTCCTCTCTCTTCAAATCACTCAGATACCCTGTCTCTTTCTCGCTGTACTCTTTCGGTCGATCTGGGCATGTTTCTCTTTTTATTTACTTACTGCACGATCTGTTTGTTCCTTTCCCATATGAGCACGGCATACGCGTATCGTTTCCATCGTACGTGCAAAACCAGAGTATCATATTTCTTTTCCTCCTTTCCTTTTTATCTTCTTTTTCTCTTTTCGGTCTCCGCTGTTCACTGGCTGAAAATTATTTTTTCCTCTCTTTTATTACTTTTATGATACGGCTATGTATCTTCTTTGCACTTCTCTCAGACTCCCTAAATCACTACATTTTTTAAACTTTTTAATCTAGATGGTACCAAATTTGTGATACAAATGCATTATCAAATTACTTTATCAATACATTATCGAATTTCTAAATGTATTTGATATATGAAATGTGTGGAAGTTAAGAAACTCGTACAATTGAAAATTTGATATCTTCCCAGATACTCAAATCTTCAAATCTATTTCTAAATTTATAATTTTCTCATTGTCAAATATTTGTCAAAAGTTGAAAAATTCGGAGTTCCAGAAATGTTAAAAAGACGTGAGAAATTGTAAGTTGCATATCTCTATACTTTTAACCTTCCAAGTAACCAAATCTCTCTAGATTATCAAATATCAGTCTGAAGATGTCAAGAATAAGAACGATTCCGAATCTCTACCCTCATCGTTGCACGCACCATGCACGCGGTTGTCCTCGTGATCTCTTCGGCGGGCATTTGATCTCGTCCATCACAGTTCCATCTAATATTTTCTGTCTGGTGCATTTCATCCGGACAGTTGTTCCCCTCGATTCTTCTCGCTGTTCCTCTTCTCCTGGCATTGTCCACGCAGTCTGTCTCGTTCGAATCTCCCCTTTCTCGCTCTAGGTCATCCTCTGCTGTCCCCACCGCGCAAGACGTTCTTTCTCTCTCCTCGTTTCGCCTGTTCGTTTTATATTGCTCTGTTTCTATGCAGTTTTGCGCTTGTGCGTACGCGGCTCCTCTCCACGTAGAAGCTGTACCTATATCGGTTCCACGTGACTCTGCGGCCATCGGTGTCACGCCGCATGGCACGTACGGCACACGCTGCTATCCGAACTTTTATCGTTCGTCACCATTGTCGGCGACTTCTAACTACTAATCCTCCACTGCGTGGGCAAAATAGTATAACTCCAAGCTAATGTCGTAGGCAAGTACCCTCGAGTGCAACGTACGATTCCGTTGGATGGCACGCGGCACACTTGAACATTTTTTAACCCGTCAGTCGCTTTTGACGAGTATACTCGTCACGAAGAAATGGCGAAATGAAACAATTGTTTCATTGCCAGATCCTTGAACTTTCCGAAATTTCTAAATCCTTCAAATGATTTTTAGATTATTAAACTACTGTATTTTCAAATTTCTTACATTCTTTAAATTTTCAAATTCCCAAATTTCCACAGCCCTAAATCCGTAAACTGCTGGATTTACAAATTCCTATATCCCAAAATCTTTAGAGACCTAAACGTCTGTGTCCCTAAATCCCTATATCCCAAAATGCTTATGTCCCTAAATCCGTAAATCTTCAAACATCTATTCACCTAATTTCTTAGACCTCTAAATATGTCCCTAAATCCCTAGGTCTCTAAATACTTAGGTTTCTAAATTTCTAGACTACCAATCCCTAGATACACGGATCTCTAGATCCACAAATTTCCAGACCGTTAAATCCGTAGACCTCCAAATTGGAAAGGTCATGTATCGAAAGGTTAACATTAAACAGAGCTTTTCACCGAAGTCATTTTTTAAATCAGTTCTCGAGTTGCGAATAATCTGAAATTTTTGCGTAAAACTTCGCGATACGTAAATATACCGTGCGATTACTGATGTAATAATAACTTGGCGAATAGTTGCCAGACTTTCAAGATTGTTGAGTAAGCTGCTGGATTATTTCGAAGCTTAGTACAAGCATTACTGTTGCTAAGTAGCAGTATTTCCTTTACTTCGTATTCAAATGTTACAAAGATATTTGCACACGTTCTGCGGAAACGTTTTGTCGAGCATTATATGTATTAACGCGTTACACACTATAGAAACAACTCAGCCGATAAGCGCGTATGAACGAGAAACTCAAGTGTAATGTAATTATTAGACCTTAAGTGCCGTGATAACGAAATGTTCCCTTAACAGCGAACGACCAATAAATATCGCCTAAAAGGGTACTCGAAAATGTAGATATTCCGGGAACGAAGTAGACTACTCATATCGAATGACAAAATACCGATACTCCGTCGGATACTGTATCGTTACAACGACCTTTCGAGTACAGTGGGAATTGCGAAAATGGCGTTGTGGTGGAAAGAGGCCTTTGTTATTTATTAATTTTGAATTGTTATATTTTCAGATTTACTAATATTCAAATTTAGAAATTTAGAAATTATGAACACGTGAAATTAACAATTTGAAATTTGATATTGGGGAATTTGGGGATTTTGAAATTGGTAATTTGGGGAATTAAAAAATTGGAAATTTGGGGAATTAAAAATTGAAAAATTAGTTGAAATTTGAAAAGTGCAAAATATGAAAATTTAAATATTTGAAATTGAAAATTTGAAAAATATAGAATTTTTCAAGTTCTTGAAAATCCCCCAGAATCAAGTAGGTAAGTGGGAGTTCCTCCCCCTACAGTTGTCCCTATACAAAGAAACCGTACGTTACCTCACGTGTATAGCGTATTGCGCCGTTTTTACAAACCTTTCTTCGGCAGTTTCGCATGCGCAAGAACATGATAAAGTTTCATGAAGTAAAACGATCTGCGTGGTGCGTGCGACGTGGCAGATAGAGAAAATGTATAAAGCAATGAAAACGCTATTTACGTATACTCGGACGCGATATTGTATACGAATCCTGTTGGAGGCGGTTTACCCACGTGCTTGCAAACCGCGCGTGCGCTTATTCCTGCAACGGCCTTCGTTCTCCTTCCTCTTCACCCCGTTTTCTCTGTCTCTATCTCCTTTTAACCTTACCTCCCTACGTACCATCTGTCTATTTCTGTTTCTGTATGTCTGTCTTTTTTCGCGACACGTACTCTTCCCCTCCATCTGTTTAATCCCCTCCTTTACCTTAATCCCCTCCTTACCTCGTTTGCATTAAGGTGTGCGCACATTAGCAAGGAAACACGGTTATTACTTATCGATTTAAACTAAACTTTTTTGTGCCGGTGTAGATAATAGGTGCAACAAGAATAGCGGTGTGCTTCATTAATGCATAATTGCCCTTTAAAACTATGAAAGCTAACTTCATAATTAGATACCCGTATGACTTCACTCCTGAGGGAATCAAATTTTTAAGTTACAAACTTTCGTGTCTAGGAATTTAGAAATTGGAAATTTGAGAATTAAGGATATTTAGATCTTTAGATTTAGAAGGTTTCAGTTTTGAAATTTAGACTATTTTTATATACTATTGTTCCAGGAATAAACCATTAGAAAAGTTGTAAAATCTTCAAATTCCAAAATTCTCAAATTTTTAAATTTTCAACCATAAATTTCTAATTTCTAAATTTTCAAATTCCCATATTTTTAAGTTTTTAAATTCTTATACTCTCAAATTTTCAAATATTTTAACTCCTAAATTTCCTAGTTTCTAAATTCAATAATTCCTAACATTCAAATTCAAATTTATTTCTGAATTCAAACTCAATAATTTAGAAATTTAGGAATTTTCAAACAAATAAAGATAAATAAGCGTTGCATTCTTCTCAATTAAATTCAGTGACTCATATGTCACTCAGTGAATATAGATATTCGTGTTAACCATATTTTTATATGATTAAACTATATATTAAGAATATTAAAAATTTTGCGGTCGCTCATTCTGAACGCTCCTTTATGTTATTTCATCTTACTACATCCCCGTCTCTGTCTCCTGCTCTCTCTCCCACTCTCGTTCTTTCTCCTCTTCAAGGTGTATGCTTCTGTCACTTCCTCTGTCTGTTTATCCCTCCGTGTAAGTGGCGATCCCAGTCATCTCTTTTCTCTGTCTGGTTACCTTCTCCCTTCTCTTCCCGATAATCCCACCACGTGTACTTATATCAATGTGCGCCGGGAGCGCTGGCACTCGCTGTCACGTGCGTCTCTCCGCAAAACATTTTCTCCGATATCGACCAAAATGCTTATTACATTTTTTCTTCGCATTTCTTTTTTGAAGAAGACGTAATTTTCGAGATTTTCTTACTCGCACGTGTAAAACAGAAATTGTTTTCGCATATTTTCGCGCACGTTTTACGCTCGTTTCTCGCGTGACAGGGCCGGCCCTACAGGGGGTGCTGCGAGGCCCCTTTGGGACTCCAGAAAAAATATATTAAGCTTTACTTATTTAGCTTATTTTAACAATTACTAACAAAATTAAATTTAATAACAATATTTAGCAACATTTTGTATTTCAACGTTTTACTATTTTTCAATTCATTTTAGGTCGCATTTTTATTAAATAAATTCTGCAAAATATTATTCAATCTGAATTATTCATACTTCTAAAATATTTGTTAGGCTTAAAATTTAACAATAACACAGTACAAATTAATTTAGATACTCAGTAAACCTCTTTTGAATACAGGATTTATTTAAAAAATTAAAACTGTCTGTTACAAAAACTTACTGTTACCTACCTAAAATGGGTCCTGTTTCTAATCGTTTATTCTCGGGATAATAGTATATAAAAATAGTCTAAATTTTAATTTAAAAATCCCCATCCTTTCGCAAGTTCTATCGTTCGAAACTCAAGGTGTTCATGTCTATCGCACCTGACGTAAATCGAG
Source organism: Megachile ligniseca (assembly GCA_945859555.1). Lineage (NCBI taxonomy): Eukaryota > Metazoa > Arthropoda > Insecta > Hymenoptera > Megachilidae > Megachile > Megachile ligniseca. The sequence continues at coordinate 5,964,969 of OX243780.1, forward strand.
CGAGCACAAACAGTCGCGAGGCGCATTTTTGATCAGATTTGAGTTAGCACGTGGTAAGAATTTCGACCTTGCATATTTTTCTTCTTTTCTTCTCTGCCGGGAACGTCGTGCTGGTGTGATGTTCGTTGTCACGTGCACGTTCCTTCACGCGTGTTTGTGCTGACGTCAAATGCAAGGCTTATCGTATTTCGAGGGAGAGGTGTCCTGAATCTGCAGGAGTATCATGTGACGTTCGCGTTAAAGTATTCTCGAAAGTATAGCGAAAACATTTGTATCGGCTTTCTCTAGCTTTTCTCACGCGTCCAATCAGCGATTCTCGAAAGGGTCTAGTTATCTAGCAATCTAGGGGAAAGTAGGAGAACACCGATCGCTTACGAAGGATCACAATTGACCGACTTCAGTTTTAACGGGATTTTGTAAGATGATACCACACGGGTTTCCAATGATACGTTTAAAGTATGCAGCAGGTGTAAACAGTAGATGTTTATTAATTTATATCGATACTTAACATTACACGCCACACAAGGGGTGAAACATAAATTATTCTTCGTTTTGATAAAAGCGTTCATTTCGACAAATCTTAATTTCTGTAATTTAAAATAAGAGGCTGTCGATAAATTAATTCTACTCGCATAATATCGTTATTTCTATTCAAACAAAAAATTCTGAGAATCTATTGTTAAAATATTGGTAATTCTTAATGTGACTTATTTTTAAAATACATTATCATTTTATACTACATATAATGCAACTATAACTAAAAGTGTTTAATTTGCAATAGGGATTTACAATGAACAAAAACATTTTTAACAAATGTATAAAGTACAAAATTATATATTGCATATAATAACCCAGACTTTACAAAAAAAAACGTACAATATTCTTGTGTACAAAGAAATCGATATTTTTTAAAAGTTTCATTAAAATCAGCGATCCAAAGTTAGTGCACTCTTCTCGTAAATGAAATCTGTACCGAAAACGATGAAAATTACGAAAATTCTACTTTATCGATCGTTTCGTTTCATGTTTCTGTTATAGATGTTAGGAAGGAAGGAACGAGATTACGAACATGAAATGGAAAGGCTTGCCAGAGAAAAAATCGCTGCTCAACAGAGATTATTAGCATTAAAGAAGGAACTCGCGGCTACTTGGGATCATATTGATTTTAATACTCTTTTACCGGAACAAAATTCAGCTGCCGACATAACAGCAACGAAGAGTGGTAAATTTTACTGTTATGTTCATTTAACGCTATCAACGTTCAAAATTACATGATATAATCAAAATTATAATCCCCTTTTAATTCTTAAACGAAATTGCTTCTTCTTGCACGGATTAATTCCTTGGAGTGTTTTGCGTGAAAAAGTATTGCAGCACAATATTAAAAATATCAATGATTCCTAAGATATTTTAAATTCGAAAGAGAACAATTTTAAGAGAATTAAATTAACCCCGTCGTCGAGGGTTAATTTTCTAAAGTATTTAGCATTTACATATTCATAATCAATTTTCTGACAAAATTATCCATGGTTTTTCATAATAAATTTTCTGAAAAGAAAAAAAAAACGTCCATGGGTTATCAGTTTTCTGGAAAAAGATGTCCATGGGTTTCCATAGTCAATTTTCTAAAGAAAATGTTACTCTATATTTTTGATTTTCATTTAACACAATATCTGATCTAAGCTGTACATTTCGCAGATAGCGTAGAGTACGTATTAATTGAATTGTTCGTATTTAAGTGTCGGAAAACATGGACGTTGATGTAACTGGACTTGCCCGGGGTGGCACGAGGTACAGTAGTACCAGTAGCCTGAGCAGTGCAGCCACAGCGAGTTCACCGCAAACTCTTCAAACCACCAGCACGACTTCCAATATTCACAATCAAGTTGCGACTGCGGCTGTTGTTTGTCAAACGCAAGGCATGAACCTTGCGCAAAGTTCCAGGGACAGTCCACCTGCGAGTACGAGTCCTGGAACACCTGTACCTAGCATTCCTACTCCAGCACAGGTAAATTTAAAAGTAACAAAAGACCTGTACATAACACACATATATCACTGTACAGTTACTCACATTAATGTTATTTTACAGACAGATGAACCATTCCATTGTAGATTAAAAATACATCAACTTTCTGCTATAATATTTAGTCGAACAAATCAGATTAAACAAAATGTTACTGTATTTTCACGCCTCGTTAATATTTAGACATTGTTCACAAGCTAGCAATACTTAGAAGCTAATAGAACTGTGAGATAGGTTTTGTATATACATGTCTGGCATGTAATTCTACTTTTAAGGTTGTGTTCCGAAGCGTAAACGAGTAATTTTAACATTCAATGAAAGCGAATACCAGTTTTGATAAGAGTCAACTTGTAATTTGTCATAGAGGGAAAGGTAATACTTATCGAGAAATAGCACAGTTATTAGTAACGAATGGTATAGTAGCAGACGTTAAAAGATATAAGATCGCATCGAATTTAAGAAAAGGGACAAACTCGAATTTTGAACGGAAAAGTAGAAAGAAAATTAATACAGAGTTAAAAAAAATGCGCATTATAGTACTGTACAATTAGATTTAGAGGTTTATCACGAAAGTGGGAAGAAAATCAATGCTGAAACTGTGCATAGAACAAGAAATGAGTATAGTGATCGAATAGCAAGAAGAAAAACACTGATGACATAAATGGGAAAAAAGATTGATTTTCGTAAGAAAATTTGTTCAAATTTTCAAGATTGATGGAAGAATATTATTTTCGCTGATAAGAATAAATATTGTATTTTTTGTTCGGAAAAGTATAGTGTGCCAAAGAGACAATCAATAAATGATTCATGTTCTTGTAAGATAAGCAGTGTGATATATAAATCATACCTTCCTGTATGCAATAACAAATACAGTACTGCAGTGTCCGAATATTAATGTGAGTAACTGTATATAATACACAGGTGTCTCTCTACTTGGTAATATATCTTGGTAACGCTGAATAACTGGAGAGTAGATAGGAAAAATATATTCAAATGTTTAACAAGAAAAGAATACATAACTTCATAAAGAAGGAATGTAAATCTACAAATTCTAAAATTCCTTATTAAAGTAACAGAAAGAGGGTTATGATAAAACAGGAATGGTACAGTCGGTAGAACATTTGACTAGTGATCCGAAGGTCTCGAGTTCGAATCCCCATCCCGGCAAATTTTATCGACAGTTTTTTCTCTGTTCATAAAAACCCTTTGTATAAAATAATTGATTGTGCACCGATAGCCCGCTTGGGCACAACGTGTGTTTTAGCGTTGTGTGTGAACCGGTGCAAGAATAAATACGCATTTGCAAAAACAACAAGCTGTTTATAAATTAATGTAAATGGCGCATAGAAGTGCGTACAATATTATTTTTTGAAAATCCTCTGATTATAGTAGATATAAAATGTGTAGTAAAAAACATCTTTTTATATTATACAGTAAAAAATTATTTTCTTATATGATTTATACGTTTATAGGACATGTACAAAAAAATTAAAAATATAAAATTTAACTTGAATAAAGTAATGTATTTATAACAGGTTTAGGTAAATTTGATTTGAAATATAAATAAAAAATAATAATTTGTTATAACCAATTATCATAATTATCTTAAAATAATTGAATATCTCAGAAATTTCAAAGGTCTTAAAGTTTAAAAATGACGTTTTGTAATAATTTTACAGCAGGTTGGCAGAATAAAAATTGCTTTACTTTCTTAAAATTCTATATATTTCAATATTCAACCCTACTGATACTACCAGAGACAGGGAGTCTCTGATCTATAATAGTATTCATATTTTTACACATGTACAAATGCAACTTACTGACATTTAAATTCTTATTATCACAAATAATAACAACTGTTATAATAATAATATTTAATTGTAATAATTGTTTATATGAAAAATAATGTGTTTCATTGTCATTGCAGGAGAAAGTTAACACATCACCGAGCGGTATAGTGCAGCAGCCTCACCAGCTGCACCTACCCATCAGTGCTCAAATGTTGAACACGAGTCAAGGTTTGGCGACGATCGTCCCGACTCTTCAGCACATTGGTCCGAGTTTGCGAGTGATACCAGGTGACACGAGGCAGCTCCTAGTCGCTCATACGGCGGGCAACAACGAGTCCAGGCCTCTGACGTTGGCCGTGCAAAATTCTTCGGATCAATCGAGGCCGCTGATTGCTGTGCAATCGAACACTGGAACTGAGCCAAGGCCCGTAGCGCTGGTCGTTCACTCGTCCACGGCCAACGACAACAGGGTAACGTTCGTGCATTCTAATCTCTCCAACAACGACAGGCCGTTGGCCCTAGCCGTGCAATCGTCCGCCAATGACGTCAGGCCAGTCACATTTGTGCATTCGGCAAACGAGGGAAGGCCGTTAGTTCTCGCCACGCATTCTCCTGCGCTCAATGTGACGAGTGAGTACCTTCTATAACGTCGTCCACCCGTCTGTTACACCGAGCTGGAGAGTTGGCACTAGGAAGGAACGTGGGTGTGATTGCTCGTAGCCTAATAAGCCTCTGGTCTATTTGATCATCATCGTAAAAACGAAGCACACGCAGTTCCGTTATGAAAGAGTAGAGTGTAACTACAAGATTTATGGGTCACTACTGCATTCTATGACGAAGAAAACAAACGAGATGTATATGAAGGAGATGGAGAAACAGTGGCGTATCTTGAAACGTTAGCGTAGGCTCAAAATGTTAACGCTTAGCTGCCATGTCTTACATAACCGTTGAGTCACCGTTTTTGATAACACTTTTTCTGAAAAATCTTGAGCAAAATAAGCCCATCTGTGTTTAGTAGCTTTTGTCAATAATCACTTGAGAAGGTCCACAATATTTAATTTGATTTTAAGAAATACCAAATTATTTATATTGAAACACCTGCAGTAGGGAAGGTAGTAGAATAGTGTAGATTCTTGAACTAACTCTATTAAGTTCAAATTAGCACCTAATCGATAATTTGATTTTTGGTTTCGGGTCAAGTAGTACAAGACGAACTGCAGAGTATCTATGTTCTATTTAAAGTAACTCTCCAGCTCCGTACAGATTATATGATTCTATGATTCTTAAGACAGTTATGACTGGTTCTTATTAATCATAGAATACAAAAGTGTTTTACATAGTAAATTTGTCACTATGACAATTCTGAATTGTATTATAGACGCTCAAACAAGGATAAGAGCGGGAGACGCACAGACCACGCATAAAATGGTCGGTGGTGTGACACTGGTAGGCGGAAACGGATCAGAGCTCACTAGACTTCCCGGTGGTGCAGAGTTGAACATTCTTCCGGCAAATGGTATGCTTTACACTCTAACAATTTTCTTTTCTAATTTGGGTTTCATTAGTTATAATTAGTATATTCTGTTCTACATTCTATAAAGGCACCATTTTCCAAGGCAGGTCGTTTTTTGCGATTTTGTAACATATTGGTGCCAGATTAAAATATCCATTAGCAGAGCGATTCGTATGTTTTTCTTGTACGCGTTGCTTTGAAAATGGATGACAGATTAGAAAATGTAAATGCATATTTAATATTAAGATTTAAAATGTACGATGTATTAATAACTTGATGTTCGTATTATATTTTGGTGCAATGTAGACGGCTTTTGGATAAGGACGAATGTAGGGGAAAAGCACCTTACCAATTTTCAGAATTCTGAAATGTACAAATTCTTGTATTTTGAAATACCTAAACCTCCAAATCTCCACCTCGGTGCATATTATAGGTGCGAAACTTGGAAAGCGTTTTAACTCATAGCCAGATGGTCTTTAGTGGATTAATACCGAACAATAGCATGAACTTATTGAATAATCTAACACATATATCGAAGAAAGACTTATACGAGTATGGGTCTACACCAGAAATACAGCGACACTAACCGTGAATATTATCATTTTAGAGGGAAATTACCGTACACTTTATTTTGCAATTGATCTTATGGGTTGCAGGATTAACACTGAGCCACGCAGGAGTATCTCTTCAGACTACCACAGGTAAACCAGGCTCTACAGTGATGCAGAACGCTCCGTCCACAGAGGGTATAGCTCACATCGTTGGTCCACACACACCTTTATCCGGTCTGACACCGATCGTCACCCCGATGACCGTGGTATCGCAGGGGAACCAAGTGACAGCTCACATTCTAGCCCCCTCCAGCCTTGCCGGTAAAATGATCACCAACCCGATTCTCAAATCCGTGGCACAAATGCCGATTGTGAACGCTCAGTATATCAACACCACGACCTTGGTGAAGCCAGTTGTTGTTGTAAGTTCGCCGTCAACATCGACGCCGCAGTCGACGACAGCTTCCAGCACGCAACCCTCCTCGACCACCCATTCGACCGTCTGACAGAATCAAAAGCGAATGAAGTCAGTCTGAGAAATGGCTAGGGACAATATCGAGGCATGGGGTAACGGAGGTTATCACCATAGATTGCCGTTTAACGGACACGAATTTACGTTTCGTTGTCGTGCAGTAACCTTCGCGTGCATAAACAACTCTGTGTCTGAGTATCACGTTCGGTCAGACACCATCAGAAGAGACTTTCTTCTCCTGTTCATGATACTATTAACAACGTCGAAGAAGAGTTTCTTATTTTCGAACTTCGTGCGTCCCTTCGTTTTAGAGGTGTAACTATCGTTTGTCGATATTTTACCGATAGCTTATTGATACTTAGGGCTACTTTTTCCGGACCTCGGTTAATTTCATTCGATGATTAATTCAATCAGAGTAGCCAGTAATAAAACTTTTAACTATGATGTTCTTAACATAACCTTTTCAATCTGTACTGTAACATCAAGTATAATACATTCAAATATTAAAAACATAGTTTTAAGATAAAATACATCATTAACTTATCGTAATTTGACAAATATGAGGGCTGTTCGTGAAATGATAATGAAAAGATAGGTTAAGAACCATATATAGTTAAAAATTTTACTGTTGGGTGCATTTCAGTTAGTCATTGATTATTGTTAATTGAAGTTAGTTGAAGTAGCCCTTAGCGGTATATTGATGATATTGTTAATATATCGGTTAAATACAGAGCAGAGTTGCGGAACATTAAGGACAAGGTGACGTGACATAGAGTTATATATATTAATTCGATTCGTGCACACCATGCGGTGATTTGTGGGACTAACCTGCGATAATAAATATAAAATTAAATTATTAAATGATAAATTTATTATTATTATATAATGATACCTTATCACTATTATCAATATATCGACTTATCGATAACATTCCGATATTATCGATATTTATCGATAACGATATCGATAGTCACACCTCTACTTCGTGTTTCAATTCGATGTTTAAGCTCTTCCAAATGGCTGAGCCGACTGAGATGACGTTGAGAAACCTTTGCTCAACTCGTACAATTGTGCATGGTACCTGGAATCTAGAGAAGCTTTAGAGAAGTACTTACCACGTGAATCGAACACTAATCATACAACATGAAATTTTTCTTCCTCGGTAGCAAAAGAAAATTGCTGTAGTGAAACATTTCAAATTCTATCTATGCAATGTTTAAAAGTGATTGACTCGAATTGTTATCAATTGTATCGGTAATTGTTCGTATTCAATTATCTATCTGAATCTTCTCTCAGAAATTGACTACATACATACATGTGTATGTTTTATTGTATATAATAACACACTATTTGCACGATTTTTAAATTGCTTATGTCGGACAAATTGATATATACGACTATCTCTCTATCTCTCTCTTTGGTACCTTGTTGCAATTGAAGTTCAGCATACGAGATTGAAACGACAGTGGTTCAAGGGTCACGTTAAATACGAGATCGGTTGAAAACGTTTTTTGCAAATTGTTCGAAAAATCTTGAAATCGGATGGATCACGGATACACGCTCGTGCTTTTAAATTATCATTGTAATAGTGGCTGTGGAGATACGATTATATCGAACTTTGTCGTAACGCCTACGGATTACTTTCTAAAATTAGATCGTAAATTGAACTTCCGTTCGCGTCGTACACACGGCAAGGAACACGGATATATGTTTGATAAAATATGCTCAAGTATTTATTCGTTTATATTTATTCTACAGAACGCAAACCGAGCATCAAGACGTTTGCCTTGGCTCCTTCATTTTGATATCTTTACCGGGTTTATTTCGAGATGGATTATCGCTTCAAAGCATTATGAGAGCTTTATGAAAGATGTGTGTACGGTCACGTGCAACTTGGGATCTCTTTGCTTAAAAAGAGTGTAGAAGTTAGGATATCTTACAATATTATTACCTGAGTTCAGATTTATTTATTTAATAAATACAGCTGACATGTTGCCACGGATGGGTTGCAGTAATTGGCAATATAGAAAGAGGTAAAATTTTGTCAAATTTCAAACATAAAGATTTCTATGTTTCAAAGTTTCTTGATTTCTCAATTTCGAAATTGAAAATTTAAGTGCTAAATATCCCCGACGACCGCATTAGTAAAAAAGTTATAGGTTATGTGGATGATCCTTCCTGCACTTACAATAACCGTTTGTTAAACGCATATGGTTAGAGCTCTAAATCGGTTTTTTATGGAAGCGTTCATTTATCGAGCAGCTAATAACACATGTGCCCTTTCTTACATACATATGTACAATATAACATGTAAGGAAGATACATTTGTGTCTATCAATATGTATGAGAGGAAAGCTTTATGCGCATTTAACGAGTATGTATTTATCAAACGGTTGTACTTTTAAGCAAGAGGAACCTACGTTGCATTTGAGTGTACGCGTATGCTAGTTCTAATTGCAGATGATACATTTTTGCATAATAACTAAAACCACACGGAAGAACGAACTAAGAAAATCTTCCGTTCGCGTTGCAAAAAATCAGAGAACTATCGTGTACGTGCAAATTGTTTACCGTACTATTTGAAAGAATTCTTTTCTACACGAAAACAAAATGTTTATATTTCATCTCGCGATGTTAATCCTTTGCGGTCCAAGTGTGTCTTTTAGACACAAGCTCAGCTAATTGTTATCTAAATATATTTAACCTTCTCATGTATGGTGATTACATATGAGGAAATTTATATAAGTTGATATTTTCAATTATTTATCAATTATACATGCAATACAATCAAGGTTTTGGTTTAAAAAAAAAATAACCAGTTATTTCTGTTATGGTTAATCGGGGTTTCTAAAATGGTATGTTTTGAGTGACGAGTGTGAAGTAAAACCCGTGCATGAGAGGGTTAAGAGATTCATTGTATCAGAAATCATTCTATCATAGGTTTTTTAACCTGTAGTGTTGAATCAAAATAAATTGAATCCGATGTACAGAATGAGTGGACCGTAAAAGGTTAAAGTTTCGAGTTCTTTTATTTGATATACTCTATGCGAGACCGTTAACGGTGTTCATTAAAACCGCTTGAAATAGCGACGTGAATGATAATGAACCATCAGGAATACTAATAATCGTGATAATGTATTATTATTAGTTTGTTATAAATGAAATGGTTAACTTATTCGTGAAATTAAATTACCATCAATCTTTGCTACTGCATGTTCTGGTAGAATTGATAAATTATAAATCAATTTATAAATGATAATCGATCAAATTTCAAACTCTAAATTAATTTGGCATAAATGTTGTTTTGTAGGACTTCTTAGTCAGCAAATTACATCAGACTTCATCTTTCAAAATCGGCCATATTGTATGTAACAACTTAACATTATTTGATTTCATCTTCAACCATCTAAATAATTGTTTAACGCAAACGCAACTATGGTACAGCATTTTCTTATACAAGATTCCATTTATTTGTTTGCAATTTGAGAGAAGAAATTTATCACAGAAGTGCACAAAATCAGCTCTCTCTCACGATTACAAGTCTGTATGATGATTTTTATACTTTCACGTGTGTGCTTCTGTAATGTGTTACTTTATTTTCTTCTTACTACAAGCAAAGGCGTTGGTGAAGAAGAGAATAGAGTATTTATGAATAATCCGTGCAGTACACAAAATGAATTCTAATAGAGTGTAAATTGCAGATTCTGTACTTGCATTTCGTTACTCTTTACAATCACATTATTCCTTTTGAAATCAGTTTGCTGGTACTTTATTCATTAGTACTAATTAAATTTCTTGTCCATAAAAATGTAAATAATTATATATAAAAAATGAATCAAAAAAAGAAAGAAAAGCAGAAGCATGTTTAAAAACGGGGCAAGCGTCCAAACGACGTAATCATTTTTATATGCGTGCGTGTGAGTGTGCATGTGACTGTTAACGGTCTCTTTTCAGATATATCACGATTCGTCAACTAGTATTATTATTACTTCTATTCTGCGTATATATATATACACACACGTATACATGTGTATCTTTTCGTTTCATTTTTTTTTTTATTTTTTAAATTATTTAATCGAAGGCTTGGTCAGTCAGTTAAGTGCTGATAATATGTAAGTGTTCGTGATACGCGTGACCTCTGTGTCTCTGAATTTATCGACAAAATTCGTTGAAGGATTTATTTAAGTTGGTTAATGGAGAGAGCAATACTTTCAAAAGTGAAAAGGAACCCCCAAAAATGTTGCAAAATGTCACCCTGGTTCTCGGAGTAATTTTGTCAATGTTTTTCAATGAAACATTTCAATGAGTTTATTGTACTGTAAGATTTTTAGTGTTACTGCTCAGAATAATTGAAGGAAATTGCGGAAACGCCTTGGACTCGAAGTGAATACCGTGTATTTATTATAGCAATATTTCTTGTACATTTAGAGTATTTTTGTAGAATATTTAGAAGGTGTTAGATCTTTTCGTTACGAACAGCCAGTGCATTAATAAGATTTGATTGTCTAATGTGAACGTATTCACTGATGGAGAATATCAAATAGTAGTGTGATCTTTTTCCTCTACGTCTCGCCATTTTTTCTAGAGAAATCTGCTATGCTTGTCTTTGTACTTCCAAATATGTTATAGAACATATTCTCTAAAAATTTCAAACGAATTTGACAAAATCTAGAGTCGTCGTGTACACCAATTTTAAAACTGCCATTTTCATAGTACACTTACAACTCCACTAAATCATCTTTAACTGCATGAGGTCATCACAATTTTAATAAAGATTATTTGAATTATACTTTCAAATTTAAACACTAAAAATTTAGGCCAAAATATCTGATATTTTCTCTTGTTGTGAACGACTTACATAGATGATTCAGAGTTTAACGTTCAAGCTTCGCCGTTTTTTAAAGAAATAAATGGCGTTAGAAAGGACTTCGTAACGAAGGAGATATAATTAACAATACTCCACTTTGGAGATAAAAGTATTTGGTGATAAAAGGCGATTCTTCGTTACTTTGAGCAGTGAGTCAGGCTATAAAAATAAGCATATCATTTCTGACGCAAAACTTTTTGTTTTGTTACAAATAATGTTGCAATTTAAAATTATGCATGCTTCCATGGAGTACTGTTTATAAAAAGTGTAACATTTGCATGATACATATTAAACATAATTTGATAGCAATAGTAACTTCAGAAGTATAACGTGGTCATAAATCTTCCTAATATGTAAATGACACGTGTTAATTCACTGAAATCATTCCAGGGGGTCAAAACAATTTTTAAAAATTTATCATCATGAATAGGAGCCACCTTAATGACCACGTTATATTTCTATTTTTCTAAGTCAAGTATATCCAGGATTTTCTTTTTGCATGATACCAAACAGTGCTCTGTTGAAACATACTCAAGTAAATTTTGCTGATCTACCATTTATTCAATTTTGTTATTGTACACTCGAGTGCAACTTAAGCTTTTTTTAGTTAAAAATCCTGCGCAGGGCCATATATCGAGACTATGCTGTATGCTTCCAACTTTCAAATTTACGAAGTTAGATTCTTGGTAATTTAGAAATTCGGAAACTTACAGGTACAGAAATGTCACGCTTTCAAAAATTTAAATTTAGAACTTTAGGAGCTTGGAATTTGGAAATTTAGAAATTCACAAATATAGAAAAGTATAAAAAGCAATATTCCAGTTGAAAATTTAGATATTTAGAAGTATATAAATATCAAATTTTTAAATTTACAATTTTGGCGCATTTTTCCCGCAATGAAAAATACTACGTTGCGCTCGAGTGTACCTTCATAATTTATACAACCGCGGTGACTTTTTCATGCATCCTAATCGTACAATGTACGGTTAAAAATGTATCTTTTACCATTGTTTCTCGGTATACGATATTTAAAATGTTTGTATTTCCTTTTCCTCTTTGTTTGTTCATAGAAAATGAACGAGATTATTCTTTTCTCCACTTTCCAATGAATGTCGCGTTCGTTACTGACGAGGCGCGTTCCGCGCGATATAACGTCGAAGTATTTTTTTCGTAAATTGTAAAAAGTCGTGTTGTGTCAAATGCATTTCCTTTTTAATTTGTGGCTCGCGAAACGATTTTTTGGCGTAAAGAAGGAGGAGAGGACACCTTTGTGATTCCTTTTTTTTTTGTTCGATGAATATTTTCGATTCGGCGCGCGCACTAGTCATTTTCGTTCCCTCCTTCGTTTAACGTGACCAACAATAAAAAAGAAGCTCCATCGGGCTTTCGAGCTGTACATTCGACACCTCGTTATTTAATCCAATCTCGAATCGTGCAATGGATGTAAATAGATGTATTAGACGTGTTTTGGGGGCATTCTTAACACACTGTACGCAACTGTGAACAATTGAGAGCGCAAAGGGAGGTTAGAAAGATTGTTATTATAACTTGTGTTCGTTGAACGCAAAAAGGAGTTAATTGTTACCATTCCGTGCATTGAATGTAAAATTATTTATAAGTTATGAATCGTAGGATCATCAGTTACAAATCTCTCGTTATATTGCCGCTGATGAGACTATTGCAATTGGCAATATAGGAAAGGATCCATGCAACGCTTTAAAGTTACGAAATTTATTTGTAATTGCGAAAATTTGCAAAATTGAAAGTTTCTAATTTCGAGAACTTGTGATTTTGACTTCTCGACAAATTTTCCTTTATACGAAAGCGTTTCAACGGTCCACATTTATATTTACTCCGTTTGCGTTCAGCGAAGGATCAATCGAAAGAGAAGCCGGGTAGAAAAATGAATCAAAGCAAAGTGGAAACAAGAAAAAAAAAAGTGTTTGCTGTTGAATAGCAGGCACGAGCATCAAGAGAAGAAAACGAAGCGATGCGAAATAAAAGAAGAAAAAGAAACGATATCCTGTTTCTTTTTCTCCGTTTTGTACATAAAAGTCTCGTGGGTGAACGGGAATCTTCGAAAAGGAAGAAACAGAGAGAAACAGTCGGACAGGAAGAAAGTACAGAGAACGTGCGGGGAATATTATGTGTACATGAACAATGTGATATAAGTAATTAATGAAATTACTTAGCACTATAGCGTTTAAGCAGAACTGTTAAATCGTTTACAGCGTAGACGTGTATGATGCTAACTATTATTTACTAACATCCTAAAAAAGAACTGTAATAAGGGAATCTAATTGTACATAGAATTACGAATGGGAGAGAGAGTGTGAAAGAATGAGAGCGGAAAGGAATGATCGTGGGATAGAATTATTATTGGAATATCAGAAACGAAAACGACGAAAGGGGGGAAAAAGAGGATGTGAGAATAGACGTGTAAAAAGAAAATTCTCGTAAAAGCTGATAAACGAGTCAAATTTCTTGTATATCCCTCGTGATAGAGCCTGTAGATTATATTTCTTGCGTGAATGCTGCAACGAGATGAGCAAGTGTGGCTGAATGTTGTTGTTGTTGTAGTCTATGTCGAATTTTGTTATATACCATTCGCTGGTATATGAAAAAAAAAACACACACGGTATATCTCATGAATCTTTTCGAGCGACTTGTTGCGTGTTGAGAGAAAGGAAGAAATGATTGAAAGAAAGGGTGACGAGGGTGAAACACCCAGGCGCGTGCAACACTTTTTGTTTTCAAAAGAGTGCGACAAATTTCAATACAATCTATTATAATAAAAACGTAAGCGTGAATCGTTGCCCAGTCCTCTTTTGTATTTTGTCCTTCATACCTCTGGTAAAGAAGAACTTAATAGAATTTACAAACATAATCAAGGTTGTATTAATAAATACAGCAAGCGATTCTTTCCAACTTTTTAATGAATTAAAATTCATCAGTTATCAGTAAGTACGATTTCAATATTCTAAGTAATTTATCAAATACTTGATGCAGTATTTTTTTTGGAAGAGTAGAAATGTCGAGCAAATGTTTCTCCAACGAGCAATGGAAATACCAAAGATGCTTCTGCATAAACCTGGAATATTAATTTATTAAACCATGGAATTGATATATCATATTTAATAATAGAATAAAATTATTCATACTTTCACGGGGTTTGCATCTTTTCGAATTTTGCCCCATGAGACAGCTTCATCCGGACGAGCACCGCTATCGCTCCCATCGAATTCTGAAGCTGTGTTTATAAAAACAGCGTAGTCAGCTCCGTTTCTCTGCAATAAAGATGATTATAAATTATTCGTGAAGCTGTATTTAGTTCTTGTTGATTGAAGTTATTAAACAAATAAGAGTTGTCTTTACACTGAACATCATTACGTTAATATTTTGATGGGGGTCTTCATCAATGACATTAACATTTCTTTACAGTCCATAGTATTTAATATTACATAATGGAGTCTATTATAAGACATCCATCATTTAGTTGCTTGAGCTATGTCAAGAATAACAAAGGCAAACAACTCCTATTTTTTGAGTATTTCTACATTAATTAAATCATTTAGTATTTTTTTCTGAAGTCCTTATTACCATTAGATTTGCATTACAAATATGATGTTTTACAACGCCGCCGCCGATAATAATCATCCCACTTTTTACTGCCTTCATAGCCATTGTATTCAAACGCCTAAGATCTATAATACAGTAAAGCAAAAGAAATAGCTCTGTTAATACCTTTATATGAAATTAATATCAAAATCAAGAACGTTTCGTTTTGTAATAAATCAGAACCTGACACTATGTCTATAACTAAGCCTGGATTTCTAAAAGAATGGAAATACATCATGTCACCAAGGCTGCCATCAGTTAAAGCTGGACTGAAAACTGGAATTTTATTTTTTGCAGCCCAGTAATAAATGGATTCTTCATTATTAATTTCTTCACCAAGTTTTGCTATTACTTTAGATGGTGTCCAAAGAGTACCCTAAACGTTATAGTCAAAAATACATTCTTCCTAAACAGAAAATTTATTTAATTTATTTTCTTTGAATATATACCTTTTCTTTCTGTTCAGCTAATATTGCATCCAATCTAGGCATAACCCAGTCTTCAAACTTGCAGTAATTATCATTTGGTACTAGTAAATTTCCTATCCTGTTAAGACCATGTTCTCTCAGATTCTTTCCTTGTAAATCAAAATCTCCTATGTATGTTGGGGCTAAACATTTTATTAAATCTTCTTCTACACCACCAGCTGTAGTAACAATGCAATCAACCTGTAATATGAAGTAATGTTTAATAAAACTGTGCATTTATATTTTTCAACATCTCTTAACTGACCATTTTGTGTTGCACCAGAAACCTTATAGTTTCTCGAATCCCACAAGAAGCCATATTGGATGTATACCCTAAAAATACTGTACAAGAAGATTTTCTTTTTATAAAATCATCATCTTCTAATGTATCAAGTTGATCATTTTCAAGAGGAATGTTTCTAGCATTTATCATTTTCTTTATTTCTTCTACAGCTAAACCAAAGTTTCTTGCTTGAAACCCAGTATGTATATATGTTTCAAACAAAGCATGGTAATCAATTCCTTTATTCCAGTCATATCCTAAAATAATGATTTGGTCAATATAATTCATTATCTATTTAAAAGAAGTTTTCTTTTATTACAGAAGATTTGCAATACCTTTAACAACAGGAGTTTCAGCTGGTAGAGGAGAACTATGTCCTAATACAGTATTTTTAAGATGTTCAAGAACTTGATCATGCAAATTTTCTTTAACATTACTCATTTTAAAATAATACTCTTGTTTCAATTTCAATTACCTATACTTTATGCCTACTTTACATACAATCTTTTGCATTTACAATGTTTACAAACACGTATAACCTAAAAAAATAATGCCTATAGTAGCAGTGCTATTTAGGATAACAAGTAATACGATTAACTAATTATTTGTTGAATTGTTAAATACATACAGATTATATACCTGTGTTTGTAAAGTTTCTATAAACTGTTTATCTAGACAACATACTTATCACCAGTATTTTACATTAGCGCATGTAAGCTCTGACTTGCGCTTTTATACATGGTTAGGTTTTACTATTATGCAAATACTTATTCGTATATATCTTTAATGTTTAGTGAAAATAAAATATATAGCAGCTGCATTTGACATGAAAATCGCCAGTCTATATGCATTAAATAATCTTTTATTACGAGTACAGAAAAAAATAACTTCTTGATCAAAAGATCACCTGGCTAAGGTTAAATTTACCCGCAAAATTAAAATTTAATTAGCGCCATCTCGCGTTTGGTGTTTTGAGGCTGCTCCTGGTAGCAGGATCGCAGAAAAGTGAGGAGGTATTCGCTAAAAATGAGAGGTTCCCTAATGAAACATGCTACCTTATTACGATTGCAAAAAATTATTAACAATTAGTTACTTTCAAATAAAAACTTAACAAATGTTATATGGTAAAGTGGGTAATGAATCATAGATCATTCTTTAATTATAAAAGTACATAAAATCTTTCTCGGAATCATTATTTTTATTAAAAAAAAAACTTATTTCCCTAATTTCAGCCAATTTGGAGCATGGAGGTTTTCGGAAGTTTAGCCAAAATTTTGTATAATTTTTGTGTCATTTCCTACCTTATTGACAATCGACTATTCTGATTATGATGCTGCGAATTAAACAACATTTGAAAAATAAACATTTTTTAATATTTGTTTTTATATGTACATATACATATAATGCACATTATAGTGAATTAAGCCAATAAAATCGATATTAATTACATTTTTATAAAAATGGAACTGGATCGATAATGTCACATGTGACATGCAAATGATAAGGAGCTAGTTTGTGAATCGTGAAAAATTTACATTACATTAATCTATACTTCATCTGTGAGTTCGCTACAATATTAAATATTTTATTTTGTATTCCAAAATCTCCTTGTCTTTCAAATTGTAATTTTTTATTTCATTAGTTTCGCCGCTCACCAGCAGATGGTGCGAAAGATACTGTTTTCAAATAAATCATATGAAATTAAAAAGAGCGTGTAAAAATGTAGCTTACATAATATTTTCAGTAATCAGTATTAATTGCTTTGTAATAGCAAGATGTTATCGACTACTCTTACAAATTACGTAGTTACATCATTCTACTTAAAAATTTAAACTGAATGAAATAAGCGTGATCGAAAGAGTTTTGTTTTCTGCATCGATCAAAATATAAACTTCTGAAAAACGAGTTTGCAATATTATATACAGCTATTGAAAAGCGATCGTTTAAGAGTAGGTCTACGATATTGACATACAGTTGTATTCCTAAATTTTTTCCTCCAGTTATTTATTGGAGGTCAGTGATAAAAGAGAACCCCAGCGGATCACTCTCGAACACCAGCGAGGGTCGAGAAATTTCGTAATGCCGTGCTTATTATATTTATCTTTCGCGCGATTAAAGCAATAATACATAAATCGGCAGTCAACTTCGCAACTTACGATCAGTAGAAAATGAAAATATTTGTCACTATTCGTGGCAGGCTCATTTTATTTTTATATCGATTATGAAACGCGAAATGACAGCAAAGCTTCGTGAAAATTCACACAGCCGAGGGGAGTGTTGTCGGTAATACGTAAGTTGTACAATAATATTTGTATCGCGAAACAAAACAATTTATCCAGATAATTTTATCATTCTGTGTCGAAAAAAGTGTGTGTTCATAACTCGACGAGTAGCGATGGGTTCGAGTACTTCGCGAGTCGATTTGTACACTCTTTTAATACATTCGAGTTTTCGATAAGTAGAACGACGATATAGAAAAGGGAAAGTCCAGCTCGAATAAAAAATTGTCAAAGTGCAATAGTAATCTGTGGTTGTAGATCACAAGTTATAATCGTGTGTTCTTGTTGCCGTTTCTATGTGCAAAAACTATTCGTTCATAACTTGTTTGTAATCGAGTTTCGTCAGTCGCACGATGCGATAACACACATTCACGTTTCTGCTCGATGAAAACTCGAGCGTTGCGTACGATGTCTCGATTATTCTTTCCAGAATTTCTGTCTTTCTCTGCAATCAATCAGAGATCAAACACGGTGTACTATTCTGCTTTATTATACCGTTGTATTATCATCTTGCTATCAGACTGTTTCACAATTCTATTTAAGCCGCCATTCTTTTTCCCGTTACACTATTTCAGCGAACCAGCTATGGAACTTGTTGCAGATGAAACGATGGACGTAGAAGTCGCGTCAAACGATAACAAAGGAAATAAACGTAGCAAAAGAAACATTTCTCTGGTGGATATTTCCATCGACACGTTGAGAATCAGTTTCGTTTCAGCGCTCAAAGTGAATTCTACCGTAAATATCGATCACGGTAATCGATAACGGGAGAAAGGAGAAAAGAATACGATTCACTGTCTGATTATTCGTTCTTCGTGACCCGAATAGCAATTATCTATCGTCGGTTTTTATCGATGCTCGATTAAAGTTGGCTGACGGTCGTCGAAGAGGAAATTCCCTGGAGGCGCGAAGAATTATGAAATATTCGAGAATTATCGGTCAACTATTGCCGACTATGCACGATTCGTTAACTGTTGCACGTAGAGTGGTTTTCCGAGAGCAAACAGTCAATTACACGATTCAGTTTGTTCGACAACGATCCGATTCCATTATAATATTGCGTGTAAACAAATTAAAATTCGTCACAATACGCTGTTAGAGGATTATCGATAGATATCGCGCTATCGATTCCTCGTCGACCGGAAGTTACCGCCAAGCGCTTCGAATATAAATATATGTATGGAAAAAGTTTCGAGTCACTTTGAATTTTACTCGAACGCTGAGAGCCTCGAAGCTCTTGAAATATTAGTGATTTTCAAAAATGAAGAAAATTTACAAGGAAAGCTATCGAATACTTGAAATATTTAATACATACTTGTTTGAACGTTTCTACTTACATTGAACGAGCGGTCTCTTGACTTAATAATCAAATACTTAATACTTGCCTTCTTCGTTCTAGTGACTTTATCTTCTTTCATTCTCCATTCTGTGAAGTTTCAATTAGGAAAGTTCGACGCTGCTGAAAATCTGGTATTTCGGGTCGGAATTTGTTTACGACCAAAGGGAAGGTGTTCTTTGTGGACGATCAGCGAAATTATGCATTACTCGTTGCATCGCAAAGTAGCTTCCGCTTCCACTAGGGACGACCGGTGAAAACTGAATTCGGAGTCCGTTCGAGCTTCCGTTGGTCTTTTGCGCGGGTTTCGACCATCGCGTTGCACCGTAATTTGCAAGCTGCAGCTTGATTTCACCTTTTCAGTTCGCGAAGAATTCGCAATTCTGACTTTCGTTCGTTTCATTTTTTTTTTATTCGGCTCGTTTCGATCCTTCAACTGCGATGAATTTCGATGAAGGTAACGATTATTGGGACTTCGCGAAAGAGAATTGCATTCATGAATCAAAATTGCGAACGACGAAATAATGTGAAAGAGAACGAACGGCTTGCATCATCGTTATTTACATCAGTGTCCCGAAGATAAATTTACTCTTTACACTCAGAAATTGTGACGTTTACAGTGCTGTAGAAAAATAAAATTGTACAATCGCTCATTCATTTTTATTCCGTTTCGAAACTAATTCGGCGATGACTATTAATGACTTCGTCGTAGCGCGGAATAAATTGAATGAAAATAAACTCAGATTAAAATTAGCTCGCAGATTAAAAGTTCTTGTTTTCTTTGCGTATTCACGAAACTTCGACCTTGCATTCTCTCGACATGTTGTTTCAGAAACTTGGTGTAACAAAGGAACCAACTGATTCTTTTTCCTCGATAGTTCATTGTAATATCACGTGAGTCTCTGCGTAATGCTTAATGTTATGCAAGAAAAACACTGCTTTGCCGATGAAACATCGCTTGACAGTTTACAAATAAAGAATTCGCAACAAAACTGTAAATAGTTTACCGATTCGACACACGCAATCAAGATTTCTCGCAAAAACAAGACTTGCTTCTACAAACTTGAGAATCAATTATTATTTAGAAAATTCAGTTGGATATTCATTTTTTTTTTTCATTAAAAGATAGTAGAAATAGAACTACTGACAGTTTCGATCAGGAGGATGATTCTGCTTTTTTTTTTAAATTTCAGTTTTTTCATGAACCCTTCAATTCTTGAAATACAAAAGTTTCGGTTAGTTCAATAATTTGAACACCTCTGTCGAAATGTCTGGCCCTCTTTACACCGGAAGTTTCAGATAACTAAGAGTGATGGCCGTGAAAACGAAGGGTTTCAACGAACCCAACCCTCGTTAAGACGGCTCATTTTTCTCCACCCGATATCTGTTGTCTGCTCCTCAACTACAAGAAAACGAGTAGTATTCGGCCTCTAAACATGTACATTTGTAGACTTCTTTTAGGACCATATATCTTTTTTGGGCCATATATCGAGTGATTTCGATATACATCGTTTACAAAATATTGACTACCTATTTTATTATAACTCTCACGTATATTTATCTGTCTTTACTACCCTTACACATCGTATACTTTATACTAGTATACATGACTTCCACATGTTCCTAGGAAAATACTGGAGCTTTATTCCATCCTTATTAATTAAAGAAAGCCTACCATCCGAATGTACTGTCGCAGTATGGGTGATAAACCTTTCCGAACATTTTCGGAGAGTCGCAAAATTGAAAGTCCGGAATCTCGCACAAACAGCTAACTAATTAAGATAACCGCCAATTACAAAGTGCACAAAGAGGTAGGCACACGGTTCTTGGTATCATCCGACTTGTACTTTCGGACCGTGTGAATCTTTTTAGCAAGAAAGCCTTTTCTGCATCTACATTCAGCGAAACGCTATGTAAATCGCAAGTCCGCGTCGATTCTCACCTATTGTGCATCCGTTCTGCGTTAACTGACACGAGCGTAGTAACACGTGAAAGATTGGATGAAAAATTGTAGGGTAGTCGAGGCTGTTGATCGCAGGGGGGTAACCACGATAAAGTCGACATGTGTTCAAGAAGCCTCGGTTGTACGTTGATTAATTCACTGGCAATTATTGATAACTACACGATTAAATTGTCGTGTCACAATGTTTATATTTTGCAGTGTTCATTCGTTCTTGTATCGAGTTAGAGACAACTTCGATCTTGTAATTCTCTTTCGATTTGCCGTGTTCATAATTGCTGAGCTAGTCACATTCAATTTATTTCGCGAAAGTAAAAATATAAGTGTGTTAAATGTTTGTATAAATGATAAAATTATCATTATACGGAGTATGATGTGCGGGTGGATGCGTAAGTGGGGATAAGTACGCAAATATATTTGTGAAATGGAAATGTACACAGTGGTGTTAATAGCAGATTAAAAACATTACGTCGTATTATTTGTTGGAGACACTTGAACAACAACGAGATTATAAAAACGTATTTAAACGTGACAAATTTTGGACTAACTAATTATAGAGGTATTAAATGTATTATAATAGAGGCAGTAAAAATTGGAGGCAGTTTGTAGAGGATAAACGTTATCACTGGTAGACAGGACACAGGGACACGACCGAAATACCTTCCTCGCAAATTGCTGCACGTGTCATCGCCGGGCATAAATCTGCCACTGGATTCTCCGAGGCGTTCGAGCAGGGAACACGATTGAATTGTAATTAATATTCGGACGAATTCGTGCAACAGATTGTCAGCATGACGAAAGAAATTTGAATTCTCTCCAACAGAGGAGCAACAGGTTCGGATTGTAATAACGACAAGTATCATCTAATAACAACCTTTCGAAGATTATCGAAGAAAATCAGGAACTTCCTGCTTATAAACCTGGGCAAGGTGTACGAGTTTTCCGAGGACGCGTTGCGGTTAAACCGGCTGAATATTCATGCAGATGCGAAAGATCTTTAATAACATATATTGACCGACATGCTGTTGATGATCGTCGATTCGTACTTTAATTCGATTTTAACGACTCTACACACCTTACCAATAGAAATTAATAACTGTAGAATATATTTGCAACACATACACAAACTGTTATAACGTGCTGTGAACGTATGGAGCTTTCGTATAATTAGTAAAATTGTAAATTGCAACAATTCATCGTAATTTCAGCTCGAACTTTCACCGCAAGAATCATTGATGAAAAGTTTGTTGACTCCGCGATTTGATAGGTAGGACCCTCCTAGAAGAAATCCTTGACAAGACAATAGCGATGTTATTCGCGGCACGGCACAGTCGGTTTTTTATTGTCACATGAAACAAATAACGCAGAGGCAGCGGTGGCAATTGGAGCAGTTAACTTCTAATGGGTTATCATCTCGTGCCCCTACCTCCTAGCGACTTTCTGACTGTCTCAATCAACACGAGGATAGGAGGGAGAGCCAACAAACGTCCGAAACGATTGGCCAGTTCGTTGGCGGTCGGATTTTTTCCAAGGAGGCCGAGTTTCCGTATAAAACAGCAGCAACTCGGCTCGCAGCCGTCACTAGTTTCTTTATACGAGAGATACAACGTTCTACGAGTTCATTCACGGATCTCTTCTCTCTTTTGTGCGTTTCTTGTACTTTCTCTGTTCGAAGGTGATACGTTTAGAATCTGTTACATCAGACATGCCGTTCGCGGACTTCGATGGTGTCAATGGGCGTAATCATTACCAATCGCTGAAACGTCCCGCGGATAACGAGTTCCTTCACACGAATGTCAAACATGTGCATCAGACCGCGTAAGTTTTCTCCGGATACTAACAGACCGTACATATTAGGCTACAGGTTTATCGATCGATTAATGTATGAACAAGATTTCAATTAAGTAATTTGGGTTATTTTAATTGAGATTTTGATTAGAGTGATGGTGTCATTACATGAACAGTTCGACACTTGTGAAACTGTTAATTTAATCAATTATTTATTCAAAAGTAAAAGTATTAAAATTAACATACTGTTCCACAAATTAATTTATCTCCAAAGTGAAGTATTACTTATTAAGATAAAAAAGTGAATATTTCGAAAGTGTTTGTCTATAAAGTCAAGTCTGAATTCTTTATGGATAGTAAACTTTGATTAACATAACCGATCAAAGCTGACCGTGCACGTTTTTGAAATACAATCATTGTATCTGACAGGCGATGGGAACAGTAGACGCATTGTTTTACACTAGCTCCGAAAAAAAGGAATATCAAAATTAAATTGAAATGCAAATAGAGGGAATAAATTTGTATACATCAATCGGCAACGTGAGTGCTTGTCAAACATTGCAAGTGATGTAAGTGGTAAAAAAAATTGCGATTAAAAACAAACAGTGATACAGGAAACAATAAAAACGGAATAAATTTTGATGGATTAACAGTTGTTCTTATGAAAGATAACATGAATTTAATACGCTCGATTTATCATCGCGACTGAAAAAAGACGATAAAAATGTCAGACCACGGGATTGTAATGTAAATTTCTTGATTAAATAATCCGATGTTGACCCGGCAGATCGATCAAATAAATTTTATCTAAAGTAAACGTAGTTTTGCACTTCGAATGTTTCGATGAAAATATGTGCAGTACAGATGTTATAATTGCAACTATTCGATTGTTTAATTCTTTTAACGATTGCAGTGAAAACGGGAATGTAAGTAGTAAAAAATTGTATTATTACGGACACTATTTCCAGTGACCTAACCCTGACCTAATCTAACCTCGATTGAATATCAATGATAGTAGTAATTGCACTCGAATATCTTTCTCTCTTTTTTTAAATAATTATTCAATTAGATTACACACGAAGTGCCAATCAGCAATGGCCAACGTGTTAAATGAACGAAGTGGAGCATATTCGTCCGTGAAGAGACTGCATATGAGCTTGTTTCGATCGTGTTCGGTCGATGACACGATCATTACGCAGCGAGCTGGTGAATTGTTAAAAGCAGCTTCTAAACTTATTTAGACACGAATACACAATTTGAAAGTTGTTCCTAAATGCACTTCATTCTTGAGCCTAAACACTAACGATTCGCCAAAACACATCGAAACAGTCGTACAAGGTTATTCGCCTTCTCATTAACATCAGAAAAGTTCGCGAGTTCACTCGAACGGCTTGCTTCAAACCAGAATTACAAAAGTTTTAATCAGTAAACAAGGAGGAAATGCCGGCCAGATACATGTTACTCATTTAAACTTTCTTGTATGATTAATTTTCCCTGGAATCAGTCATTACGTCGAAGCGTATCTTAAGCCCACCACGAAGATAGTCTTATCTCCGTATCAATTTCTGTCAAATCATTACGGAAGTGCACATTTATCGAATTATCGCTCGATGATCGAGTGTGAACGATTTCTTAACAAAGAGGCCGATTTCGCTCGATGTTCGATCGTTAAGGAAAGCCAAGTAAGTTGCGGCAACTCGAAGAAAGCGAAGAGTATGGAAAATTCGTGGCGAAGTTGCTCCTGTTTGCATCGCTAATGGCTCGTTCTAAGTGGTAGCCCGTTCAAACAGAAAGCGCTTTATTGTTTAATACTTACCGTGCCGTGGTTAATTGTTCGCGAGAAACACGACGAAGAGTAACGCCGAAGCAATTTACCATCGAGTTTACCCGAGCTTTCTGTAACGTTGATCTAACTTCGACGATTAAACGTAGATTTATATCGTCTGTCCGAACGTGCAACCTGCGAAGTTGCGCCCTCGATCGTACCCGGTTTTTCAAAATCTGTGTCTTTGACTTTGCTTTATGTTTCTCCGCTTGTAATACCTTTGAAACATGTCAGGGGTATTACGAGGGAGCTTGCAAGTTCCTGTTCCGAACCGTCCAATTAGAAGTTTCCAGTGTTCATACTTTGATTTTGTTGGTTTAATCGAGCAAACAGGGCGTGCGAAACTCACGGAACCGCGGTTCAAACACAAACAAGAATTAAACGTAATAGCGCGATGTGACGTTGACGTTCCGGCAAACGGCGACTTCGGAGATATCGGTTGCCGTTTGTATCGACCCTTCTTTCCTCTCTTTTCAAATTTGCAAACTTTGTACAGCATTTTTAATTGCTACCTCGAATGTTTATCGACGAGTCTCGCCGATTTAACGCGGTGTCTAATGCACCGGATTCCACAAACTGTGGCGGCCGTTCGCGACTTGGATTCTTGGTTTCGTAATTCGTTACATCATAATTCTCGGTAATGTTCCGTTCATTCCATCAGAATTCGTTTAGAATCGTTCAATGTCTGAACGTGTTTTATCGAGTTTCAATTTGTTCCACTCGTTGCAATTTTCCAAACTGTCAGTGCCAGTGGTGGATCTAGAACGATGGAAGAAAAAAGTTCCAAGAAAATTTACATTATAAAATTCGTTCCGGAAGTATTTTAATTACTTTCATAATTGTTGTTCCTTTTGTTAAATAAATTAGCACGTTCGTGACCGTATCGATTATCGATAACATTGTTTTCTATCGCAGAGAAAGCATTCGAATCTCGGCGAGATTTCCGACGCACGATTCGAGATAATTATCAGAGCCACGAAACGCAAAAGAGTGAGATTAAATATGAAAAGGGAATGCGTAATGGAGTTGCAGTTCCCTGTCTTTTCAGTTTGTTCGTTTTTTTTTTTTTAGGAGTGGCTGCACTCGCCGTTCCGGCTTGTATGAATTTTTATTCGTTTCATTTAATATTTCACCGTGTGTTCCGTTTCGCTTTTGCCTCGATTCTTCCATCTTCTCTTGTTTCCTCTTTCTCTTGAACGACGAACTTGAATCAGAAGAGATCCCAGTGGCATTAAGCTTCTTGCGAAAAACCGACAAAGTTTCGTTTCAAACGGCAGCCCCGATCTTCCCGGATCTCTCCAGACTTTCCGCCGCGTCGTGCTCTTATCCGCTTCGCGAAAT
Organism: Megachile ligniseca; assembly: GCA_945859555.1. Classification (NCBI taxonomy): domain Eukaryota; kingdom Metazoa; phylum Arthropoda; class Insecta; order Hymenoptera; family Megachilidae; genus Megachile; species Megachile ligniseca. The sequence goes on from OX243780.1 coordinate 5,991,082, forward strand.
GCACGACGAGAAAATGGGACGCGTTTCCACGAGCGACGTTCGCTAGGAACGCGGTCGGTCCGATCGCTTCTGGTATTCTCGGATTCGATAAACAGGTAAGACTTCGGCCGTGGAATGCTCGATCCCTTGACAGGAATAGAAAAGTACGAGTAAAAAGTTACGAGAATTTGGTATAATCTTCTTCAAGTTTCTTATGGTTCAACTTTAAATTTATGTCGGTACATTCGGATGCGATGTACGATTCCTGTGCTTAAGGGGTGTGGTTTGAATCTTGAAGTGTCTAGGGAGAGTGTAAAGTTTAAGGAGTATGGTTAGTCTAGGGAATGTCTGGGGAACCTTAATACAATCTATTCTCTTTAAGTTGCACGAGAGTTTTAAACTTTTTGTTCAATCGCTGTAATGAGTCGATCGCGTGACTTCTTCAATTTTGGAGAACTTGCAAGATGATGCCATAAGAACGTAAAAACAATTTTCTATCACCTCTAGTGTGAGCTGTACAACAGAACACTATTTAATGATTAGTTCTTGATGAAATTATTATTTTTAAATGAAATTTTATAATATCCAAATTATCAATGTTATTATGTCAAAATGTTATTATGTCATATTTATAATGTGAAAAATGTCAGATTCCTATTTCTGGACATATTTATAAATACCTACACTTCTACCACTTGGTATATACCTTGGTTCCTATACTCAATGACGTACTCAATGATGTACCTTTATTCCTTCATTTCCAGATCCTATCCTCAGTAGATCACTATACTACATATCCTTATATTCATAGATTACTGCACTTGCAGATTCGTTCCTATACTCTTCAATGACCATGTGGACTTCAACATCTCCAGGTCTCTATGTACCTCTATTCCTCCATTTCCAGATTCTATCATTATACTCATAAATGACTATACTTCCAGTAGATTACTATACAAGGTACATATCCTTATACTCATAGATTACTGCAGTTGCAGAATCCTTTCTATACTCTTCAATGACCATGTGGACTTCAACATCTGCAGATCTCTATGTACCTCTATTTCTGCATTTCCAGATCCTATTCTTATACTCATAAATAACTATACTTGCAGTAGATCACTATACATATCCTTATATTCATAGATCTGTTCTTGCAGATGTGTACCTAAAACCCCATATCTTCAGATCCCTGCACTTCCATCTCTAACTCTAGCTAGCTATATTAACCCTTTGCACTATTTTGACGAGTCTGACTCGTGACGCACTGGTACTTCAGTTGGGATCAATTTTACTCGAATTTTGAATATGCTTCAATTTGGAGTTCAAGTCCAATTATAATTTGCATAGTCAATGATTGCATAATAACAAATTGACATAACATTTCAACATTCTTTGTCTGTTTTAATATTGTAGCTGTGTTTAGTTAGTTCTGACTGACGCACCTGACAAATAAGTCATAGTGCAAGGGGTTAAACGTCTACAATTGTTAATCGTTTGGACTTGAAAGAAAACACGACAAGATTGAAGGGAAAAAAGGTAAATTTCGGAGCGACTTCCGACTGCGTTAGGCATCCACAATAGGGATTAGAACGAGCGATATTGTAGCGAAAATCGAGGAGGCGTCATTGAATCCTGGCGATAGCCCGAAGCGATGCGCATTCACGTCGTTATAATAATCGTCGACCTCACATTTGCCATTCATAACGGGCCACCGTACAATCCCGTTTTACGACGTAGCATCCGCGAATGCGGTTGGTCTAATGACGTTTGCCATACCCGCGGCTATATCGAAGCTTTTCCAGGGCTAGACTGCGAAGCAATTCTCAGATTCGCGGTTGAATACGACTGTTCGGCCCTGTCCGTATTGACGGCGCGGATGCATATTCAACCGTATTCACCGCGTTATAATTCGATGTCCCTTATGAAGGCTCGTACGTGCGTCCCTATCGTAACCGTTACGCTCTCGCTATGGTGTCTGCTTCCGTTTCGAAATGGTCGAAATTTTCAATCACTGGACTAGAGCAAGATTCTTTTAACCCGTTGCACTATTTCCACGAGTCTGACGCACTCGAACTTCAGTCGTGAACAATTTTACTCGAATTATCAATACGCTTCAGTTTGCAATTCAAGTCCAATTTGCATAGTCGACGCATAATACCAAATTGACATAACATTTCAACTTTCGTTGTCTGTTTTTATATTATGGCTGTATATAGTTCTGACTGACACACCTGACAAATAGGCCAAGGGGTTAAACGATGTTACATCTTAACGCGGATTAAGATTGTAAGATCTGAAATTTGTAAAATTGAAAAAATGGAGGACTATATATCGATGTGTCTCCTTACCGAGATGTGACAGGAATTTATGAAAAAGTATTTGACTATTTATCATTGTACCTTATCTCCTGAACGGACGATCAATTATCCTCGAGAGCCGGAACGTTAACATTTGCGGTAACGCGACAGAGAAAAATGTACCTACAGGGTCCATTAAAATTCAGCGCGGAATTGTAAGTAATTTTCAATTGCATCTCGCGCGGTATTACATAGACCCGTGTTTATTCGGTCGAATGCGTGGAAATTCTAGTTGTGCATCTGTGCGTGTAGCCGTTTCACGGGCGCGTTCAGAGCGCATGTACGCGTGAATGGCGGACACGGTATACGAGATTGTGCACGGCACACGTACACAGTCATAAACACGTTACGCCGCGTATTTCGATGCATGATTTGTAATACCCTTGAAGCTTACATTCAGCTTAAATCCGCCACTATTCGAGCCTGTTAGCAGTTTAACAGGTAACTGCACCGTTTTGTGATAGTTTTCACCGGTGAAATTGTGCTGGCCACCCTACACCTTCCTTGTTACACTCTCATTAACGTAACTCTGTCTGCCTTCAAAAAATTCTTGAGTTTTACTTCATATTTTGCCGAATCTAACTCTGGATGGACCAGTGTACCTTCGCACACATCAATCATATTATCATCTTCCTCCAACAACGTATAATAAAACGCCATTGCTGCCAGTTATCCTTGTCACGCAGCTTCCCTATCTTTAAACCTGCAGCTTCCATTTTTTAACACACACACTTTAAACTTTGAAAACTGTCGCTTGTTTTAACACCTTTTTCACTTGTCTATACTGGGCCCATAACCTGTTGAGGTTATGATTAAGGTGGGATTATATATAATGAAAAACACAGTTTAAATTCTACAAACTTTAATATTAGATATGGGAATAACATTGTCTATAACCAGGTAAGTCCTGCTTTTACCGACTCTCGTGTCGAACTGCCTAAAAACGGTCAAGCTTTTCTGCACGTCAGGTAACTGCACGTTTGACCCTGGGTTTTTCCCGATGGATTTTATGACCCCAGTAACGGCAAGGACCTTACCATATTTGGGCATGAATATTTACCGATTTATTTCAACAGTATTATTTCGATACGAACAGTTTTCACGCGCGAGTACGTTCGATCGATAACTCTGAACTCATAACACGATTATAGTATCGATTAATTTCATCGCGTTGGACGTCCGTCGGAGTCACCGTTAATATCTGTTCTCAGGTACTCGTTCGAGGCGTTGCAAGAATCCGCACAATATCTCCTGGATCGCGTCAAGATAAGGCCGAAGATTGGGATAATATGTGGTTCCGGAATGGGTAAGTGATTTCTGAACGTTCAACGCTTTCGTGCAATTTGTTGGAGCTAAGATGCGTATTTTCCCAGTTATTGTTTTGTGTGTTCCCGAACAGAAGCAAATGAGCAAAACGAGTTGTGTCCAGGTTCACTGGCGGAATCCCTCGAGGACAAGCAGTGCTTCCCTTACGCCGAAATCCCACATTTCCCTGTCTCCACTGTCAAGGGTCACACGGGTCAGATGGTGTTCGGTTATCTGCAAGGTGTACCGGTCATGTGCATGCAAGGAAGGTTTCATTATTACGAGGGTTATCCACTGTGGAAAGTAGGTATATCACTGTGACTTTCTATCTGCATATCGGATATGTGATCGCGAAATTTCCTATATGGCCGCGAACTATTTGTACCAATTCCTCAAACTGCTCAAACAAAATCGAATTAAACAAGAATGTACCATTTTTCCTATTATACCGTTACAAATTGGCCTTAATCGAATTCTCTAGCTTTCTACGATCAAAATAATATTAAATACGATTATTAACATACCTATCCACTTTAAAAAGTGGAAGGTTTTGCTATCATATCAAATAACACCCCTCCGGATATATGGCCGTGCATGGTCACATATACGTACATCGCTGCAATTACGATGACGATTTTATCATCGTACGAAAATAAATTCTAGTCCGTCCACGCAATTGTTTAAATTATTCGTTTCTCAAGAGAGTTCAATATTTTCTAAAAAACGTATCCGACGTTAATCTCACGTCATCATTTCACCGAATGAAATTAGAGTTATCAATTTCTCGAACCGCAATTAAGTATAAATATAGACACCATGATTCAGCGACATTTTGGTGAACCAAAACATCGTTTAAGATTGCATTTTTATCATTTAATGATTATTATAATCGTTATTATTTGTGGTTCCACACGTAGTGCGCAATGCCGGTCAGAGTTATGAAGCTGGTCGGGGTGACCCATCTGATCGCAACAAATGCAGCAGGGGGACTAAATCCCAAGTACAAAGTTGGCGACATTATGATGGTGAAGGATCACGTGAACATGATGGGTTTTGCGGGGAATAACCCTCTTCAAGGACCGAACGACGACAGGTACATTTTTCCTGCTTCTCCCGAAACGTCGCTTCATGAAACGCCTCGCATCGCTTCGATGTCGTGACACATTTGCATGTTTCTTTATTAAACTACCCTCTTCTCGTGCTATCTCTATGCTCGTATACGAGGATCTAAAAATTCGAAATACATCTCGGTTTTATCGGAAGAAGAGAAAAATGTGGCGATTCAGGAAGAAAAGGATGCTTCCTTAATACCTTTTCTCCTGACATGTAATTTCTATGTTTACAAAGAGCAAACACGATATCTTTGACGACCCAACAATTAGGAATAGAAGCTTCGACTTTATTGAGAAAAGAGAAAAAGATGAAGAATGGAAGAAAAAGGAAGAGGTGGGCGAGCCGGGGAGAAAAATAAGGGAAAAAAATGATGACTGAGAAAGAGGGTGGGATTCACGACGCGGCGTGAACGGCAATGAATTTGAATCCGCTTCCAGTCGACAAACGCTTTCGGGCTCGTTTCCGGAAGGAAAGTCGTCGACGACGTTCGCGGATTGCACAGCTCGACGACGTTCCAAGAACCCACCCTAAGGGCAAACGGAGGCAAGGGTGCCCGTGAGAGATCGCTGAGGTTGTTCCAACGAATAAAATTAATCTGTTTCATCGGAACAACCCGTTGAATCGGATTGATGAACTATTTACTCGACGACACAAAGAATCTGATTGACGTATTTACCTAAGGATCTCCCTCTATTTTCTCCTTAGTTCGTCTTCTTTTCTTTGGGTTCACCCTACTTCTTCGCCGTTTCTTCTCGACGTTTCACCTGACAGCTCACGAATGTTGAACATTTATACCATTTCTCTTTCGCTCGAAGTCGTCTATGATTAATAGAACTACAGTTGGGATTCAGAGATATTGTACAGATAGAGAATATCTGGATTTACGTGTTTCAGGATCTAATTAGTTTTTTTAAGTTCAAACTACAGGACCCGTCAGAGATTTTTGTTCGATTCTGTTTCAGATTTGGACCCAGGTTTCCGCCTATGAACAAAGCGTACAACCTGAAACTGTTAGAAGTAGGTCAGGAAGTGGCCGAGGAGATGGGAATCAGCGACATCGTGCATAAAGGCGTGTACACGTGTCTGGGTGGTCCGAATTTCGAAACAGTGGCGGAATTAAAAATGTTGAGGATGGTTGGAGTCGACGCAGTAGGTTAGTGATCAATAATTTTTAACCTTTGCTTCTCATAATCGAAAGTATCCTATAAAGTGTATTAAAACGTTAATTTGTCATTTACAATTTCGACGACAATTAAATCGTTTGATGTCCTCGGTTTGATCGATGTACTTAAACGTTTGACGATTTTCAGGGATGTCGACGGTCCACGAGGTAATCACTGCCAGACACTGTGATCTGACCGTTTTCGCGTTTAGCTTGATCACGAATCAGTGTGTCACGGATTACGAGAATCACCTGGAAGCGAATCACGAGGAGGTGATGGACACAGGCAAAGCGAGACAATCGTTGCTACAGGACTTTGTGGCGCGCATGGTGCTACGTCTGCGCGATATGCTAAAATTAGCGACGAAATGATTCCTGTAATTTATAATTCGTCAAGCGTTCTTGAGATTATTCGTATCGCACCTGTTCTCGTTGTCGATGGACGAGCGGTGTCAGAACGATTTGAACACGTGCAATGTACAATTGAAGCCATGGTCGAAAATCTGTAATTTTCAAATAACTATAATTTTATTGATATGTTCCCACCGTTATGGAGATAACTATTTTTAATGTAACATACTCTAATAGTACTACAATTCGTTGGATATCAGAAAATACTTTTCGGGAGACAATTGTACATTGCACAAAAATCTAGTGGTATAAGGGAAACTTGTAGGAGTAAGAAGCATTAGGTAGTTATAACTTATGGAATTACCATGGCGAAGATCGTGTTTAACATATCAATGTATTTTATCATTCTTGTTTTCATCATATTTGGTTCCAAAAGATTTTTGGGGATGAAAGGTAGTTTCATATTAAATCATGCAATTAAATGATTTTGTATAGAATTGAACAAGTTTGACAAAATTTCGAAATTTTCCAATTTAGAAACTAGATTTAGGAGAATCAGTATTTGAGCGAAGAAAATAAAGTCCCAAAAAAGAATTGGTCAGAGAATGTAATAACTACGGGTTATCTTAGATTTACGATTAAATGTACACGTTCAGACCGTTGAAATTCTAAGATGGAAAATCGCGAACGCGTTGGTGCGCGAGTTTCCGGTCTCAATTGATTCGTTACGTGTCTTGAGGGACCTCCTTGGCTTTAAGAAGAGGAACGGTTTAAGGGTGGAGACGTTGGTCGATGCCTCCTCCCCTCTTCAACACCCTCGTCGATTTTCCTCCCTCGCTTCGTTACCTTCATCTCGTTCCCGTGCTCTTCCATCGCTAATGCATCGGTGTTCAGCTTCGATAAATCTCGAGCGACGAACACCATACTGTAGCCAGAACCTTCAGCCCCCTTTTCGTTATCCTCCGCAGTTGCTTCTTTCGTATTACGATCTCCGATAAAATTATGATGTGACATCGAGGAAAAAAATGTTCGCTCTACGGAGATCCGTCTACGATGATCTCGAGAATTGGAACGTGTTTGGCGTTCGACGACGAACCGCCATTTTATCGGCGGGAAGACGTCGTTAGGATAAAGGTGCTTTTCACGAGCCGCTGTTTGTTCTTTTGCGAACGCTCTTCGCCATGGAATTTTTGTAAAATCGTAATTTTATAAAAACGTGACCATTAACGTAACTAGGATTTTTATCTGGGGCCTGTAATTAATGTCAACCCTCTGCTTCACTTTCCTAGTCACGCTAATGCATCATAGTTTATAAGTTTCTGAAAAACCCGTTCGAATATTATAGCAAAACAATAGTATTTTGTACGACTGTCCACGGAAAATATTAATAACAGTCAATATCGTTTAGAGAACTTCGGGTTTTGTAAAGATGATAAACATCAGTAATGATTAAAATTGCTATTTATATTAAAATTTCGTGACTGTGTTTTGTTCCTCACCGTACATTTAACGAATTAATATATGCACATATGTACCTATACGTTCGAATAAGCTTACTCTCGTTCAATTTCGATCATCGATTTGCACGAAATATTCGACGCGAACGCTATCACGGCGTTTTATCTCGAATGGTAATTGTATGCTTCGCAGCAAAACGAGAAAAGCAATCGAAGGTACCCGAGATCGCTTCTTTGTTATTTGTCCGCTTTTGTACCAGTTTCTTTGACAAATACATCGAGTATACGAAACGCACGCGTAACCTAATTAAGTTCTTTCATATTGGCAAACCATCGACGGGTTCACGGTTAGAAACGTTTCAATGAACAGGCTACGAAACATCCCCGATTCAGCCGGTTTGTTCTCGAACTACGGATAAAAATATTCGTCGGTGTGCTCGAATGTTCATGCTCTGATTCGCGGATTCATAATTAAACAGCTCGACCTCGATTTTGTCTGACACCGGTGACTCGGATTCACTTGTAATGACGATCTCTGATCGCGTTAGATCAATCGTGTAACCCGTTCACTGAATCAATGTGTACCTGCTGAAAACGTGAGTGGATGGGAAGCAAAATGGAGTCAGACAGCAGGGGGTATGAACGGCGGACTAAAATTGACGGAATATGTATTATAGGATTGTTGGAGTCGATTAAACAATGTCTATTTACATGGAAAATCTGATTGAAAGTCGACTTTGAAAATTTTATCAACGTCTGTATTCTTTCTCTTTTTTATGTCAAATATTAGCATTCAAAGTACGCACATTTTAATGGAACACCCGGTTTAAATATATTTATTATCCGTGATCGAGCGTGTGATTTCAAGTCAAATATTAGTCTTGTCGCCTGCGACATAACTCTTGCAGGATCAAGACGCCTTCGTTTGTTCAAGCGAGCACTACAAGCTCTCAAACTTTGACCCTAACCTTTTCAAACACTATACAAGGCACAAGCTATCACTCGAGCTTCGCAAAGTCAACAGCCTGAACGCGTGAAGTTACTTTCGAGCAAGTTCACATTTCGAACCAAATGTGGCAAAGTCCGGTCTGCGTCAGCTTCTCTGCTTTCGTCACGTTTACGCGCCCGCTTCATTATCGGGAAGGGTAACGCGTCTGCGAGCATTCGGTTGAATTGGATTTTAAACGGTAAATCCGTGCTCGTAACGACACGTGCCATCTTCCGGAACAGGGTACTTGCTGAACGTTTCTACGAGATTGTTGCATCGTTCAATTTGAAAGGGATACATCCAGGCACGTTCCGTATGGCGTTCGGTGAAGGAAGGAAGACCGACAGAGTGTATCTCTACCGTTGGAATAGGAAATGTTCGAGGGATCAGTTATTGATATTTCAGAAACGGTAGATAAAACTTTCTCCCGCTGTCTAGCGGGGTTGTATATCTTCCGTTTACCGGATCCATAGGGCAGCAACGATAATGTGTAATGTATTTTGGTCTTAACTTTATCGCCGTTATAATGTTGGAGAAAGAAGTTAGCGACAGTAAAACGGTGTTTGCGCGGGCAAGGTATAAGAGGGACTGCGCAGAATGAAATTCAGAGCAGACGTCTTGATTATTTCAGAGAATAAGACTGATAAGGTAATCCGGTTTTGTATCTTTATAAGTTCCTCCCTTTTCACGGTGTCCGCTTTTCCATCGTTTCAACGTGAAACGAAATGCATAATGTGATTGCGCTGCAATATCAGCAACGAACAAAAACCCGTAGGTACTTTCTATGAATTAAAATGTACAAGGCAAGAGAGAATAAATGATACACCGTTAACGGACGCGTCCGTGTGTCCTCTTTTTCCTTCCTACCCCCGGTTCGTTTCATTAGACACAAAGAAAACTTGGATATCCGCGATGCAATAAAGTGCACGCTCCTCTTTTTTCCTCGCGCGATATTAATTTATCTTCGAACGAAATCGATGAGAATAATGGAGTGAGTAGGACACTGTAAAAGTTACCGGAGTTTTGTTTGTGTAAAATGGTTTATGAATTCGTGCCGGAAAATCGATATTGTTTCCAGTCGATGCAGATAAGTTCGTTGTTGAAGAACTTTGACTCATTCGTATCACGTTCGCGTTATATATATAAAAAAAAAAAAACGTGTACGCGTCACATTTGAACGCGTGCTTTTAACCCTTTCGTGACCAACGGGACGTGTACGACCCACTTTACGCTTTTTGTTCTTGTATCTAAGCGCACGATAAAAATCCGATTCTTGTGTTGGATATTATCTGGCACAAGGTTCAACTACTTAACCAATTACTATTTTATAGTTAGAAAAAATTATTTTTTTAAATATAGAAGACTAAGAGCTGTTATATATTTGGACCTCAATCGAGAATGGGAAAAATTCAACTGATATATATTTGAAAATTAAACGTGAAACTGAGTTTTAAAAGATATTGTAACACTCATTACACTTCTTTTATTCAGTAAGTAAGTTTATTATGTGAGATGATAATTATGAACAAAGAATTTTCTTTCGTCCAAATTCTGTCTTTCTAAGCCGTCAACGATGATGTGAGTTGCGGAAACATGACTGATTATTATACTTATTTACAAAAGAACTTACATTAATATTAATGTAATTGCAATGTAAGTATTAATTACAAATGATATAATTACAAAATCGAAAGGATTTTCATCGATATTCGAAAGATTAATCGAAGGGTGCGTCGATAAAGGAGAACGCATCGGGCAATTATTTTCAAATTTTCCCGCGGATGGCGCCTGAATCGCGGACACCGGCGCCTGCCCCTTGCGTCTCACGTCCTGCGCAACTCGCTTTCCGCGATAGGTTCACCGGGCCGAACGAACCGCTAGTCAAGTCAGTACAACTCGTGACGTCGCGGTCGTCGGTTGTTCGTTTTCTCAGTGATCGTGGTATATTGTCCCGTTGGCGATGTGACCGGTTTTGAAAGTGACGTGCTCTTTTCCGTACTCGTTATCGCGGCCGTACGCGCTCCACGGTTTGTAAATCGGAGCGCCAATAACGCGCATTTTCAAACATCCGACGCGGGGAACGCGTTTCACGATCTCGGCGTGCATCGCGTCTGTCACGTTCCCCTAGCAATACAATCTCGTACAGATCCCAAAAGGACCGTACATCGTTCGTTGCCCCGTGTAACGATTCGATCAGTGCTCGATCATCCTGCATCGCTAGAAAACCGCCTATCGGCTTTTCCGTTCGGAGTGCGGGAACCGGCATTCAAACTCGGATGGATTCGTGCTCGTACGATCAGTGTCAACTACAGTGTCAATCCGGTTAATCGCGGTGTCTCGAAACGACTGACATTAATCTGGTAACATTGGAGCGGCATCGTAGTCTGCCGCGCGCGCGTGCAATTTGCAACGGAGTGTGAAAGCGATCGCCTCGATTCTTGCGGCGAAAGTGAACAACGGATGTTAGCGAGTAGGTGAGCAGCGGTGAGGGGTGAAATTATTCGTAAAGGAGAATCGGAGCGTTTTTCGATCGGAGGAAGAGGAAGGCCGGCGAAACATGTCGAGGCTGTTGAAAGGCGAACCGACGGGCGGTTATGTCATTGACTCGAACGCGGCTCGTCGAATGTATTAACCCGTCCGCCGATGACGCGTGTCGTGTCGTAAGAGAAGAAGGAATCGGCGGCGGAGGACGAGCACGAAATCCGTCGGTGGAACAACGCTCTTCTGATCTAGCCAAAGAAAGAAAAGCAGGCCAGGCGTCGTGCCTCCCACTGCCTACCGGAAGTCATATGCCCATACACGCGCGGAAAACGGTAAATCAACGTACAAACGATCGGCTATAACCAGTGTACCCGTTTAGTTTTGCATTGGAACGAAGCACGCGCCACTGACCTTCCACCTCTGTTCGTTTTCTTTTCCTTGGTTCGCCTTCGTTGTTTCGTCCTTTATCCTCAGGTACGTCACAAATTATGTCTTTCTTTTTATTTCTCTTAAGTATGCGTCCACATGCAAAGATGTCACTGCTTACGCCATTTTCAGCGACACGAATTTCGAGTACCTTTAAACTTTTCATAAGCTAGGATCCTCGCGCGTAGGGTTGCATGAAGGAAACGAATAAAATCCATCTTTATGACGCTGTTTAAGAAATTTCGCGTTCTATCGCCACGTTTTGCATTATATCACCTTGCGTTGTATAATCATGACCGGTTGTCTCGGAATGATCAGAAGGAACTCTTTTTCCTTGTTTTGAAACCGGTAACGGTATATTGTTTACCTAAATTTTCCTTTATCTACAGTATATATCAGGGCAGTTTAATTTATATTTAGTCAAATACAGAAAGTATATCCTTGTGAAAATGTGTCATGCTCCAGGCGTTAATGCCGAGTTTGACACTGTGCAAGGTTTACGAGCCTTAACACACGTTAATTGCTATTTCGCGGCAACGTGTCCCACTAATGATTCGCGCCTTACACGTATATTTTTAACGATGACACATCGCGAATCATGCGAGTTTTCTCCATCTCTCGCAGTCCGTTCTCGACGGAACGCAAAGCAAGCATAAAATCGAACAATGCTCAAACGGGAAGATCAAAGCGAGGAAATAATGTTACGCCGTTCGCATTCCTCTCGAATTCGTCGGGCAAGTTTTAAGTTCGAAACTCGAAAAAAAAAGGTGCAAAAGCAGCGAGCTTCGCCGTGCCGATTTTCAATTTCTGCCGGTTTCCAACTTGCTCCTTGAGATTCACCGTTCCGTGTCGCATTCTCTGGATTCTTGCAACTCCAATTTCAACCATAGAGCCCCGCGGTGGTTTCCCGAACGAGTGATCCGACAGAAACACGCTCGAACATTGCGCGGTATCCCAACTTTGTCCTCTTGTTTCTTTCTTTTTCTCTTTGCTTGTCTTCGAGCGTTGCGTTATCGGCGCAAAACAGCCTGCTCCGATCGAATTGATCTTCTCCTGATATTTCGACGATTCGATACTTCTCGTGCCTTTCAATATCATTACTGCGGATATTTCTACCACTGTTCCATCGCAGTTTCGCTATTCCACTGTACCGTTATACCCATTACACGTTTCAGTATTTTACCGCACTGTGCTTATTTACCATTTTACTCCATTGTATCCCTATTTGACTATTCTCCGCTTTCACCATACTGCTAGTTCTCGTAACACATACTTATGTATATACAAGAATAAATGTTATAAATCATTCTTACATACGAATTTCCAAGAATAAATGTTGTGTATAAAATTTCCAAGAATAAATTAAAAAGCCTCAGAATTTAATCGCACGTGGTTAATAGCGTAAGGGTTGAAAAACTGCAGCGTGCATAATCGTGAAATTACCAGTGGCGAAAAAATACCGAAAAACGAAACGTGTGATAATCGATTACGTATCGGGAGCAAGAATTATATTCGACGATCGAACAAAGGTTCCTCGTAGAATATCGGAGCCGTGTTCCCGGCCAGGTATATACGAGGTGATCCCGAAGCGATGTGTGTTTCCTCCCCTCGTTTCTCCAACGGCGATTGTTTTCTTTTTCTTCCTGTCCGTCCCCACTCTTACCTCGTTATTCTGTCCTCTTCCTTCTTATCCGTCTCTTCTCTCTTTTAGGCCATAAACAACCCGTGCCCGACGTTTGCCGAGGTTATTGGTTTTTGCGAGGGGCACGACAGGGCCGTATACACTCGTCCGAGAGACCCTACCTCACGATCTTCCCTCTTTCTCCGTTATCCTTTCATCTCGCTCTATCTCGTCTTTCACCTATACCTCGCGTTGTCCTTGTCTTACGCGGAGTCTCACGTGGGCAGCACGAGTCTAATTCTCAGAGACAAACACTTTAATTATAACCTTACCTCGCGCTCGGTTACGTGCTACAGGATACTGTCATATCGATGTTTTTATTAAACATGGCTATCTTATGGGCAAGGATAACGCTGGTATTCGTGCTGTGTGTATGATTCAATTTGGAGATTGCTTTTTTTACTCGTGTGTACACTGATTTTGGGATCTGTTCTTTGATTTCGAAGGATCTAGGGATATTGAGATGCAAGGATATTCGGATGTAAGGATATTGGGACGCGGAGATAGTGGGGTGGAGAGGTTTTGGACTGTAGGGATGTTGGATTGTGGGGTTATTGGACTGTAGGGATATTGGGAGGTAGAAATATTGGGGTATAAGGACATTGGGACGTAGGGATATTGGGACGTAGAGATAATGGGACGTAGGAATATTGGGACGTAGGGATAATGGGACGTAGGGATGTTGGGACGTAGGGATATTGGGACGTGTAGGGGTAATGTGATGGAGAGATATTGGGACGTAGGGATAATGGGACGTAGAGATATTGGGGTACAGGGACATTGGGACGTAGGGATATTGGGACGTAGGAATGTTGGGACGTGAAGGTATTGTGTTGAAGGAACAGTGGGACGTAGGGATATTGGAACGTAGGGATGACGGGACGTAGGGATATTGGGACGGAAGAACAGTGGGTCGTTGGGATATGGAGACGTAGAGATGTTGGGACGTGGAGGTATTGGGTTGAAGGAACAGTGGGACGTAGAGATATCGAGGCGAAGGAATAGTGGGACGTCGAGATATTGGGACATAGGGATATAGGGACATATCAGGATGTAACAAGATTGATGTAACAATATCTGTACGTAGGCATAGTGGGACGTAGAGGTACTGGGGTGTAAAGATATTGGAACGTAAGAATATTATGCGTAGGGACATTGGGACATAGATATATTGGGATGTAGAGGTATTGGAACATAGGAATATTTAGACGAAGGGAGAGTGGAACATAGGGACCTTGAAGGTACTATGATGTAAAGGTGTTTGATTGTAGGGATATTTGTATGTAAAAATATTGGAATGCAGAGATCCTACATTGTTGGGATATTAGAGTATAGAATGTTGGGACGTAGGGATGTTGCAGGGATATCGAGACACAGTATTGCACTATAGGGATATTGAAACGTGGAGATATTGGAATGCAGTGATATTGGGATCCTAGGAATATTAGTATCTTAGAGATACTGGAGCTATTGAGTTAATAGTCGTATCTTAGGGATATCGAGGCGCAGGAATATTAGAACGTAGGGATATTGGAACATAGGGATATTGGACGTCAAAAGGATTGGAACATTCTCGCGATAGAATCGCTCGGTAGTTTGCAAGGCTGAGAGAGAGGATCGAATCGCCATAGTCGGTTGATGTTTATCGGCATGCTCACCGAGCAACCGGAATTATCGGGAACGTGTTTGGCGTGTCACGGTGTCATCCATTTCGTCAGCATTAAGCCCGTGTAAGAACGGTATCGCGTGTTTGGTACAAGACCTTCGGATACTGCGCCCGAGAGCATCGTGTATTGTGCATCGCTGCTCTCTACGCGAGGTTAATACACCCACGATACACCGGGCAGAATATACGGAGTATTGGGTCTCACAGACATATTTGGTTACAACGTTCTCCGGTGGACGTTCACGAATGTAAGACTGCGTTTCTAAGATCATCGTAACCCACATACCATTTCGGATCAACAAGTATCGTGTTGTCGATACGTAACACCGATCGATCGATGCCAGGAGGACAAGGGTGATCGGAGGAAATACAGGTCCTTGTATTGTAGACAACTCCATATCTGGCGAGTAGAAGGCTGACGCAGCCTGCCTGACCTACGGCCCGTAAAAATGGACACGAACGATAGAACCAAAGAACAAGTACAGTTGCCAAATATTTCGAGTCACCTTGAACATCAGAACATTGGGACTGTTCAAGGTGGGGTAGGCGTCCCTTAAACCTTCAACCTCCTACGCGTTTGACGGAATCCTATCAAAATTTTCAGATCTAATAAAGGTTTTAACCCAATTGAAATAAGTATACCACGGCAATGAATAGGCATGTATATGCCGGTCAATTTTCCGCGATCGACGAAGGGT
Source organism: Megachile ligniseca (assembly GCA_945859555.1). Taxonomy (NCBI): domain Eukaryota; kingdom Metazoa; phylum Arthropoda; class Insecta; order Hymenoptera; family Megachilidae; genus Megachile; species Megachile ligniseca. The sequence goes on from OX243780.1 coordinate 6,006,749, forward strand.
TAATTTAATCGCAACCACCACTATCGCTTCTCCTCTTCCTATATTGTTTCGTCCACCGTTGCCTGTATATAACTGTGTCAATTTTTTCCTGCGATACATCCCCGGCGTGCGTTGAACGCGGCACGCATGCGTGCACGAAAAGCCGAAAAAACATTGGCTGCACTTTCTGCATCGTCGTCTCGTCGATTCGTAACGTGTCACGTAGGTGACTAACGTACGTACATCCCGATACGGGTTTTCGGAAATAATGGCGGTACCGAGTCCTGGCGTCGATTCATTTTTACCCAATTTCACGCACCGCTACACCGTCCAACCCTGTGCGTCCTCGCAACATCGCGCTTCTCCACCAACCCTCTAAAAATCGTCTCTCAATTTTTTTCTGTCTCGCAACGATTCCGTTCCCGTCCGAAACCCGCGTGTTCCCCCTTAATTTTCGTCGCTCGGTGTTTTTGGCATTGCGGTTTATTTCCGCGGTGAACCCCCGGCGTACGCGTAATGCGTTTTCCAATTGCGCGCCCCTCTCCTATCCGGACCAACGATTTCGATAGAAATTTATTCGGTGCGTGCCTTTGTGTCGGGGCTAAATGAACGCACCCGGCCGCATTTTAATGCACTTTGCGTAAATTCATTCCGACGAAATACTGTTCTACCGTGTTTGCCTATTCTTGATTATTCTTGCTTGTCTATCGTCCTTCTTCCTCGCTCGATAACGACCACGAATTATCTACGGTACCTAAAATATTTCTGGTCACAATTAACTTTTACTATCGAGTAACGTTGCACGTAACTTTTTTCTAGGTTTCGATACTGAAAACAAAACTCTGTTCTATTATTAAGTTTAATCACATGCGACCTATACTGCGTGCAACTAGTATTGCGTGCAACGCTTAAATAAGCATAAACAAAGCCTTTTAAACAAAATGATTAACGCGTAAGATTAAATATGAAAAATGGCAATTTTGATAAGCTACAATGTTGCTACTGTTTCTGAAAGTGTACCCTTTGATGGTTTTAATAAGTTCTGATTGAAAATGTTAGGTAATTCTTACTGAACTTTTTCATACAAATAGCTTCATATACATATAAATATAAATTCATATAAATATAAATGTGGATTCAGACGAAATTCGTATAAAAATAAATACAATTTATGAACAGTGTCTCAGCCTCCGTAATTGTAGTACACTACTTTTTATTTTGCTATCGTTTATATTTGATGCAGTATCTGTCATATTTCACGATTTGCACTTATCTTAACGCGGTTTCCACGCTCGGGCGTGGCTGAAAATGCATAGAATTTAGATGAATTCTCCATTGTTTCGTGATGATCGCGACGCGACACGCTGTTCGAGTTCGATTCGAGCGTTCGTAATGAGATTTACCTGCACGGAACGATATCCCTTATTCGACGCAATTACAGTAGGTAACGTTGCGTAAAGCGTATCGGAGGTAATTAATAATTTTACATTAATTATGCAGCCCGAATCGTTGAACGTTTTAATCAATGTCCCGCGAACAAATATCGCGTATATCCGCGTGAAAATGTTCCCACGAAAAGATCCCGCGAATCGAAACCGGTTAATTTCAGGGGAACTTTTCCGTTTCGCGGAGAAAGCCCGACGATCCGTCATCCGGTGATCCTGGTCCGATTCTTTCGTTAATATCTATCCCCCTTCCGTGTCACTGATAAATTATCCAATTTACACGGTTACCTGGCACAGCCGCGAAATTATTTATGCCCGGCACACGGAGCTGACGAAAAATTCCGTACGCCGCGATACGCCGGTTAAATATGACGCGATACCGCCTCCCTTTCAGCCTCCGGGGGATACGGCGCGTGTACGATAACGTGGATACGAAAATATACCGCGGGGTAATGGTTTTTTTGGTCCTTTTAGGGGAGACACCTTGCCGGTGTTTGCGTTCATAAACCGTAACAGCGTATTCGAAGCTCCCTCTCTTAATCCCTGGAAGTGGAAAGGGGACGGTGATAGAACCGCCGGCGAATAACGATGGATATTCCAGGAGAATATTTTGCAAGTTAAAAGTCTTGATTAAATCGCGAATGCTGGAAAATTATTGAAATGGAATAGCGCGATACCGGGTATCTCTGTGCCCTCGATGACAGTGCGACAAACAAGACTTTCAATTAATTAAAAGTGAGCAGCAGATGTAGCAAACGCGAGGCCACTCCCAATTTTCATGCAATTATACCCGTTGTCCACAGTTTTGTAGGACATTTTCCGTGACTAACGGGTAAACGTCATTGTTGCCTGGTGAAAATGGATTGATGGAAATAATAGTCGAGAGGGAGACAAAGAGAGCTCGGTCACGTCACTGCCGGCCAGTATCAATTATTTTCAAATTACGAATTTCACCGTAGTATAGTACAATTGATTTATCCACGTCGTTGGGCACAGACGATGCAATTGACCCGTGTTGCTCTCTCTATGGATCCGTCGTTCACCCCTTCGCGTTATTTCTTTTCCCTCGCATACACGTTCCTCCTCCTGCTATCAGCTTTTTCAAAGCTTTTCAATTCAAATTCGTTCTACTTTCACTAGATATTAATGTCGAATCTGGTACATATTAGGAGCGTGGATATTCAACGCGTGGTGATATAACGCTATTTTTCGAATATAGAAATTTTAACGATGTTTATTGAAATTTTCTCGGTATAGGATTTTCAGATATATTGGGATGTAGGGATTTATAATAGAAATGTGGGGACGTGGGAATAAAGAACTTGATATTGAGAGATGCATATGACAACATAAGAATGTATAGGAATTTATAGGTATTTATATATATAGGCATATAGGTATAAGAGATCTAGGATATAGCGAACTATATAGTTATTTAGGGGTATACGTATCCAGAAACAAGGAGATCTAGGGCTATTGAGATCTAAGATATGGTGACTCAAGGAGATAAGGAGATCTAGGCATACAAATATCTAGAGGGTATACATTTAGGAATAAGGGGATATACGGATGTGGAGATCTAGGATATCGCTATTTAAGGATGTTAAGGGATTTAGGTATACATGTAGAACTATAGGAATCTAGGTGTATACAGACCTAGGATTTAGAGACGTTGAAGGATCTAGAAATAAGAAGACATACATGAGGAGTTAGGTATATGGCGATCTAGGATGTAAGGGATGTAGGTGTTTAGGTATCTAAGCACGTAGGTGTTTAGATGTATAGAGATCTAAAGATTTATAGTGCGAGAATCTGTGAGTATAGAGAGATCTAAGCACATATTTAAGATCGTAGGGAGATAGACCTCTGGGAGTGTAGTATCTAGAGATTTAGAGATTCGAAGATTTATCCAGGAATAGAATATTCTATAAATTTACGGACACTTAATGTATTTAATATGTATAGCGAATTGATAGATATATAAATAAGATGAAATCGACAAAGAAACGAAGGAGTAACGAAGATTCGTCTGTTGACAGCGTGCAGCTTGCGAAGAAATCGAAATGGTCGAGCTGTGCGGAAGCGGACCGCCGACTTCAGCGATGGGAGTGATGGGGATCGGTTCGGTAGTATCCGCGGCAACGTCGTCCTCGTCCTCGTCGACGACGACCACTGCCGCATCGTCTTCAGCTTCGGGTCGCGCGGGTGTCCTGGAAACGCAAGTTCGTGGCCAATGGTACCGCGTGTTCGTCTCGCTGGAAGACGATTACTTGAGCATCTCGTTGGACGAGAGCTGCGAGACGGGCAACAACGCCTTGAACAACGGTAATATCAACAATAACAACGTCGACAGTCTGAACGATCCAGACGTGCCGGATTCAGTCGCGAATCAGAAGCGGATCGTACGCGTAGTGAAAAGCGACAACAACGGCCTCGGTATATCGATCAAGGGCGGCAAGGAGAACAAAATGCCGATCTTGATCTCGAAGATCTTCAAGGGGATGGCGGCCGACGCCACGGAACAACTGTACGTGGGCGACGCGATACTGGCCGTAAACGGGGAGGATCTGCGAGAGGCGACACACGACGAGGCGGTGAAGGCGCTCAAGAGGGCTGGCAAGGTCGTCGAGCTTGAAGGTAAGAGTATTTACCAAACGTTTCTCTTTTGCTTGGACGTCTTTTTGCATCGTGGACTGACCGGTATGCGGTTACCGGGAACACGTATACGCGAACGGCTCTGCATTCAAAACTAAACTGCATTGCGATGATATAAAATATCCTCGAGGTTTCTATAACAACGGAGGTATAGACAAAAGTAACAAAATGTTGCATAGTGTTGAAATGTTCGGTGCTTTAGTTATCGAATATAGGCTCAGTTGAGCGAGGTGTGATTCTGTGTTAAGGAAGAAAATATTTCGGTACATTTCATCCGGTTTAGATAAATTCTAAAGTTTGTTCAACCGTCAATTTAGTACAATTTGTTGTTGTGTATTTCACTACCGTTACTTCCAGACAGCGTTTAGTTTTCATCAAACATGGATGATTGGAGCTCCTACCAAAATATCCTCCCTTTTAATTGCGAATCACCCTCTGTCCGGTTGTACTATTTCCGGTCCACCTCATATATCCACCTGTTTATATAATTCCTGTACAAAATAGGTAATCTGCATTTATGTTTCGCAAAAAGGTAGAAGTATATCGAAATTAATGAGAGGTAGGGTATTTCTAACGCTCCGAGTTCGACAAACAAATTAATTCGGCAATAATTCTAGCGTTTCCTTTGAACGTTAATTCGAACGGATAATTAATAGCCGGGTCGCGTGGAAATCAGCTCGAGCGTCATGTCGCGTTGGCTCGGCTCGAGAATTCCGAGCGTAAACGCAAACGCAGATTCGTTTAGCCGCGCGTCGCCTCGGTTGAAGCGTCAAAACGTTTCGACCAGAACTAGAAGTAACTAGCTAGGAACATCCTCGATGCCAGACGAGCTGGGTGGAGGACATTAACGAGCTTTTCGCTCCAATTAGCCCCAAGTGCACGGCGCATTAAGTTCCGACCTACGGATTCCTGCCAGTTTCTGTTGCTCGTTTTAATATCGAATTCCTACGCGTCTTTGAGCCAGCCTCGCTTATGGTGGCCATATTATTTCGAACGAGACGCCATTTCGAGGAACATGCAGTGCGCATACCAGAGGGACGCTTAGGTGCTTTTTCGTATGAAACTCGCAATTAAATTCTTTCGTAAAAATTTTTAATTTTCGCTCGAAAACATTTATAAAACTCGATCAAGTCTGAGGCTAATTCATTGATGAATATTAAACTTTCTAAATAGCTACTTTCTAATAGCTTGCAAATGACATTCGTTTTTTTTTGTCGAAACAATTGAAACGGGACAAACGGCGAAGATGGCTCTATGTGTATCTGCGAAAGGGTCGAATTAAAGGATCACGGGGTGGTTCGTGCATACAACGGGGAGTTTGAAACTTCTTGCGCGTGAATCGCGTTCGAATCAATCTTCCCCGAAACAATCGTTCTCTCGCTCGATCTTCCCGTTCATACACGCCAAAAGAAAAGAAACAGTGGAGGAAGGGTGAAGGAAAAAAAATGTAGGGAATAAAAGAGGGACGATACAATAAATCAAGGTAAATCTCGCTCAGGCGGCGGGGCAATAAATTCGACTTCGTTTATCAGGGAGTAACTTCTATTCGATTTCTCTTCGGCCAAGCCTGTTCGGAAAGTTTGTCAGCTTGGTGGGGCCAACTTGACTGCAATTCTGGCCCGTGAAATCGGAAGTTTTCGGCGGGATCTCGCTTAAACGGGATGCAAGTCCTCGCGAGCAGCGGAGTTTCGATGAAAATCCCACGGTAATGTATTCCAAAGCTCTACTTCTTCTCTCTACGTTCACTCTGGTCGATCCGATCCTGGGTCAACCAGTAATCCCTCTTTATATACTCGATACCCCGCCATCTGTCTGTCGTGACCTGTTCTCTCCGGGTCTTAGCGACCCGAAATGCAGATCACGTTTCTGGAGGTGCTACGTCTCTAGCAATAATATCCGAGATTCGTAGACGACGAAACGCGGTAGAACTCGTGTTACAAAATTTAACAAAGTTTAATAAAAACGTTGCTCAAGTTGAACCGTGATCCTCAGATCCGCAAGCGAGCAGGACAGGGTAAACTCTCGTACGTTTCGTCGTTTTTTCCTTCGCGTTCTTTCGCTTTCTTGGACGTTGTACGATTTTGCATGTCACGTCCTCGCGGACGTAAAGTGCAGAGTATCGCATTCCACGCGTCACCCACGTGAAACTGGCAACCGGCCGACCTCTCGAGACGAAAGTTAGCGAGCAACGAGGAAGAACAGAGCGTAGAGTGCTGCACGTGCGAGACACAGTGCGCGGATACGTGCCCGCCGAGAAATCGTACAGGAACCACCGAAAGCGTCTGAATAAAAGAAAAGCTGTCTGCCGACGACCGGATGTCTCTGCTCGTGAAACGGAATCGACCCCCGGATACGCGTCGCCCTTACGGAACAAGAGATTTCGCGATCGATTCCTGTAGATCGCTGTATTTTAGGCGAAATCTGAGGTCCAACAAATTTCGGGAAATTGTAGGTTCTTGGTCAAATTTAACCTTTACAGAGGAAACTTAGTAGGGTGATGAATACTTTTAGGTAGGAGTACTTTCAGATTAGAAATGAAGCAATGTAGATGAGAGAAGCTACATTTTATGCAATTATTTGACAAAAGTTAATTTCGATGAAAGCATCTTAATTCCTAAAATTAAAAATAAGAAATGTGTCATTTTGTTCCATAAATGTAGTGTTAATCTTTAGGTTGCGTCAGTATGGTTTAAGGACGCATCAGGTGCGTCATACATTTTGAGAGTTCACACGAGGTCCACCGCGTCTCTTCGTCATACGATTGATTTAGTAGTTGTAATTGGTTGACCAAGTGGAGCCATTTCACACTGATGAATTCTATTTCATTTTCTGAGTTGTACACAGTGGCTAACGATAATCGAACGGGTCTCGGAAAAATGGCCGTCTTGTTCATTTCACGTTTCACTTTCTGGTCCGCAATTGGACCGTTATTAATGCAAACGCACTTTTAAACGTAGCGTATTGTTGCGAGGCAGCAGCGGCAGCCGAATAGAATCGAGCGTGAAAAACGATTGGGATAGGTGAACGCGCGAGGGAATGAAAATTTTTCGTGAAAACCAGAGCGGGCGGCGATTGTACATACAAAGCGCAACGAGCTGTCGAGTCGGGTCATTCACGGGCGAAGGGTTTCATCGATTCGCGAACGGATTTCGTTAAACGACCGGCACCCGAAATGGCTCGATAACGATCGTCCTCGAATTCCCGTCGCATCGGCCTTTTCAGCCGCCGAGGAAATAACGGCGTGCAGGTGCGTTCGCGTGCATACAATCGGAGCCTCAGAAACGGTGCACGCGTGCGAGCGTAAGCGTGTACGCGAGTGTCTCCTGATCGGTGAATACGACATAGGCAGCGTATATGGCAGCCGGAGAACATCGGTCTTGCAGGAGATTCGCACAGGAAACAAACGACGCGTGTCGATCACAAAGGAAGCAAAATAAAGCCGTAGAAGCTCTCCTTGCGTTCGGAGAGACAACGAAGCGGCATTTAACGCTCCGGGCAGAATGCACGCGTTTTCTAGCCGACCTTTTCAACCTCGCTGTTGCTTTCAGCTTCACACTTTTTGATAATAGCACGGGAATTCGCGATGTCGCTGATTTCTGCCTCGAGAAGAATCAAGCTTTTCTACTCCCGACGATGTCTAATGGATTTCAGGCAACGTTGGAAATAGGACTTTAAGATTTTAACGAAAGTGGAATGTTTTCGCTGCCGTTCTTTTAGCGGTAATTTTTAGCGCAACTCGTTTATCGAACGCAGTTATTGAGCAAGGATTCCAACGCTATACTCATTACCGGATTAGGTTGCGAGAGCGATTGTTGCACGCCTACGTTTTGCGTAAGCACGCCTGTTAATACGGATCCGGCAGGTGATACAGGTGTTGCGTGATTCGAGGCGAAGCGTCTTTGATCGAACGGCCTTCGTGACTTGTTTGGCAACCTTCGAGCAAGGCGCGCGAGTTGTGCAATCGTTGCAGTCGCTCGAAGGATGAACGTACATTCTCGAGAAAAAGTCCTGCGTTTCGAAATTTTCCATCTAATCGATACTCTTGTATCAATTTCTTAGCTCGCGATCAGAAATAACATCTCGCGAACGAATTCGTATTCCAGTTATTCTAGCTTCTCAGTCTCTAAATTAGAATGTCTAAAATTACAGAACCGGATATTAAATAGAGTAAAGATTAATGACGTAACAAGCTACGTACACAAGACTAATTGATGAAAATACTGCCAATCAAAGTATTTATTAATTCAAAATTGCTTCTACGAAGCTGATGTAATCCATCGGAAATTGAGTTTGACCGAAATAAACTGAATGTGTCTTCCTATACTTAACCCCTTTTCAGTTATTGTTTATTAACGACCACGTCCATTCAGTATGCGTTTCGCTGTATTTGCAGGACTAGTCTTACTAGAATTTTAAACAATCCCGAATTTAGACGACGCGTCTGCCGCTCCAGATGTGGAAGGGTATAATGTTGGCCGAGTCAGTGGAACGAATGAAACGTCTGTGGTTCTAGTGCTCGTATCTATTTGTAATTGAAACGCGTAATTTTAGGTGTGCATTGTCCCACGGAGCAGTCCGCGTGACGGATGACGAGCGACATCGTCAGGGAAATTGCATCTTAAATCCTGCTGCTCGGCATTCCTTTCGCTGTGAATGTCAGACGGGAGACCTCCCCTCCTCGTTCATCCCCTTTTCGTCTCTTTACGTCACTCGCTTCTTCCTTTCCATTATCTTAATCACGCGGAGTTATGAGCTTTTTCGCTTTCGTTAAACTTTCCCCCTTAACACTTTCGATCCTGTCTTTAGCAGAAGATCCTTTCATTGAGATATTAGATCTACGAGGATTACATACGGGCTGCGGATTGTGATTACACGGTATAAGATCGCGTTGAATTTCGTGGGTTGAATAATCGATGCATTGTGGTTGCATTAAATTTCGGCGAATTGTAATTTGATACGATGAGTAGATGAATGGAATTTCGTCGCGTTGTAATTTGAGACGCTGAGTAGTTGAGTGGAATTTCGGCGCGTGGTACTTGGGTTGAGTAGTCGATGCATCGAATTTCGGCACGTTGAATAATCGATGTGTGGAATTTTTACATGAGAAATTATGGCGCGTGGATTTACGGCACGTGGAATTTTGGCGCGTGGAATTTCGACGCATTGAATAGAAGATAAGTGAAATTTTGGCGCAAGGAATTTTGGCACGCTGAGTAATCGACGCGTGGAATTTCGGTGTGTGGAATTACAGTGCGTGGAATTACGGTGCGTAGAATAGTTAATGCGTGGAATTTTGGCGCGTGGAATTATGGCGCGTGGGATAGTGAATGCGTGGAATTACAGCGCATGGGATTTTGGCGCGTGGAATTTCGGCGCGTGGGATAGTCAATGCGTGGAATTTTGGCGCGTAGAATAATTGATATCTGGAATTTCGGCGCTTTGAATAATCGCCGCGTAGAATAGTCAATGTGCAGAATTTTGGCGCGTGGAATTACAGCGCGTGGAATTACGACGCGTGGAATTTCGACGCGTTGAATAGACAATACATTGCATTTCGGCGCATAGAATTTTAATACATTGAATAGTCGACGCGTGGAATAGTCAATGCATTGCATGGTCGATGCATAAAATAGTCGACGCGTTAAACTTCGGCACGTTATATTTCGACCCGCTGAATAGTCGACGCGTTCAATATCTGTGCACAGTATAATCTACGCACTGTACACATACATACTGCACAATCGAGTTACGCATTCAAACATATACTCAATTTAAAAAATTTGTCGTTTCCACAGCCCCGTTATCGTACCAAGATCATAATGGAAAAGAGAAACAATTATCTATCGTACTCAGTTAACTGCAACAAACATTGCTGTATAATCCATTAAAAAATTTGTCAATAATATTCATAAACATTCGATTCTGTTTTAAACGCTTCGATAAATAACCGATCATGTTTGATCGATTCTGGACGGTCGTTAATCATCCATGTTATTCGAACGATTACAATGGAGGATAATTTATAAATGGATCGGTTTTGCGTGGATTACGCATCGTGCAAATCTGTTTTTCGTGGAAACACAGGATCACGGTATAGGTGTTATACGCCAAAAGGGACACGCGGAGGGGTGTGGGGGACAGATAGAAACGGTAGTGTAACAGCGATTAGCGAAATTCGAATAATTACGTCGATGCTAGAGAAGCAATTAACAGGTGACGGAAATTAGCTGGTCCCGTTTTATAGCTCATCATGATAATTAGCTTCTGCCCTCTTTGGTCGTACGCTGCGTAACCCGTACATGCGGTTAATAGCTGTTCCGTGCGGCCTCGTGTTTCGTCCGTTCTCATAAAGAAACCAGTTACGGTGTTCTTAGCGTTAATACCGATTGTCGGCACTAGGTATTTTGGCCCGAACGAGAGTCACGGATGATGAAAAGACGCGAAACACGAGCAGCAATTTTTACTTAACGACCGCGAATACAAGTTACACCTACTATAAAACACGGCCGTCTGCTGTTGATATCTCGCGTACGATCTCGTTCATCTATTTGTAGACACCTCCGTAATGGTCCGTGAACCATTTAGGTTCTGCCGATAGATCCAGGGATAAGCACCTTTGGTAAAAATTACCGTGGGTCAAAAGCGCCATAAAACGAGATAAGATGTACACAAATATTCGTAACACTCGATTAACACGGTGTGTAAAAGAGGGTTGGATTCAACGAGTCGCTAAATAAGCTGGAAAGCTTTTAATTAGGTATCTTAATAAGTAACGAGTCCTACACAGACGTGTACGGCGAGAAGCGATAATTGAATTACTTATCGAGCTTCGGCAATCGATTTGCAACCGTTGCACAACAGTTAAAGAGATAAAATTATCTGGAAGGTGTACATAGCACTCAGAAACACGTATCTGTTCTTTTTCTTCTCGATTCCAATCAATTACGTGATTCATCGTTGAAGTACGACTTCGACCTCGATTTCTGTACTTTTATTTGTTCGTGAAAATTCTCTTACTTTTTTTTTTTCGCCTTCTCCCGTTCAGCATACAGACTCGATTCGCGCCGGAGTCGGGTTGCTTATTTTTCCTCGATTTCTCTGTACTCGTCGGTATTCCTTCCGCGCGCTGATTCAGCCTCCTATTAATTTTCTTTTATTGTCGTTCTACAGATGCTCTTGCCCCGTCCCCGCGATCAACCTTCTCTATTTAGCTTAAATTCAGATCGATATTCTCACCCGGTAATCTCGCCGGGTTCCATAAGTCATTTTCTCCGTTCATAAATCAACCCCGTGGATTTCTACGATTATTTCTTCGTTCGTAAATCACCTGACCATTGATTCCGAGAAATTTTTCTCGCATTTCGCTCTCGCCCGCCTACGCGAACTCTCGCAATTTAAGTCTCGTTAGTAGTCAGATGACAGGCTGCGAGGCGACCAATTAACAGTTTCGGTATAATTTGCGGCCTCTGGGCTCGAGGACAAGTTACTCGATTTCGACCATGATCATTTCATTATAAATAAAGAAATATGCTCGTTCTTCACACTTTGATAGCCACTGTCAATTATTTATTATTTTGACCTTTAACTTTTTACTCAATTTTTATATTTATTTTGACACATATAAATTCTAACATGAAAAGTAATAATTTTGCACAAATTTGTATATTACAGGATACTCTCAAAAATAATTCCTATTAAAACATGCAGAATTGCAAGAATGAGATTTGTCAAAATATACGTTCATCAAAGTGTTAATACTTAAAATATAGGCATACAAAGATGTCGGAATATGAGATACATATTATAGTTTTTATATTGCTTATAGATATGATAGGTGTTACATGTATGTTATAGGTATCTTACAGGTATTATATTACTATTACCAAACCGTTTTCTTTACGACATAACGAAGGCTCGTAAGACGAATGACGAAATATTTTGATACGGCTCGCGACTTTAAACCCGGTTTCTCTATCGGGAAAACCTTTGATCTGTCGTTGAAGACGCGAAACGGAGAAGAAGTCGGTAAAAGCTCGTTTCGCGAGCAGCAATTTCGAGGTGGACTAAACTTATTTCTGGCACGAGAGAGCATGGCCTGATCCTCTCTCCTCTCCTCTAAATTACGGCCCTTCCCTCGAATAAAAACTGCTTTGGATTAAAGGGAGTACGACGTCGAGTCGTCGCTCGACCATGCCGCAGAGTTATTTTCACCGGAGAATATCAGAAGTGTCTTTGCTGGAAACGGCGATGCAGTTAGGGACTTTGGCAAAGAGACAGGTCAACCAAGAGATTTACCTTCGAGTTTCTCTGTGCATCGTCCAGGCAATTTAAACTCTCGAATGAGGATGAACTTTTCGTTAACAGCTTATTTCGCCCGATGAAATATATCAAATGGTTATGTAACGTGTAACAGGCTAATACCTTGACATGTTACATGTGACATGTATCTGTTCTGCAGGTTTGAAATAAGTTCATGACAGAAAAGCTGAGGGGTCAGAAACTGTTTAATGATCGAATATTTTTATTGTATGATGGCACATACTATCTCCTTCATGAGTAGCTAAGATTGTGCTGTACAGAAGAATATTTTGTTGAAACTTCACATTTCAATTCAGAAATTAAATTTCGAACTTTGAGGGTTCACCATGTTTCAGTATTCAAGTAAGTTGATGATGGATGAGTAACATGAATTTAATGATCGAATATTTTTATTGTATGATGGCACATACTATCTCCTTCATGAGTAGCTAAGATTGTACTGTACATAAGAATATTTTGTTTAAACTTCTCATTTGAATTCAGAAATTAAATTTCGAACTTTGAGGGTTCATCATGTTTGAGTATTCGTGTAACTTGATGATGGATGAGTAACATGAATTTAATGATCGAATATTTTTATTGTATGATGGCACATACTATCTCCTTCATGAGTAGCTAAGATTGTACTGTACATAAGAATATTTTGTTTAAACTTCTCATTTGAATTTAGAAATTATATTTCAAACTTTGAGGGTTCATCATGTTTGAGTATTCGAGATTGCAAATCCTAAAGTGCAGAATTTGGTTTTGAAGTACAAAGAGGATATCGCGATTAGAACACGGTTGATACTTAAAATACACTCGAAGAATATGAGCCAGCGTCTCGACGTCGTGTAAATGCATTTACATAGCTGGCTCGAGTACCAGTACTCAGGTACAGTAACTCGAATATAAGGCACGAGTCGGCGTGCTTCTCGTCCTCGCGAGCGTTATATATCTCCCGGGCACTGTGTACTGTGTTTCGCGTGCCTTTCATTTCGTCCTTTACGGTACTTCGTCATGATTTACGAGGTATCCGCATGAGGAGAGACGCCGTCGCATTCTACGTCTCCTCCTCTTCCTTTTCCTTCTTCTTCTTCGTCCTTCTTTCTCTCGTCATTCAACCCCTGCTCTTCTCCTTTCCGTGAGCCTGTCTCGTTTGTAATTTTCTCGTTAAAGAGGGAGAGAGAGAGAGTCTGTTTGAGGCTGTAGACGAGAAAAAGGAAGCTCTGACTCGATCTATGGCTACCACTTTCCTCGTCGTGTCGCGAGTATCGTTAGCTCGGGTCAGGTTCACGACGAAATGCGATGCTCTTTTGAAATTAGGTTAGCTTGAACTTCGAATCAGAATAAACAAATTGGGCAAAAAGTCCTATAGTAAATGCAACATTAACTCTTAGAATTATAAGGAGAGTTGTAACCTTATATATCCTCAAGATCAATGAAGATCATCATCACTTCCAGTGTATTTATTTGAGTATATTTAAAAAATAAAATTGATAATCATTTACTGCAACCACGTATTATTCGTGTCTTCCGAGGCCTGTGATTATTATAATGTGCACGACATTTGCAATTTTAATCGCGAGTTTAATCGTTTCTGCGAAGCGATCAAGGCACGGATCGGATCAAGCTTCAGAGGGTTTATCGAGTTTATTATTTTCCTTGGTTCTCGCCGTGTTTAATGTGTTAACCGAGGGAAACCTACTTACGATGCACGCAATTGTACACGAGCTCCCATAACCTAAGGTGCATTAGCTCCGCGAAATTCCCTCTGAGGCCGCGTGTTTTCGTGCCAGTTATCGTTCCATCTTCCGCAATTCCAACCGCGAAAACGTAGCGATATTACCTGTAGATAAGGTGATAGAGACTGGCACCGCAAACTGGACGTAGCATATACGTAGAATCTCGAAGGAGAGGACGGGCTTTTGAAAATACGAAGATGAGAAATGGAGAGAACCGGTGTTAGAAATGCAAAATGACCCCCTCGTGCATCGTTAAGTATGTAATTTCTCTCGGATTTATGGGTTGACGATCGAGTAACTTGGAATTTCGAACGGAACTTGAGGATACTAACCGATTTGCTCGAGTCGAATGACGATATATTGGAATAAATTGGAAGAATTCCGTTGGGATAACAGTGGCAACGTCGGGTTATAGACTTTTTAATAGTTTATCAGTACCTTACCATGCTGTCCACCTATGACAAATGCAGGTAAATTATTTAAAGGAAAAGCAAGCGACAGTGGGCTCTTGAAATAATGATGTATCAGATTAAAAAACGAAATTGAAACGTTGACCACCGTGGTGTGAGACCGGCACTGAAAATTCAATTATATCAATTATTTGGGAACTTTTGAAAGCTTTTAATATTCAGGCAGTATGTCTGATATCAGATATCTGATGTCTTATCTGATTGGTTGTTACTGTTTTTTTATTAAAGTGTGATACATATTTGCAAGTATACATAAACGTTGCGGTTGCACCTCATCAAATTTAAATTTGCAAAGCTGATCTACACTTAAGCAGGAGATTCAAATCTTTTATAAAAATAATATTCAGATCCTTAAATGAGATCTTATTTCATAAATTCGATGAAAATGAGAGGAACATAGGTAGGTACTTTCTTGTACATACAGTAGATTCTCAACCGGGAATTTATCTCGCAGGGATATATCGAAGATGTATTGTAATACGGTTCTGGTCGAATTCGTAAACGATATGTCGTCACGGTCCATTAATCGGTATCATAAAGGGATATGATAATTATATTGGCAATCGAGACGAGGGCAACGTGATCGTCCACATCGTTACGGCCTATTGATTCGCTGATTAATGCGTAATGAAATACGCTGTGTAGTACGTGATTAATCAGGATTTCGACTAAATTGCGACGTCTAGGATAGATTTATTGGAAAAAAGTGGCAACGAGGTTGCAAGACTTTGACTCTTACACTTGAGTCAAAACACCTCCTACGTTTAGTTAATATCTTTTACAGTTGAACGGTATTAATATTCCGTATCATTGTTTACACATCTTAGAGTCATTCTTCAAATACTTTTGCAATGAAAATGTAAGGTAAAACAGTAGGTGACGTATACGTATACGTATGGTTCACGTATATGTGTAGTCCATAGCTACATATGATCCATATGTATAGATGATCCACATGTACAGATGATTCACGTGACAGATGGTTCACATGTAAGGATGATCCACGTATACAGATTGCCCACATGTATAGATAGTCCACATATATTTATGGTCTACATATACGTATTGTGCACATCTACAGATGGTCCACATATATGTATGGTTCACGTATATGGATGATCCACATATGCGTATGCGTATGCGTATGGTTGATCCGCATATACGTATAGTCAACATGTATGTATGATCTATATTTACGGATGCTCTACATGTATGTATGGTACACACGTTCATATGGACCACATGTACGTATAGTCCACATATACATATGTACGGTCTACGTAAACGTATGATTCACATTCACACACCCCACAAAATAAGCAATAGGTACTAAAAAGACGTAGCTGTAGTTGTTTAAAATAAACCCATATTTTTCGCTCTTAACATATTTTCACATTAAGTGAACAGTGAGCATCAGTCACTCCGGTTAAATCAAAAAGCAAGAAAAGTACACCCGTTTCTTTGTATTTCCAGAACTAATTTTGTGATGAACACACAGTACACACGTACTACCTCACCTTATCGTACCCAAATTCAAGGGACCTTAAAACAGTCATAATTGCAATGTCAAAATTAACATACGCGTATTACCGTACAACAATGGGCAGCTAAAAAACACGGTGATTCAGCAAATTTTCCTTGCAAATAACGTCGATCAAATTCGCATGGTTGATAATTTATCATAATTATGGAATATCCGAGCGTTTAAATTCAATTGTGCCGTTTGATGCGGATACAGGGGAAAAACGGCGAGGAGATAATGATCTCCGGCATGGCGCGTCTTTCGTAAGTATTATCACGCTCGCGTTATTACGTCGAGTGAATTTCGGAAGTTTTACGAGGGCCGTGCTCGTGAAACGGGCAGAACCCGACCGGAAGAGGGCTGGAAGAGGCGCGGCGCGTGTATTACAATACGGAGATAGAAGATCTCCGGTTATATATCACGTATCGTGACAAGAGGCCGCTCGAGAGAGCCGAGGAACGCCGGTGCCGTGCCGGGGGTAGCGTTACAACGGTTCGCACGAACCACCCATGCATTTATGCGCCAACGAGCATCCCGTCCGACCCCCGACCTCCCACTACCCCTCTGCTAATTGCAAAAACGTCGGCAATCGCGTATTACTCTCGCGGTTGGATAACGGTAATTACGCGTAGGAGTACACGGTTTCGTTGTTTACCGCGCGTGCCGTCCTGGCATACCGCCGCCGAGATAAGCGTTATCGACGCCCGATGACCAACACCGACACGCTCCACGCATTTCGAGTTCACAAAACGATCGACTTCTACAAACGCGGATACTTCGATATGATTCCATTACTCGATCTCTGTATATTCTCATTTTGGACGAATCAGAAATTACAGGTCCGTCACTGCTATGTTCGCATTTCAATGCTAGGAATCTGTACGTCAGACAGAACTAATCACAGCTACAATATTAAAACAGACGAAGAAAGTTGAAATCGTTAACTATGCAAATTATTGGACTTGAACTACAAATCAGCGTATTAAAAATGCAAGTAAAATTGATCACGGAAGTGCGTCACGAGTGCGTCACGAGTGCGTCATGAGTCAGAGTCAAAATAGTGGGAGGAGTTTATTAATCACAGTGCTAAGTTCAACTTGTAATTATTATCTAAAACTTTTTATAACTGAACTTATAATTTTGTCCAACATATAAATAAAATTTTGCATAAAAGGAGCAATAATTCATTAGATATGTAAAATTGCAAAATCTCTTCTCGTAATATTATCTTTTTACCATTCTTACGTGACACCATGGAAGAACAAGATAATAGTATTAACAAGAAATGGGTTTACTATTTTGACCAGCGGTTGATACAATAAAAAATCGTTTTCCCGGAAAGTACAGAGGGTTCCACGAAAGTGTGCGATAACGAGGTTCTTTCCCCAAGCCACGAACAATTCTACCGCAACAATGGAATGTCTCCCGTAAATAGTTAAATAAAGTAAAGAAAATGTAGCTCGTATATCCTCGAGCGGCAACGATGCAGCCTTCCTACGGTTTATTTACGCGCATCGTGCGCGTGGCACTTTAAACTTCGCGGTCTACGAGACAAATTGTCGCGAAACCCTGCAAAATACCTTCTCTCCACCTTGCCCACTCTTTTTGCTGGTTATTTTCATTCGTACGGTATACGTGTCGTTTATTAAATCCCACGAGGTTCCAACCGAGGCGGCCACAATCGCGCTGGGCAAAAAGGAAGTTCAAGAGGTTACGCGGCAAGGTGGCCATTGCTATGGCGCGATATTCGCTCTCGAAATTTTACGGTCAACCATTGGCGTAACTAGATAGTCCACTCGGAACATTAGTCCTTTATTCTCTAGTTCGTTATTCTCTACAGATAGAGAACATAATTCATATACCTTGTGCTAAAAATTTCAAAATTTTCAATGTTTCAAATATTTGAATTTGCAAACTTGTAAATGTTCAACTAGATTTACAGAATAAAAATTGTCGAATTGTCAGGTTGACGCGAATGTGATCTAGCTTAAATAAAAATTCTGGTTACGCCCATGTGTCCATCATCGTGGAAACTGCGGCAAAGCCAATGTAAAGAAACGAAAGGGAAAAAATGGAGAACGACAACAACGTCAAAGAAAACATTGTACGACACAAGCAAACGTATAAACAAGTGGCGAGAGTTGGAAACAGAGGTTGAAACGAAGAGGGTAACGTGTGCCGTCACTCTAACCCCCTGGCTTACACGCGTTTTTATCTAAACAAACCGGTGGAAAACGAAAGGAAAAGAAACAACGGAAACGGTAACCAACGGGGGTAAGAAACGTATCTTGATAAAACCCCTGTTGTTGCAGGCCGACCACTTTTAACTGTTTTTAAAGCGTTTAACGAGTCGACCGCTGGCGAGCCGCATCGAAAAACAGTTATTTTTGTACGGATAGCTTTGCAAGATTGTACCGTGGTTCAATGTGGACGCAGTATAAATTGTAATGGGTTTAAATTTCCCGGTAAACTTTCTAATAAACATTTTATATTCGGACAGAAAGAAAATTGTCGTCCCGAATTCAATTCATTTTCGAGCAAATGGTAGACTTTTTTTCTAATAAAGGTTGTTTTCGAATAAAGATGAGGTTATGTCTTGAAAGATTATTCAAAGTTATTGTATCGCATTTCGACGTACATACTGCGTAAATTGTAAGTTTCTAAGTGGAAATTCCGGCTAAGAATCTCATAACCGTTCATTAACGATAAACTTTCTACATAAAATTCGACCTCCCATTTTTGCTCTTTCAATCTTCCCGCTCAACTTCGCCCGAAGTTAAGTTGAATTAAACTTAATGAACAGTTTAAGAGACTTCGGGTTGGCTTTTCCACTTAAAATTTGAAGTCAAATTAAGGAATGCTGCAGTCGCGTGTTTAGAGACGCGGCTAATTAACGCGTAATTTTTTGCGAGCTGCTACAACGGGTTCTCATCTCTGCACGCCACGTTGCGCGCGAGCCTTTTCTTCAGCCAAAGGCAAACCTTATTTGTTTACCGGCTTCGGAGAATCTGAAACCTACTCCGGAATTGGGGGAAACTTAGATTAAATTTATTAGATTTTTATATTTGAAGTTTAACTTGAATTTTTATGAGGAAACAGTAGGTAAACACTAGATGAAATAAGAGAAATTGTGAAAAATATGAAAATAGCGGAGAGGAAGAAATGCTCTTCTATTTTTCCCATCTAAATAAATCTAGAATGAATGTAGATCCTGTTGCAGATTGTCAAAGATAAGAACAAAAGCTTTCTTCGACCCTGTTTTTAATCTAACGGTTGCACGCGAGTATGGCACATTGAAAGGGTAGTGAATCGCGTGCCATCCGACATTTCGCGGCTATCCATGTCGTCGTCGAATTCACTTTTTATTTAAAGCGACATCTTGAGTTGCGGCTCTCGAGCATGATTGCCGTAACAGACGTTCACGGAAATGTCTTATCGACACGCTGCAGTTAATGATTTACGGAATTGCACATGTCTTATCGAGCTCGATACGAAGTAGGTCATTGTCGAGTACAGCGACATCAATGGGTCGAGTGATATGCATCTTTTTTAACTGGAAAGAACATCGTGAATGAAATTGATCTGTGGTTTAATATGGCTACAATCTAAATTTAAGTTTAGGTACTATTTCTATTTTTCATATTTTCGTGGTTTGATTTTCAAGTCTTTAGGATTGGACCTTTCGCTTTGGAATTTTTATGATATTATATTATATTGCTGGATGCATGATTTTTCAGGAGTCTATGAGACAATGATTTTTCTTGAGATTTAGTAACTTAGTAGAACGTCTTTAGGCTGCCAGTATTTTGGTAGATTATTCGTATCGAGGGGGTTAACGCGACGTTTGCCTCGTTCCGTCACGCGATCAATCATCTCTCCGAGATTTGGTTGCCGGGAATTTATATTATTCGAATAAGGCAGACCGAGTGTAAATTCACTACCCATTACACCCGATCATCATTCACCAGTCGAATAGAGAGAGAGAGAGAGAGGGGTTGGGGTGGTTGCACGGTGCTGCATTACCGTTCGTTGCCCCGTTACGTCGACTTGAATCGATCAGATGATTATCGACAGTTCCGACCACACGGAAGCGGTATATCCAATATTAACAGGTTTCATTGTACGATATTAATTCGTTATTTTATCGACGGATATATTTCATTGGAGCTCGAAGCGCCGTCGGATTATCGAACGTTGGAATCATCCCCCTGGCTGCTCGCGCCGCGTTGCGATTCGGAACGAATAACACAGGGGGTTAGAATCGCTCTTCCTTGTTTGTTTCGGGTATTCGATCGGAAGAATCAGCGTGCACACGTCGAACCTTGATTTCTCCGGTGGCGGTCGATGTGTTTTTCGATATTTTATCGAACGGCTGGTGGCCAAAGGACGACGGCTGACATCGTCGACCGAGACCGTCGCCGGGGAATAAATTGGAACCGTCTTCTGTATCGCGCTATGCCATTTATTGTCATTTGTTCGATACCAGTGATCCATGTTTGCCTTCGAATGCTATGCGATGACATCGTACATTGTCGAGGCCTTTTCAAACTTCTGGATCGTACATTTAATCACCTCTTTATCGTCTCTCCTACTTTTCGAACGAATTCGAACATTCGACAAGATAGAAATTATGACGTTTGATAAAATATAGGATTTGCAATTTGGAAATTTAGAATGTTTTCAAATTTATAGATTTTTGAAGCTTGACATGTCTATGCTTGAACATCTTCGAATATTTTCTAATTTGTAAATTCTTGAGTTTCTCGATTTACTAAGCTATGAACCTTGAAGTTACCAAATTTCAAAATCTCCTAATTTTCAACCCCACCGAACACCTATATTTTCAACCCCACTGAACATGATTGTAACCCTCGAGCCCCCAAATTTCAAATTTTATAGCTTTCTACTCACTGAATACCTAAATTTTCCAAATTCCAACTCTTCGAGTCCCCAAACTCCCCAATTTCCAAATTACCTAATTCCCAACCCTTCGAATATAAAAATTTTCCAAATTCCAAAATTTTCAGTCCCTGAATTGAATTTCTAAATTCCCTAATTTCCAAATCCCCAAATCCCAAAATTCCAAATTTCCATATCGTCAAAGTACAAAATTTAAAAAAATCTAATCGTACCCTTAAATTTCTAAATTTCCAAAAAAAGCGGTAACCACGTAGACAATATTTTTGAACATCAACTATACCGAAAATGGTCTCGATTAGTTCCGTAAATAATTTTTGTAAATTCCTTCATTTTTATCTTCCGCGATTTCGCGTTCCCTTTATTTTTTTATTTTTGTCATACGTCGATTAAAGCTTCCGTATCGGTGGAAGCTCTCTTTGAACTGGACGTGCAACTCTGTTCAATAGAAAGTACAAAGAAACTATGATAACGATCTAGCTTTTGAAGAGAGAACTATCGCGGAACGCCTTTGCGTTTTGCTCGTTCGCTCATATCGTTTTAATGAAAAACGAACGAAACTGCAATTGGACAATGCGTTCTTTCGTTTCGATGGTAGATACTGGTCTGAAGAGGAACGGGAATTGTCTCGCATTCCTTTAGATCGGAGCTATTTAGAAGTAGCACGAGATATTTGATGCTCCACGTATCTTTGTATCAATCGACATCCTGTACAGACTTCATCGTATGGATTTTTTAAAAATTTTACTATAATTCTACATTTTTAATTTTTTTCTGATGGCTCTAAAATTTTTTTACTAAAAATTAGATAAATTCTTTTGAAATTATTATTTATTTATTATTAATTTTTTGACTTATCGTGACGCACTCGTGATGCATTCGTGATGCACTTGTGACGTATATAAGAATCGATAAATAAGAATATTCCTAATATTTTGATCCTGTTACCGCAAGAAAACAATGTGCAATTTTCTTGTATCCGTTTTTTGATCGCTGAAAAATCTTGCTTTTCTCCCGCGTTCCGCCAACCTCCTTAATGTTTCAGAATATCTCGATACTTTCAACGCTCGAATATCTCCCAATAATCGGGTAGGAGCTTCAATCGCATACGTGCTGTAACCTGTTCCACCCCCGTTGCTTCCACCCTCCGCATAAAGTTTAATGGAGTCTGTCTGCGATATTTGGTGGCGAACAATCTGGGAAAGCGTGCACCGGTTGCACAGTTAGTTGCAGTTGCACGCGTAGGCGGATTTCGCGGTGCATCATCGTATGCATAGCAACGTTCACCTTTCTTATTCGTTCTTCTTCCGCCATTTACGCGTTGGGAGATTATATTCTACACGGTCGTGTATATACGTTATTCACATGGTTATTCGTTACATTATACGTTGTGTCTATTGCCAGCGTGTTGTATTGCCGCATGCTGTTTCGCCACGTGATATTGTGAAAATATTGTGATATTATAAATTATAGTTTATTTTATAAAAAAGGAGTATGATTAAATAGTACATTGTTGACATATTTTGAAGTGTCATGCTGGAATGTGTAGGTCATTCATTAAGGGTGCATTTGTAAAAACCACCCTTATTAATATTTTAGTCCCACAAATATACACTCATCACTATATTGTATTACTTAGAAAAACTACTAGTCCTCCTCAGTCCTTAGGTCTGTTTTTCGTGCTCTTCTTTTTTATAGCCGTTTTTGTACCTTTGGAAATACACTTCACCCCAAACTGCGATATTTTCGAACAAATTACACAGGTTTTCGAATCTTTCTACAGTGGAGCGTTCCTTGTAGCTCTTTCTGTATTAAAAAATATTTGACAGTTTCTATATTTTTGTGGCAATATAACGAGAGCCTACGAGTCCCCGTGACCTAGGTAATGTCACGAACTAGGCTGTGGTCGTAGCTCAGAAATGTCGGTAAAGTCTTTCTCGAGGCGTCGACCGTGTTACACACGTATGCTCGTTCTTTGTGGACGTTTTAAAAGGCCGACAAATGCTTTGTCATAGAAAAGAACGTTCGTAAATGTTTGTTGAGTCGTTGTGAAGGCGCTGCTGCAAAGACACGATGCGAATGAGGTATTTTCTTTCGTAGCTCCAAGCTGAAAAGTTAACAACAGATATTTATAAAGAGAACGACAAAAAGAATAGGGAAGAAATAAGATTTCACGGTTGATAAGTTCGGCTTGTCGAATTTTTCTGG
Organism: Megachile ligniseca; assembly: GCA_945859555.1. Classification (NCBI taxonomy): domain Eukaryota; kingdom Metazoa; phylum Arthropoda; class Insecta; order Hymenoptera; family Megachilidae; genus Megachile; species Megachile ligniseca. The sequence goes on from OX243780.1 coordinate 6,029,988, forward strand.
TCAAAGGATGTTGTTGTAACGATAAAATTAATTGTGCGGTTTACGGTTTCGCGGGAGAATTTAATTAGATTCAATCGCGCGTGTAATTAGGTTAAACGTGTGTATCTGTTTTTTGATCGAGTTCAAATCGGGTTGATTTCAACCAATTATGTAACAAGCATTTCGTTCCACTCGACGGAGAATCAATATGTGGTGGTGCGTGTGCGTTGCATCGCGTTGTTATTTCAGCATGAAACAGATACGATCGTGTCGTAGCCATTTTTGAGCCGTTTGCAACGATATCGGCTAAAATATCAAGGACTATGTGGATGTTGCGAATAATTGGTGTTTTGCTAGTATATTAATTACTCGGTTCACTCGTTTCGACAGTTTGTATTTTAATTAAATACAAATTAACAACAGAGTAGCAAAGCTTTAACTCTTTCACAGTGAACGCGTTGATTAGCATAATACAAAATGGGTTCTTTAGATAACAAAAATTAATTCTTTAAAGCAAGGTTTGCTATCTTACGTCGCGTGATTTTAATAACATACTTCGGTTGAAATTTCGTTCTGCGGCGTTTGTGCATAGTTTACAAACGATTGTAATCGTATCCTACGGCGGGTCAATAAAGCCGCAATGTGGCGTTCTTTTGCCAGGTGCGCAGTGAAATACATTTCCCATTTTGTGGCTGGTTCAGAAAGGAAATAACGCGGTACACATGTACGCTGCTCCCATTTTGATATTCCAAATTTATTGTGAGATCTAGCACGGAGAGCATATGACTTTGGGAACGTTAGCCGTAAAGTTTGTACAATTATTGAGGAGCCTGCGAGTAATAATTCTCCGAAATTATAGTGCGGTAGCTGTGCTAAACCGCGCACTTATGGATGTTACCTCCTTACCGCTAGATTACAGTACACTCTGCGTGAAATATGGTATTCCGAGTTAATTAGACGTTAAAAAGCTTCGGGTATAAATTACTCTTTCATTATGAAAATTTGAGTATTTGGTTTAGGAATTTCAGAATTTCCGTGGTGGATTTGGCGGATTGAAAATTTACGGGGTTGGAATTTTCGAGATAGGAGGTTTTCATTAGAAAATTTAGAGGATTGTGAATTAAGGAAAATTAGGGATTAGGGAATTTAGGGATATGGAAATTCAAAAATTTGGGAGTTTGAAGATTGGATATTTAGTAATTTAAAATTTGAAGATGGAGGGATGTAGCAACTTGAAAATTTTACTATAATTCTTCTACATTTTTAATTTTTTTTCGATGACTCAAATTTTTTAACTGAAAAATTCGATAAATTCTTTTGAAATTATTATTTGTCTATTATTAATCTTTTGAACTATCGTGACGCACTTCTGACGCACTTGTGACGCACTCGTCACACGAAAGACCACGTAGGTACATTAATCACTGGTGACACAAACAGATCCTCGAAGAATTAAAATTAATTTTCTCCACCTTGTTATCCACTTAATTCCTCTTCTACACAAAAAATATTCGCGCATTAAAAAAAATAAGACACTCTGTATCAATCGTTTACCATTAATCGTCATTTCGCACCCCTGATTAGCAAATTCTCTCGTCCTTTTCTTCGTGAACACTACAGGAGGAAGATATTACATCAACGATTATATTCTGGCAAAAATTAAAGCATAGAATAGTAAGATGGAAACCCGATTGGCGAACAAAACTGTGAGGGTGAAAATGAGGTGTGTCTGGTTCTCGTCGACGGACAAAGCGCGACTCATTCGCAGCACGGATTACTATTCCTGAGCGCGATTGCTTGGCTCCGTTCATGTATCCTCTCTTCGTGTTTCGCGTAGATTCTCATTTCCTTCCCTTTCATCCTTCTTCTTTCTCTTCGTTCGAATCCATGGCTCCGAATTACCCTCCGTTCTCTGGCTATCTTCTCGATTCTGATTTCGGCCCGGCTGACTCTGGTCCCAATTCTTGATCTCCCGTGCGGTTCTCGACTGTTAAAAATCGAGCCTAATCACCGCGATTCCCCGTGGAAATTCGACCTCCGAATTACCGCTTCCGGTCATTTGACAGTGATCAAAATCTTGCGTTAAATCCACTCTATTTCATTCAACTTCTGCCGAGTCTACGAATTTTGTCGAACAAAAATTTTCCTTCTGTATGAAGCATACTGTGTACTCAAACACGAGTAATATGTTTATATGTTCCTTAATTCATACATGTTACATATTCAATAAGTAACATTATCAATAATAACGATACTTGTATAATTTCTAGTTATAATTCCCTTTATTACCGACTCGTACAAGAATATTCGAAGATATATGATAGACATCCGACCAGTAGTTAATTTTGCTCAGCATACAACACATAATTTTCCTCGTAATCTTTTCCATACAGAAAAGAACGTAAAATTACAGGAAGCATTAATTTCATAGAACGCGTGTACATAAAAGCGGCAACATTTTTCCGCGTTTCTATGCAAAGCGCAACGAACAAGGTACAAGGGAGAAATCCGAATAACTGGAAAGAACAGCGGACGCGTTACAACACCTAAGATTTAGTTGGCTGTGTCCCATATCAGTCGTACTCTAATTCAAGCGGTCCACGGAATCATAAACGCAACGACCGCGCGAGAACATTCATTCGATTCAAAGATATTCATGGTCCGCCTCGGAAATGTATGTACATACTTTATACACAGCCGGTTCGCGGTGTTTCGTAGAACGAAACGTGTTGTGCTCTTATTGGACGGGGCTCGTGGCGGTAGATCGATCATCCCTTTGTTTCGAGGCAGTAACTCGTGCAGAACCGTGAAAATTCTCCAGGCTCGTCAAAGAGCGCGATGATTTCGCTTCCCTTCCGGTCTGGCTGACCATCGATCCTCCATTTTCGTCCGGCTGCGTTTCAACCCCTCGTCTCGTAACATCGTGACACGATGCACGGTTCAAACGTAATAAACCTTCATTACACTTTGAAATTTTATTCTAATTATAACTTATACAGTCAGGGTTCATAAAATGCGTGGTACGCGATATTTCAATTTTATTGCGCAGCTCTTGCCATAAAAGTATCGCCGCTCAAACGTCACTCTACGATAATTTAAACATTAATTTTATTTTTAAAAAACCTTACCAAATATTTTTACAGTATCTCGTTATATTTATTTATCATAGTTACAAGCAGTTCAAGTATTTTCATTTAGGAAGAGGACAAATTTTTGATAACATAGGTGGTAGATCTGCATAGTAATTGAAGTGCCACATATGGGTGACATGGAAGTCAAAGGTTAAATAGGTACATTTCTGTATACAAGGTTCTGTATACAAAGTTACTTTTTAAATTATAAAGTTGTTAAACTGTCTGCAATATAACCATATGATGAAATAAATGTCCATATGAAAATACAGAAGGTAAAGCAGGGGTAGAAAAGGGAAGACAAAGGGGTAAATTGTAGGGAATCGCAGGTTCCTTAGGGCAGACGGCAGGGCTAAGTTGGTAACGCTGTAGGACAGATACAACGGGTTTCTACTACTCTGTTGCTTTCGTCTGATGAAAAGGAGACAGATACGAGCAGGCATGGTGAGACCGAGGTCCGGTCAGACCATTGTTCCTGGGCCGCAGCTAATTTCCGTTTCCGTTGCTCTATGACTTCCGTGAATCGCACGTCACTACCGTTCCCTACAATCCGCTCGATTGTTATTGATGTCGCTCCTCCGGGATCAAAGTGAACTTTGACACGCGACTAATCGACGAACTTGTGGTTTTGGCCCGTCCAAATATAGGGAACGGTTTCTTCTTTGATCGATTTGTAACAGGAATAACACGGTCATCGATTTCGTTCGTAACCGAAAAATTACGGGGGGAACAAAATTTGAAGATTAAATCTTTTCTGATACATGGTACCTATTTGTAGAATGTGGATTTGTAGTCCGGCAATTTGTACTCGCGTTTCAAAGCATTCAAACAATCGGAATATTTGAACGAGAGCGTTCTCGTTTCCATCATTTCGCAGTGTGTTCGTATACACGAAAATCTTTCGTCCGAAAATTCTAGTGGCTAATTTCAAGCAGACCATCTACGCATTTCGTAGCGCAATCATTTTATCAAGAGCTGTATTTACTCTCGAACGAATTGAAAGTTGCTCGCCTGACTCGCAGTCGAATACTATGCTTCGATTCATGTAGTACAAATCTAGCTCGTTATTTCGGTCGAGGGAATTCATTTCTGAACGATCGTAATTCCTGCAATTTTCCGTGTCGAAAATCACCGTTCTGCAAATTACCATGATCAACGTTCTCGCGTATACTCGAAGCAACCGGAGAATCGAGAACAGTAATGCCGCATGAATAAAAAGCGATCTGCTAATCAGCAATACGAGTGCACTTTTAATCTAAGCAATTTAATTCCCCGGTCGTATAAATCTTCCCCTTTTAAAAACTACCCTTATCGGCCGGTCGCGATATGCAACTTCGTTATTTACCATTAAATGGATAGAAAATTATCCTTCGTTCGCGATTCATTTATCTGCCACTCGGTAATTAACGTTTTCAGCGGTCGTTCACGGAGCGAAGGACTCGCGTACGCGTTTTTTTTTTTCTCCTTTTTGCCCGTTTTTCGCTGGCCCCGAGTACAGTTTTCACTCCGCTGATCGTCGATTAAATTTTATAATCAATTGGCGAGTCGACCTGGATCTCTCGGGTTGGCTCGACGAAACATGCCAACTGAAATTACCAAGTATGATTCTTGGTACTAGCCACGTTGAAATATGTATGAAACCATAAGCGCGTGATGTCGACCGGACCAACGAGCGACGCGTGTGTCCTTCCGTGGGAGGACTCCCTGTATATTTCTGCTGGCCCTTTGAGTTATTATTCAAAGCAAATCATAGCCAGCCCGCGAAGGATTAAGCTTCCTTTTACATGCACGAAAGCCTGGAACAAGGAGACGATACAGGATCCCGCAGCTCTTCATCACGACGGTACTCTTCCTCCTGGCCCACCTCTTTCGTGTATATCGACAACAGCCTCTTGTTCTACTTACCTATCTTCGTCGCTATCACGAATAACTTTCGTGCCAGGATGATTTTCGCATCTATTTATATTTAATATCCTTGTGGGAACAACGTGAAATTTTATCATCGGTTTTCTTTTGGCATCTTTGGCTAACAGGTCCAAAAGTCTCACATCTCTTTCTACGTTTACTTTCTGCATCTACAAATTCTTCAGATTTGACTTTCAACATTTCCATTTATAAATTTCAGCAATTTCAAAATAAATTTCAACGAGAGTGTCATAGAATTGAACGGTGCTGGAGGCGCAGCTTTAATTACGAGTAATTTTTCCGTAAATTGCGTCGGATAACAACCGCGATGAAAAACCATGTCCAATTAGTAGCCCGGAAGGTCGGACGTTAAGATGAGTTCTGGTAGCGATACAAGAAGATGCGGCGAGCGAATAAAATTGTCCCAGTCGATATCGAAACGATGCTTCGTCGGAGTTCCAATTAAACGTCTGGATATTCGAGGAGAGTAAATACGGCTCGTTTGCCGTGAAATTCTTGCCGGTTGATCGCTATTTTCAGCAACGACCGCCTCGAGAGAGAGGAAGTAGCCGAAGACTGTGGAGGACTTTCGGGAGTCAATTGGACAGCGGCGGAGTCCGCTCATTCATAAACATCACGGGCCAGATCCGTTTCACCTTTATGCCCGGGGATGCTTTGTGACTAGCTGGAAAAGGATAAGAGGTACGAAACGGACGAGGAGCAAACGAGTCCGAGAAGGAAACGAAGGGACGAAAACATCAAAGGACGGGATGGAAAAAGGATGCGCTCGACTCCCGCCCCGGGACAGCAATTTTCACTCTCTGTCACAGCTGGTCCATCGTGGCCGTTGCTACTTGCATTCGTTTGCAGAAATCACGGAACCGTTTCTCCGATGAATAAACGAGGACCTGGAACGGTATTCCAGACATTTCTATCCGATTTATAAGCTTTTCTACCGATCATATGTTCTCATCGCGATGTTAATTTGTGGTCGTTGGCTGCGTACGTGGTCGATAAAACAGTTTACCCTTCGTCTCCGTTAATCGAGTCCGTAAATTATTTCCATGGGGGAAATATTGCTTGTGGAGCACTAGTTGCGAGTTTAAGAAGTTCTCATGAATCTTCCACACCTTGCAGTTGCTATGATCTTGATCATATTTAGTTAATTTATAGCTACCCTCTTTCTAGGTTGATGTTTATTATTATTTCCATGGGGGAAATATTGTTTGTGGAGCACTAGATGCGAGTTTAAGAAGTTCTCATGAAACAACCAGACCTTGCAGTTGCTATGATCTCGATCATGTTTAGAGTCAATCTATAGCGTTGCTACCCTTTTTCTAGGTAGATATCGCCCCTAGTATAAATTCCTCTGTCCGTAAACAACGGTTGCCGACGTTTTTCAATTTAATCCATACAGAAGCAGCTGCGCTTTGTTCGGGTTCGTCCGAACATCGAGCTTTGTCATCCACTTTGTTGACGGACAAACGTGACGGAATAATCGTAGGTAACGAGAAACAAGGTAAAGTATCTCCGGTGAACGTGTCCGGATACACGTTTAATTTCGCGAAACAATGGCCGACTTGAGGATTATGAATTCAGTGGTCCGCGGAAATGCCGCAAAAGAATATTTTGTGTGTCAGGGCCGGGGGCGATTGTAAAGCGATACGCCACGCTCCGTTTGTAGTGGCTTTCTATTGTTGTTCGTGTTCCGGTATTGTTCAGACGGACAGCGGTGTGGTACGACGTTGAAAACGGGACAACGCCGGTAGAGAGAGAGAGAGGAGGAAAAAAAAGCGAAACTCAGCATCGAACACTGTTTCAAAGTAACTTTGCGTTATTCCGTCTGGGAATGGCCCTTAGCCTCCGTCCGCTCCCCACCGCGTTTCTCTATCGATTTTCTCTTATCGCCGCAAGGAATATTGCTCTCTAATTAAGCGAACCTCGACAGTTAATAGATTCTTCGTGACTGCGATATTCTCTTTATCGTTACGCCTTGCTTTCGCACGGAAATCGCGAATTAAACGCTTGTATACGAAGGAATTTTTAATGGACCCTTAACTCTCTCGCTATGCACCGAAACACGTTTGTCGCGCGACAAAATTTAGAGCTTTCTTTACAAAAGTTAATACCGTATTTCTAACTGTTTACTGCCGAGTGCCGCTTTAATAATTGCACAACGGACGTTTAAGCTGTACACGGAAGTTTATCGACGATTCGGAAACTTTCTAAACGCGTTACAGTTTTATCTAAAAGAGAATTTATCGGACAACTTGGTATCGCACTCTCGGTGTACGCTCGAAATTTATGAGGTACATCGTGTATCGATTCCGCTCCTCCGGCCGTACATTTCACGACACGAAGATTAGCGAGGTTAGATCGAGATACACCATCCTCGTAATAAGAAGCAGAGCCACGTCCGATAATGTCCTCGGGGTCGCACCTTATGACATCCTCGTCGTTCTCTTCATCACCGTTCCGTACCGCCATTTGAACTTTACGATTGCTCCTCGTACACTCGATGAATTTTAATGACCGCGTCCACTCTAATTCCGACCGCTTCGACGGGTCACGGAGTTGCCGAGCTCAATAACAATTTAACCCCGGTATCCGTTTAAGAAAAAGAAAAAAAACAACTGAAACACCATCAGCTCGCTCTTGTCCGTCCATTTATTTCGCGTCGTTTCTACGAGAAGAAAACATCGATCGCCCGTAACGATGATCGCCTCGTAAAATCGATGGTAGTAAATTTTTTACGGATCAACGTGTCTCCGCTGTTTGCACTCAATTTGTGCCTTGGCACCAGCATTCGCGATTTACTTGCGAACCTTCCGTCTCCCAAGAACATCGTACCGTTCGTTTACCGTGCCAGTTTATAGCTGGACGTCGTTCGATCGCTTTGATCGTTTCTCGCTTGTTGTCGCGAAGCGACTGTCCGCCCCCTTCGCTTGCGAAAGCTTTATGCCAGGTCTACGACGAAGCTTACGAATCTCGTAAATATACATACTAGATTACGTAACAGATTTCCAAAGTGAAATACAGCTCTGTAAATCCCTGCTTTTGGGGCTCTAAGTACTTCATACATTCTAAACTGTTAAAAATATGTGATTCAATTATTGTACCGAGATCACCTAAAGATCTGAACCAGTGTGACGATGAATCATGCTATAAATCTCTAACTACAGCAATTTGCACACTTCTCCGAAACTTCTTCATCCATTACACAACATTACACTCACTACATATGTTCCCCTCAGCAGTTAACTTGACGAGTATACTACAAAGTAACTGGCGAAACGGCCAAATTATTACAAATATGTCAACGTGGAACGATTCAAAATAAAAATTACGCACTGATCGTTGAGTAAACAAATTTTCCCGAAGACCAGGACAATGTCATAGGGTGTCGAGTGTATAGACAGGACAAGACAAGTTTGACTCGACATCGGTCGTCGATCCGGCAAAGTCAGACGGTACGCTTTGAAGCTAAGCTTCAGCGGCTCTATCGTGATCTCTCGAGACACGGGTCGGTTGTAACAGTTGCCGTCAAGTATCATCAATTACAGCAAGTATTCCAGCATCCGTCAGGCCTGGGGTTGGTTCGCCTTGCCACCGTCAGGTACCGAGGTTGCAGGGGTTCCCGTGTGTCAGCCGCTATTTCGGCAACGCCTGCTCCACCGGCTGTCCATTCGATTTTCAGCCGACCTCGTGACTACTGTGATGGGGTCTATCGGGAATTTGCAAAATGGGCTACTGAAGTCAAACATAAGACCAAATTTTGCCGTTCACATTTCATAGGATCTAGGGTTATTGATGGGCTGGTGCGTTGATCTTGATGATACAGCATGACTTCGAATGAACTTCTATACATTTATATGTACTTTAGAAATAATGGTATAGCATTGATACTGATGAACATTAACACACATTGATACTGATGAAAATTAACATATATTGATACTAATGAACATTAATATATATTGATATTAAGGAACATTAACATATATTGATACTGACGAACATTAATACACATTGATACTAATGAACATCAATATACATTGACACTAATGAACATTAACACACATTTATACTAATGAACATTAACATATATTGATACTAATGAACATTGACATATATTGATACTAATGAACATCAACACACATTGATACTAATGAACATTAATGCTAATGTACATTCACCACCACAGTGAAAACTGACTTTTGCGGTTAAACACGCTGTAATAGAGTTTGTTAAGAAAATGGGTGTTTAACCTAGATATCATCTGTATCTATCATATCATGTATATCATATCATTGTCTCATCATATGTTATATTATTGTCACATCACGTTATATCATAGTCCCGAGGGTCTTCAAAAGTTTCATTCATTTGCTCTTTCTGTAAATAATTTTGGCTCTGAATACGACCATCTTGATGGTCAACGTGTGTGATCTTTCGGTGATTATATGTCTGTCTTCATTGCTTTTGGAGAAAGAAAACATGAGGTCCCTTTACGATTATATGATTATATTTGTTTTCTCAATTAAAAGCAGCGAAGGCATATGATGGCAGCGAGGTTAAAAAAGTCGTTCGCATACGTCGGGGCTTATGTGAGAACATTGATCCCACATGTGGTTCATATGTGGTGCTAAGTTGACATTAATCTTTCGTCAAATTTTTGTCAATCGAGTGTTTGTATGTAGTAGTATATCTAGTACAGTGTGTACTCCATATAAGAGTCGTGACGATAAAAATGTAAAAAATCGTAAGAAAAATATAGAAGCAGGTGATAAAAGCGAAACGTTGAAAGGCATAAGAAAACGTAGGCAAGATGATATGGGAAAGAGTATACAGGGTCCGAAAGAGAGTTGATGAAGTTTCTAACAGTTCCGAGGTCAGTCTCCCTGATAGCGACGCTTGGTTAGCGATGCCAGGGATAGCAAAGATACAGAAGGAGGTGGAGTAAATTGGGGAACGGAGAGGGTAGTAAGAAAATAGGAGAAGGAAAGGATCGAGCGAGGGAGTAAGATGGTAAACGGGAAGCCAAGGAGGGAGCTGTCATAGCCGAAAGTTACCCCAATCCTCGGTAAACTCTGCTCGCAGACCCTTAGACGAGCCACGAGGGCCTCGGCAGAGAGTAGGTTGTACCGAAGAAGGGTGGGGTAGCTCAAGTTCCTAACGAGACACGCTGTGCTCAGCCATGAAACGAACTCAACCACCCTCGAAGCACATCAGCAAGCTCGACAGCGACGACGAGGACACCGCCACGAAGGCAACGGACGACGACGTCTAAAACACCCTGGATGGGCTCTATGAAATACGAGTATGAACAAGCCCGACATCGATGCCCGTTACGAGCCACGTCAACGCTGACTAATTGTAGTACTTCGCGAACAGAGTTGGAATTTCGTTTTTCGCGCACCCGTTTGCCATTTCCACCTTGCGAAACGCTTGCCCGACGAGCCGGAAAGAGTAACTTTGACCCCTTTCGGACGGTTTATCATTCCTACGGGCCCGTCGAAACGCTGCGAACTCGTGCTGGGGTAAGTACGCGTTTACCACTGGATACTCGCTCGATTATTTGAAACGCTCGAGTTCGGTATGTACTCGTGAATTCGTGTCGAGTTCGAAACGCTTTGCAGGATTTAAATGTCTGAAAGGCGATGCCTTGTACTTGCTTTAGAATTGTACAGGTTTGAAAACTTGTGCTAACAAATTTCTGAATTTATCAATGTATTCGAAGGTTTCTAAGTCCACACCTGTGTTTGGTTAAACTGAAATTGTATAAACAATCGGTCTTGTGCATTGTTTAGCGTAAATGTAGGCTAAGAAGAGGGTCGGGCAAGAAACAGAGAGAGAGTAATGAGAAAGAAAGCAAAAACGTGGATAATGATTCGCGAAACATCGGGCTTCCAAGCTGTCGTTCAAGCTGACACGCTTTCTAATTGTTAGAACGTCAGCGTTAGGAAAGAATGCCTTCGACGAGGACGTACAAAGGAGCACCGTCGATGTTTTATCGGGTAGCAAGAAGCCTCGAAACGAGCAGCTAATAAACTGGTAATTAAGGAATGTCCTCGAACACGGGCAACGGGTGAATCATTGTTTATCGTGCACAATACTTGGGGCAAAGTTCCCTTGAAATTTCTATAGGGTCGTTTGAATGGCACCGCGCGGATCTAACGAGACATCCGGAAGCTGTTCGCGGATCCTGGGCGGATGAAAATCATTCCACGGGCTTTCTCCGGTCCTTTGGAATTATCCCATCGTCCCCATTGTCGTCGATGATACCAGAATGAAAGGACGTTTCCATCGGAATCCCTTAGCAGCCATTCAGCGCTGTCGGACACGCGTGTTTTAAATTTCGCCAAGCAGCTTCCTTCCTTTCATTCTGCCGGGCCATTAGCTCGCCTAACAGACACACACACAGACACATATACGAGACCAAAATCAGGGGCGGGCTATGAATGGGTCCGCTAATTGCCGCCGGGTCACGGCACAATGCCGCGGCCCCGATTCCTCTCGCCACCTAACTCATTCTTCCTTCCCTTTCGTTACTCGGCTCACACAGTCGAAAGAGGAACGTTCCTACGCGCCAACTGTGCCTTCTTGGCACCAACTTCTCCTCTATTGACCGCTGAAAAGGGGAGAACCTCGGGGATACCAGCAGCGCCCCCGGAATATACGAGCGGAGAGGGCGATGCCTCCGATGCCGCGTCACCACGATGCGGTCATACAAAAATCTTGCTATCTTGCTTGTATCGCATATAGAAATTTGCCAATTTTGGATATTGCGATTTTGGCAATTTTAGAATTAGGGAAACTGCCGATTTTGGGATATTGAAACTTTGCAAGTCTGAGAATTTGGGAAATTGCGCGTTTGGAATATTGCGTGGGTATATTGAAATTTGAGGATATTGGGAGACGAGGGTATTGGGATTTGGGGATATAGGGAGTTGGGGATATTGAGAGTTAGGCATAAAGGGAGTTGGGGATATTGGGATTTGGGGATATAGGGAGTTGGGGATACTGAGAGTTGGGGATATTGGGAGTTGGAAATGGTGGGAGTTAGGCATGATGGAAGTTGGGGATATTTGGCTTTGGGGATATAGGGAGTTGGGGATATTGGGAGTTAGGAATAATGGAAATTGGGGATATGAGGATTTGGAGATATGGGATTTGGGAATATTGGAATTGAAATTTGAAATTTAACGATATTTGTATTTGGGAAATTTCAAAATTAGAGAAACTGCATTTAGGAGTCTGAGAACTTTAGAAATTTAAAAGTTAGGGAAATTAAAGATTTTACTATATTGAGTATTACGAACAGTGGAATTTGTTATATTGGGATATGGAAACATCAGAATTTTAGAAATGTCGAATATTGGGATTTTGCAGTATTAGAATATGAAATTACTAGGATTTTTTAATAATACCTATGAATTTAAAAAATTGTAAATTAACAAATGTGGAAATCCCAAAATTCATTATAGTTCCCCAAAACCTAGAAATGTTGATACCTAGAAGAACCGGAGAATTTTATCCCTTTCCCTTAACATTTAAAAAATTAAGATCAGCAAAAAATGATTTCCCCAGCATATTTACTGGCAAGCCAAGGCTGTATCCTAAGGGAGAAAACGCAGCAGAAGATCTTTGAACTAGTGGCTTCTCTGGCGACGGCGTCGAGTACAAGCCTCTAGGGCTTGGCGCAAGATTACCACGATTCTGCATTAAAGTCGATTCAAATCCTTCGGAAATATTTTCTTTGTCGCGATCCAGGCCGACGCCTAGAAGCATTTGCGTCTCAGAATGTCTACTCGATAGTGGTTTTTTGTAGCGAACAGCAGAGACAGAGACTTCGACTTTGATGGGAAAGCATCGTGCGAAATGGAACATGCTGAATTTTTCTTCAAATTTTTCAATCGTTCGCTACTTGAAATTATGATGTATTTTTAGGATAAGCTCGGGCCATCGAAGACTTACAATCATTCGGTATAAAATGGAGAAATTTTTCAAATCATCTTGACACAAGTTTAGTGGTTTGACAAAAACTGTTGGACAAAAAATTTTTGTTGGAATGAAAATTTATTCATTGTAAAAATGAACGAAATCAAATTTCAGAGAACGGAGAATTTTTAATTCAACTTTTGCTAGAAATCAGATTTTGTTTTACTTAAAATTTAATTGTACTGTTATAGTTAATTCTAAATTATTCGTTATCTCAATTATTGGAATTTTGATTAAAGACAAAAATTGTCGTTAATAAAATGCTCGAATTGTATGTTCATTTTGGTCATAAGGTAATTTGAAGTCACTGTACTAGAGTTTTCGTGCGCGAGAAATTAAGCCGAATAATCGCGTTGATAAAATCCAACGAAAGGCAACATCTCGAGAACAGTTACGTTTCGATGGCCATAAAATACGATAGCGACACGATAGCATTAGGTGGGAAACCAATTTGCCAGGAATATCATCCGCTCCCAGACGAATACTCGACAAAGAGTCCTTTCCGAGACTTTCCACCCTCGCTACCGGAGTCCCTAACTCTCCCTGAATGCTTTCAAGAAGACTCTCTCGGTGCTTCGCCGGTCTACCATGGAATTCGACGACTTCTCGCCATTAAAGCACCACCGTTCCACGGCTCATTGTACTATCCTATTCGCGGATCGTACACCTCGAAAACACACGCATCTACCTACCCACACAGTGGCGACTGTTCAACTGCTCGAAACTCGTAAGAACTTGTATTAGATATCCGTAAGTTAGCGGTAAGGAATTGGTCTTATTGGCCGAGAATTTGGGAATAGTTTCGTATCTATGGGTAATGCAAACCCCATCCAACTGTTTGCTAACTAGTGTTCGCTTTATAATTTTCTCTCGGGGATTGCGAGAACATGCAGGCATTCATTCGTAGCCAATTACTATAAAATTTAATGATATCTCAAAACTAAGCTAATTCTAAAGCTGTATCAAGGTCTAGCAAGTGTTAGACTATAGTTACCTTAAAGGTATTAAAGTCTGGTTGCTTCATCATTTCTTATCGAGGATTATGGATGCCTTCATTCGTAAGATTATAAGAAGGTTGTATAAGACTATGGTTTAGCAAGGGTTAGACTATAGTTAGCTTAATGGTGTTAACGACTTGGTGTTTGCTTTATAAACTTTTACCAAGGCTTGTGAGATCATGGATGCCTTCATTCGTAGTCAATTACTATAAAACTTAATGATACATCAAAATGAACCTTATACCAAGGTTGTCTTAAAGTTGTCTGTTAAAGACTAGTGTTTGATTTATAATATTCCTCCCAGGCTTATGTGATCATGGATGTCTTGATTCGCAGCCAATTACTATAACATTTAATAGTACCTTAAAATTAAGCTTATACCCAGGCCATATTAAGGTTGCATCAAGATCTAATAAGCATTACAAGGTCCATAAAGATTACAGATTAATAACCCTTCTTACATTAAAGATTTTGACATTACCTTAAAGCTGTGACGTTCAAATGGGGTTCAGAATAAAATAGTTTCAGCCATTTTCTAAAAAAATGTTAAATGTGCAGATAAAAAATCTTAATGGTAACTGGGAAAGAAAATGAGGGAACAGAGATGCCCGAGATCAAATTTTTTGATACGGAATATACCTCGTATTTATCGCGTAATAATTCCGGATCTGGATGGTGGTTACGCAGAACAGGCATTAATATGGCGGAAAAATTGGCGGGCGCGAAGAGGGAAAAGGGAGCAGCGCGGAAGCCATGGGACGTTCAATAAATAAGACTCAAACACCGGATGGAGGAACCCGGATGGCTCTTAATTTCGTTTCGCGCTGGAAGAAACGTTTTCTCGTGCAGTGAAAATTGGAAATGGAACGCGATAAATTCCTCTCGCGCGGCTTTATCCGTGCCCGTATCGCATCGCATCGCGTCGCGGAAGAAGGGCCGTCCATGGAATAAGGGGGATGAAAATTTTCCATACGCAAAATAAAGTGAGACGAATGGCGGAATAACGTTAACGCGGGAAGCACAGGCATCAGTGGTACCTCGAAAATGAATTTTTTATTTTACGACTTCCGTGAGTTGCTCGAAAGCTAGCAGCTGGATCCAAAGAGACCGATTTTCTCGAGATTCCACCCGAATCACCGAAATCGAAGATATATCCTTTATCCAGGTAGAGAGTGGAGACTGAGACCATGCAACGCTCGTATATTTTCTCTCAAAAGCACATTAATTCTTAATTATACGATAAAATGTACTTCTGCGATAATTGATCTTCGGTTCCATAAAAATGATAGAAATATTAAATGGCATCGTCGATGTTTTATTCGTACACGTAGACTTCGATAAAAAGTTGTTTTATCGAGACAGCGGTGTATAAATTTGTCCGTCAAGACGAACGGACCCGTCGTACAACTTTTTACCAGGAATGTACACGATATTTTTCCAAGCTACACGCTCGACGAAGCGTTCGACGGAATGTTTCAAGAATTCGAAAAAATCAACCAGATGCCGGCTGGCAGTTGGAGAAATACTTGTTCGAAGAAAGTTCGCGGACGAGGGAGGAAAGAATGTCGGAAAGATGAGACTTACCCCTAAAGAATTGGATGCCACGAGAGAAAGATCGAAGGATCTTTTCCGTTTTTCTAAACTCCCTCTCTCTGTCGATTTCTCGCTCACACCCGTACAAGCTTTACCGCCCTATCACGTAATGGTGTAACTTTTGCCAGGGCGGCAGAAGATGTTCGTAGAAAGAAGGTCTACTAAAAGTGGCGAGGATGGTAAGGTCGACCCCGAGGGAGTTTTAACGTACGGTCAGCTCTCGCAGCCTCCTTTGGCTTAGCCACCCCCTTTTCTCCTGTTCGACACCACCGCCACCCTGTTACGCTTCTCCACGCTCGTTGTCTCCCAAGCCGAGTCGATCAAGTTCGCAGGAACTTTTATCTTCGCGGCTTCCATCGAACAAGTCACCCACAGTCGCTATCGTCCGTTCGTTTCTACGCCGTGTCGCATCGGCCTGAACGGAAAGGGATATCGGAGATAACTCCCGTGGGAGACACGCGCTACTCCAAAGATATTGCGACACGTACCTCGATACACAGTTCCATGGAAATACGCTCGACGAGCTTAAACACGACCTCGGCTCCGTCGTTGCGTTGTTGCAGAATGGGAGTGGAACTGCAGACTAGGGACTTGAGAAACATCTTAACGACTTACGCTTTCTGTAACTGCTTTATTTTTCCCGTGTACCAGAATTCAGAAGAGGATCGGTCAACATCACTCCACGTTCTGCATATTATTACGCTTGACACAGGTTTTTGATCGAGCGATTGCAACTACTAATTCATGCAATTGTAAATGTATCTTGTATTTATATTATTTCACTGTTCTCATTTATTTGTATTGTAAATGTATTTGTATGTAACCATTATATTAATATGTAACATATTATATTAATATGTACGTAACTGTATTTTAAATATGGCAAAGAGTGACACAGTGTGCCATTTTGTTTCACCGCTTGAGTGAAACCTACTTATCTACTCATAGACTTAACATACAATTATATTATAAAGCGGAACAATTTAGCGACAAATAATAAGTTTCGTTAAACAGTCGTCTATAGCTCGATAAATGAATAAGATTTCAACACGACATGTAGGCAAAATTCGATGCGTCAGTTATCGGAGACTTGAATGGCATTCGAGGTAATCGATAAGACACTGAATTGAAGCGTGCACCGGGACGTTAAGAATCTGTTGAAAACTTTCATTGTGCTTTTCTCTTGTTAACCTTAGAGGTATATTAAATTCATCGTATTCTCGTGGGGTTAATAAAACTCGGTAATTCGTAGTAGCGAGTTATTCGACCGTAAGCGTATTTCCCGGAGCTGCTTTTAGCTCTTGAACGCGAATTTACGAAGAAATTTTCAGTTCATCCACGGAGGATAACGGTACAAACGTGCCGGGGGGTGGAATAAGGTGGTGGTAAGTGGCGGAAACGCGTTGGACGTCGGCCAATAAAAGGATGAACCGGCGGCAGTCACGTGAAGGATTTTCCCCGTTAATGAAGAACAGAACGGATTAGTTGTTTCCCGTGGAAACGGAAAATATTGGCGCGTGCGATAACGGAAAATGGGGCTTGAAAAAGCGAATGGAACGATGCCAACCGAACTTTCTTCGACCGCCATTTCGGTTCTCGTTACTTCCTTGAACCGCCTCGTTCCCGACCGCTTATCCGATAAAAGGCTACCTGTTTAACGATCAACAGAAAAGATCTGTTTGTACTTTCCTGACAACGTTCTGATTCGTTAACTAATTCGTTAACTGCGATGTAACGTACGCATTCACCGATAATTTAGATAAGCAAGTATTTAAACAACGAGAGGGGCGAAAAGTCGACTTGGCGTTAGCAGGAAAACAGGAAGTACCATCGTGGCAAGATAAAAGGTGAAGGAACGAAAAGAGGATTCGTTCTAGATTCACGCGTACTTTCCTCTGTATTTCTCGTCCGCTAATTTCATTCTTTTTTCCTTTTCCGGTGTTTTGCTTTTTTGCTCTTCTCGTTCGTTTTTCTGTTTCTCGTTCTCTCGTTAGTCTTTTATTGGACGTTTTTTGCTTTTCGTCTGTTCGTAGTCGTTCTTAAATCGCGAGGGTTTGCGAGTTAAAACTTTTTACGGCGAACAACAGCCGGAGATAGGACGGCACGTAATTCCTCGCTCGACGGAAACTACAGCGGCAATAAAAAGGAAAACCGAGAACGGGTGGCACGTGGTGGGAAATCAGGAAAACGACGAACGATATAGCCGAACACGCAAATACACCTGCATCGCTTCGACGTCTAACGTTCCATCGCGTTGCGTCGTAACTAATGCATTCCGCGCGTTGTATTTTCGTGCGTGGAAATGCGAGACTGCGTTTTCGTCTCTTGTTCCGCCGATACGTCGTGGAATTTCTTGTTCGAAAGTTCCCGGTAAACTCGCCGGCTGATGAAATTCGTATCTGTTTGAGAAGAGCGAACGACGTCGCAGCCGCCTCTATTTTCGCGTAATCCCCCTGTCAACACAATTTCTTCGACCCTTGATCTATATTGTGTTGACATTTCATTATCGGCACTGTTTGATCGCGTCATCGAACATTTAAAAGTCCGATAGAACTCCGTCGATTGATGCTCGATATTCCCTTAATGATCTCTTTAGAGCGTGTTCCTACGAAAATATTTCACCCTCCGTTGCACCACTCTTTCCGCGCTTCGTTGCACGGCGTGTTCTCGACAGAACGCAACGAAGCGATTTCACGCATAAATTTGATATTCCAGAGAAATACTTGACGAAACGAATTTCGCACTGCGAACCAGACAGTTCTCGCGGGGAACGTGCGTGAACTGGCAACGATTTGCGACTTGTTTTTCGACGCGTTTAACCCGGTTTTCTATCGGCGTGGATTACTTCGTCGGCGTTATAATCCTCGACTAAAGAATCTACGAGGTACACGCTCGTCCCCGTTTAGCCGTGGCTACGTGTTCGCTATTCGCTCCCTGGAATAATTATGATATCGTGGAAGAGATACCGAGGGATGTACCGGTGGTATTCGCGGCAGAGAACAGGAAAGGGCGTACCTGCGAAGTAGATAAAGCAACTTACTCGTTGCCAGACGTTATAATGCGCCCGGGAAACGCTTTAAGTCCTGTCCACATCAACGATTCCGACGGCTCTTCTATATCTCGTATCACGTGCATTCAATGAATAATTTCATCGTTCATTTTAATTCGTCGGACTGAACGTCGGATTCGTGTCAAAATCAAACGTGTTAAACATTTATCAAATTGGCCACTCAAACTTTTAACGATTTTCTCAAATTGTTAGACTTTTAATGGTATAATTGGTGGTAGAATTTCAGTGGTACTTTGGTGGTAGCTTTTAGTGGTATTTTTTAAGAAATATTTAGAATTCAGCTACATACTGTATTTGTATCATGTGTTACTTTCTGTATTATTAACACATTATGACAAGATACTGACATTTAAATAATTATAAATTATAAATACGATTTTATTTCGGTCATTAATCGATACATAAAAGTATAAATTGAATAACGTAGATGTTACAGTCGAAACAATTAATTTAGTTAAAAACAATCTATTTCAAATAACGATTGAACGATTATCTCATTGCTTTGTGGCGAGATCTTTAACCTCTGACCCGAATGATAAATCAGCTCGGTCCGTTCCGGAGTGTTAGTTGAATTAGTGATGCAATTTGTGACACTCGGCTTACAGTCAGGTCGTTGGGGTTGCTTTAACATTCGTTCACACCAGAATTCCTGAGAGCCCTTTAACGAATCCATACCAAAGTTCTAAATTCGTGTAATTAATAATTCTCCGATCAGACTGAAAGATTCAGGTCGAATCTACTGTTTCCTAATGAATCTACGTCGATTTCGTTCTACGTTCTTGCAATTTTTATCACGTGTCACTTATCTTGAACAATATTTCTGATACGGCGAAATTGCAATTCACTGCTTCTTAATTCACTTGAAATTGTAATTCATTGCTTCAAATTCTGATTATCGGATTTTCGAGATTTTAAGATTTTGAGATTGTAGAGATACATAGTAATATAGCAACATATAAATATAGTAATACGGAAATATAGAAATGTAGCAATGTAGCAATGTACCTACACATATGGAAATATAGCAACATATAAATATAATAATACAGAAATATAGAATTATAGAAATATAGAAATGTAGCTATTCATATAGAAATATAGCAGTAAAGAAATATAAAAATATCAAAATATCAAAATGTAGAAATATAGAAGTATAGAAATATACATAGAAATATAGAAAAATAGAAAAACAGAAGTATAGAAGTTTATACAAAATTTAAACTTAAATAATCGTCTCATGAAACATCTTAAAAAAAAGTCAACTTTCGCAAAACCGATGAAACAAAATTTCCCAGTAGAGCTCATCCAAGAGTAATCGAATTGTCACTCAACATCCCCATTTCCGCGAAGTTGTTGGCAGGGTTTTTGCACATTTCAAGACGTAACATTTTCCTCCCACCGGTTCTTTTTCTGTTAGGTTACGTGGTAAAAATAAAGCAGTCAGGTCGTGACCTAAGTGAATTCATTAACGGCTCGGGTTAAAACCGTGTTCGGGCACGCGTGTCTGGAAATTCAACGAACCGAGAAAGCGTCGCTTGGCTGTGAACTCGGCTTAAAGCGTCGCGTGAGACGAGTCCCGACCGCGAACTTCACCGCGTTAATTGTCTCGTAGCCGAGGATATCGTGAGTTCATGATCCTCCTTCTCGTTTCTTCTCGTTTCTAGTTGTTCAGTTATCCACGCACCCTCTTCCCTTCTCTAATTAAAGTCGTCAGTTTCGTATTCAACACTTCCGTGAATTTCGTCAAAAAGTCTCGAAATTCAGATAAAAACTTCCTCTTCTTTCGATCGTCCGTTTAACCCATCCGTCTCCCATTCGATCGTTCTTCCATTAACCCATAGATCTCATCTAGATTTAATTACGTTAGCAGCTTCGGGTGAAAAGTCACCCCTAGGAGGTGCGAGTCGTATCTTCGGTTATTCGATTAATCGCCTCTTCGTTACTCAATTGTTTTTCCTGGACTATTCCGAAGAATTGCAATTTGCTCTTTACTTTATGTCACTTGTGTTATGCTTCTACTGCATTATCGATCTGTGCATCCACCTTTCAAACACATCTTTTGTTTCTATGGAAGGTGTTAACATCTTGTGGGAGTCTATTTAATGCACCAAATTTAGTGTTCATGATCACACAGTGTGAATATACTTATCACACTGCCCAGAAAATGTGACGCAACTGTCCACAATATTGTAGGTTAAGGTTAGTAAGTTCATCTGACATAAAGTCAATCTCAACTTTACAATAACTCGAGGCATAATGAGTCACCTCACGTTTTAAAAGGTTATGTTTCCAAATATAGAACTCTAAGTTCCCACGAGAAGAATAACAATGTATACACTTGAAACTGGAAAGATCATGGATTTCGAAGGTTTATTTCAGCTATTCGCGGTCTGATCGGACACGCAGCAAACGGCATATTTAACTCGCCTCGTAGCATCGATCGTAGAAATAGGTCGAATACTTGAGGCGATAAAGTAATTCCACGAAGGTGACCCGTATTCGCGGCCACGATCAATCGGCCACGCTGAAACGTTCTCTTCTCACGAGAATCGAATTCTGGTCTCGCGAAAGGCTCGAACCTTTCGGCCGGTATTGACCCACTGTTTGTATCGAGTGTACTCCGCGGGAGTATCGAGGCACGTTACGACGACATTATCCTCCGCGTCACGATAAATTCCTCGCGTGCCGCGCGTGCACGCGCGTGCATAACTGCTCGTAACGAGACGTTACAGTTGCGAGCTTTATGACGTGTAGCGAATTACAAGCAGACGTTTAAGAATTTTCTGTTCTAAAAACTAATAACTATAGGCTGGATATGATGATTAGTTACATTGATAGAGTTGAGAAAGAGAATTCTGTAGGGTTCTGACCCTTTTCCCATGTCAGCTCTTTTCTCTTGGATCTTATAAATAGATTGATTAATATGTATATTATCGTTTATTTACTACTTGTAAAAGAAAAATTTGCCACATACTTCACCCTGTTGCAATTTTATTGAGAACCCCTTCATCTATTTTGTAAATTAACTCATGAACTGCCACACTGAAAGACCTGAAAATTGCATTAGGTAGCATTTTCATTTTTAACAAATCTTACCAAATATTTTTACTGTTATACTTATTTTTCATAGTTACAAGCAGTTAAGACGAGTATTTTCAATTACGTAACAGGACATATTTTTAATAATATGGTATGGCAGTCAAAGTGTTAAGAAGTCAAAGAAATTAAGCAGTGCAAAAGATGTTTGAGACTCCAAGAACGAGTCTATGGACGGGGATCTAAGGGATGTAGAAATGTGGGGCTGTAGGAATTTGGGGATGTAGAGCTCCAGGAATATATGTAGAAATGCAGCGATACTTCAGAGTTTACGGTCGAGGAGATGCGGAGACATCTACATCGAGATGTAGAGATCTGGGTATGTAGGTACCTAGAATTCTACGAACGTAGGTTTAGAGACATAAGGTTTCGTACTAGGAACGTAGGGATTTAGGGATATAGAAATCTAAGAACGTAGAGATTTAGGAAGGTATCTAGAGACGTGGAGATTTAGAGTTGATCTAAGTAGAGATCTATGAATGTAGGGATTGTAGAGACATAAAAATTTTGGGACGTAGAGATTCGAGAATGTGGAGATCTAAGAACGTAGAGATGTAGGAACGTAGGTATTCGGAGACGTAGAATCCTACAAACATAGGGATCTAGAGATGTAGAAATTTGGGATCATAGGAATTTACAGACGTAGAGATTTAAATACGTAGTGATTCTCAAGTCGTAGGAATCTAGAGACGTAGAAATCTAAGAATGTAGAGATGAACATAGGGGTCTAGGGACGTGGAAGTCTAGGCACGTTCTAGGATTGTAGGCATCTAAGAAAAGTTCTATGAATATAGAAGTCCAAGTACCCATATATCTAAGAACATATATGTCATATGTCTAAAGTCGTATGCATCTAAAAGCATAAGTTTGACATAGTGATCTAGAGCCATAGAGGTGTAGAAAAAAGACGAAGAACCTTAAGAACGTAGAGATATAGGGACGTGAAAACGTACATATGTAGAGATACATGAATGCAGCGACAAGGACACACAGAAATATATGTACATATACAGGATCTATAAATATAGAGATCTGAGATCTAAGCACCTAACCTATGGATTACAGAGATACAGGAGTATAGGGATATACTTGAATGTACATCTTCATATAACAGACACATACTAGAATAGGTTGTTCTCCCGAGTATTCATAATTCAAGGTATTCGTGACATAATCTGAAGAATTCATTTTTACTACACATCGATAAACGATTGTAATCAGAATCAATTAAGAGTAATTAGACCGTCCGCTCGAACAGAAGAGTAGTCGGTCTTCGAACTGGCTGCGTTCGAATTTAATCATTCAATTTATTGCGGTGGAATGGTTTTGCCAGATATTTTAGGTGGACGTATCGAAGGAAAATCGATCTAATCGGAACCGAAGCAGTGTTCGAATTTCGACGTGATAAAGTGAATCCTTGCAAATTGTACGTAATCGTTATAATTTTAAATCGTCTTCATTCATATTCATTATTTTGTTATCGGTTTCGTCGGGACTGCAATTTTTGCGGAGTCCAGTCATGATCAAAATAACGCGATGATACGACACGATGTTAACGTGACTAGTATTATCGAACCGTCCAGACGTTTAAACATAGGTTTATTAACTTGCAAATGACTGCTGGTCTGTCGACCTCTTTATCGACCATTTCGACCATGGAAACTACTCGCGGCAAGTCCGTTCGATAAGCCTCGCAACCGGAAAAGAGGCCTCCGATAGCCGGTGAAAATAAATCGAACATCGACGAAAATAAGTCTGAGAAAGTGTCTGACCCACACGGTATCTCTCGTCTTTAATACAACGTCCTTTCAAAGTCTTATAAATACTTGTTTATCTACTTTGCCGTGTAAGGTGGAAGAGGGCTAAGGATTATTGGAAATGAAGTGTTAACGTCTTACGAAATACTCTTTGCAACCCTAAGTCTGGCGAGTAGGCTGACACGTTTACCTGACCTACGGACCTAATTGGTCAAAATGGACATCTAGATTCATATGTACTTTCAGCGGTAAAAACTATTGATTC
Organism: Megachile ligniseca; assembly: GCA_945859555.1. Taxonomy (NCBI): domain Eukaryota; kingdom Metazoa; phylum Arthropoda; class Insecta; order Hymenoptera; family Megachilidae; genus Megachile; species Megachile ligniseca. The sequence continues at coordinate 6,053,783 of OX243780.1, forward strand.
TTAAACCTGGAGGCGAAACTTCGTTATTGTATATTTTAGCAAACGATGTCAAAAACAGTTAATGTGAGAAGAAATAACGTTTCTTACCTGCCCTTTTCTTTGACCCAGGTTACATCTGACCGCTAATTCGACTCTTTTATGACTTAGCCAACATCTTAATTTGTACCTGAGGTTTTCCTCAAGCACCCTCCTGGGGTCCAGGTACCGATACAAAGTATTGCAAGTGGCTTGGAAAATAATAGACCGTTATAACTAAAATTATACCCTATTAGGCACGACTATATCGTTTGAATGCTGAAAGACGTTTAAGTCTCGGAGAAAATCTGGCGCCCCAACGTCTTTATTACGGTCCTATAGGCTTAAACAGTCGAGAGACCCTTCTTGACTCAGTCAAGAGCCCCATCAGCTCCATGGTATCCTGACCATACCTCCATTCAGTTAACCAGCGTTTCTCAACACGATGTTTTTGTCTGAAGCTAATGCATTAATTTCAACCCCTTGATCTATGATTATGGTGCGTCAGGGAGAGTTAACTAATTATTACTGCAATATTAAGACGAATAAGAAAAATTGAAATGTTAAGTATATTTTAAATTCGAGGATTCTTGATTATGTAAATTGTAATTGGTATTAAACTCCAACCTCAGTTATGGCGCAAATACAATTTAGGTTTGTTGTATCTTATCTGTAATGTGCGTCACGTGTGACACGATATTAAAAGGTTGATGCAACGGAAAGCCTATAGCTATCAAAATTTAAGCATAGAGTTGTGGAATAATTGTTAATAGAAAGGAGAGTTGTTGACACGAAGATATTAGCAAAGGAGCAACCGTTAGAAATTGAAAAAACGGGAACGATTCGAGACACTCGATTATCATCGAGGTAGAAGAGCACGTAATTAGCCGGTTGGTACTTTCCAGGAAATTCCGTTTCAGGAATAGCCGGGGAATAATGCATTCCGTGCTCGTATCAGTTAATAAGGATTAATGCCAGGGGCGTGGCTGATACATTGGCAAAGTCACTGGTACGAGAAGTCGGCGCAATATCGTTCATCATAACGGCGACTCTCCGCTAGCGGTTCGAGCGGCCATGTGCAAGTAGATTCAGCGTTAACTTTCGGCCCAAGTTTCCGCGATGCCGCGCATAAATAATCGCGGGAATCGCGTGAAATTCCCGTGTCGCGACCCGCTGAATACTGCCCCGAATGAAAAGAAGCAAATTCTCTGCTGGGAACAAAAGGCAATTTCTACCTTTATAATTGTTCCCGCGCTTTATTTATTATTCGTTTTGATACTTTCGCGACATTTGCTGTTTATTCGACTTTTCTCGGGGATTTGGGATTTGGAGTTTGGCGGCTTGATAATTTGGGTACTTTGAATTTAGGGGATTCAGATTTGGGGATTTGTAAGTTAGGGATTTGGAAATAGAAATTTAGGGTTTAGGGATTTAGGGCTTTAGGAATTTGGGAATTTGGGAATTTAGGGATTTAAAATTAAAGAGATTGAGAATTTGAGAAATTAGAAATTTAGGGATTTGGAAATTACAAATTTGGGAATTTAGGGATTTGGAATGTGAGAATTTGGAAATTTAGGGATTTAGAAATGTAAAAATTTGGGAATTTAGAGATTTGATCATTTGGGAATGTAAAATCTTGACAATTTCAAAGATTTAAGAACTTAAAAGTGCAAAAATTTGTTAGACAAAAAATTTGAGATTAAGATATCTACTAACTCAAAAGTCTTTCAAATCTACCACATGATACAACCCACAACCAAACGCACCACAAACGCCTCCAAACCCACATACACCCTCAAACTTACAAAATAAATGAAAACCGCCGAGACCAAGCGTTTTGTACATTTGTAGCAGAAAATGAGATGGCGATCAACCGAACGAAGGTTGACAAACGGTGCAATGATTGCGGCAGACATTTGATTTACAGTAAAAGGACAGGAGCGTAGAGGAAGAGGGTGCAGCCGGAAGGTAGAAGCGGATAATTCAGGACATGACGTCACCGTAGCTCGTCTTAACAAGAGTTCCAGCAGCGCTTTTCTCGGCTAATCAGATTTAACTGCTTCTCACAGGACCGTGGAACTACGAGCAAAACTACCCCGTGTACCAACGCGTGGTTAAACTGTTGCTATCTCTTGCAACGCTGTTATTACTACGGAGATGTTACAACGTTCTATAACATCGACCCCCATGGGTTCTGCTAATGCACGGAATGAGCCACGAATCGCGCATAATCGCTTTAAGGTTATTGTATCGCGAAAGTCAAATTCGAAAGTTGGGACATTAGCAGATACGATTAATGAATTAGTGTTCGTGGCAGTTGAAATAGGGAAATTAGAAATGGTCACCCATTTGTTAACACTAGCATTTTTTTGGAATAGGGGCAATGTGTAGATATTCAATACTTTGAGCAAATAAAACCTTTGTACAATAAAAATAATACATCTCTTCATATTACAGACTTTAATACTCATATGAGTACACTGGGTACATGTGTACATTTCATATTTTATGAAAGTCAATAAATGCAGTGTACTCAACGTACACTGGGGCAAAATGGGTTAACCTTCACATACTTTGTGATATTCATTGTTGATGCTTTATTTATTACTTTTTTCATTGGAAATAACTGACAATTACAACTATTATTTATTTGAAGAAAATATGGTAAATATTCTGACAATGCAACATAATTTTGTAATAAGATAACCTAACCTCAAACATATGGACTCGTTGGTAAATGCGATAAATACTGAAATTTTTAATACTATTTGAAATTCAAGTGCAATTGCAATTTGCATAGTTAAGGTTCAATATTAACTTTCTTTATTTGTTTTAATATTGTAGCTGAGGATAGTTAATGTTGACTGATTTGACGAATAAATGGAAAGGAGAATAAAAATATATTTAGACTAGTTATGATTTCTTAAAGACTTCTCTGTGTAATTGAACTATTTTGATGATCAATGAAGAAAGAACGCTGTTCCAAAAATAATTGCTAGAGATTTTAACTCTCTTCATATTAATATTGTAACTGTAAAGTTACTGACGTATTTGATAAATAAATATAGTAGGTGTTCCAATGCTATTTCTTCTAAAAGTCTCGTATTAATAATCCAATTTCTGTTCACTTCGTCTAAATTTAGAAAAAGCAAAAGAATTCAAATTTTTCACAATAGTGTGTGGAAGACATGAAATTTTTCATAGCAGATATGTGTATATGAGGACATGAGAATTTTCAACAAAAGCTATGTGTATGTAAGGACATTTTGCGCGGTTATTCGTTTGATATTTTAATTTCCCCACGTCGAAAAATACATCGTGTTTTTCTCGAACCTAATTGGAAAAGAAAATATTGTCTTCCGACAATCGTTTGATCGTTCAGTGACGTTTCCATGCAAGGAAACTCTGCTTAAAAATGATAATGGACACGTCTGCTGTCAGACAGGGATTGCACACCAGACCTGAACCACCGGAAACGATCATCCGGAGGACACTCGATCCATCAACGTGCAATGTCTCGAGAAAGTTGGCTCTCAGGGATTGATCAATAACCGACAGCCAATTTTAGTGACGAAATTACAAAATGGCATCTGATACCTGTTTCGATCATAAAATATTTTTTGATAAATAAATGAAAAATGTTGTTCAATCTCGCGTTCAACGTTTACACTGAAACTATCAAAATGATCAAAGGACTTTTACAAGTTTTTCTATTTTACATTACAAAATCAGATTATTAACAAATAATAAGTTGTTAAGGTGTTTATGAAAGCTTGATTTTCATCAAGATTATTTTGTATATTAATTTATGTTTCGTATTTAGTATTAAATGAAAGTTTCGAGAGCAACCAAGATAAATGGGTAAAAAATAAGTGTAGAGAATTTAAATAAAAGGTTACTTTGTCTAATTTGAAAGGAAGTTCACTGTGGCTGATAGCGTTCGTCGGCCGGAAGCGACGTTTTGCAAACAGGTGCGAGGATAAGCGAATTGCGGGTCAGACATTGCAATCTCACGTTGCATCTTTAGTATCGAAACGCGTTACGAGCTCGATCGAGTAATCTAGTTCCATTGAAGTAATGGAGATTTTTGTCCGTGGTGGACCAGAAATTCTAGTTTCGTTGATAATGTCAATAATGTGAACTAGGTATGGATAAATCTGAACTCTTAAGAATTCTGAGTTTAGAAATGTGCGAATTTGGGGATTTAGGGATTTAGGGATTTCGAAACTAAAAATTTGGAAATTTAGGGATTTGGTATGTGAGAATTTGGAAATTTAGGGATTTAGAAATTTAGGAATTTGGGAATTTAGGGATTTAAAATTTAAGAATGTGGGAATTTGAGAAATTAGGAATTTAGGGATTTGGAAATTTAGGGATTTGGAATGTGAGAATTTGGAAATTTAGGGATTTAGAAATTTAGGTATTTGGGAATTTAAGGATTTAAAATTTAAGAGTTTGAAAATTTGAAAATTAAAAATTTTGAGAATCTAGGTAATTAATATTTGAGAATGTGGAAATGTAACAATTTAGGAATTTAAAAATTCGAAGAAATTGAATTTAGGAATTTGTCATCTAGAGATTATTATAAATTTAAAAATCTACCTATGTTCAAACCTACAAAATTATCAACCTAAAAATTTAAAAACCTAGAATCCTAAAAATTCCAATCTCTGCATCTACTCCTCTCTCGTCACTATCAATCTCAAAGTTTAAAATAGCGATCGAACACCGATTTAACTTCGGATACACCGTTTTACCGATCCACAAAAGGTTCGAACTCGTTGAAGCGCGAGAAAGAAATGAGAAAACCGGTTAGTTCGCTAATCACTCGGCAAGTTAGTAAATCAGTGGTTAAAATCGCGTGTAGTATTAAGTCGCTGATAATGCGGATTTGATTTGCTCGATCGACGACACGCCATTGTGCTGATACAGGCGGTGATGTATGCTCGCGATAGAGATCGCGTTCGGTAAAATACGAGTTGACCGGTGCCGACTGTGTTCGAAAATCGTTTGCGATCGAGTTACTCGTAAATCGGTATCGAACTCGTTTCGACGTTGCTGTCTTTACTCGACGTTTCGTCGAGAAACTTTACCATTAATTATTACACTCGTTCACGGAGTTATTTTAACTCGTGTTACGTCGATTATTTCTTTCGCTGTCACAATGCTTGTGAAGCAATTCCCCTTGCACTGTTATTTATTTGTCAGGTGCGTCAGAACTAATCACAGCCAATATTAATACTAGATTTACTTTTGTCTACCTAACAATAAATTGTCTGCTTCAGCAATGCTATTTCATATAACAGTTAACTGTTAATAACAGTTTTAGCTAAAAAACACTAATGCAAATTGTATCAAATTGAAGAGTAGTAAAAATTCGAGTACAATCACAGTTGAAGAACCAGTGCGTCACAAGTGCGTCAGGCTTGTCAAAAAATTTTTGCAACGAAAATTTTTACTTTTACAAAAAATAATGAAGCGTTGCTTTGCGTTCACTAGGACACTCAATTGTCAACTTCATTTCCAAAGAGAAGTTAATTGCACCATAAAATTAGTTATAGAAAAAATCTGCATCTAGCAAGAATTAAGCAACGAAATTTCCACCTGAAATACTTTTACACATCAAAGAAATAATGAAGTGGTACGTTTGTCACGCATGTCGTCAAGAATCGCACGTTATCGTGCGTAAGAACGATCAACGCGTTAATTACAACAGGGAACGTATGTAATGAGGGATATTAAAACATTACCAACCGTCACCCTACTTTTACAATACCCGCTTGCAAGACAAAGAAGAATTTACCACAGCCAGAAAAAAGTATTTATGATAAAAACAGGAACAAAGCTTGCAAAAATGGTGTATTTATACGACATGAACCAATGCAAATGAAGTTCTTTACATATCCCTATGGCGTGCCTTTTTCATCGTTAAGGATTACGTGTACGATTGGTTGGTTCTCAATTTCCACTTTCTGTTTATTACCTTGTAAAATTCTAGGGTACCAATGGTAACGTGTTAGGAGACCATTTGTTCGCCGTAATTTTCGCAGTACATTGGGTCTGAGGGAAGGCCGAGTAAGGCTCACGTTGCACGTCGGTTTTCGATAATAATATAATATAATATAATAAGAAAATAATTACAAAGATAAGCAGAAATGTGTCGAGACAGGTTCGTTCGAGTCGCCAATCGCTTTTTGACTCAATGTAGATTTTTAATTTCTGTTGTTTTTTTTTGCACCAATTCTTGTCGTTTCTCTCGCATTCTTTTGTACACACGCACTCACCTATGTACATTCGTTCGGACTCTCTTTCACGTACGTTCATGCATGTACTCTTATATTCTCCCATTTGCGCATCCATGCATACTTGCATTCCCTCATACATTTTTTATTTTAATTATTGTGGAAAAAATAGTAATGGACTGCGATAAGGGCGAAGGAAGCGCGACTCGGTTGTTTGGTCTCTGATTGTGAGATAGCTTTTGTATTTCTGAATCCTCGTTTCGGACCGGTTCTACCCCTTTCCTCTTCACCGTTCGACGATTTCAGTTCCCTCGAAATTGTAAGCATGATTGCAGAGTCTTGTCTTTGGAAAATAGGCACCCCGGTGATCCTTTCTTCAGAGTCTGCTAATGAGAAAATTACAGCATTCGCGTGTAATCGATGACGAAGTGTCGACGGTGAATGGGGTCTATTTGAACTTCGAAGAACGCTGAGGTTTTGGACAGTAGAGAACTAGTTATTAACTCTTCTTGTGTTATTTGCTGAATTTGGGGGTTTTGGATTTGGGGATTTGGGAGTTAGGGATTTAGAGATTTAGAGATTTGGGATTTGGAGATATAGGGATTAGAATTTGGGAATTTTGGGAATTTTGGGAATATTGGAATTTGGGATTTGGAACTATTGGAATTTAGAACTTTGGAATTTGTAAATTTACAACTTTACGCCTTTGCAAATTTGAAAAACACGAAAAATCGGTAATTTGAAAAATTTCAAAACTTGCAGAATTTGAAATCTCCCTAGTATTTAGATACCATTATTATTCAAGTTTGCTGAAAGTTTTCACCAAACCTTGTAACAAACCTAGCGAAATAACCGCCTTAACCTATTGAACTATTGGCACAGATTCTGCCTTGGAAGAATGTACACAGTGGGTGGTCTGTAGTTATGCTTTTAAAACTACCCATCTGATTAGCTATTCATTTACGGAATCCTTTAGTATTTGTATAATGGCGACTTGGTGAATATCGAACACGGTATTCTTGTACCTTATTCCGTGTCCCTTTGAGGGCGAGCAGCAAAGTAGACGGTGAATAAGCCAACGGCTAAAAACATGTAAAGAGACGAGTAATAACAGAGTAATAGAATTTGTGAAGGGTCGTATGATGGAATACCTTTTCCTTTTTTTTAATAAAACAACAGGAAATGAAATATTGTTACGTTGCAGAGTCGGTGTACCACTGTGGGACATTATTAAATGCGATGCCGTAGAACAACGCTTTATTTGCAAATATTTTACGATAAACTTTGCAACGTTATTTGCAACGTATGATATAAAATCCGACCGTTCGCTCTTCCTTTTTATGCAATGCTTTTTGCAGTTCTGTAATAACAATTTGTCAAAGCTTGTACGGTATCGTTCTTGGGATATATGGGTTTACATTGCATATCGAAAATTACGGCGTGCTAAATTAAGTCCTCCAACTCTCATATATCAAAAATGAAAAAGGGTTAATATTAATAAACAAACTTTTATATGATATAATTCTCAATTTTCGTTTGATTCTTAACACAAAAGTTTGTTAGTGTTGAAGGAGCTTCACTATAACCTATTTGTGCGAATGGTAGGGAAAATAATGAACACCCGGCAGAGTCGAATGATAAATGATGTCGGTGGCAGAAAGATCCCAAGGCGACCGATAATTGACAACGATGACGATAGCGATTCTTTATTGTATCGACCGCGTATCGTTCGGCGGTTTCCTTGGTACGATTCGCCCGTGGGAACACGAGGACGTCGAATATTTTCGCGTAGGGCTGGTGGTGGACCTCGATCGATCGATAAGTTCGAGGGAATCGCGGCTACGCCAACACGGTTGTAATATTTTCACGAAATTCCAGCGATTTGCCAGTAAGTTTCCCCTCGCAGCTTGGGATATTTGTTTTACAAACAAAACTCGGTCGTCGCGAGCGAGCACTTCATCCGGCCATTAATTCACCCTAATTGCTCTCCAAAATTTAATTTCGTATTCGAGACTCGAAACAATCTCGGCGATTATTTTCCGTCCCCGAGAGTACAGTCTGTTCGTAGTAAGGAGAGATTGTAACGCAACAGTTACTAATATTCGAACGGGTATTTTGACGCGCGCAGATGTATTCGCTGCATAAATTGAAATTTCATAAAGTTCCGCGTTCAACCTGGGTATCCGTTAAGCGTCCTTATTTCCTGCATGTATTACGAGCTACCATTTACATTTTACTTGTTTGAAGTTACGTGGAACAACGTATCGAATCGATTTGCCCAGTTTGTGTCGCGATATACTGCCATTTTCCTCGGTTTTTAGCATTTGACTACTATTTTCAAATAGTTTCGTTTCATCAAAAGAATACTTTCGAGTCGTATTGAACTTTTTGCGTTTCCAAATTGGTCATTTGGTATAATTGACGAGCAGCCATTTTGTGTCGCAAATCTACACGAATAGCTTACCTCTTCGTCAGTCTTCAAATTAAGATGCCTTAAGTGCTATTTTATGGCTCTTTTATGTCACGAAGACCTCCCATGTTTTGAAATAGGGAATTGTTTGCCATAACATTTAGTCATACATTACAAACGTGATCGAATCGTACGGTTTTCATCTGACTTCAAGCTTCAAATTAATATTTTACGATATGATTTTACGGTTTGATTTTTTTAATTTTTACGATACGTTTTATGTCATGGACCTTCTGAAATATAAATATAAATAAAAGTCGCGTTGTTTGAATATTTAAAAAATTGTTTCTTTGTCGTGTAGAAGTACTTTCTAGTTTACGGCGTTCCATTAGGAGCTGAAGTGAAAACGACGATTTCGAGACCGGGTTAAGTGGATGTTAGAAACGAAGATCTTCCGATAGCTTATCGTCATTGACCCGCTTAAGAAACTCACACACTAGCACGTTAATTCATATTTAAAGACTCTATTTGTCTCTGCAAACTTCAGTCTCTCCCCAATGTTCTGGCGTTGTTTGAACTGCTGCCACACAGCAGTCGCCGTGAATGCAGGTGTACAAACAACAGCTCGAATCGAAAACAAATTGCTCCAAACAATGAATCAGGAAACTGGGCGGTGATTAATTAATTAATTTGCCGAGCATCGATCCGTTATTTGGTCAGCTTAAAGCATTAATGTAAACCGTTCAAAATTTGCCTTGTAAAAATAAACATTTCTCTCGACTGTTATTTTACCGCTACAAGCTTTAAACGATCTGAACGCGTATTATTTAGTTACGTTACAATCGCGGAAAATTGATTTTTAACTCGTCTTTTAATTAAAAAAACTCGTGGAACCCAACAACGCAATTATTGAAATATTTTATACCGTGAAAGTCGGAGTCGTGAATTCAGATATTAACCTGTAAATTTATTTTACGGGTTTGTAAATTGGAGATTTTTGGTGAACTATGTATCTGAATGGATTTGGCAATAACAGATTTTTTGTATTTTATGTGAAAGTCATTTATTGTTTCATATACGTCTATTAGACTTGACTTCGATAATTTAGAATTTTAGTTACGAAATTTGGCAACAGAGGGTTCTACTCATCTACTTATAGAGATTTTAATTATAGTCACATGGTCACTTACAGCATTGTTTTGAAACTATATCACTATTTACAAATTAAATTTGTAGATTAGATTTTTGCTTAAAACTGATCAGAATCGATACCTATTTCTTGATACCGATGAAGGGGTAATAAATTACAATCTGTAGCAAATGTAACGCGTTAACGAATATCCGGTAACCCGACAGTATCGTTTCTCACTTTACTGTTATTTCGATGTCGTTACAATACAGCCGAGAGCAAGTGGATTTGAGAAAGTAAACGCGCATCCCTTTTCGAGCCGCATTACGGTAGGTGATCGTACGAGAACATCCCCGAGGCGAGGCGACGAGATTCAAGGTATCACGCCAGTTTTCTCGCGTTTCTTCACGAAAATCCAGAGTGTTGGCTTCTGTACAAATATTGGCTGGTTAAATTTCAGCTCGCAGCTTATTCTATTCGTTACACGCAACATGTCAATTATATACGCATTAGGAATGATAGAGGACTCGAAGCGCATATTTCGGTTACGGGCCAAAGCCCCCCTGTGACACACGTCGAGGGTTAAACGTTGCGGAGCAACTGGGTCGATCTCCAGGGAAATATCCGGTCCCTTTTACGGAATATTTTCCAAGGATGTATCTTCGAACGATGACAGGCGATGAGGACGATTATACACGACGCTCTATTATCGTCGAGATCCATCGCGAGAGTACGGGTCGCGTTCGAGGAGGATAAAAAAGACAGAAAGCCGGATACTTAGAGAAATGAGGCTCTCGCGAGAGGGGCTGCTGTTAATTCGTAGTCCGTGTAACGGGACGAGGGTGGAAACGCGACGGAGATTAATAAACACTGAGGAGAGAGTAACACGCACGCGCACCGCTTCATTTCCATTATCGCAATCGGCGTGATACACGTCCCCGAATCTGCACGCATTATTGTGTCGAGTCCCGTGTCTTTTGTGCTTTTGTACGACACCACCGCCCTACCCTCCTCGACACGCCGCCTTTCCTCTCTCTATAGGCTTTCTTGTTAAATGCAGCCACGCGAGCGAGCGACACTCTTCATTCCGCGCCCCGTCATCAGAGAAATGCGCTCTTAAGCATTCGTTTTCGCAACATCGTTTCCGCCTAGCCCCTTCAGGCCGTTTTGCTTGATCCCTGTGAACGGCTCGTCTCCGGACTTTGTTTGCGCGAAACGATTCGTCTCGTTACGTAACTCGCTCCCGTGTCTTTCAAACACTCTGCGACTCGTAATAAGGTGTCTTCTATTTAATCGAGGGACCATTTAGTCGCTACACTGCGGCTGTAATAGATGCATCGACAAAGCGACCGTGCATTTTTACTGTACCTTTTACCCCTTGTGTTTATAACGAAGGGAAACTCAGTCAAGAGCAAATCTAGCTACCCTTAAAAATATACCAAGATCGAATAGACACTGGTTTACTTTTTAGCATTTTCGAGAATTTGGGCATTTCAGAACAGGTTAACAATTTAGGGTCCTTGGATGGGCTACACATATTAGCTTACAAATTTACAGTTTTCAAATTTCTGAATTTTTAAAGTTTCTTGAGGAAGCTATATTTGCTCTTGACCGAGGTCTTCGTTTTTCTCAAAAGGTCTGATCAGGAAAATCAAGAATTTGGTAATTCAAGAATAAGTTAGCAATCTGAGATCCTTGGGTGCGTAACGAATATGGTGAGCTTGCAAACTGAATTTCTAAAGTTTCCTCAGGAAGCCACATTTGTTCTTGACCGAGATGTTCGTTTCGTTGATCAGGAAAAGCAGGGACTGAAAGACATAGAAAAATTCCAGAAAAATTTTGCGAATGCAGAGAAATTCTGAAGATGTCTTAAGGAAATAACGTTTGGCTGTCACCGAGAGATTCGACCGGTACACGTTGCATTCCAAGCAGGTTAATCCGGGAGAGAATTTGAACAGAATTGGAGAAGCGTTGATAGAAAAGCGCGAGGTCGTTCGCGTTAATTCCGCGAGCGCAAAGGACGAGTTCGAGGAAAGGAAAGCTCGTAGGAAGACGTTGTAACACGGCATCGGACTCGACGCTCGTTAATTACCGAATTCCTAATTATACACGTACGAATCTTGAGAGGAAACTCGAACGTAGGTTGACGGGGTCGCAAAAAGAGCGAGGTTCGTTAAGGGGGTGAGCCCGGTCGAAAGGCAAAACGGGTAGTTAAGGGCCTGGCACGGCAAGGAGGATGCTCGGGTTGCCGGCTCGAATTTGAATCCGAGATTAGAAAATAGCTGTACCTACGGAATTTCCTCCGGCGAACGTTGCAGAGAGATTTGAGGTCACGCGGGGTTAGCCTTCTCGTGGCGACCTATGAGCATGCGTTTATTAAATTGCTATCCTCCTGGCGGGTTAGCGCCGGCCCATACTCCTCCGTCATTGCGACGTTGCCGCGTTTAAATCTGAATTAACTGCTCGGGCGTGGTTCTCTCAGGTGCGTAACCTTCTTTCCTTCGTGCCCTTTTGTCAACCCTATGCAAACACTGGATCCAATTCGGGGAATGGTTACACGCTTAACCGAGGCTTCCCTCGGTCGAGAGGAATGTTTTCCGTCTGACCTAGGAAAAACGTGGACCCAGACAAGCCACACTTAGAGAAATGCTATTTACCTTTTTGTTCCACGATTCGCATCGCTGGTCCGAACTAATAAAATCGAAACATCAGAATGCATTTATGTTGATCAAAATTTCACTGTTATTTCGAGGTACAATTATCAGATCCTCGTAAATATAACAGCCAGAGAAAGAGAAGATATATAAAATGCTATTTACGTTTTTGTCCCACGAAGCTTCGCATCGCTGACACGGTCCGAATTATCCTAATAAAATCGAATAACATCAGAATGCATTTATGTTGATCAAAATTTCGGTTATTTCGAGATATAATTATCAGATCCTCGTAAATATAACAGCCAGAGAAAGAGAAGATATATACCCTGTAGCACAATATTCTATCCTCGCCCTAATGGTCCTCCCCAGGTTTCACCCAGCACGAGACCACGCGAGGTACATAAATCATCGACGTCGACGAGACCCGGTAACCGGATTTCGTAGCTTGAGACAGTGCCTTATAAAAGGCGTGTTTTCAAGGTCCACCCCAGGGATGGGCATCAGACTCGTAACGCGATATATTGTAACACAAATAAAGGAATCGGGGAATATAGTGCCTTAAGCCGCTAATTTCAACCGGTTTGATACTAACTCACGATCTTGAAAAATATGTACTTGGCTTAAGATTTGGCAGTATTTCGTATTTGGCTAAAGACATCTCGTGTTCGGCTTAAGGTAGTATTTTACTTGAGGCAGTATCTTGTATTTGACTTGAGGCATTTCGCATTTCGAAAGAAAATTGAACTACCAAATAAAATTGAAATACCTTTGTACGGAGTGTGGGAGAATAAGACATATCGATAAGAAAATTCCTTTCTCATTAGCATAATCTTAAGTCCTTATTAATTTCAAGTTACCATAATAAACAGACGCCACACGTAAGCCTGTACCTGTTTGCATTTGACAAATCGATGTAAGCTTGTCGTGCGTTGCTGCGTGTAATAATCTAATGGGACTATCGTAATTATCTATAGTGCCCCAGTATTGTCTTGGCCCTTGTTCCCCTATTCCATTCCGCGTGGAAATCATCAATCTAAGTTCTTGTGTGTTTCCTTGTTCCGAGGTTAAGCTGTATACGCGCGATCACGGAAGGTCGTATCCATCCATACGTAATTACCAATACGATAAAGAATACCTGTTTCGATAGACATCGATACATTCGTTAATTTGCGGTTTACCTCAGTCAGGGTTTTTCCTTTGGATCCCGAGAGAAACCTTTGTTCCACGTTCATCGGCGTTCGTGGTTTCCGTATTGGTTTACAGACTAACTTAATTAACCTCAGGAAATAATACTCCGTCAGCTGTTAACAGCAGCTTGCACCGTATCCGCCTTATCGGGCCGAGAAATATCAAGAAATTTCACGATCCTGTAGAAAAACGTGCGAAACGCGTTATAGAGCAATGGCTGTTGCGACTATATTAAGCTCTCGGAATTTATAGCCGTCTCGACGTTTCCGAATTCCTTGCTTCGCTTGCGTGTTCTCTTAGCGGTGACTTTTTGCCGACGATTTCCGGTTAACGAACGGAAAACTCCGTGGTTGGCGGGAATAGGGTCGACACACCGTAGAAAATACGGCACTTATAGAAAACAGGTGCCGCGCTCATTGCCGGCTGACATATTGCGACTAGTATTAGCTCCGTGGTTAAGGGCCCTTCCGGTTTGCGATACAAGTAAACGTTTATAGGAATCAACTCTAAATGGTCCCTTCGAGATTCTCTTATTAACGCGTAAAAATTCGTGTATGAAATTTTCTTCGAATGTTTCTCTCAGATTTGAAAAGGTCTTAGAAAAAGAATCCTTATCCACGCTTTCACCGGTTCGACCGGTCTCAGTCGCTTCTTCCTTCCTTTTTTAATCTCGTTATGATGCTTGAACTTTCTTGTAGAGAACGTTTAGTAGGATTGCAGAGATAGGAGAGAAGGCTCGAAGAGGATTTCAGCATCTGCCATGTTTTGCCAAGTAAAAAGCATATGTGCGCGTAGTGTAAGTTGTCGAGTAGATACTTTTGTCTTCGCTATAATAATTAAGTCAGGTTTAGACGATTTTCACCAATGTTATGTTATATGCTATAGCTCCTTTAATTCGTTTTGACTTTGGTATAAAATCTTGTTTAATTCATATCAAGTTTGGTATAAAATCTTGTTAAATTCTTGTTGAGTTTGGTACAAAATCTTGTTTAATTAATATCAAGTTTGGTATAAAACTTTGCTAAATTCATGTTGAGTTTGGTACAAAATCTTGTTTTATTAATATCAAGTTTGGTATAAAATCTTGTTAAATTCATGTTGAGTTTGGTACAAAATCTTGTTTAATTCATATCAAGTTTGGTATGGAATCTTGTTAAATTCATGTCGAGTTTGGTACAAAATCTTGTTTAATTAATATCATGATAAAACCTTGTCTAATGCGATATCGAAATCTGCTATAAAAGCAAGACACGTGCGTTATTAAATTCCTAACCCACATAATCCCAGACCTGGATATCCCGATACTATCTTTACATCCCTACAGCCCCAGATATCTTGTAGAAAATGTATTTACGCGTCGAAAAATCGTATTAGTTACGAGATGACCTAATTGATCGACGAGGCTGTTCCGAAACATTATTTCTGCCGAGTGTTCCCTGATATTCCCAACGTTCGTATTAAGGGATGAAAGGGGAAAAGAAGAGAGGATGACTCGTCGCATTAAGGAATCGAGCGAATCCAGAGGGCGACGCCCATTCCAGAACGACGACGATGCCTTTTTGAGTGGCAATATGGCAGGGAACTCTGGCAAACGAAAAAGTAACAGCCACCCTTGCTGCCGTTAGGATGGCAGTCGAACCACCTTACGACACACAACCTCTTGGGGCCTCGAGTTACCTTTATTCCAACATTTCGAAAGAGAGATAGCGAAAGTAAACCATCGAGTTCTAATCGTACTCCATTCTCGAGTAGATTAAAATTAATAGAATTGTATGCATGTATGTTCGACATGTCTGAAATATCTAATACATACACGTTGACCTCCAGTGGTCATATGTGACCAGCTCTGTAAATTCAGTTCAATTAATTACTTATAGTAAAAGCAAGTTGAAGGTACTTTTAAGGGCTCTTCATGTAACAGATTTAAAGAAAAATTGAAATATTAAGTAATCTTGTTTAACACGTCCGCCATATGTGATCATATGTGATCGACACTGCATATTCAGGTAAATTAATTATTTATAGGAAAATGAAATGAAAGAACATTTGAGGGCTCTTGATGTTGAATCAATGATATATAGTAACAGATTAAAAGATGAAATCAAAAGATTATCCTCATTTTTAATAATCTATATTATAGCGTGTCCGACCTCAAACATGAATTTCCACAATATCAAAATATCCAAAATCAATGAATATTAAAATCACTTAACTGTGACAGTGATATAAACAACATAAAAATGTTTCACTCTAACGAATTGTTCAACGTCGCTCAGAAATCGTTTAATTAGGCAATCTAATTGTTGGTTAGGTCGAACGTTGTTCCGATCTCGTCGCCGATCTGGCAGAAATTTTCCCGTCGATTTTGTCGAACAACCGTCGCTGTGTAGCTTTCGAAATTACTTGGAACATTCGGTGGGAGGACGTAACGAGCACGGTGATTAATTGATTCTCTGTTGCACAAGGTAGCGACGCAAAGTAGCTGAATATACTAAACGCAGAATGTGCCACGGAGCGATTTAATCTTGTCGCGACATAATCGACGCCTTTGTAAACGGGAAGCACGAGTCGATTTCGTTCGCATGCATCCGCGAAAGATCATTCAGTCAGCGTGTTTCGAGTTCTCGGTGTCGAACGGTATTCTTTGAACGCCGTTTCGCGCAATAATTACTTGACAGCTCTCGAGGAGCGAATTTTCCTTGGAGAGCGTAGAAACTGCGTTCGGTGCGCGTAGTTTGCTTGCGACAACGGAAACGAAACGTTAATTGCACGTTGAAATACTTCAAACGATTTTGCTTCTCGATGAAGCTCTTATGGAGGATCCTGCGAAATTATGTAACTTGCAAAGAAAGTGCAGGTTTTGCATTTGATGCTTTGAAGATGAGATGTGCTATTCGGTTATTCGTACGCTCTTCTCATTTGTAATAAATTGGAGACTAGATTTGGGAACTTTGTGAATGAGGAATTTGGGTACATGGGAATATGGGATTTGGGGATTTCGCAATTTGAAATTTAGGGATTTGGGATTTAGGAATTTGGGAATTTAGGGATTTAAAATTTAAGAGTGTGGGAATTTGAGAAATTAGGAATTTAGAGATGGGGGAATTTAGGGATTTGGAAATTACAAATTTGGTAATTTAGGGATTTGGGATTTGGAATTTGGGATTTGGGGATTTAGGGATTTGGGATTTGGGGATTTAGGGATTTGGGGATTTAGGGACTTGGGGATTTAGGGATTTAAAATTTAAGAGTGTGGGAATTTGAGAAATTAGGAATTTAGAGATGGGGGAATTTAGGGATTTGGGATTTGGGGATTTAGGAATTCGGGGATTTAGGGACTTGGGGATTTAGGGATTTAGGGATTTGGAGATCTGGGTATTTGTTAATAAGTTCAAAATACTTCCTATTTTTCTCTGTATTTCATTTTCAAATCTACTAACTAGCACAGTCTACACTGAAACAAGAGAATGACATTAATTAATCTCACGAAGCACTTTTTATGTCTTCATTATAAAAGCTATTCAGGCGGAAGGGAAAACGACCAGCAAAGAGATTAGCTTCCTGGCCCATAAATTTCTTCCACGCGGCTCGCGTGTCCAAAACGTCGAGTCGTCGAACGCGAATGACCCACGCGAACGGCACAAGTTTCGAGAGTTTCGATCGAGGGGACAATGAAAAGCCGATAAGAATAACTTCGAACAATCTTCGGACGCATTTCGGAGTATTTTCTCGTACTTGCCGCGAGGAATCTGGGAAACACGCGTATCTTTCACGGCAAGTTTTACGATGTTTGCTTTATGTCTGTGTCCCGGCTTCCTTTTTTCTCCTTTTCCTTTATCACGAACGTTTTTATGCCTGTTCTGCTTGCGCAGAAGAGATCAAAGTTTTCGTAGACGATTTTTGTAGTACTCCAGTCAACGGAGACGACAGTGAAAGAGGGCTTTGAACCGAGCGTTTTTACCGTTTGCTTCAGAGAGGATCTTTCACTGTTTTACTTTCGGCACTTTTCATCCCCCGCTTTTACTATTCGCTCTTATACCCTTATTTCTCTCGTTCATCTCCTTCTTCTTCTGTTTCGTATCGCGTACGAGCTCATCTTCGTATATGCTCGCGTGTTTAATAAAATTCGCCGGTAAAAACTTGCCTCTGCTTTGAATACCGCTGCCGTCACTCGATATCGCGTGGTCGGCCGTAGATTAATACATCCTCGGAATCGAGGGTAATTCCATGATTTTATGTACTCAAAATCTACAAATATCTCGGTACTAAAACTCTGAAGTTCATAGTCTTTATTGTAAATAATAATAGTGTATGAATAATTGAATAGCGTATCGCATTTTTCGCTAGGTTTGGTACAAGGTTCGTTGAAAACTTGATATCTGAATACTAGTGATGTATCAAACTTTGAAAAAATTCCAATGTTTCCATATCCGAATATTACTAAATTATACTATTTCCGAATTTCACTATTTCCAGTACTCAAGTCCCCAAATCGCCGATAGCTTAAATAATTTTCAATTGTCTCCTGCAAAGAAAATCACGGTTTCGAAATTTCTGAATTTTGGTAATTTAAAAGACTTGAAGTTTAATCCAAATAAAACCGTGGCAAAATATCCGAAGGAGCATGTACAATACTTCCATTTCCATTAACGCTCCATAAACAGAACGGGAAACGTTCGAAGGGTTTACAACAAAAATAAGCTGTCTTTCCATCAAGAGATAAGGAAGCACGCAACCGTATTTGTTTAAGGGTTGGCCGTGTTTGGCCAGCTTCGAAATGGACAGCTAGCGAAAGAGGATTAGAATGCAGGCGCAAGGGATGCGCTTAAGTAGATTGATTCCATCAAGATCAGACGAGAATACACTTACAGCGAAACCTTACGTTGTACCTTCTGAAAATACCGGACAAGCGTATCTAACTAGAGCCGGAAGCCCTTCGGGCAACTTACGGGCGATAAAGCGTGAAAGCAAACCCCCTTTTAATCGAACGACTTTCAAACAACGTAAACACCCTATTTCTCATTTAGCTCAAACTTTTTACGAAAAACGTGCGAATTCGATGAACCCTCGTACATATGAATTTCAACATTTTGAGATTGTAATAGAATCATTGGTTCAGTAAGAGCTATTTAATAACGAGATCGTAATAAATTATTTCTCGAGTTCTATTATTTAATACATTCAAATAGACCGTCACTCCTTCAGCCACTCCCGAGGATATTAGTCGATAAATTTTCTACAGGAAGCGTCCAGGCAGCCGAGGCTGACGGTAATTTAAAAACGATCGAACAGCTTCATCCGTTCGATCCATCGATGAGAACGGTTCTAATCTCGTGTCCAAGGGGGAAAAAATGGCGGGTCGAGGGTGGATCTACGAAGACGAGCAACGTTCATCTCGTTGTCGATACTCGTTGATCATCAAATTGCTCGTCGATGTAT
The DNA here is from genome assembly GCA_945859555.1 of Megachile ligniseca. NCBI lineage: Eukaryota > Metazoa > Arthropoda > Insecta > Hymenoptera > Megachilidae > Megachile > Megachile ligniseca. The sequence goes on from OX243780.1 coordinate 6,072,863, forward strand.
CGCGTTTTTTTTTTATCCGGGGAAAGAAAACACCGGCATCTTCATCGAAGCAGGGGGAAGAATTGGGCGAACGAGGGGTTTCATAATATTCCAGCTATCGAGGGCTTTTTTTGAGACGTTTCCCCAAGATTGATGGATCGCATTCGTGATGGAAATTGATGTGTACAGTAATGTGTCAACTATTGGTTTCTTAATATCTTTTCTCCCGACGTTTATCACGCGTTCGCAAATTACATTATTTTCTTATATACTCTTATAGCAAAATCAAATTTGGTAACAATTTTCAAATTAAATTTTTATTTCGTGTCATTTGTAACCAAGAGCAACTTCGACGCTGAAAGCTGTTCAAAGTTTAATAACGATCGTTAACTTTGATATAATTGTCTCGAGTTTTGATGCTTCTTTTGTACTTCGACCAGAAGGACGTGTTTATACAGCAAGGTCTGCATCGTACAATTAGGTGAAATATTTTCGCGTGTTCACTATGTGGAGCATCGTTATACCGTGCAAGAGGCGGCCAAGGTACTTGGTCGTGAGGTAGACCCGGGCAAATTCTGTAAGAAGTTAATCCACCATCTTCGTTTAATAATAAGCGCACTTCCGGAGCGCTGAATTCGTAAAGCTAGCCGGAGTTTTCCGCTGCTCGGAAGACGAAGACACTCGGAGGACGAGCGAGCGAGGGACAAAGAGAAAATGAAACCGTGGGAAGGGGATAAAGCTCGTATAAATTGTAGCTACCTCGGACCAGCGTCCCACCTCACCGACGGCGTTATCGAATCTGCAATTAAAAAGTTCCGCAACTAATTTCAATTTAATCGTACGCCGCACTCTCGCGCCAGCCATTGCACACCCCCTCCGCTTCCGGCTCCTCCCATTTCGCGTCTCGCCTATCTGCCATCTCGTTTCTCCGTTGAAAAACGTATCAGTCTTGTTTAGGAATTTGCCGTCTTTACTTTTCGAACAATTCCTTTCTCTTCTTACTTTTCACTTCTTTATTGCCTATTTCTTACGGTAATGAACATATTATAACTGGATCATTTTTTAATTTTACTCTGGTTCTCGTGTGTTATGTTATATGGTTAGGTTATCGGAGAAGTTTATTGTAGAATATGTTATAAAAATGTTATGTTAAGTCAGAAGTTCATTAAATGTTAGCATTGTAGAATTCAGCATGGAATATGTTATCGTTATAGAAAAATTTATTATAAAATATAATAACATTGTAGAAAAATTAATTATAGAACATGTTATCCTTGTAGAAAAATTTAGTATAGAATATGTTATTGTTATAAAAAAGTTCACTATGGAATATGCTATCACTACAGAAGAATTCACTATGGAATATGTTATCATTACAGAAAAATCCATTATAGAGTATATCATCATTATTGAAAAATTCACTATACGATATGTTATCATTACAGAAAAATTAACAATAGAATATGTCATCATTTTAAACAAACTTACAAAATTTGAACCTATAAAATTCGAATAAATTCCTCCAAACAATTTCGAAGACTTCCCAGAAGCAGTAAATCCTGAATTGCGAGTGAACTGAAATTTTCGAGCGTGCACGGATGATTTCGATCGCTAATCGCGAGCAGCTTTTTTTTCTGAAAATAGTAGTTTACGACGGCGACACAGTTGTGAAATCGATTAAATGACGGTGTCCGCAGTGTTTCGTGTCATTCCATGGAATTATTCGCGTGGGATGTTTAACGAGCATGCACCGGCACTCGGATTTTCCGTTCCTTTCACCGGTCCCGTGCGAATGCCTCGATATTAACGGGGACTGCCGGTCATTACCGTAATTGTACGACTCGATACGCCTGCTACTTTTATTCCGAGATTATGCCAAGCAACGACAAAAGCTTAACTCGTTCCCTTTATTTTTCTGTTTCAGGTAAGGACTCCATTTCATCGGCCATTTGTGTTGGATGTGCGAGTATCGTACACTTGTCGATTCCAATTTATTCGAGGTACGTTCAACGTTCCTATCTTGATAAGAAATTACTGTATGCTGCTCTTTCATTAAAAATTATGAGCTTTCGCTTATAATTCTGCATACTGATTCTTCGTGGTAGTTTCATTTTAATTGGGAATGTTATAGGACCATCATAAGCATTGGAATACAATATTCTCATTTTTAATAAATAGGAGACTAGATTTGGGAATTTTGTGATTGAGGAATTTGGGATTTGGGGATTTATACTAAACCGATCTACGTATCCTGTAATCCATCAAGAGAAAATAGTTGAACATCGGCAGATGTGTCAATATTTTACACTCGCAATTTCAGTATGTATTAATATACCGGGCCATCCGTGCGAAAGTACGTAAAGAATGAAGATAAATTCTAAAGATAATTAAGATAGAAGAAAAAATAAAATCATTTAAATTCCCAATTGGAGTTAAGTAAATTCCAACCGAAATATCATAAACGTTCATAAACATTTAACATCTTCGCGTCACGTGTCCCACAGCAATAAAACGCACGGTCCATTATCCGGTGAAAATGTAATTTCCAATCAATTAAGCGAAACGTAACACGCTGTATGAAAGAGGGAACCGGTTTCAATCTCGTTAATCGGGCAATTAATAAACTGTAAATATTATGCTTTCGTGGTCGGTAATTAGATTTCCGGGATTATTTACGAGCAACGATCCGAAATCGAGAGGAGAAAGGGAGAGAACGTCGAGGGATAAAGAGAGAGACAGTTTCTCTTCGTTCTTATTAGCGGTAATACGTTGAGCCAGATATCCTGGGCCTTTAGTAACTCGATCGTGCGGTCCCAGAGAACTCCGTTCGCGTAATTGTGTAACACGCTTAAGGCTGGATCCACGCCGAATGGTTTCCAGCGTCGGTAATCTCCCCTCAATGGTCAAATCCTATCGTTACGAGAGGGTTGGCTAATCTTCTCTTAAGCTGTGAAACGCGTTCACGGCGTACCGCATCGACAGCCGTGCTCTCGAGTGCTTATGCGAGCATTTTCCCTTCGTTTTGCACCGGACAGCTATACGGTGCAACCCCGTCGCGAAAGATACGCCGCCACCCCTATCGCGGCATCTCCCTTCGTTCTTCGACTCTTATCGGCTCGTTTAAACGCGCAAACGAACGTCACGGGTCGCCTACTCGGATTTATGAATTCAATTTCGTACTATCCTCATAATCGTCTCCACGCTTCTGTGTATATTAATTCCGCGGTAGTCGAGCCGGAGAATGACGATCTCGGAGGGCACCTTCGATGGGATCTTCGTTAAGAAGATATTGTGCCGAGACGAGGTTTTATGGAAATATAACTCTCGTTACATTCTCGGCTGCGATCTTAATCCCTTGACCTATGACTTTCTTGGCACGTGCGATTTAATTAGTAATTTTAAGTATTAGGGATATTTTGGATGTGGCGATCACTGGATGGGTTGTAATTAGAATTAAACTGATTAAATAGATTTAACTATTATGTGCGTCATGTGCGTCATATCACATATCAATAACTTTATAAAATGTATTACTAACATGGACATTTTTATTTCATTTGAATTTATAACCAATTAACTTATTAAGAATTTACTCATTTATTTAGTTGAAAATACTTGTTGAAACTACTAAAAATTTTTAGAACTATGAATAATAATTATAACAAAATATTCAGAAAGATTTGTTAAAACTAAAAGTACCTTGAATATTAATACGCTTTGTAGGTTTTACTTTAATTTTACAGAGTTTAACGTTAAAATGAAGGTTTTCACAAGTTTATTTCAACTGTAATTTTGTACTTTACAGTTTTTATTGCATCCGGTCATTATGAATAATGTATCAGACATATTAAAGTCTCCTTTATATCTACGATTATAATTCGCGAGAAAATTTGTATAAATCTCTTAACCGCAATCCCATCCGAAACTTGGCGACTAAAACTTTTCGAGAATACTCAGAAAGCATAAGAGGGTAGGATGGAAAACTTGAGTACAGAATGCGAAGAAGACAAGGAATAAAGAACGTAGTTTTTGGAGACTCGTACGAGTTATATATTCGAGAGAGGTCCCACTTAGCTATTTGTCAGATGCGAATCTTTGTGGAAGTTGCGAAATCCCTTCGTGAATATTTTACAGAAAAAAAAATCCACCCTCCTGTCGCTAGATAACGAGTCAAACGCGTGTCTTCGATTTATCTTACGGATTTATTTAAAATTATCTTCTGTAAATACGGGAATTTTGTGTATCAGATTATCAATCGTAAATAAATCAACCCTTGTTTCAAAATGTTAGACAGATAATTCTATCGGTTACGAGGGACGAAACGAATCGAGGAGGAAAAAGTAGGATTGACAAAATGGCGGCAATTCGAAGCTTCGATGGAAAAAAATTCGTCGTGTACTGTATCGATAAAAATAAAATATTTCAATATTTTTTTAGTTTGTATATTGATTTAAAAGTGGTTCTATGAAAAATGGCGCTGTTCTCGATTATCAATTTTCTGTATATTGACAATCGTTTAACTCTTTGCACTCGGAGGGATTTTTGCTGTTGGCCGATGCAACCTTTTAGTTAAAAAATGATGAATTCTTCTGTAGATGTTATTTCTCTTTTATTAGTCGCCATTATTGTTTGAGTACATTCAACATTATGATACTGTGTAGTCAAAACACTATGATGTAATATAGTTATAACACCATGTTATGATACAGTTATAACACTATATGATTACAACAGAAGACATCTATAAATTTCACCAACCAATTGATATCATAGACTTAAAAAATACTGCCTTCAAATTAAGATATTAAACCGAACAGCAAATATCACGTGCAAAATTGATGTCATACTAAATTCGCACGAATCGACCGAATCGTCTAAATAAAATAAAACGTCGTTTTTCGAGCAGTTTTTTCTAGAAAACGAGAGAACGAACGAGCCACCACGGCGTCGTATAATCCCTCGAAATCAATCGTCTCCACGAGCTACATCCGCATCACGTAGACGTTGAATCGCGTGCTAGCAAATGATTAGGTTAGATCAAGTTGGATCGAGGGGTGTGCAGAAAAGGGGGGTGAATCGGGGGGGTGGAAGAGGATGGAGGACAGACGGGTCTCGAAATTGCCGAACCGACCGACAGCTTATCCACTTTATCCGACCGGGTATTACGAAGCCAACGTGCGACCCACTGTAGCCGAGTATCTCGATCCATCCCCTCTACGCTTTCCATCAGGAAATTCCACTACCCGCTCTTATTTATCCAGGATTCCGGAACGCAAAGCATCCTGCAAGCTTTGTCCTCCTCTATCCAGCGTTTGCTCGACCAGGGAACACACTGTGGCCTTCCCGTACCTGTTCCTCTTCTCGAACCTCTGGAGAAGGCATTAATTATGATGTCCTTCCCTCGATTCAAACAACGAGAATCGCTTGAGCTTTTTGTGGGATTCTTATGGTGCTGATAAATAAACACTCTCATGATTTAAACTAGGTATATTAATTTATAACAATAATAATTTCAACAATCCTAAACGAATGATTTTCAGTTGCGTCAGTCAGAGCTAGCTGCAATGTTAAGACAAATAAGGAAAATTGAACTGTTAGGTATATTTCGAAATTAGGGATCCTTATGCAAATTGTAATTGATATTAAACTCTGAACTCAATCGTGCTGCAAATGAAATTTTGATTTTATCCGAAGTGTGCGTCAATGTGCGTCACGAGTCAGAAGATTAAATCGTTGTAATTTATAAATGACAACAGCACGGTTCAAGTAATTGCAGTGTTTTATTGTTCATCAGGTTAATGAACTTCTTCCAAAAACCTAATGACTTCGTAATCACTGACCCAATGAATTATCGATTATCAAACGTGGTCCTCATTCTCATTTACTTTTTCTCTCGCGATCGTCCTGCGAGCGGAAGGTTTAAATTGAGAAGCGAAAGTGGTGCAAACTAGGAAAATCGTATTCTGGAGCTAGCAACGCGAGTTGCTGCGTTTTCGAGTGGAAATTCAGCGTGTTGCAAAAAGTTGCGAACTGCACGTGAACACGACAAGCTGCGAGCGGAGTGTTGAAAAAAGGGCGGGAGGAACTACTAAGTTTGCAAGATCAACTAAAGTAGCCCCGGTGGAAAGTCGCACCGAGAATACGAAGCAAGAAAAATAAAATAAAGGTGGCTTATCCGCAGTCAGACGGGTGTAAATTACTGGGCCTGGCCAATGCTGCATCGGTGAAAATGTGGACACCTTTTTCGAGCTTTTGGGGTCGACGTTTCGATAACAATAAATGGGTGAGATCATTATTTCATTAAGAGAGTGTTTACTTATTTTTTACTATTTAGTATTTATTTATTATTATTTACTTATTGCTCAAGGGGTTGAGGGGATGATGGGGATCGAATATGTAAGCTTGACAATTTTCCAATTTTTGGACCTTCATTCTTCATCTTCCAACTTTTCAAATTTTTTAATCTTCAAATTACATGTTAACTTTTCAAATTTTTAAACTACCCATCTTCCAAATTTTTTAATTTTTAAACCTTCAAATCCTCAGCTTCCAACTTTTCAAATTTTCAAACTTTCAAACTTTCTTCTCAATTTTGAAATTTGCAAATTTCTTAGGTTCCTAAATTTCTGCAACCCCGAATTCTTAGATCTCTATCTCACATTGCTAAACCCCCAAGTTCCTCTAACTTAATTAGCAGTTCCCACCTTTTCAAGTTTCCCAAATTCTCAAGCAACCAAATCTTCAAAATCCCCAAATCCCTAAACTCTAAAAATTCTAAAACTCCTCTTTACAAAATAAACTGCAAATTTTGAAACTTTACGAGTAAGCCGTTCTACGCCGCCATTTTATCAAGTTGAAGCGTACATATCATAGCACCATGATGGACGATTGAATCACCAGAACGTTGTCAAAGTCGCCAGGTCCTTTTTCAAAGAGCGTCACACGAAACAATGATTATAATTTCCCGTTCATTCATTTACTGGTCGTATCAGTTGATGCGACCGGCGAGCACGCGGCGACAATTACTGTCCGCTTATGGGTTGATTCAATGGGGGGGTTGAACTTTCCGAGGAAACTCGTTTCTTTGAAACTTTGTCGTTGAGATATAATCTAATTACGCTCGTTTTTCTTGCATTTAACTGCGAACACTGGTAATTGTTACTTGCGTCGGAGTTATAAGCTACGACAGTTGGCCGACTGTTTGTATGGGGTGTAGAAACTTTGTCTATACGGAGTATTATTTGCATAATGCGGAAAATTATTATTTGCAACTATTGTGTGAAATTCAAGGGATTACCCGACGAGACCATACAGATCTTTGAAGCAGGATTAACAGACTTATTAAGCTTTATTTAATCGAGCACCAACAATGGACATTTAATTTCACTTTCGTTATCTATTTTTCTTGTACTTCGATTTTTTAACGTCACGAGGTAATCCGAATCGTAAATGCACATCGAATTCTTTTGTACACGGCTCTCTCTGTTGAGGGTTTTTCTCAATGGAAGGGAACCAAGATGAAAATTCCTTAGAGACCGTTTAGAGTATGCCAGTAAGCCGTGCTAGTAGCAAGGGCCAATAGACTTTAGAAAGAGAAAATGGTTCTTGCCTTTTTTTTCTAATAACCTGGTAGGAAAAGTAAACGCAAAAATTCGACTACCGTGGTGGTCGAATATAACCCCTTACGCAATCGAGTCAAGTGAGGTCTACCCCTCGCTGATAGGGCCATGTCTCCTGGGTGATGGCTAGTTCTATCAAGCTTGTGTTGTACAGTTTATAAAAGACACCGGTCATAGAAGTGAAAACTGCATATTAGCCGGGAAGCGTTAAACAGGACGCAGGAACGAGCATCGATCCCGCCGAACTATTTCCCTCCGGTTTCTCGCTTGAAAAAGAGTTGCGAGCTCGTCCCAGTTTCTAAATCCAGCCTCGTGTAGCTCGACGAATCGATTAATCCGCGGCAAATCGATCCGACGCGACGCAACGCGAGCTCTCTCGCATACCGACGCGATAAACTTTACCCCATCCTCCCCCGGTGTTCCAAACCCGCCCCTCTTCCCGTTGTAATATTTCGCGTGCAGGATGTCGGATTGCGCGACGCAATTTTCCAAATGCAGTCCGCGGATCCAATTTCCGAGCGGGTCGCTAAAATCGCATCGAATTATCCGCGTGCCGAGGCAAAAACCGCTCCGAGGATATTATTCCTTGGCGGCGAACTTTCCGAACGTTCCGCTACGTCCAAAAGTAGATCGAACTCCTTAAAGAGATACGGAGACGTACGAGCGGCTACGTTTCGACCGGATATTGGATCCGGATTACATATTAGCGTCGTTTCGACGAATTTTCCTTCAACCTCCTTCTCGATGAAACTTCTATGGAAAACTGCGATCGAAACCATCTTGGAATATCATTAGATATTTGTACGTATGTCTGACATTTTTCAACAACTATGGCAAACAGGTATAGCAAGAGACATGGCACCTAATGTCTGCGTAGACTCCGTTTGCATTATTAATACGTCTTTGATCAAAATTTCTTGGTCTTTGTCACCAAACCATATTCACACAATCTGTTTAGACCTATTTTTGCTAGTGTTCTACATGTGTTAAAATATGTTTATCTTTGTAGAATGGAAAGTAATATTTGTAATAGGATTTTATACTTCTCTATATGATGCAAGTGGGTTGAATCTATGTATTGTACAAACTTGAAATTAAAGTAAATCGAGTTTAATCTCATATCAATCTCTAATAGTTAGTATCATCCACATATGTATATTAGCTACCCAACAGTATATGTATAATAATAAATATATCCAAACATTTTTTCACCATAAGTTCATACTACAGTATAAAAAATAGAGCAGCTAACGCTACATTAAAAAATAAATAACTCCATGTAGAATGTCAAATACTTATAAGCTATGCAAGACCGAAACAATTTTGAAAACTAGAATATTCAAATCTCCATTTAGGGATGGGAACAAGTGGGTTACAGATGTCCTAATTCGTGTCGTATGTTATATCTGAACCGTACCTTCAGCAATTAACAGTCATAGAGTCCGCAAGAAAGGATGTTCAGCTTTTCCCACCTGATTTCAGATCGAGACTTACCATTCGAGATTGAAATCTCGGAAACATCGAAATCCCGGTCGCCTCTTTTTCTTTTTCCTGAACCAGCAACCCCGAAGACAGAGAATATATCGAGGGGCAGAAGCGGTCTCGTGGGCGTCGTCCACTCGTCTTCGGTTAACGCAATTTCAGCTAAGAGCAGACGACTAATTCGAAGCGGGACCGGGTAGTTTTGACCCTCGCATTAACCATGCTCCTTATCTAGCCGCTTCTGATATCGCGGATCACTCCGGGGAACAGGTCACGGCTTGATTATTAGGGGGTTTCTCTTAATTAAGAGGACGCTTGGATGTCACGAGAAAGATTCGACCATTTATCAGAGCCCCGATGAACGCGGATCGAGGGAAGGGACGTTATTTTTCTACGATCCTGGTCTTTTCTGTCTCGTTCTCGAGGGGTAAGCCTGATGAGGTACGTTTCTCAAGGGTAACTCTGACGAGGGTGGAAACGTTAACGAACCACCTGTAAGAACTCAGCCTCGTGTTCAAGGTCTATTAAGGTCGCGACGAGTCCAGACACCGACGCACAGTCTGCTTCCAGCCAATTTTTTACCTGGAATACAATTAACAGGAATTCCTTCTGTTATCTTTTTACGTATCGTTTTCGATAGAAAACCTTGCATGCACGTGTTTTTCTTTCGTACTACAGATATATCTTCCCTTACATTTTCGTGACACGGTGTGCTTGGCTATCTTGACCGCAATCAATCCAGTTAACACTACCGACGTAAAATGCATGCATAATTCGAAATTGAATATAAAATACAAAAATAAATGGACATGCGATAAAGCACAAATTAATGTACACGTTAATTCTTTATCTGAATAAACATCGACGTCGGTTTCAAGACAAGCAATTAATTTAAGGAAGAAAATTTATGAATGAGTCAAATGACCTGTTTAGATGTTTCAGCGTTAGGAGGATAAATGTCAATGACTTATTGAAAATTATTTTGTATCCACGTAACATAAAGTATTTTATCAACAACTCACATAATTTTATATTTTGTAAGTTGAATATGTGAATCTAAGTATACTTCTTATCGGACAAGAATGAATTAATAAAAAGGAAACATGCCCTATTAAATATTGTCCCACTGCTTCAGTTTTCTTCTCAGTTTCTAAATACCAACAAAACACCAGATTCTGATTGTTTTCACTCTCCCCAGCAAGAAAAATCATCCGCGTGAAAAGACATCCACCGAAGGAAAATTGTGCAGAAGTTCGATTGTCAATCGATCTGGCCGATGTTCGGCAAGAAAGCGGATTATCAAAAAAATGTGTTCGCTGGTAGACAGAGGGTGTGGAGGACGGTGAAATAAAGCGACGTCGGAGTTTACGGCGAAAGGGGAAAGAGTAATTTGAGACTTGGGGGATGTATTCTCGCGTCGGGGATCGACTGAAAGGGCTGGAAGGACAAGGGGATGAAAGCTGTACGCCTTATCTCGGAACGGATATGATGTATGGGGGTGGTACGGGGCGAGATACAAGGCCACGGACAAAAGCAACGATGTGTGGGAACCGTAAAGTCAGGACGAAGGGTCTCGTTGGAAGAATTTTACCGTGTGTACGCGCAAGCGAGGAATATTGAGATGCTGCCAACCAAACAACCCCCGTGACTGCAGCCCCCCTGTACGGGTGTGTGACTCCTGTTTAGTCGTTTACCGGGCTCGTATCTTACCCCGGAACGGTTGGATGCGTAATAAAACCTCGAATACTCCGTTGCAATCTGTATTCGAGCTCCCACCTGATAAGGGATGCAATTGCTCTTATAATTTTGCAGATTTCCAGTTCTTGCAATTTGCAAATTTATGAGGGATTAACACTAAACCTACCGGCGTATGAGGATTTAATTTAACATTAAAAATGAAGTTGAAAAATAAAGCAATATACAACTAAACATAAAATCGTAAAAGTATTAATTCTTTATCTTGATGAAAATCAACGTAGATTTCATGAAAAGCATCTTAACTGTGTAATTTATATTTCGAAACTTGTGAAGCGGTCATTTGACCGTTTTGGTAGTTTTAAATAATATTAAATACAGCATTTATATTCGTTGAGGGATTGTTTAATATAATAATTTTATTAAATAAAATAATAAATTCTACATGGGGTTTCACACAAGATGATATTTTCCCGGAGCCGACAATTAAATTAACCGAAATAAGATAAAGTAAAAATAGAAGATGTCACGTGTTGGACAAATTCATCTCCGATAATTCGAGAGGAAGTTATTCGTAGGACTGCGTCAAACGCACCGGTGCACTTTACTTGGCCGGGGTCGCTCAATTAAATTCAACTCTCTGGAGAGATAACCAAACTCATCCCACAAGGTTTTTTCTTGGGAAGGAAAGAACAGTGCGAACGGGCAGGATATCCTTCGGTCGAAGGACACGCGAGAACCGATGGAAATTCAACGGCGTACGAGTCAGCAGAATTTCTTTGGCTCTCCACAACTACGTTTCTGACCATTGTCTCTTCGTCGCGTTGGTTTTCCCTTTGCTCGCTTCCCCCGTTTAAATGCAGACGTACACCGATCCGCTCCTCTAATTATCGCCGATCAAATTGGATAGCGGTGGTTCACCGCTGAAGATCGTCGCCTTTCTGACAATCGAAAAGGGATTTCAAAATCAATCTGTTCGATCGACGATTAATCGAGGTGTAACTGTAGGAAAAATAAATTTTAATCGTGTTATAGGATAATGAAAGTGTACAAAGAACAAATTTAAATTAGACTCGAAAATATTTTTCTAGAGTAAGGAATGTGACTAATGAAGTCAAAACATAGTGGGAAAGAAGCACAAGTCACGCTAATAATCAGTGATTCGCATAATCAACAACACGGAGGGTTTGAATGGAGTCAGTGGGAAAGGCGCACGTGTTGATATTCGCAAGGGTAGAAAATGGTCCACAACGCGAAAGCGAAGATGCATTTTCGCTGAAACGTTCTCGCGCCCTTTTAAATAATAGATTCGTAGCCCGCGTTTAACCACCCGCGTTCTTCCCACGCGGCCTGTATTATTTGCGGCATTATTCGGCGAGGGCTGTAACTGATAGCGTTCTACGTCTTTCGTGCATTCCCTTGTCACGAGGGTGTACCTTATCTCGTCGTGTTTTATGGTTTTGTAGGTTACAGGCTCGAGAACGATGGAATTAAAATATAGCCAAGTAATTAGAAGTACAAGAGTTATGTGTCAAGGGGATGAAATCGGGTACAGCCTACATTTTCAGCTGCGTCAAAGACGGTAATTATGTGGCTTTTGATCTGCGTAGGATTCGGATTATGTCAGTGGTGGCCAACCTTTTCGTGTAAAATAAATTCGTGTAAAATTTATATCTTATTATGGATCAATGATCATGGCAATTGAGGTCCCAACAAATAGATCACATTTATTAAATTGCTGACATGTTATCATTTTAATATAAAACACCGTTTTATTACGGTGTTAATAAAACTTGTTAGTAATAAGTTAGTTGCAAAATGGAAGTACAAACTACTGTGAACTACATAATACAACTGTGAGTTAAATAATCTAAATTGTAATAATAATCTTGAACTCTGCGATGATCCTACATTTAATTTAGAACAATTAGCATATCTAACTCTGGTCGTTTCGGCGTTAAAATGAATCTTTCTGAATTCAGAGGAGACATCGCAAAAAGAAGTCGAAACGATTAGCATCGATTCATTCGCATTCGAGGAAGCAAACCAGCCACTTGCGTTGCATTGAACGCGTTTCGGGGCTCAATATCCACGGTTTAATTTCGACCTCGTGTCGCGTTCTATGGCCGAGTATCTCGGCCGTGTCTTGTCGTTTCTCGCCTAAGCTCCAGGTGATTATCGTTTACGGCGACGATTAGCGATATTGTCGTTATTAATACGGCTTAACGTGGCCGGTCGAGAGAAACTTTCCTCGCACGCGACCCTAATCTCCTCTCGAACGCGGAAGCCTCCTTCGTGTGCAGCTTACACGATCCGAGTTAGCTCGATCTCTCGTTACCCAGTAATCGACCTGCAACCCTGTTGCCCTTAAGATCGAGACATCGTGACGGTTAAAAAATGAAGTTGGGAAGTAATTTATTTGCGGCGGTCATAGACTGGAGGAGGACCGACAAGAGACACAGAATCATAAGTGTAAATACATGTTTGGAAGTTTGGAAATTCACAAATTTGAATGTTTGAAAATTTTTATATTCTGGACTTGTGTATTGTGTATTTGGAAATTTGTAGATTCCTGGATTTTTGGATTTTTAGATTTGTGGATTTTTAAATTTTTATATTTCTGGTATTTTGGATTTCTAAATTTACAGGTTTTTGGATTTTTAGATTTTTAGATTTTTAGAATTAGATTTTTAGATTTTTAGATATTTAGGTTTTTAGATTTTTAAATTTCTAGACTTCGGGATTTCTAATTTTTTAGGTGTTGGAATTTTTAGATTTCTAGATTTCCAGATTTCTACATTTCTAATTTTCTAGGTGTTGAAATTTTCAGATTTCTATATTTCTAGATTTGTAGACTTCTAAATTTCCAAATATCAATTAAGGGAGTAACGATAGCCTTACCTTCAACTTTAACCCGAAATATGAGTAAAATGAATACAACGTTAGCCAGGGCACGGCCTGGAGAATCCTCTCGATTTCCTACAGTTAACCCATGACCGGAAGCTCGAGGGAAACGGTCACGAGCCTCTTTAAATTCCGTGAACGTAACCCCCGGTAGTAAGGGTGGGCCGTGAAAAACGGTCGTGGCGCGAAAGTTGATTCGCGAACAGAGAAGTTTTCGGGTAACGGAAGATCGGAGTACGCGCGATTGATTCGCTCGCTTGATATCGGGAATCGATAATTCAATTTTGGGCCCACGTAATTAGACCAGCTTCGCTGCGAGGAAGGAATTCGAGACGCCTCTAATTGCACGATGGCTCTTAATTGATTTTGTTCGATTGATGCTGTCGTTGGTTAGCATCTCATCGACAGATTGATTTCATATATTTGGATAATTATCTTAGTATCTGTACCTAACTTTCTCTCGTTATATTTTTTGGGTATATTCAAGTATTAACATAGTACTTCGTTGTTACAGTAATCGTATCTGTACCTCAGATTAACCTCAGTCAATCTTTTTTTTTTTATATTTAATCGAATCTTACACCAGAAACGTTTTCCTGCTTCTTTTGAAAAGTAACGAAAATTGTAATGGGTGCAATCATTTTGGGTGTTGTGTAATTTATTTATGCCAAACTTGTCTTTATACTTTACAGTTTCGTGTACGACTATTTTTTTTAAGATTAGGACAGTATATTTTAAATCTATAATCTACATGTATATACAGATCCTCAGATTCATACAGATTTTTATACACATATGTAGAATCTCACATACACATACAGTCTCTCATGTGCACATGCACCAGGCTTTTATACTTTACAGCTTCGTCTACGACTGTTTTCTTTTCTTCAGACTAGAACAGTATCTTTCTCAGATACATACAGATTCTTACACATACACACAGAGTATCACATACGTATGTACATATGCACACACCAGGCTTCATACACGCGTACATAAAATTCTCTTACAAAAGGGGTTAGAGTGATTGCTAGTTACAGCAATATTACCAGGAGCAAAAGATCCATCAGGAATGTCTAATTTATCATCGCTGGCGCTTTGTTAAAATACAAATGGAATAGCAGGTGTTAAAATCAGTTTGGGTTCGATCGTGACGAAAATCCTGGCGTTCGCGGAACCGCGAGCGTTCGTTCCGGAAATAACCGTGCTTCCCCGGGATGGTTTTTCCCGGAGGTCGCCGACAGGTCGGAATAAATCGTGGGCAGACACGAAACGCTGCGAATGCATCTCCAATTACACGGCGGCAGGTTGCAGACAAATTTGGAAGTTGAGTTCGCCGCGAGGCTAGTTGCGCCGTTCGTATAAACAAACTTCCGTGTAATGACTTCGGCAAACAAGCTTCCCGCCGAAAGGATATCCCCGCGTGCCACGCGTCGACTCGTTTCGAGTGTGCCGGAAGCACGTGTGAACAACGGAGAGTTCGAAGTCGCTGGATAATTTAATAATAATCCTGGAGCGTCCCCGCTGTTCTTCGAGGATCGCGCCAGACGAAAAGCGACGAACAACGGGCTCGAAATCGTCCCGTTGCGACGGGGACGATCCTGTTCGAGTAATTAAATCTCCTACTGTCTCCTGGGCGGACCTAGTCGTTAGACGAAACGATTTTCGTTTGTCTACGGACTGAAACTTTAGCGCTTCAAGTTTTCCGTATGATGGCCCAAGCGGGAACTGAATCTTCGACCAGACGCGTTAACGGCGCGCTCGAATGGCAGTGACGAAACCTTTCAACTATTTGTATTATGTTTCGGTGCTTTTATGCTTCCTTACTTATGCAGAGATAGCCTAATAAGGGGACTCTAGTTTCTGATGCACGTTTGATAAAACTTTGCGTTATTGTTCTTTAGTTAACGGGTCGCGTTAACTGTGCGCTCGAATGGCAGCGACAGAACTTTTTACCTGTTTCATACATTGTTTCTATGTATTTATGCTGTTTTACTTATGCAGAGATATCCTAACAAGGGAAGCTTATTGTCTAATACACGTTGTTTTTTATGAAACTTTATATGATCGTTCATTAGTTACCAGGTCACGTTAACTGTGCGCTCGAATGGTAGCTACAAAACCTTTTAACTATTCCTAACGATGCTTCGATGTTCCTGTATTTTTTGTTTATACAGAAATAGTAGTTGAAAGGGAACCCCAATGATTGATGCACACAGATTTTTATGAAATTTTGCAGAATTGTTGTTTGGTTACTCAGTTCGCGTTAACTGTGCGCTCGGATAGAAATTTACCTATTTCCAGCGATGTATCGATGTTTCTATGTTCTTTTATTTATGCAAGGACTAATCTGCTTTTTGCCAATTTTTGTGGAACTTTGACTATTTATTATTCCGCAATTAGATTATTAAATATAATATCTAGGTATAGATTGAGCAGTTAGACGAACCATATACAAGGATTAATTTTTCTCTTAAAGTAAACGAACAGCATGATAAAATGAATAATCCTTTCAAAATTTCATTAAAATCAATGTGGATCAGTCAGCGAATTTGTTATCTCTGTTCAAACGTCGCTCGCATGGATGATTTTTGAAAATTTCAGCTTTTGAAAAGTTATAACAAAGGCACGTTTCCATTTGTCTAAATCGCCGGCAACGAAGGCAGCGGTTAGTAAATCAAAATCCAATAACCGGTCAGACAGAAAATCGAGAGGAATGAGGGGCGAGCGCGTAATCCGGAAACGCGGCGGTGAATTACGCGAGCGGAACTGGCGGATCGCGCGACTTTTTGCGCCTACGCGGCGCTAATTATCCGTCGGACCTCACTGTTTCGCCGTGTTATACCGCGGCGGAACATTTGCATAATAACAATCGCCGCGGTCGTAAGTGCAATCGAAACGAGTACCAGCGAAATATAACGCCCTACGACCCCTTCTATCGCCGTAATTAATCGTCTCGATTAATCGTCGATGGAGCCGCGACTCGTGGCAAGTTAATTCGAATTATCTCGTGTACGAATTTCACTGGAGGTTCTTTGAATTTGGATTACCTGCAAATTGCGGCATAATTAGAGCGAATGAAACAGAAATCGGGGAATCGGTTATTGGCTAATGGCGAGAGGAATTAGATCGCAATTGAATTCGGGGTTAAAGAATATTTTCAACGTGCACGCAACTTTGCGAATGAAAATACCTTTTTTATCGGGAAGATTCTCGGTGCAATAATGAGTTCTTTTGTATCATGGAAGCCTCTTGCGCTAGCTTATGTTTATTTTATCGTTCTCGGTCGTATTGAACAGGTTCTATACACAAACTGTATATTCTTCATGCAAAAATAGATGGAAACTCTTGAATAACGATTTTTCAGCTTCCTTTTAGGGAAGATTGAAACTCGGGATGAATTTGAAGATTCTTCTCTATGCTAAATATACCAAAGTTCGTTATCGATTTTTTAAACAAGGGCCGATTAATCCTGAGCATTTTTGCTGTTGTCAGATATCAGTAAAACTTTGTAGTTAAAAAGTTTGTAAATTCATTTGAGATTCATCCTTAGCACTCGAAGGTACTTTTGCTGTTGTCAGATATCAACCTCAAATGTTCTACTTAAAAAGTTTGCTGAATTCGTTTAAGATTACTAATTCTCGACCATTAATTGCCACTATTGTTGCTACGTTTATATACCACATGTATAGATTCACTTAAAAAATATTTAGTTCAAAACGTTGTGTTAACCTCTTGTCATACTTTAAGTCTGACACGTGACGCACTCGCACTCTTTTAGCAAGTTTTTGTCATGTCCACATGTGTCCACATATCCACTTTATGTCTCCTTAATTCATTTTTTTTTAAATTAATAACAGCGACGCTGTTGTCCAAAGATGTCTACACGGAGAAAAGATAAAAATCACAAAAGTCGAATTTCGTTACGACAAATACCGGAACGAAATAATGTTCCATAGGTTCGGGTCGCGGGAAAATCATAGGTGTTTAATGGTTTCGACGCGTCGAATTTCGATGTTGGAACGTCAGCGGAAGCCTCCCTCGCGGATGCTGAATCTCGTATCGATTTCACGGCGTTTCCGCTCGTGCCTGCTGCCGCGCGGAAATTACACGCGCCGACAACCGGTCGCCTCGCATTATTGCGGTCTAAGCGATATTTTTATTGCCGTAGAAACGAATCGTGACACGTTCATTCCGCAGCGATACTTTATTGCCTCGGCTGCCGATCCTGAGCTCGCGTTTCCCCGTTGGCAACGTTACCGCACAAATACCTCTGTTCTGGAACACGGAAAAACTCGATCGCGAACGGAAATTGAAGATGGTCAGATGTGACCTTGAAAACTTGCCATTTCGGTGGAGTGAAAACATCTCTACCTCAACCGAGAGGGTAGTTAAGTGATAAAAATCGAAATTCTCGTTTTTGTCTTGTTAAGTATTATATTTAATGACGTGTAAAAATTTGGAAAAAATTCAGGAACGTCAAGGACTCAGTAGCACAAGTTTTAGAATTTTTGCACGTCTTCAAAAAGAAAAAATAAAGTAAAAATTAAAATTTCGATTTAAGGTCATTCGTGATGTTCTACATGTCCGATTGAGATAGGGGTTGAAACTTGATGTGAGATGCTGTTTTTGATTGTCATTGAGTATTGCAAGTTTCATTTGGTTCAAGAATATTTGACTATCTTGTTGGAGTGTAGGTTATGCACGTTTATGCACATCGTACCGAAAGACAAACTATCAGGTTTCGCGTGGGTCAAGTACGGCTCAAGCAACTTGGCGCATTCCTGCGGATTAACCCGAAGCGACTTGCGAAATGGTGACCTTTTTTCCGCGCTCGCAGGATTTTCTCGTCCGACATTCCGCTAACGAATAGAGAAAATATTTTTGGAGATTACCCGCTCTCCATATTTTTCCTCGATATCGCGAACGGAGAGTAACGATGGCGGAGAGTTCATGCATATATTCATTCGACATTCCTGCGTTTCGAATCGTATATTAATTGTTAATTCCTTCGGCGGAAGTCGAAAAGCACGACAGAGAGCATAAGCCCCGCTACATGCCGTGCTAGTAATTTCTGATTTGATTACGTTGCCGTTACATACCGCGGATTATTGGAATCTGGGTGGCACTAAAGCAAAACTACGACTGCAATGCGGATTTTGGAGATGCAACCATTGTCTCTGCTCTATTATCTTGCTTAATACAATTGGTAGAGTCTAAACTGCACCAATTCCATGATCTTTATTATTGTAAGTACCGTGAATCATTCGGCTAAATTTACCGCGGTGAAATTTATGAAGCTTCACCGCCCTCCTAAATTTAGTCTCAAAACAACGAGAAACGTTTCTGTAGAATTAGTATGTCTTTCACTCGTGTGTACAACATACACGGCATTCATTTTCGAAATACGAATCGCTCTGCTATAAAATAACAAACGATAGAATAATATGATTATAAACCAAATTAATTCTTTTTACCTGGAATTTGAAGCTACATTTATTATCATTTATTTCGGTCGATCGAATTAAAATCTGATATTCCATTGTGACTGCATCGTTTTGCATTCACTCGCATAATTCAGCGTATCTTTTGTCGGTTCATTTCGTAACAACTTGATTAATTCGCGATGTTTGATGTAATCTAAAGGGTTTAAAACATTTTGTACGATATTTCTGTTTAATATCGTGTTCGCGGAAAAACGGAAATGGCGAACAATTGCGACGGTATCGAATTACTGTTCCTCCACATGGTCGATTAAAATAATACACAATAATCTACTTCGGAAATTGATTGAAAAAATAATACACGTTGAAAAACATCGGAATATAAAATGCTGAATATTCTTTAACGGTAGAACGATTCAGCTCGTAAAACTCTGAAAACAAATTCGCGTCTGTTTTTTGAGACCGATAACGTCTCGACGTCGAAACGACGGGTTTCCCTTGTTCTAGACGTAGTCGGTTCGTGAGATCTTTTCGTGCCTTCATATCCCTGTATTACGCTGCCGGTTTGCAATTCATATTCGAAACATTGCACGCTGTAAATTGAGAAAATTCTTCTGGCAACGAGCGGCGTTCAATGTTTTTCGACGGCGCGAAATTCCGTCGAAATAAATTAACTTACGCCTTGTTTCTCACGCGGTCAACCTTGTTCCACTTGCTATTATTTCTCCCGTTCGAATCCACCGCGTTAAACGAGCTTTTTTCTGCCTCGCGCATCCCAACAAATTTGCAACCGGTCCTGGTAATTAACACGGAAAACGGCCGGGTTGTGTAAACCGAATAAAAGAGGAACGAGATTCAACGATTTTTTTCGCCTATACTGATTATATTCGTTTATAACGCATACGGTTATTTATAAACATTTGTACAGGATTAAACGGATTTCCGAATCACGCGTAATCAAACGTGAAATTACGAGTAGAAAAACAGAGCGCCGTTGCTTTACATCATAAATTATGCTCTTCTTGCTGCTATACACGCTGAAACTCTTAATTGGCTCGTTCGCCGAGGTTTACATAAAGTTAAATGGATCTTCGGATTACGGACGTTTCATGAACAACTTGCTCGAGACTCTCTTTTAAAATACGACAGTTTATTGTCAACGAACTTGCGTCGATCAGGTTTCACTCGAACCAGGTGTTAATCAATTTTTCTTTTAAGAAAATTTAAATTTGGGAAAAAATGCCTTACTCAAACCACCACTCTTTTCTACCCTGTTATCGCCAAAAAATTGTTCACATTTTGAGAGAAATCAATCTTATTATTAATCCTTCATTGTACAAGCTATAATTGAAAAAGAAGAGTATCGAGTAAAATTTGTCACAGTTTGCGTCACAGCTGTTAATTTCACTCAAAGATGTTACGGAAGTTTTGCAAGTTTTCAAGCGCGATTTTCTTACGATCAAAATATCAAAGGCGAATTGATAACGTTTCGAGATAGCAGAGGAATCCTTTCGACGCGTCAGCAGCTCGCGATTCGCGACGAATCTCGCGAGTTTCACCATTCAAAAAATTCGAACCGTGTCGTTCGCACGCGACCGAGTTGAGACATTCCCTTTGATCGTTCCTCCCCTGTCTCCTTTTTTTTCCCCCTTCTTCCTCTTTCGACGAATCTATTTCCGAGGTAGTATCAGTCGCGAAAGAAAATATCTTGTTGCCTGCTGCGTCTGAGTAAGAACAGGAAGAAATCGGCTTCCGTTGGTCCGCGGAGCTTTCAGTTTCCGGTATTTCTTCTCGATCGGCTCACTCGTTCGATCTTCTTTCTCTTTGCAGTCTGCGTTACGCTTTCGAAAGCCTCTTTTCTTCTTCAATCATAAACTCCTTCTTCCTACGCCTTTTCTCGTTTGTTTCTTAAGACGTTCTCGTTCGATGAAATTGAAATATTTGTGGTTTTTTTTAGCTTGAATTCTGACTGTTGCCATAAACTTGCATTGTCAGTATTGGTATTGCAAGTTTGAATGGTATTCCAAAGTAACTTTGAATAGTTTATCATCACTAGTTTACTATAATCTGATTAGGTTATGTTATAATTTTGATTGGTCAACTTTTATAACTTTCAATTTATTATAACATTGACCTGTTTACCATAACGTCGACCCAAACAAACGATTTGATTATGCTGAAATTGTTGACATTTTTAATGGTTGTCACTTATCTTTTCAAGGATTGCAAGCAAGCTTATTATACTAGCTTGGTCAAACTAACAATTTGTAGGTAACCTAGAAAAAAAAATATACTTGAGGTACTTTCCTCAATACCTTAATTTGTCTTTTTCTCAAGAGTATGGGCAAAAATAATTGAGACTTTTACATAAAATTTCAGTCGCAAATAATGGGCCGTCGCGGGATGTGATTCTATGTTAAGAATGAATAAAATTCAACAGACTGTACTAAATTCCAGTCGAACAATGTTTAACGTTTTCTTTAAGCCTTTACACCAAAATATTTTCCTCGAGAATCACCCCCTGCGATTTCCGGTCCACCGTGTATAAACAACGCAGCGAACCCTCTGACCAAAGAAACTTTTTTGATCGAACTTGTATGTGCCTGTAAGAAAAAAGAAATTTCCAAAGAAAACGCTTCTTTTCTCGCTGGCAAATGAGAATACCCCCTTAAAGCAGAAGAGGTGGCAGGTGCGCCACGTTGGTTGGTACTTTTGTATAGAGTGATCTCGTCTTTCTCTGTCGCGAGCATGGTGTTGCATCGTTGACGGTTGCACTCGGTTCCCCAGGGACGGGGTGGAAAGAGGGTGGCGTTGGAACACGACGGCAAAAGGGGTGGTTGCTGCGTCCCAGGGTGACGGTCTTTAAAAACTTTCAACGTGCAACTTAGTTGAAAAGCCTGGCCACCTTCTCCATCTCGTCGATCCCCGTTTACACCCCTTCTCCCTTTCTCTCTCACCCTTCTTCGACGCAGGCTCCTCTCGTCGAGCGTCCCTCATTCCGCTGCGAGGGTTCGCGACAATGCATCCCTTTAAATTAGAACGAGACGCACCCCGAGCAAGAAGGGACAGAGAAAATGGTAAGAGCAGATGGTGGTAGGGTTTGAAAGGGCCAGGAACGAAATTGCGGACTTCGGCAAGGTCGAACGATCAGGCGTTTAAACTTTCGCGGAAAGAGCGTTTCGGGAAATTCATGACACGCTTTAATCGCGTTTCTCTTCGACGGATGGATCCGTAATGGATCTACCATCTATGGACACGCTTCTGGGTGAATCGCGTTTTATGTACTCCGATCGTCGACGTTTACAATATTTCAATATCTATGCAAACAAAATTGCAGATTTCATCGACTGGTATATCTCGGAATAGGTCTAAATAGATGCTTCAATAAATGCAGACGATTTTCTTATGTATTCATTTTGATAACAATTTTAACAACATCGAATCCACGTAATAGCTTATGATTGTCGTAAATGGTCTTACCAATCAGTCAATTAAACTAGCACGGTCTTAATCGCGGTTTCATGATCCCTCGCCGCCTTCCTCTCGAGTATGTCGTTATTCAAGACCGAGGGAAGGTGGAATACATAATTCCAATTCCGTATAGCCAACAGTCAAGAGAAATTACACGACGATAACCATCGGCATCGAATCAAGCATTCTCGGTATACCATCATGTTCGCAATGGTAAAAGTGCCCTCCTTCCCTTATGATTCTTCGCCGACCGTTCGATAATTCATTCCTTGGAGTGGCTGTTCGAACGTGGCACGCAAGTTAGGCGCGTTTTGTCAGCCAACTCGTGCTTTTCCATGCATAGGTTAGTAGTGTTGATGGGGAGTGCAAGTGGAAGGGGTTGTTTTGTCGCGAAAAACACACATCACTGAAAACGGAGGGTGAATCCGTGAGGGGTGGTATCTTGAAAAAGGCGAAGAAAGGCAGAGGAGAACGATGCAGCTTTAGACATACGTTTATACGACTGTCTTTTGCGAGTCGTGTCACAATTATGATTGTTATTTATTTTTAAAGGTGTCTCCGTTGATTAACCTCTTTCAGGATATTTATGTGGATGTTTAGCTTATTTTCAAATTTATTAAGTAAAAGTTACATATTATTACACATATGATTACACATTGTGTCAGGTCACGCATTGTTACATATAGTATTACATATAGTGTGAAGTCACATATTGTTACACATATGATTATACATAGTACGAAGTCACACATTGTTTCACATATGATTATACATAGTATTAAAACACATATTGTTACACATAGTATGAAGTCACATATTGTTACACATATGATTATACATAGTACGAAGTCACATATTGTTACACATATGATTACATATAGTATCAAATCACATATTGTTACACATAGTATTACACATAATACCATGTCACATATTATTACAATAGTATATTACATATTCCCTTAGGATGCATTTATTACGGATTTAAAACAAGAAAAATGTAATACCAGAAAATTATATTTTTGTGTAACCATAAATTCATAAAAAAATGAAGATGACGAGAATAAAGAAATTTTGATGGAAGAGGGACACTGGTTTATGAGACCTTCCCCCGCAATTTGCGTAATTTGCGTAAAAATAAAAGTAGGAGCCGGGGTAGAAACAAGCTGATAGCTATGTTAGAAATTATCCGGAGACCAGTAGTTATTCGAGTAAACGAAAAAAATGAAACAGAAAATGTCTCATCTGCGTGAAGAGGGGTCTCGCTAAAAGGTGAGAAAAGGGGACGCGACCAAACGAGATGGTGGAAACAGTTCCCGAAAGTTTCTCCACAAATTTTTCATGGACCGCATCCGGAACCCCATAAAAGCCCGTGAACGTTCAGTTCCACGGTGGAAAGTGGCGAGAGGTGGATCCTCCCTTTTTCCACGCGCGCCACCGACCCGGCTTCCTTTTCTTTTTTTTTTTTACGATCACACCCCGGTATAGGCGGATGGTTGTTAGCGTGTATGGTCGCTGAATTGCCGTTGGTAGGAGGGTTGAAAGCATTACCGACGCACGCTTGTTTCACGGATAGGCTGAAGGTGCAGGGGGGTAATTTTGCAACGAGTAGAAAGACTCGAGAATATTGCAAAAGTTACGGGGTGTAGGGGTGAGACGATGCTGGCTGTAGTAGGGGGTGTGCTTCTTTTCCCTTTCCAGCGGATTGCATACGGAAAAGCTCGTGCATAAAGTCACTCGTATTGTTCATATATTAGTGCTGCGAAATGGCGCGAATATATTTGTTTTATTTGACAACGAAATATACTTTATTACGACAATTATCGTGCACATAAAATTACCAAACCTTGAATGATTGATAGCTTTCTTATTTCAAATTATAAAATTTGTTAAGATACTTCTCTTGGAACTGTCGATTTTTATCGAGATAATTACTGTGTATATTTAATTACATTTTGTTGTTTTCCTTTGTTAATTTAAAATTATGCGTGCATTATACGCTGGTTTGGTTAGTGTGAAATGAAGGTGTAAATATGAATGTACTGATAATTTGAGGTGTTGGTAACAAAGTAACATCAGCGCAGAAATTAACCGGTACACCTGGTATAAATCCAAAAAATTGCAGCTACTATAATAAACATGGTATCACGCTTCTTGTTCCAACTTGGACCATGCGTCCAAGCATCACAGCCGAAAATGCATTTTAAATCCCATTTTTAAAAGGGGAGACATTCTGTTTCCGCTCGGACGTCTGTTCTCCCGTAATTAAGGAAAGCCGTAAATTACGGATAGCAGAGGAATTTCCTTATCTCGCATACCGGTGTACGCGAACGATAAGTGCGTGAGAAGCGGTTTCCCGTGGGCGCTGTAAAAATTGTTATTAATTAGAAAACCGTCGGCAAAAAAGAGGAGAGGGAGGAAGTAATCGTGCAAGTAGTTCGCGTACGTAATCAACGAGCGAAAACGGCAAGGAAATGCAGCAGTTTTTAATTACCCAGGGATTAACATTAGAAACAAGATGGAGAAAAATTCTACGAAATCTGAACGGTTACGTTTACGTTTTCGCTGGACGGCACGTCGGTTTTTTTTCATCCATGAAAGTTCTTTAGTTCTCCAACTAAACGACAAAGGCGTCGAAACTTTTCATTTTATCGGGAACGTAGTTACGTAGTTCGGAAATATCTCTGGGGACAATATTAGCCCCCTGACACTGGTTGGACGTAACTTCTACTTTTTACTTTAGTTTGCTGGCCGTTTGCTTTCCGGACACGATCGAGGATAGCTTGATGTTCCTCGATTTTCTATCTCGGTTTTCTTCTTTATTTTTTTCCCCAAGATGAACTGGTCTTTTAAGGGCTTTTATCCATTTCGAACCCTCTCGACTTCTCACTTTGTATTTACCTATTTGTAATTTGGTTCTTCACGAATTCTTACGATAAAAATAATGACGCTTCAGAGGACACCTGCAGATAAAACAGGGTGGCAAAACGAATGGAACCACCCTGTAATTGAGCACGGGGAAACGATCCCTAATATTGTTTACTCTCTCGCCGGCTAAGTAACGGCGCACCCACTCTCTCTCAGGATCGCTACATAGAGGATCCATTAATCATAATCGCATTCCAATTCGAGCAGGTCGACTGGTCGTTACCCAGTGACAAGTGGGTGGGGGTGGAAAAAAGGTAGAAAGAAAGAAAAAGGAGGTAAAATCTTGCGAAGAGAGAAAAGAAGAAATTCAGACTGCGAGGATTTGTCATCCGGAAGTGACGCATCGCGAAGAATCGTCTTTTAGTATCTTCCACGGACCTTACTGCAAATACTATATCCATAGCAAGTATCGAACAGATCCCTCTTCTCTGTATTCCACGAATATAGTTCAAATTTTTTTTCTGTTGACTTTCGGTGTTGGGGTTGACTTTCGAGGTGATTATCTGGTAAATCGATCGGGTTGAGGATTCGGTGCTTCGGCAATTATGAAGAGTAACAGAATACTCGTTGACTTTCGGGCTAGCTACTCTTGATGAACTGGTAAATCGATCGGGTTAAGGATACTTGGATGTTTCAAAATTTGGTGCTTCGACAATTGCGAAGAGTAACAGAACACTGGTTGATTTACTGGGTAGCTCGATGATCTAGTAAATCGATCTGGTTAAGTATACTTGGATATTTCAAAATTTGGTGCTTGGACAATTACGAAGAGTAACAGAAATCTTGTTGACTTTCGGGGTAGCTGATTATCCGGTAAATCGATCGGGTTAAGAATTGTAAGTTCCGAAATTCGGAGGTCCAACAATTGCGAAGAGCAACAAAAAATGTTTTGTCGTCGATTACGTGACCGTTAAGGGAAATAGGTTTGTTCGGAGGCGCGGGAGACGCACGGAAACGCGACAGACAAAATACTCGAGGGTCCTTTGTCGCGACGAGGAAATGGAAGTCGATGAAGTGGCGAGGGTGTATATACGCGTTGTCGTTCGCCGCGATATACAAGGACCGCAAATATTTGTTCGAAGGAACGGGCGAGTGTATAGAGAACGCTCGCTACCCCCGAGGATACGATACAACACGCTCGACCTGTCGTTTGTAATTCGACGTGCCGGTTGAATCGCTTTCATCCTTATCCTTATATCACTTTAAACCCTTTGCTTTATGCGTCTCTTGCGGTTAAACTCTCTCGCCGGCTCTCTGTTCGGCTGGGACATAAAAATTTCAGTTTTCTATTTCCAGACCGAACCTATTGTATTTCCTTGGTCAGATGATCGGAACGGATAAATATCTCTGAGGACAACTTTAGAAAATTGTGCATCGCTTCTGGATTTCATTCTGAACGTGTTGTACACGGAAATGGACGCATTTACTTTTAACACGTTGATAACTCGTTTTCATGCGTTGTCACGAATTAACTCGGGTTTTCATATTTAAACGTTTACCACGAGTTGTTGGCACTTGAAACTATTTCAGTTTTTAAAACTCGGTAATGTAGGATATTGTGAAAACCTTCATATTGTGAAAACTCGTGTTCATGAAAAATTATTTTTCTATGTACATGAACCTTCGTAACAGTTCTAGTTTTTCAACGCGACAGTGGAGAATTTTTCAACGAATTATATACAAATAAAATATTAAAAGTTATCAAGATATGTAGAAGGTTTCATTTCAATTGATTACATATAAACAAAGTCTATTGAAGTTTATTTAGATTTCATTTTCGAATTCAATTACAAAATAATAGAAGCTCCTGCGTAAAATCAATATCAAATAAAGCGAAAGAGAAAGACAATGAGACGTAATTCGTCGAATGCTAAAGACCCAATGCACGAAGATAAAATAAAACATTTCGATCGTATATTCCTTTGACCAGAACTCACTTCGCCTAATTAACCCGATAAAAGTTCGGGAGCACGGACACGGAAAGCCGAGTTTCCAGCAGCAGTATACAAAACAGTAGAAACAGGTAATTCTCCGAATTTCGATTAAGCTCCCAAAGGTAATCGAAGCTCGAAAATCGCTGTATCGACTTTCGACTTGAAATTTACGGTCCGGTTTGAACGTTCGCCACTCGTTGCATCGCTTCGCATACGTTCTCCTTGTATCCTTGATTAAGTTCCAGCCGATTCGTGTTTCCCTTTTTTTCCCGAAAGAAAATCACGTGTCTGGTCGGTGGTCGGTTCGACCTCTCGATCGGGGCTCGTCTTTTCTTTGGCTACGGACCACCCCAGGGAATTTATGCTGCGGGTTGCACTTTGGCTGCTCGCGATGGGGTGGTTCGGCCAGCCTCCGTTTTCGAGGGTTGTTTTACTTACCGACCTATGCCAATTTGTTTGGACGGTCGAGCTAAGCCGGCGTCGAAGGGGTGGCTATTTTTAACCGACTTCGACCTGGACCTCACCCTCTCCAACCCCTTTCATGTTTTTCCGAGCTGTTTCACGCTGCCACGAACACGTATACACTCTCCTCTATCGAATATTTACCATTTCGTTATTTCTTTTAGTTTCGAAAATTGACCAAATTTCTATGTCGATAATATTTATTTGTAACTCGTACATTTTTGATGTATTATTAATATTGGGAAGATAGAAAAGAAATTTTCTATGGGTATTTAATTTATATCTCTCTCTAAGAATAGTTTGGGTAAAATGTTATATTCGGTTTAGCAAATGTTAGTGTTTTGAAGAGAAATACGTAATCGAAGAATCTATCAGTTTCATAGAAAATCAGCCTCTTATCGGTCGCATTTCTGGAAAACCTCTTTCCCGTATCGTCGGTTACAATGCGAGTTGACTGGTGTCCAGGAATGCCGATATTTCGCTGCTCTCGTTCTGCCTTCCAAAGCTTGTCGACTGCTTCCAATTTTTATCTTCACACCTTTCGCACCCTCTTCTCGTACGGAGATCACGTACAACGGCCGGAGAATAGAGGCGGAGGTGGGACAGAGATGGGTAGCTGTAAAAATCATTTCTGAAATGGATGGTATCTCTCTGGCCGAGGAGAGGTCCCTTTCTATCGCGGGCGCAATCGATGAAAGGCTAAACGGCCGGAAACGACCCGGCGCTTTTACATTTTTCCATACGTGCTGGAACGAGGAAACTCGGCTCGAATCGCCGTTGGGAAGACAGCTCGGCATTTTTCTTTCCGCGACCCGATTCCGTTCCCATTTATCCCGCTCACCTTCCCCTTTCTTCCCGCTTTTTTTTTTTTTCATCGCGGAACGAAAACTTTTTGGAACCCTTCTGTTGTTCGTGGAATCGCGACCGTGCGCCTTTCCTCGAGTTTGAATTGAAACTTGAATGGCAGAGAGAGGTATTTACCGGCGTTCTCGCGTTTCTGCTTTTTTGTTTTGGGAAAAAACACCGGGGAAACGATTGTTGTTCTCGAAACGCTGGAAAAGCTGAACGGTTATCGCCTGCGTGAACAATGTCGCGATGAATAGCGGAGTTGCGAATAATTCGAATACGAACTTTTTGATCGAATAATAGTTTTCGACCGTCGCGTTAACGGTCTCGATCATTAGGATTTTTCTCGAAAAACGTGCAATCTTTTGTCGCGGTTTATTTATATATATTTTTTTAGAGATCGTGGACATGCGCGTTGTGTACACTGTTCGAAGCGATGCATCAACGAGGTATCCTATATTTTCAAGATATCCCTGACGCGCAAGCTTCTGCACACAGCTCTCGCAAACACTGTGAATCATAGTGCTCACCGGTGTATCGTTGCTGAGCTAACCGAACGCGAAAAATTACAGCAACCATCTGCTACATATAACATCATTAGATCGAAAAGAATCCGATCAATTTTATTTTTAATCGAACCTTTTCCAACTTTCCTTAATAAAGCGAAACTTTCTATGCGATGCATCATCGAATGGTTCACCGCGTTGTAAACGCCAATTATTCGAACATCCATTAGCATATCGTTCTCGTTTCTCAATTAGTCGTAATCAAATTTCCGAAATGTAAGAACAGAGACGCATCGTTACATTCGATCAAAGTCGACCTCGTTTCATGTTTCCAAAAGCACTCGTGAATCGTTTTGCATAGTAGGTAACATCGGTTTGCGTTGAAAGGTGAATAATGTTGAATGTGTGTATAATACTTGTTTCGTTCAGCTATTGTTAACTATTGTTAAATGTATTCGTTTTGTTAACAATTTTAACTCGTTGGCCGCCACAGTGAAAACATTTGTGGAACTACAACACAGATTGGAAACAAGGGTGTTTCACCCCTTGCACTATGATTTATTTGTCAGGTGTGTCAGAACTAATTAATCACGGCTACAATAACATAGACAAAGAAAGTTGGAATGTTAAAAAAATTCGTGCAAAAATCACAGCTGAGCGCGTCATGCATGCGTCACGAGTGTGTCACAAGTGCGTCACGAGACTCGTCAAAATAGTGCAAGGGGTTAATCATTCAATTTCATCTTTTAATCTCTCAGAATATCGACTCACCGAAAGACTCCCACTATATGGCCACTGTTACTCACCAAGTGAATTCTCAACCACTATGGTTACAATCAGAAATTGAGAAATATAAAAATTGGAATTTTCGAATTTTCAAATTCTTAAGTATAGAAATTTGAAATGTTGAAAGGTGGATGTTTGTATTCATCGCCACAGAACGGCATCGAAAGGATTTATTTTCATTCGAGGATTGTACATCGAATCGTAGAAGGTAAATCGTAGTCGGTGAAGTACGTACAAACCTCTATCAGCCGTTTGCCCCTGTGGGAATCGACTGAACAGCGTGTACAAAGAACGGGGCGACACGGTGTCGAGATAAGTTAGGAAAGGCACGGTTTGTAGCCGTGCACCGGGGAATTCTCTTCGAATTTCGAGCGTCATCGGTTCGCCTATTAACAGAGTTAACTCGTGTGACGTGGTCTACGAATCCCGTGGCTCGCGCGGCCGTCCTCCACGTGGACGGGGCTTAATGAGAGCTCGGCTTGGCTTGCCTCGCGTCGAAAGATGTCTCTGGTGTCCCGAAATTCCGCGCGTCCTTTCCAACCTCTGACATTTCCTCCTCAAAGCAAAATTATGCGATTTCACCGGGATCCGTCGCGGTCCAATCTGTTGATTTCCTGCGAACTGAACATCTACCAACGTGCTTCGATGGAATTTAATTTTCCTCCTTGTGTTTTCATTAAACTACACCGACCCGTACTCTGGCTTCAACTTCCACCGAAACCGTGTCGAATGATAGTAGAAATACACGCCGTTGAAATACTGTTTTTGAAATTATGACTTCTTCGTTGTCCTCCTTGGAATATTACCAAATTTTCATATTATTCTTACATGTTAGATGTCTTGAACGAAAACCGAAGTATTTAAATTAATAAATATAATTTGTGCCTTTATTGAGCTTGTGTTCATTTTGGAACTGGTGCTGGAAGTTTTGACATGTCTCCATTACAAATATTTTTCCTAGTGAACCTCACACGTGTGAAACAGCAAATATACTTTTATTTTATAGAAATAAAGCCAAGAATATATTTTAGTGAAACAAGATGTACAAGATA
This sequence comes from Megachile ligniseca, assembly GCA_945859555.1. Classification (NCBI taxonomy): domain Eukaryota; kingdom Metazoa; phylum Arthropoda; class Insecta; order Hymenoptera; family Megachilidae; genus Megachile; species Megachile ligniseca. The sequence continues at coordinate 6,103,971 of OX243780.1, forward strand.
CAATTTGTATAGCGTGAGGCATTCGAATGAAGAAGCAAAGGTCGAAGTCATCTTGAAATGAAGGCAGCGTCTCTGTCGAAGGACTCGAAACGTTTAACTTGACCCGTGTACGTGAGGATCGAAAGTTATTACCGGGTCCGGCAAAAAGCTGCCCTCTCCGGACACGACAGGATCTCAGTTGGACGCGTAGGGTTACAAAAGGAGCAAAGCAAGCGGAAAAAGTCCATCAACCGAGGTCCATCGTTCAAACCCCTGCGCTTTTCGTTGTCTCCCCGTATCGTAGACACCGTATTCCTCTGGTCGTTTCACGGCAAAACATCGCGTGTCGTGCACAACGCGTTATTAAAGATACCAGCCAGAAATGCCTGGTACCGGCAATTCATCAGCGAAGGAGAGTATGCCTGCTGAAATTCCTCGATGACACAAGCGTCGTCGGCTGCATTACGCTTGTTAATCCTTTCCCTCCGAAGCGCGATAAACAACGTTGTCTAAAAACGGACAGTCATTTATGAACAGGCTGCGTGTCTCGGAAAAGATACACACCTCGGAAACTGCGAATTCTTCGACTTCCCGGGATTATATACAACGGATTCTCGCTTTATGACTGCAGGTGGGGTTGCTGGAGCGGAAAATTCTTGGGATTTTTCGCCGAGACGCGTTCTAAAATTCTACGATGTCGGTTCACCGGCAAAAGAGAATTAAACAGGCGGAGAATAAAAATTGTGGAACGACCATTAAGTCGAAAGATATCGATGACGTTACGAGGCATCTAAAGTACACCTGCAAACAAAATATAGGTCCAATAAAATCCTCGACGCAGAAAAAAAGGGGAGGCCGGACTGGCTTCTCGTCATCTGGAGGATCCTTGAATGCAAATCGTGCCTCTTCTCGTTCGCGATCTCCATTTTTCATCCATTACCCGTCATCAGTCACCCATCGTGCTCGCGAGACAGCTTCTTCGCGGGTAACCACGATAAAACCGGTTTTTTTCCGCTTTCGTTCAAGGAAAATGGGAGCGTGCGTTCTCGAGCGAAATTTCAACGAGTATTTCGCGTAAAATCAGCCCGGCTTAACACAATGGACGTCTACGTTTCGACGAACGGACTTTTCCACCGAGCGAAGTTTCGCTGTCCGACCGAGCGTAACGCGAAATCGAATAATAATTGCTTAATCGCCCGTGTCCACGGCAAAACTTTCCTTAATAGGCGAAACTATAGGATCCTGTGAAGTCTAGCGATGGTCAATGGTGCTCGAACGGGACCGAGAAAAATTCCTGCCCGCACTAGAATATTCGCTGGTCCGGCTCGAACGTGCTGGAACGATTATTCGAATACAGCTTATTATTCCGATCGGAGCTTTTCTACTTTCTTCGCGAGTTTCTTTCACTGCATTCGCCCGACTTGCGAACAGAGAATGAGAGATCGATAATAATTCTGAAAGTTCGATAATGTTTTAAACTCAAATTTTTAAACAAATTTTTTAAATACAAATTTTGAAACGTTTTAAATGTTCAAAATATTAAGTGTCTCAAAGTCACAAACTCACAAAGTTACATCTTAAACAATTTTCAATATTCAGTCTCAGAGTTAAAGCACTCTAAGACACTTTAAATATACAAACTTCTAAAATTGAAAAATTTTTAAACACTTTAATATTCTGAGAGCCAGAGCTAAAACACTTTAGGACATTTTAAATATCCAAATGTTAAAATTCGAAAAATTCTAAAACATTCTAATATCAGGAGGCACACAGTTAAAGGACTCTAAGACAATTTAAGTCTCCAAGCTTCCAAAATTGAAAAATTCTAAAATACTTTAATATCCAGAGACCCAGAGTTAAAGCACTCTAAGACACTTTAAACATCCAAACTGCTCAAGTTAAAAAATCCTAAAACAGTTTAACATGCAGGGTCCCAAAGTTAAACAATTTCAAGACACTTGAAGCATCCAAACTCCCAAAGTTGAAGAATTTTAAAACATTTTAGGTATCTCCCATTCCAAGAGATCTAAACTTGGATAATTCGAAAGACCCAAAGATTCGAAATAATAATATTCGCGAACAGTTCTGCATCCACAGTTTGGTGATAAATAATTAAAAGCGAAATTGTCGTCGGAGGGCACGAATTTATCACGGTCCTGTACGCCGCGTGGCTCCTCTCAGCTATTCCTCGCCGCGGTCCACGGATCCCCGCCATATTTTACGGGACAGCCGGAATCTTTTGTCTTCATAATATTTATCCCACCGCGGACGCCAAGAGTAATGGAGCGTGGCTCCCTGGAGAAGCGACCAAACGAACGAACTAAAGCGTACCCTCTTCTGCCGCCGTCGCCACCCTCTTTCATCCGCCTCACCCTTTTTGGCTCGAAGCTTAAGGCGTATGGACGATCTCGGGGGTGGTCCAGGCAATAAATTCGAACCTGGTAACCGGAGGATTGTCTGGTCCGCGCGATTACGAATTCCCGTGAACGAAACCGAACGTCGGGGGTGAACGAGCCCTTAATGTCGATAAACGCTTGTCCCTCTTCTTTAGTTTCTGCATTCGATCCTTCACTTTCTCACTTCCGGGTTTTTTCTTTGGTGTCGTGATTTACGATTTCGGGGTTTTCGATCATCTGAAGCGATTATCCTTCTCTGTGAAAAATTCAGGAGAATTTTTAAAATCTTTTCTCTAGGTCTTTTTACAATGGTAGAATGGTCTGATCGAAAGCTGTTTAACTTCAAGGAGTGCAATTTGATTGCACAGATACTTAGTAAAGTAATAGGTGCTAGAAGATGAGAATTTCTCTTTTCGAGGAGCAATTCCGCTCGCGAAATATCGATAACGAACGAGTCGCGGAATTTCGCAAAGTCGCGACGAAAGTTGGCTTTGTGTACTTAGCAAGTAGCTCGAATGTAAGAAGAAATAAACGACGGTCCGCCCGCTGTAAATTCTCGTTTGCCTAAGAGACGGCTCGTTGCCCTTCCGAGAGAGGCGGCCTGACGAAATTTACTTATTCTCCCGCTTGGAAACGTTGCGAAAAGGATTACGTTGGCACTGGCGGTGAATCTTCATTCGTTGAAGAGCACTGCCACGACGACGTCCCTTTTTATTTCAACGGGAATTTTTCTTCCCTTCGCGAATGAATATGATTCGGAGCTACTACCATGGGGAAGTTTATTTCTGAGGGGTGGAATTCTATTCGAGGAAAAAAAAAGGCCTACGGTTTACATATACCGTGATATCGTATTTTACATACTCCTGAACTGGGATATTCTTCCCATATATTTTCTTGTACTGTAGCTATATGTAACTTCCTGCATTATTGTCGAACAAAGTATCGAATTTATAGTTCTATACGTTGAATCCTTTTTTTGAAGGGAAGAAATTCCGCGACGATGAACAAACCTGTTTACACAGCGTGTTGCAATAGGGGTGCACTTAAACGTTTGCAGGAAGCGAAGTTGACTTCTCGCGACAGCTTTCGTATTTAGACGCGAGACGAATTTGTGCGAGTAATACGGCCTATGCCTGTTCCGAGCTCGTAAACGCAATATCCGAGAGAATGTTGTGTTGATAACGTCTCTCGCAGAGTTTGCGAAGTGAAATTGTGTGTGACTGGTTTCGTCCTCAAACGAGGCCAAATATCGTCTTTTATCGTCGCATCAAGTTTCATTAATCCAACAAGGAGACCCGGCAAGACACTGTTTGTCGAGAAATATTTCATTTGAACGGATCAGAAATATGCTACATCGGCTACCGAGCGAAGTGTACCGAGAGTTGGCAACTCGGTAAATATCGACTCGGGGAAAAAGTAAACGAACAACTACGCTTTAATTCGACTTCGAGCTGGGTTTCACCGTTCGCGGACAATCGGTCTTTATAAACTCTTTCACGGAGACAAATCGTTCGCAGGGATCGATGACGGAGGAAAACGGGGAGAGAACGAGAGATCCGCCACTTAATGGAAAGTAAGAAGGCAGCGAGAAGTGTGAGTCTCGTTCGAAGGTCTTCCCGAAATCGTGGTCCCTTTAATCGTGGTTTCAAACCCCCTTTTCTCGTGGCTCAATCGCCACCTCGGCATCGTCTCACCCTCTCTCAACCCCTTACCCCCAATCCGAACCCTGCTATTTCAATTCTATTCGTTTTGCTTTTATTCTTTCCCCGTTGAATCACTGGCAGCCGATATCCGTCCAAGATACCGGTCGGTTACCTTCTTTTCCATCCTTTTTCACCCGTTCCATCGTCTAGCCCGTTCCATCGATACTCGACACCTTCGACCTCTCGTTCATTCGATATTTCGATTAATGGATTATTACGTAACTTCTGGTTTCGGTTTTCAAATACGAACGTACGATAAATGAGAATCTGCGGTGGATATCACTTGTTACGAAAAATTTGTGTTATGTATATTAGGTGCATAAGATCATGTATAAATTCTTTATGTTAGCTGTATAAGTTCATGTATAACTTCTCCATATAATATCATATATCGTGTATCAGTTTCCCACATTAGTACTATAAGTTCATGTATACGTTCTCTATATTCCACATATCACATATCAATATCACGTATAACTTCCCCATAGTTCGTACATGGCTGTACAAGTTCATACATAAGTTCTCTATATTGAGTCTGTACGTTCATGTATAAATTCTCCACATGATATCATATATCAGTATCATGTACAACTTCTCCATATTAGGTGTATAACTTCATATATATAAATTTTCTATGTTAGCTGTATAAGTTCTTCATATGATATCACATATGAGTATCATGTATAACTTCTCCATGTTAGATGTACAAGTTCATATATAAATTCTCTATGTTAGCTGTATAAGTTCTTCATATGATCTTCATATGATATCACATATGAGTATCATGTATAACTTTTCCATGTTAGATGTACAAGTTCATATACACATTCTTTATGTTAGCTGTATAAGTTCATGTATAAGTTCTCCATATGATATCACATATCAGTATCATGTACAACTTTTCCACGTTAGTTGTACAAGTTCATACATAAGTTCCGTATATTGAATGTATAGGTTCATGTATGAATTCTCTATATAACATCATATAAAAATAGTATAAGTCATATTTAAACTGATATATCATAGAAAAGTACAGGATATGACTCGATTATAATTCTAAACGCAACAGTTCACTCACTCGAGTATAACATAGGTTTCTGCAGGTGTCTACGTTAATGTATCACCTAGAAATGATCTCTACCATTTAAAGATTCAAATGCTTCCAACACACAGTAACATCAGTCGTACTAGATCAAACGTCTGAAAAAATCCAATATACTACAAGTTGATCACCACAGTATCAAAAGAAGGATCAAATCGGTTCAATGGCCAAGCAAAGACCGATTTCCCACCGTTTCCCGAAGAGTGCTTCCTGGTTTGATCGGTTCCAATCGTAATGGACGTTCCATAGTTCTTCGACCTATGGTTGACCATGTGTTAACAGATAACGGACCTAACACAGCCATTCTCGGCAAAGATTCGAAGCCTGATTTTCCGATGATCGGCTCCGCTACTGCGATATCTGTGATCTTAATCGACGGATGGGTTCCCTTCGAAAGAATGTCGAGGGAGTTGGCGTTTAACGCTATACTAGCCGTTCTTAATGCGACAGCGAGTTCTCTACGACACCCGAGGGGTTGTCGCTGGTAATCGGCAGATTTAGCGGCCGATTCTCGAGGACCCTAACGCGTTCCAGCATACGGAAATCAGAGCCCGTAACGTGGCGTGGAAAGCGGGGATGACGTTTTATGGATCATACATTGTGCGAAATGTGGCGTTTCAAGACAGCTGGAGCACGGTGGAAACAGCGTGTCATCGGAGATTAACTAAGTACTATGTTCTATGTCGAACTCGAATTATGTTAAGTTTGATGAAATAATGGAAACGCTTGTGCACCACCACTGGGGATAGAATAAAGTAATATTTAATAGAATACTATAGGTGCTTGCGTCTTCAAGTTCTTTTAGATACCGGAGGAAGATATTTCATACTATCTTTTATCTGAAGGAATGGCTTGATAAAGATATTTAATGACTGTGATCCTTCAAAGTTTGAAGAACTTGACTGTATGAGTCTATCATCCTGAAAATTGTCACCCTTGTCACGAAATTATCTTTGCATCACCGAGTAGTCTTCATAATCCGAACTGTCAGATGTCAGTTGCAGTACAACTCATAAGCAATCTTTTCATTATTTTGTTCCATCATGTATTCTATATCCGTGTACTCTGTTCGTGTATCAACATCTATTCAGTACCTATTCTATATTTATCTGTGTATTGTACAGCGTGTTCTCTACGTATATCTAGAACGATCCATACAGAATGCTAGTTTCAAAGTCTAATTGCGCCCCGGTAAAGAATCCCCGATTCACTCGTAGCGAAGTCCGACGTCGAAACAAATTTCCCGGAGTTGATATAAATACCTTTAAGCAGAAAAAAAGAGTAGAGAAAACCGGCCGCTTATTCTCCATCGTCTTTCCATCTATCAGTGCAGCAACTTCAAACAAGCAGTCCGCTCGCGGCTCGAGTGGCTCCTGGAAAACTTTTCCGCCAGCTTCTCTATAATTCATGCGACCGCAGTCTGTTGGAGACTGCGGCCCAGCCCCGGAAACGGTCAAAGATCATCGACTTCCCGATGAGCGAAGGAAAAATGCGGAAAGATCACGGGAAACACGTCGACGGGAATTCCGCGGATTACGAAATTCGCGAATTTAGCCTCGCGACGCGTGACGCGTCCCGACGTCCCGTGACAAACGACGACGCGAACGTCGCTTCCAGCATATCCTCCAGCACGCTGTCACCTGTCGAGTTGTGTCTTAGGGGCGCGGCCGGAACAGCCTGCTGGGAACGAGCTGAAAGTGGAGGCTATCGATCAAATTCTCCTGGTGTCGGGTACTTTGTCCCTCCAATGGCTACCTCGACCTCCACCGGAGAGTCACGGATGGATGATGGCTTGTCTTTCAAGAGGGTCCTTCGAGAAACTTCCTATATCGGAGAGTGGTCATTTTTGGAACGATCATGTGGTGACGCTGGAATATTATCCGAGGCTTTTCACGCTATACCACAAAATTATAACACCATTAGTTTTACGGATGTTAATACAATTGTTCTTAATCTCGACAAAAGCAGTTTTATAATTTCTGTAACTTATATTGCATTTTTTGTAATACCTCTTGTGGCGTATACTCTGCAGTTTTAAACAGTCCTGAACTTGTAAAATATGTTTTTACAGCAGCAAATAAATATGCCACCGGTGGTATATGGCCTGAATGGAAAGTTTGTGTACGGTGGTGCACGGAAGGTGTTAGAATAAGGAATCTTAGATGCGCTGTAAAGCTAGTGTTAATAGGATGTCGCGGAAAATAGTTTGTAGAGGACATATTTAAACCATGGGTATAAACTTACACTACTTGACTTATTTATTAGTTTAGTGGTCAGAGATGGGTTAGGGTCATCAATAAAGTTAGAGGAAAGTAGGTTTTCATTTATTTACTAGTTCGAAGAAAAACGGGAGATTTCAAAGAGAGAAAATGATCGATCCATGCTCTGTTTAGTAGTCACGCTCATTAAATCAACCCGATTGCTAATTACCAACAACAATTCTCGTCCGTCATATTTCCGACATAAATACATACCTCGAGGTACAAGGGGTTTCGATCAATCGGTCACCATATTGAACTCTGATATCCTACATATTTGATTTTATTAGAGTTATGTCGAATTTGATTTTCGATAAATCTGCTTACTTTAACGAGAAATCTTTATGCATTTATCACGTCGGCTGCAAAGTGTACATAAAATAATTTACATTATGCAGTTATAGACATATGGTCTGAATAGACTATATAATTTTATTTACTCAGTAGACTTCGATTATAAATGCATGGACTGACCGTTCATAAAACATTCGATATAGTCTTGCATCCCGATTTCCATATGTGGAATATGGCACTCGTTCCATATGTGGATTCGTAAAATCGCGACAGCAAGGCAGTCGCGTGAAAAAGTATCCCAAGAACGTTCAAGAGAAGGAAATAATTGCTCTCGACTGATATTTAATGACCCGCCAGCGTGATAACTAGTCACTAAATAGCATGGTTCGTGCTTCTTCGTACGTCGTGCAATTATCTCGGCCGAAGCACGATAAGCTGATCCTTGAATTACCTCGACACAACAATCCTGGCCACGCGAGATCAATTGAAGCCGGGGCTAATGCGATGTTGCCTTGCCCTGCGATACCATTATGCCGTTGTCCAGCTATTCGGGCAATGATCACCGGCGAACACGACGGAATGAGCACTTTAATAGCGCCCGTTACGACGATCGTAAACGGAGAAACTGACCGTGTCTGGAGCTGTTCGTCAAAAGACACGATTTCCGGTTGGCTCGTAAAATAGAATTCCATTCGATAGAAATGAATTACCTCGGAGGAGATGTCGGTGCCGGTTCGCGTACGATGCTCGCGATAAAAGCCTGATCGAATCCTTGGAAAATTTCTCGTTTTTCTGCCGGGTGTCGTTGGCTGTGCACGAAAGAAAACCTTAACGGTTATTTTTCCGAGTATTAATTCTGGAACACAATACTTCCCCGGCCTGTTTCACCACCGACAGATACTCCCGACCCTTCGTCTTCTTTTTTTTTCCCCCGGCACGATTCGGCATGTACCGCGTGCACCGTGCGAGCTACAGGATGCTTGCCAAAAAGCCCTCGGCGTCCTTTTTTTCTCGTTATCCGGCCCGGCTAGATCCAGAGTGTTCCGCGAAAATGGCATTCCAGCCACTCGACCGTGTCCCCTTCGCCTCCCGGACCAGGCTGACCCCGGTCCAGCCACCCCTGCCGGGCACATTAATTTTTATTACGAGCCTCTTCTCGTTTTTTCATTTTGCGCCCCGCGAGACCGTCCACTCGGCGACCGTGCACCGGACAACAATAATTACTCCGCGGTGCAATTATAATGATATCTAATGAAACGGCCCCGGTGTACTTTGGCGCGCGTGGCGGCAATGTGACACACGTCGTCGCCGCGACGCGCTGTCCTTTTTAGCGACGTCGCGACGCCTGCCTGCCTCGCGTTTGCTCTTCGCCGGTAGCGCTTTTAGGGGAATCGCAAATGAGGACTCGGCAAGTCGCGTTAACGCGAAACAAATTGATAATGCGACTCTAGATTATGGGATAAAGGAAGGTCTGTTAGCTTCGTTGAGTGGGCACCGTAATGGCTACTATGGACACAGGTTATTACGGAAACTGGACACCATTGGACACCACAACAGAAATTATGGATAATAGTAGATACAGTGATAGACAGATATTGTAATACAAAATATAGAGGTAGACACTGTGACAGGAACTGTACACAACAGTAGGCACTATAATGGAAACTATACACACCAGTAGACACAATGGGATCTACGGACACTAGTAGACATTATAATAAAAATTATAGACAAGAGTAGACGCTATAATAAAAAGTGTAAACACTAATAAATATTGTAATAGAAATTATAGAGGCTAGTAGACGCTATAATAGAAACTATAGACACCAGTAGATACTGTAATAGAAATTATAGAGACCAGTATACCCTATAACAGAAACATGTGTTACGAGTGAAAGCGAATTCTATTAATTATACCTCCACGTACTGCCATTATCGACATCATACCGACAAATGATTATGTGATAATGATGTTTTGACCCTTTTACGTAACCCGAGAGAGAAGTCAGAAATTATAGAAAGGAATCGATGGAAATTAATTGGAGAGAGAAAAGGGAGGACGAAATGGGACTGCGAAATTAGCAGGGAATTCTATCCCCGGATCGATCGAACGGCAATCGAGCCTCGATACGATGGAAGTACAAATAGAGGCTCGGTGGAGTAGGTGCGATGCTCTTCTCGTGATCCATTCTCCGCAGACTGTTTGCTAAACAAGAATTCATCCGTCGGAAGCGAACAACGAAAAGAGAGTACAATTCGATCGAAACGTGGCCGTGGTCTCGTGTCTGGTTGATGGAGGATGCCACTCGAGTTTGCGTGTGCTCGTTGTTGCGCGAATGTGGACGTTCCGGGATTTCAAAACGCGCGAATTTGAAAATTTGATATATCAGCATTTACATATTCAACAATTGTAGACACTCCATTTGTTAATTTATAAACCTGTAAATATGAAAATCTGAAAAGGTTCAAATTTGAAAATCTGCTTCAAACTTGGGAATTTGAAGATTCGGAAATGTGCAAGTTATAATATTTACTTTGATGTTTAAAATGGACAGAAATTTTTAACCGAAGAAACTGCAGACTTGACGAATGGCTATTTGTAACCACGTCGAACAGGAGAAGAGAACTGTTCAGCTCGAAACCCACTGCGAAACACGGTTGCAACGTTTCTCCGTTAATTTTCCCTCGCACTATTTTCCGATGCATACAGTCGAAACGTTCCTGAAACCCTCCGCGTTTTATTTTTTGCTTTATCTTCATCCGTTTTCTCCATTTGTCACTCTACCCTTGTACCTCTTCCTCGTTTATTTCTATCTTCTCGCGTTTCTCTCTCATCTTTTTGCACCCTCGTCCGCTTTATCCTTTTCTCGTTCTTGCCTTTTATTTATTCCCCTGCACCCTGTTTTCTATACTGAAATTCACTCGCTCCCTCGTCCCTTTCGTGGTATGTGTGCTACTCGTTATATCTACTTACTGATTTGCTCGGGTATAGACTTTTCAGCCGTACTGCTTCGGTTCTTCATTGACTCGTTCACGTTCATTCAATTACGTGTTTATCTTTCTGTCTGACAAAATAGTTATTTAATTCTCGTAAAATTTCGTTTATCCACGAACTTGGTTTATGAACATTCAATTTTATAACGGTCAGAATTATAAACTTTCAGTTTTTCAATGTATATTATATGTATATTTGTTTTTATGGTATGTTACCTGAATTATGAAATAAGATAGTATTAACATAAATTAGTAAATACAAATGAGTACATACAAGGCAAGTGGATGATATTGTAATATAGTTTCAAGAAGTGTGCAAAAAAATTTTATGAAGGGAATTTTATATTTCATATCATGTCAGAAATAAAGCAGTGTGAAAAATATACATATAAAAATAAAATTTAAAAGTCTAAAAAAAAGTGTTCCAAAATATGTAAGTTTAGAAATAAAATGTAAAAATCTGCATATGGATGTTGAAAAATGGTAAGGTTACACTTACCGTAAAGGAAGCCTACGTCTAGTGTGGGATTTCTGTTCATTTCCAACAAACGTACTCGTACAAACCGTCTGCCGGAAAGCTATCGACGGTCCAATTTATCTTTAGCGAAGTTCTTCTTCGTAGGTCTTTCCCAAGAAACCCATTGTAATGCAGTTCGAGTTTGCCTTCCGTTTAGCGAGCATGAAACGAACATTAGAAAATGAATGGCCCACGGCTGCGCAATCAGAGGCACGCACATGGTCTCTACGTGACCATGTAATGAAAAACAAACATTCAACCCTGGCAAATAGAGCCACGTCGTGGGGCGGGCAGAAAGAACGAACGGTAATCCTTCGTAGAATTAGCTAAAAGGCTGACATCGTGGCGGATATTCGTCGAAAGAAGCCGTCTTCGAGCGTGTATCATCAAGCTGATTGCTCGCGCTACCCGCAAATTCCGCCCCTGGATAGGGGTTGCTCGTTCAATCAGCGCGAGTGTTCCTCGCCTCGGGAAAAAAGCTTGCGATTTCGAAAGAAAGATTAGAACGGACGATTGTTCTCTGGAAAAAGGGGCGAAAGGGAAATTAGTTTGTCGATGTTATCTCGCTGCAATTTGCCAATTTGTTTATTTTCTTTTCCATTTCTATCCCTTACCGATTTCTTCCAATATCATTTTTACAACTGTCATTCTTTATAGCTATGTCCACAACTTTATTTATTTTCTACTTGTCCTCTATTTCAATAAGTGTAAGTCTTCCCTCACCTATTTCTTCCAATAAAATTTTCACAATAACTGTCATTCTTTATAGCTATGTCCGCAACTTTATTTTCATTCTACATGTCCTTCATTTCAATAAGTGCAAGTTTTCCCTTACCGATTTTTTCCACTAAAATTTTTACAATAACTGTCATTCTTTATCTATAGCACTGTTTCATCTTTATGTCTTACTTAAAATTTGTTCGATAAAATGAATTCAAAGGTTCATGCAAATTAATCTTTTACAAGAAAAAATGTACACATACGAAAAAGCCTCGACACCGTTCACCAAACTTTGCCAAATCGTTTTCCCCGTCGTCCTCAGATTTCCCGGTTTCAGTTTGCGAATCGTTCGCAGCCACAGGAGAATCACCGTCGGCCAAATGTCGTCCGATTTCAAGCGGGACAAAAGACGGGACAGGAACCGTGAAAATTCCGCGACAATGATAATAAAAAAAAGGAAGAAGAGGGTCGTAGTATAATCGTGACGAGCGGAGGAAGGAGAGGTCGTTGTCTGAGATTCGTAAACCCACGGCGCGAAATAATACCGGAAGACGAGGGCGCGCACGTTAAACTGTCTTCAACAAAGACACAAAATTTCTCTCCCTCTTTTCAAATATTTTCTCCAACATTTTCACCGATCGACGGAAAATTTCAAACGGATCCCATTTCGCGAACGAGAGATTGGATACATCGAGTCGTTGTTTCTGTCACTTTAAGGTTCCTCTTTATCGAGAAGTTACGGTCTGCGAGTATCAGGAGAATTTGAAAATTTATAGTTTGGTTAGTCTTTTTCGTGCTTTTTTTATTGACACAATATTCTCCCCGTAGTTTCATACGGTGTCTAGCAATTTATATGGATCACGTCCGGCAATTTATATGGTTTAATTTTTTCCTAGCAACTTTAATCTTTGCGTTTCGGTGAATTGATTCGTAAATTTTCGAAATGGCTAATCTTTGCGAGAGTTCCGATAACCGCTTTCCAGGTAGCGACTCGAGTGTTTCGGTAAACGCCGTTCGAATATTCCGAGAATCTGCATTAAAGAGCAAGGAACAGAACCTTGAAAAGTTTCGAAGCCGAAGAATGGCATCGTAGAAAAATCTATCGGCAACGGGAATATTGAAGCGGTTGGAAGTTTATAGTAGCGAAATAATAACGAGCAGGTTGCTCGCGAGAGGCAGATACACTCCTCGACTTCGAACCGGTCTGAATGACCCGTTACGAGGGTTCAACCGCGACCCGCACCGAACACCGCCGGTAATTGAATATCGATTTTTGAGGAATGGCCTCGTTTCGTCGTCGTGGCTCGAATCGTTCGCTCGACGATACCTGCGTTTCGAATTTGGCCACCGGATAATACGGGCTGGTGTCGCTCGAACACGGAAATTGCAGTATTTCAAAATACGCACGTCGAGGATCGATCGTTGACCGACATCGTTCCCTTGGAATTCTCGTGCTCATTTTTCAAGCGTCGATTATGTTGATAACCGTGGCTCGTTCCATTTCAAGCGATATCGGCTTGTAACGGATGATAAATACGAGGACATCCTGTTAAAATTCGGTATCTGAATTAGCGATGGGCAATCGGGCAACGGATGGATTATCAATTTGAAAATATTGCATTTAGGTGTTTGCAAAAATATTTCATCTCTTGCGATGGGTGACAATCGTTAATAATTGCAATTATTAATTTCGAGATTATAGAATTTTTTCAAAGGAGTTTATTTACTATATTTACTACTGTATTTTTGTACTATTTTATTATTATTTTGCTACTACTATTTTCTCATTATTTTATTAAATTTCTCTCTGCCCCGTATATTACAAGCGAGCTACGTGCGGTTAATCGCGGTCGTTTGTTGTTCGTTGCACAGAAGGTAATATCGAAAAACCCTGCAGTAAAACAACTAAAAATATTACTGAAGTAAAGGTGTTTTCATTATCAATGCGTTATCCTATTCATATATATATCGTCAATTACTCTGTACAAGATAATTACTATATCAAAGAATACATTTTTTGGTCCCATCGTAAGACAAATATACTTCTATAAGATAGATTACTATAACAAAGCACACATATTACATATCATGAAACAAATACACTTCTATAAGACACTGTTTATTGTAACAAAGTATACATATTTTTTGTCATATCGTAAAACAAATATACTTCTATAAGACAGTGATTACTATAACAAAGTGTACTTATTTCTTCATCATATTATAAGACAAATATACTTTTATAAGACAGTTGCTATTCTAACAAAGTATATACATATATGTATGTATATCTTCATCATGTGATGAAATAAGGGATAGTTATTATTGTAACAGAGTATACACGTATATATCTTGGTCATATGATGAAATGAACTATACTTGTATAGCAATAGCGATCCCTTCAGGTTACCTCCCCAGATGCAAAGTTCGCGAGACTTTTCCAAAAATCCGTTGATACACCATCGCGAACGATCAATCACAGTCATCGCGTTAATCACAAAATTAATCATGAAACAAGTAGAAACGACAGGATCTGGTGCTCGACATTCGAGCCGCAATTTACAGCGAGGATTTGGAGGATAGCAGGTGTACGCGACGTGTCGCGAACTTTATTCCCGGGTAAAGGTTCCCGAATGCGTTTCACCGTTTCGAGCGGTGCGGTGGCGGCATTATTCGCCGCGTACGATCTATATCCGTGCATGGCTGGCTGGTCGGTTTGCACGCGCGCCTGCACAGGTACACACAGAGAGATTGGCCTAGGCCCCGTACAAATAGCGGACGTTTGACGTGAAGGCTCGTTCGGCCACGGATACGAGTAACGGCACGCGGAGATACGACACCGACGCGGAATAATGCACGGTGTCTGTGTTTACCGGGGAACGCAAGCTGCGTTCGCGAACGAGCCATTTCGAAACGACCGTGCACCGCCGAATCTGCGAACGTCCAGAGACGGCCAGCAAATGAGCGAGTCCATTGACCGGACGATCAACCGACGCCGAATCGGGATGCCAGCGAAATCACTGCGCGAAATTATTGTGGACAAGCGAATTCTTGAATGAACTTTATTATTTGTCAAATGAAAGAATGAGTAAACGAGATTGATTGATTGAAACTGAGTACCAACTGCTGTGGTCATCAGCCTCACTAGGGGGATGAGTTGGACATTTAGATGATAAGTAAATTGGTAGAATTACAGAGCAGGTTGATAAGAGAGGTAGCAAACGGATGATCAATTGAGGTCGAATCCGAATGTCAGTGAAATCCCTGCACGAAATTATTGTGGACTAGGTAGCAGATATAAGTATTGAATGAATATCGATATTTGTCCAAGTGAAAGAATGAGCAAATAAAATTGATTCATTGTTTGGAACTGGTCGTCAACTGCTGTGGTTATCAGCCTTCAAGGATAGGTAAATGAATTGGAGATTTGGATGATAAGGAAACTGATAAAATTACCGAGCTGACTAATAATTTTTCAAGATGAGAATGGGGGTGAAGAACCCACAGAGTAATCTGTAACTGTAGTGGGAATAAAATTGACAGTAAAGTCAGTAAACCAGTATACAGGGTGTCTCACAACTAGTGTTACTCCAGGAAAAGGGTTGTAGAAAAATCACGTCACAATCCCTTTTCGGGAGTGACATTAGTTGTGAAACACCCTGTATAAGGTAAATGAACGATTACATGAATTTTTGAATGAACAAGTACACGAATTCTTGAATGGACCTCTACACGAATTATTTAAATGAATTGATTAAACCAGAGAACGTCTAGAATAATCATTAATGGTTAAAATGGAGACAAGTGTCGGTATCAGATATATTAATAACGCAAGAGATCCGAGTCGTTTCATAATCGCTCCATAGTTAATAGAGCTCTATAATACAGTATGCAACATTTAAGAGAAGAGGTAATTTTGAAGAGTATCGCATTATCATTAGAGGGCGAAGAAAAAGGGAGGTGGAGGGGTTGAAATTTAATCGCGGTTAGATCCGCAGCACAACCGGACCAACCGGAAACAAAACTCGTCGCCGCGGGAAGTCGCGTAATTCGCTTAAACTTCGACCGCTCTAAATTATGCGAAACGCTAAGCAAGCAAGCAAGCGACCAAGGGAGGGGAGAGGGCACCCGTAATAATTGGTGGAACGCGGAACAGGGAACGAACCTCGCCACCGAGTAAAATGTTATCGTCTAATTCGTGCAAACGAAATTCCACCGCGTTAACTCGATTCCGGTCCCCGGTCCGTTGTCCGGCAAACCCGAAAATGCTGCTCAATTATGGAAGAGCCACGTTGAAATCCAATCTCTGGGGAGAATTCTAAGGAACTACGGAATTTTGGCGACCAGTTTCGATTTGTCGAATTTATCTTGAACTCGATGAAATTACCATCGTTTCTGGTATACGTGCGGCGCATTAGGATTTGGAGATTCAGTATTTATTTGGAGGTTTCAGCATGTAGGGGTTTAGGAATTAAGGGTCGACGTGTATGAGGATTTGGAGATTTAGGATCAAGGTATATATGATGATTTAGGGTCTTAGTATATAATTTGAAGGTATTGGGACCTCAGGATAAAAAATTTGGAAATATAGCAATCTGAGGATATAGGAATCTAGGGACGCTGGAATCGAGGGGTGCAAGTACGTGAGATCTAGGGATTTGAGGATGTAGGAATTTGGACATGTAGGAATCTTGGAATGTAGGAACCTCGGAACCTCCTATGAGGATCTGGATATGTTAAGGTATATGAATGTAGAATGAGACGTAGGAATATGGAGATGTAGGAATTTGGGGTGTAGAGATCTAGGGACGTAGAAATCTGGGAATGTAGAAATAGATGTAGGGATCTACGGATGTAGGATGTAGGTATCTAGAGATCTATGGACGTCCACATCTTAGAATGTACAGACTTGAGAATATAGAGACCTAAAAATATTGAGAACTATGAATCTTGAAACGAGAAACTGAGAATCTAGCCATATAGAAATCTAGAGATTTCAAGATTTAGTTATCCATTTCAGAATGAAAGAATCTATGAATTTCGAAATATTCGATGTAACCCGCACACATGCTCCGCTTTTACAGCATAGATTTTATTTCTGTCGTCCTTTACCGTTTTACTTGCCTCTTAAATTCCCGAACGATTCCTTTTTATTTGGAAAAAGAAAGGAAAAGGTTTCGTTTCGAGCATTCGAAACTAACCAAGGATAGTTGGGGCGAAAATATTTCTTTTATCTAACCCCGTTTCAGAGTAATATTTATTTTTGCTGCTCCTCTTTGGAGACTTATCTCGCCGACTATTTGCGAATATAACGTTCTCTTGATAAGAGCAATATACCTTGAAAGTTTGCAATAACGCTTGCTCGCTCGATACCGGAGGGGATGACGAAAAACAGCAACGCAAAGTTAGATTGAACGAATGTTTGCGCAACGTTCTTCCCAGTATTTCTACGGGTTGAAGTTGAATTTCCGTTTACGCGTTACGAAACATAACCGGAATATTTACGATGCTCCTTGTACGGACATCGATACAGGGGGGAAGTTGTAATTAAATAGACGTTTCCCGTCGGGCACAGAATAAATAATATTAAAAACGTTGACGCGACCATTGCGGTTCTCTTTTTCGTCGAACAATCGGCGATATCAGTTTATCGACAACCGTAAAAGCGCCGGTGCTCGACGAAGACTCGTCGATAGTTGATTTTCGAGTACGTTCGAATCGCACATACGTTTCAAACTTTCTAAAATTCCTCGTCCGTCGATTCCATCGATATTTTTTGCCCGCGATCGCGACAGGTAATTGCGACGGGGCCTTCGACACGCATCACCCTCCAAACACGCTCGCGGACGCTCGCAGAGACATTAAAACCGATCGCAAACGAGGATGAAAATCGGCCTGTCAGAACGAAGCCGAGATTCCCGATAGGGGGTGTGGGGCTTGATGAAACGGACAGAAAGGGGTGCGTCGTGTTGGAAACATTTCTTTCGATCGAACCACCCCCTCGCTCGACCAACTATCGATTCTTGTCCCGCGTTTTCCCTCGTGGAAACCTTAATTCCTCATGCAATTTCGTTAAGATCACCCGGACATTTTTATCGTGTTACAATTTAATGAGAATGGCAAGGATGCTGGATCGAAACTTTCAACTCCTGTAAATTTTATTTCGTCTGCCCTTTCGAGCTTTTATCTCCTATTACCGAACGTTTCGTGTTCGTTGACGGGAGATCCTTTAACTCTTATATACGATTTTTCAGTTGCGAAAACGTAGAATAAAAACTTGTTCCAAATAATTTTCTCATTTATGTTAATTTATGTTAATTCGCTTTAATTTATACTTTTAGTCCAATTATAATTTGCCAAGAGTCACCGAATACAAATAATAACATTTATTTACTTACGTTTTCTATTCTTCATGTAACAGTGATTAACCCTAGATTTACGGATCACTGATATTTAAATTGAAACTAACCTATAAAAGTAAATAAATAATTGATAATACGTGAATTAGCTTATACAGTGATCTCAATATTAACATACATTTTGACAAAAATTTCTTAGTTTAAATAACTAGTCAAAGATTCGTCATTTTATCATGTTCCCTAAATCCAGCGTTAATAATCCTCTCATCGAGCGTCACGTGTTCAAAATGGCCGTCGACATGTTCAAAGACTTGTGCACCTCGTATAAAGTTATCCTTTTAGCTATGTGAAAGTGTAGTGACACAATGATAAAGAAGAAGTTCGAGAATGAGACGTCTTTGAGAACATTTACGATACATAAATTGGGTGTTCTCGATCGTAATTAGTTCCCTTTGAAAGGAACTCGGTTCACGTCTTTTTGGCAAGGAGAGAAATATGACGATCTAAGTGCGGCAAAGTCCTCGAAACTGGCTGGGAAATCTCTGCGGAAACTCCGGGGTCTTAGAGTGCTTTATATACTGGGCTGAGTTATTACGGGAATATGTCGCGACTTGACAGCCGCTAATATTCAGGCACGCTCCATTATCGTGACGACGGCGAACAAATCTCTCGAGATCAAATTTAAGTCGTCGGCAAATGATAAGCAATTATTACTAATTCCTGCGAATATTTCATAACAGCCCTGTAAGGGAATCCGTTTGGAAACGTTGCTTATTCTATTGTTCATTTACACAGATACTTATTATTCCATTAACTTCAATTACCGAACTTAACGTTTGAATTTCAGATACTGTCGTTGCATACATTTGATGCCGTGGCGACAAGATAATTGGGGAAAATAGAACGGCAAAATGAAATAATAGAATAGTAAATGAAATTGAGAGTCAGACGATTGCTTTTATTTAGCAATTTTATTGCTCGTTAATTGGAAGTTGGTGTACGAGTTGTAAGGACCTAAAGTTTAACATATTGTTGACCTACAAGTTTCGCCATAAATCTCAAATTACAGGTCAATTTCCACCAATGATCGCCATATCCAAAATATTCCTCTTAACATTACAATAACAATTAAGACCCTCTGACAAAATCATAAGAGGTTAAATAACGGAGAGTGAACTTGCCTACCACAACTCGTACAAAGTTGAAACAGTATTTCGCCATCTTGTTTCCGTACACAAGCAGGTGTGCATTAATGCAAAAATATTTCGCTACAGTTCTCTTAAAATGTTTCGATCGATACAAATTGTGCCTTTCTCGATACCGCTAATTAGAGGTCTTAGTTCCTCCAGGAAGAAGGTCTTTCATTACGCAGCTTCTGTCCGTGAAACGTTTTGTTTGTGGCCGTCACGCTCCCTCCCGGTAAACTGAATTTATGGCCAGAGTCGGGGCAACGAGAACTTAAACGCGCGAAACCAAGTCCTCGCGAGTTGGCCATCTACCTCCAGCGATTCGAGTAGTTCAGCTCGCGAGTAGCGCGTTAATGCGCGCGTATAACGTGCGACTGAATGAATAGCCGGCGTTGCATTATAAATGGAGATGAATTATGCCGGGACGTACACGATAGGGGATGAGGGTTGAGTTATTGTCGGGGTGCATCGCGTGCCATCCTCTTTGTACGATTTTAAGTCCAACTAGTCGTTCGACTAATTTTTCAACCCGCCTATCTTGGATGAACATTCGCGTCGATATCTCGAACGAGTAGGCGCGATCGATGGAGTTAATGAGATGAAAGATTCGAAGGAGTAGGATTACAGCGTCTTCCGCCACGTCTGACCCGTACGGCTTGTCTTCGTTTGATTGAGTTAAATGGAAAAATTCGTTGTAGCAAAATGATGCTATGGGATGTTCTCTTTAAAGGATTTGAAATGGGACTTTATTGGAATATGGAGACTTTCAAGGATAAATTTCTGTATTGCTAGATTTTTATATTGTTAGATTTGTATACTCTTATGAGTAGCATCAAATTCTTAGATCTCTTAGTTCCATATACCGTTGAATCCTTAGATCTATTTCTATATTCCTGTATCCTCACATTCTTATATCTCTACATCCCTATACCTCTGCATTCATATATCCCTACATCCTTATACCCCTATGTTCCTATACTTCTACATGCTTATACTCCTACATCTTTATGTTCTTACATCCCTACACCTCCACATGTCTATATCTCAACATTCTTAGATTGCTAGATCCCTATAACCCCAGATCACCACATCTCTACACCCTAGGTCTTTAGGCATAGTGCATCCTTAGATGTTCAGATCTCTACATCCATGGAGCTCCAGATCCATAGATCGCTATACCTTTAGATCACCATAACTAGATCCATATTCTTGCATCCATCAATTCCTAGATTCTTAGACCCTAGATCTCTAAGTCACTTGATTCCCATACACACAGATGCCTACATTCTTATAACCTCAGATCTCTTGATTTCTCTACCTCTACATATCTGTCATTCTAAATCTCTAAATTCCCAGATGCCTTTGAAAATTTTTGAATTTGAGAATGCGTGAATTTGAAAGGAAATTTTAAAGTGATCTTTTAAAGCGATATCGAATTTGGATTTAGGGAAAGTGAAAAAATGTTTAACAGCCATCTGTTTAAGAGCCGATCGATTTGTTCGGTATAATAAGCGAGAGGTTCCAACTGAGCACGCTGGTACTGGAGTGTGAAGGGCAAATTTTCTAGCCCACTATCCTCCGATGGAAGCGTGTAATTTGCCGGCTGTACCAATAAGCACCACTTATTCCCGTGGAATAATCGAATCAGCAAAGGGTGTCATCGCCTTCCTCTGTCCCCGTCATCGAAATTTGCTGGCTGGAACGCGGGCTCGAGCTACCGGAAGGTGATCCACCGTCAGCCGCGTATAATTGGAGATTTAAGCGTCTCGCCCAAGGCTCTTGGCCCTGGCGTCACGCCGCGTAATTATTGCATCCGTTTCAGACGGCGAGTCGAAATTTCTGAACCATGATCCTCCAACTTGGTCGTTCCAGTTCGTTGCCGGCCGCTCTAAGCTCCGTTTCAAACCCTTGCAACTATCTCTCTCCCTCTCTCTGGTCCTTCTTGTTCTGGTATGAACAGGTCTCTCGATAATTGCAGGCGTCACGCGAACTCGGCCTACGGTAAAATGGCGGCCGCGAAACTCGTGTCCCATCATGGAATCCACGTTCTCCTGCTACGGTTAACCTGTCAGAGAAAACCGTAATTGGGGCAGTAAAGGTGAATGAATGCTTGCGTAATAAAGTTTCATTGCAAAATTGAACAGTTTGAGGTCATGTGGTCATAATACGGTGCTTGATAATATCAGCCCATGTTACGAGCTTATAAAAGCGATATCTTTTTCTAACAGAAAATGCGTTAAAGATGAATTTTTAAATTCTCATATTCAAATTAAATTTACGACCCCGTTTTAAGAAACGTTGTAGACACAGGAGCTGTTAAAAAAAATAAAAAGATGTCGAGTAAAACGCGAGAAGCATCGAAGCGACAGATACGGCCTGTCGGGTCAATTGGATCTCGCAGGAACTTTGTTTGGTCCCTGAAGGGACAGCTTAGGGGGACAGAGAGCGAGAGCTTCTTACGGCCGGAAGCTCGCGAAAACGTCGAATTAACGACATTATACTTCCTAACCCCCGGTAATGGGTGTAAGAAGGTTAGCTCTTCTTTTTTGCCTCTCGTACGTCCTCGGTCGTTCTCGTCTTCACGAAGAAATCCCGGAAGCCTCGTCTCCTTCCGTTTCGTCTCCTTTCTTCTGCCGCCTTCTTTATCCTTTGTTCGTCTCCTTTCGGAAGAACGAAGCTCGTCATTCCCGGCGTTCGCTCGCCTCTAACTAGAAGAGAAGTTTAAGAGGCCGAAACATCTTCCCGCTCTAGCTAAGCATTCTCTGCCTTCGACACTTCCATTTCCGCGGTGGCGGTGCCGGTGGCGGCCAGATACGGCCACGAGGAGACCGTGATCCTTATCAGTAGCCCCGAGTAATTAACTTTCGAGGGTACAAAAGTTAAGAGATAGGAGGAAGAAGGTGGTCGGACCCCGCCGGCAGTTTAGCTGCTCGTGCAGTGTACCATTCCTTGGCCTCCGTTTTCTTTTCACCCCCCTCTCCCCCCCTTCTAATTATTTCTTGTAGCTTCTTTTGCTATGTTTTCTCTAGCCAGCTTCTGTCTGCTCTTTCGCTACATAATTCGTCGCAATTATTTTTTTGTACTAAAACAGAAATTTCCTGCCTGGTTGGTTCTTTACCTTCAAGTGAATATTGCCTTTCTTGTATGTATATAAACGCGTATGACAATGTGTAATTATGGTATTCCGTCTTTTAATTATCAGGGAAGTTATAACGATTTATGCGCGACATTTATTTGTATCTGGGGAGTTAAAGGTTAACCACAACTTTCGAACAGAGACGTTATCGGCAAGCACCTCTTACATCTTCCCAGAGTTGAAGCTAAAAGTGTAACCAACCCCAAGATCCGATAAGAATCTGCGTTCAAATTTATATCCATCCCCTTTCTCCATTACCCCAATCATCCCCTCCATCTGCTTCCCCGCAAGATGCCGGTGTAATTCGTCTATCGAGAGTCCCTCGGCTTTGCCGAGCCAAACAACCGAAAGATATTGCGAGATCTTCGATTGCCAGATAATATCTCGGGGTTATCCCGGAAAAAGCGGAGGTAAAAGCGTACGAGGGTCGTAATAAACGCATAACCGTGGCGCAACGAGCGGACCGTGTTCTGGAATCCGACGGGGTTAGTTTTCAGAAACCGCGAAGATTCATCCTACAAAGGGGATCAAACCCAGCGATGCTGGAACTGCAATTTCGACCTGCGTGGATACGATACGCGATCCGCGAATATCGTTATTAAAATATCCCAACAACGAAAAGCTTTTCATCCTTGCGGGATGCAAAATGGTGAAATTTATTTAATATAACAGTCTGGTGCAATAAACACGAGGAAGTGGATAACTGGAGGAGCATTTTTATATCTGCTGTGAGAAATTGAAGATTGGATTGTATGTATGTTGTGTGACCATGCGTTGTACGCTGGCGTTCGTTGGTATTTACTAGAGAGATAATGCTATAGAGATAGTAATACTATACAGATGTTATAGCGTATTCAGCGAGTTGGAATAAGCAACCCACTGCTCTACAAACGAGCCACTTTCCAAAATGGTTGTATTTCTTGATTTACTGCCACGTGGAATTGAATAACAAAAATATATTCTGTGAAGGAAATACGTAATTTTCTAGAGTTCTAAAGCTATAGAGGTACCAGAAGTAACAGATCTCGAGTCCTAAAAATTCCAAGATTCTTAAACTGTAAAAATATAAAATTCTTACATTGTAAAAGGTCTATGATTTCAGAGGTTCCAAAATTCTTAAATTATAAAGATTCTGAAGACCCCAAAATTTAAAGATTCTTAGACTATAAAAGACTAGAGTTTTTGAACTGTAAAAAATCCAAGTTTCTAATTGCACCAAAATTCTAAAACTGTAAAGATCCACAATTCCTGAAAATTCCAAGATTCTCAAACTGTAAAAATTTAGAATTCTTAAACAGTAACAGATGCAACGTCCCAAAGTTCCAAACTTCATAAATCGTAAAAATCCAGAGTCCCAAAATTAAACCGTAAAAGTCCAAACTTCCAAAAGTTCAAAAATTCTTAAATTGCCAAAATCTAAAGCCTTAAAGCAGAAAACTGCGAAGCCTGGAAAAAACGCAGGGTTCGTAAGGGGTAGTTAAAGATTCCGATCAGCCGTTGTCCCGAAAGTGCGAATTTCCCTTTCGATCGTCGAATAAACGCGGAATAAAGGGCTCCCCCGTCTCGGCGGTATTCGAACGTGGAACTTTTGAAAGATCCCGCGTTTATATCGGTTCGATGGGGCGAATCGTGGACGGAGCGTTTTCGAATGCTCGAAAGCTGCGGTTGCGGTCACTCTCCCCGAATGGTTCCGCTCGTAAAAGGCTTTTCAAAACGTTGGCGAAAAACCGAGCAATGCCGTGAAAGTAGCGAGGAACGGGTCAGGGCGGGTCGTGTGTATACATAGACGGTTCCGAAGGGGTGAATTCACGGTTCGACGTGCGCACGGGGTTAAATCGCGGCAACGAAAAATTCGCGTGCAACTGCGTCCCGGCACGGTTAAGCGAGCATATCGCGCGCCACGTTGCAACGGGTAATTCGAGAGAGCCGAGAGATCCACGGGATTGACAAATTGAACGCGCTGATAGATTTACAGTATTCTGTTACCGCTCTATAAAAAATTCCGCGCGACGCTCCTCGTTAGCCGGCTCCGCGAATGCGCTAGCATCGACCTCCTTTCGATTTTAGGGCTCGTGAAAATATTCCGTTTTTCTTCTCGCTTTCTTCGTTAGGTTCGTTTGTCAAATTATTGTGTCAAAGGGAATCTCGTAGTTTCTCGTACAAGTTTATTTCACAGGTTCAGGATCAGGCAGACTTTGCACTCCTTAATTTATATTACCTATGGTGGTTTCACTCCTCGCCACTAGACGGCGCATAAGATCGAGACTTTCTCGCTAGTACTGAATGAGCCTTCCGACACCTACTAATAGTTACCACTCTCTAAACTCTGTTGAGGGTTGTTTTACCTCGATTGAATAAAGAGAACCAAGATTAAAATTCCTTAGGCAGCAATGGAGTCAAGTGAAGTCCTCGCTGATCGGACCAGGTCTTCTCTCTTCAGTGATGGTGTAGCTGGAGGTGGATGGGTAATAGTTGCATATACCCGTTTGGGTGAGGTGGCATATGTGTGTCCCACCTCGGTGGGCCAGATACTAGTAACTAGTGGTTTACACCAGTAAGCCGTGCCAGTAGCACGGACCAGTAGTCTAATTTTTGTCTACAGTACACCGTGTCACATGCTTTTTATTGAGCTGTTTTGGAAGGATGTCGAGGTTTTTATGCAGTATGACAAAGAATGACGCTTACATTTGACGCATTCATGATGGTGGTGTTGATGTATCAATGATGGTGGTTTTGATGTATCAGTGATGGCGGTTTTGACGTATCGATAATAATAGCGGTGTGACCTCTGGTCTATCGCTTTGGAAGGACGCGTTGACGACAGAGGATGAGACATTGACGGCGATGTGTCATGCCATAACAGTACGATTGTACTATCAGCAATCCGAGAGTTGGCTAGTAATTGCTATATGGAGGAGATCAAAGTAGTCAGACGCATCCTTGCACTCACACGAACTTTTGACGGTAGAAACAACTTGGATGAGTGACCACAGATATGAATTAGATCAAAGGACAACAATACAGTGACAGAATACTGAGACAGTGTGAATTGTGTGTTATTTATTTGCCACTAATATTATTCGTCATGAAGTGTTCAAGATAGCCGATCCCCTCTCTGTGGGATCCATATATTTGCTAGGTAATTTCCAGATTGCTGACAGTACTTGTATACTCGAATGCAACGGAAACTTAAGAATACTTCTTTGCTACTTTGTTCTGGTTTTAAGAAAGAAACCGAGAAAGCTCTTAGGAAGATACTGAATAATGTACATTCTGTATATTTTCAGAAATCAAATACAATATTAAATGTACAGTTAATTAGATAGTAATTAAAGTACCTCAACACTGTGTGAGATGATTATTATCCTAAGGTAACTGAACATTGTCAGGCGTTTGACCGTACAAATACATAAATGAACCATTAACCCTCGTTGTTTCGTACCGAGCAACGATATCCGAGCAGAAAGAGTTCTTAAGAAACTCTTTTAGAGTTTCATCGAAAGAAGAGCTACCTGAAGTTTGTTATTCATTTTACGGTACGTTAGACTTTATGACGGCTTTTAATCCTACGAGCTACGCAGGTAGAACACAGCCAATAGGAACGGAGCTAGATCCTTGTTCTCGATCCAGTTAAATACAACTTTCATGGTTCGACGGTAACGAGCGTTCGGCGACCCTTTATTTTTTACGCCGAGCACCGTCACAGATAAATTCAGGTTTGACATGGAGGTGCGAATTAATTAGCCTTCATACGATTAACGAGCGAAGCTTCTCGGATTCGCGGAAGCACGTTTCGAAGAATCGATAATCATCTTGATGCATTGCCCTTTAAGGTTCGGAAATGTTTCCCTCGCGTGCGACAGTTTTGTCGAGATAAAAAGAGGTGTCAAGCTGAGGCAAAATTGACTCGTTTCGAGGCTTCTGATGGGAAGTGATTCTTGAAAAGAATAAAGATAACCAAAGAGATCAAAGTAATTGCATCGCTAGATCAACTTAACTTTCGATCGAATACAAAAATTTGTTCTAATTACAACTGATAAATATAAAATAGATAAAGGTATAAGGGTATTTATCTACAATTTAATGAATAATTTTGTATTACTAAAATTATTACCATAAAATATAATGATCCAATAATTGAAGTATGGAGTTCCTTCAGATTTAGCAATTTTTTCACTCTGTATATCAGGAACTTTAATTGGATCATTAAATTTTATTGGTAAAATATTATTTATTAAATTGTAGAGTACCCTTATTTACATACAATATAAATATATAAAAATAAAGGAGGACAAAATGTTCAATCTGTTTCTGGTCTAGAATTTTTCAAGATAATAATAAAGAAGATGGAGTAATCAAAATGTAATTTATTCGAGGAAAATATCGGTATTTGTTCCGCGTTGCTATGAACACGGTTATTCACCAAAAAATCATTATTGACGTCTTCCGTCCATGCCACCATAAAAAGGCAATACAAATTAACATCCTTGCCGAACACGAAAATTCTCATTTCTTACAACCATAAGCGGTTGCAATAAATAACTCAAATCAGTCCAATATACAATTAACTTCTTAACGGCGACATTTAGAATTGTAAAGGTCCGGTTCCGTGTCCGGCACAATCCATTAGCATTGTTCAAATGTCCAAGTTCAGTCGAGTACCCAAGGTAACGGTGCGTCATAAAAGCATCTGCGAGCAGCATGTATCGCGCTGACCCGGGTTCTTTCCTACCGCGACGCAACCCTTGATCGGAAAGCCAGGTCATTTTACATTAACAAAATACCCCCTCCGGACGAGAGACGATTCGTTGAACCGGAGGCCAATGAGAAGGCAACAAAATCAAGGTTACCACTGATTGGCTTCTTGGTCGACAGATCCACGGGCCCACCCACAAACAACGTCTTCTTCGTTGACACCTTGTCAACGAAACGGACACTTCTCATTTCGTATACAAGGGAAAACGTTCTCTTTTCCTTAAAACCACTAACCTTACGTATCAATACCAAACAAGCAAAATCGTATATCAAACCCAAACAACCGTACATCATAAACGTAATCATAAACAAACTAAACCCGTTTCAAAATTAAACTCATTTTTACAAACATCAACAGTTGTCTTTTGATTTCAACCATAATAACCCTATATCCTTAATCGGTCGTGGGGTCGTACGCGAATCGTGGCGTCGGTTCACCCGTGTCGAGGATTTACAACCCTCGTTGACTCGGTCTAACATAGTATCGATAGTCTCGTCGCGGACGCGTGCGAAACATTGGTCCTTCGAGCCGGATATCAGTACAGTTCAGTGCTACAGCCAAAACTAAGTTCACTAAGTGCCACAGACTGGATTACGTGTCATAGTGAAAAACATGGAATTCGTGTCAAGTGAAACCGAGACCCACCAGCGGATCTTCTTGACATCATCATCAGTGAGTCATAAACTCACATCGACGCTGTCATCCATTGACATGTCGTCGGTAACCATCGGATCTTCTTCACATCAACATCAGTGAGTCATAAACTCACATCGACGCTGTCATCCATTGAGACGTCGTCGGTCATCATCGGATCTACATCACATCATCATCAGTGAGTCATAAACTCACATCGACGCTGTCATCCATTGACATGTCGTCGGTAACCATCGGATCTTCTTCACATCAACATCAGTGAGTCATAAACTCACATCGACGCTGTCATCCATTGAGACGTCGTCGGTCATCATCGGATCTACATCACATCATCATCAGTGAGTCATAAACTCACATCGACGCTGTCATCCATTGACATGTCGTCGGTAACCATCGGATCTTCTTCACATCAACATCAGTGAGTCATAAACTCACATCGACGCTGTCATCCATTGAGACGTCGTCGGTCATCATCGGATCTACATCACATCATCATCAGTGAGTCATAAACTCACATCGACGCTGTCATCCATTGAGACGTCGTCGGTCATCATCGGATCTACATCACATCATCATCAGTGAGTCATAAACTCACATCGACGCTGTCATCCATTGAGACGTCGTCGGTCATCATCGGATCTACATCACATCATCAACAGTGAGTCATAAACTCACATCGACGCTGTCATCCATTGAGACGTCGTCGGTCATCATCGGATCTTCTTCCCATCATCATCAGTGAGTCATAAACTCACATCGACGCTGTCATCCATTGAGACGTCGTCGGTCATCATTGGATCTACATCACATCATCATTAGTGAGTCACAAACTCACATCGACGCTGTCATCCATTGAGACGTCGTCGGTCATCATCGGATCTTCTTCCCATCATCATCAGTGAGTCATAAACTCACATCGACGCTGGCATCCATTGAGACGTCGTCGGTCACCATCGGATTTTATTCACATCATCAACAGTGAGTCATAAACTCACATCGACGCTGTCATCCATTGACACGTCGTCGGTCACCATCGGATCTCCTTCACATCATCAACAGTGAGTCATAAACTCAAGTCGACGCTGTCATCCATTGACACGTCGTCGGTCAAGTATAGACCAAAACATCTCAAACTCAAGTCGACGTTGTCATCCATTGACAACGTCGTCGGCACGTAGGCCAAAAAACATCCCACACTCAAGTCGGCGTTGTCATCCATTGACAACGTCGTCGGTCACGTAGGCCAAAACACCTCATACTCAAGTCGATGCTGTCATACATTGATTACGTCATCGATCACATTATCGGCAAAAAACATTACTCCACATGCGGAGCCCAATTCGCTTCGTCAGAAGTAAACAGTATTTTAGAACAATTATAGTACATAAAATAATTATTGGAATTTATTTGACACAGGATAATTCAAGGAAAGTAATACAACGAAACAGAAATAGACTCTCACAACGCACAATTACAACTTTCGCCGTGTTAATCTCTTGACTCCTCACACAGCAACACGTACCTCGTTTTGCTCTGAAAACAAGCCATCATTTATTATTTTTCGAATCTCGGGATTAACCTTCACTCTCATATCCGTTCCAAATAAGATTTTAAAACGTGCATCACCAATATTGCGATGAAGGGTTACATTTAGATACTTCTGACATACATCTAAGTGTATTTACCATTTCTCAGGTCTTGGTGCAGCCAACTTTGTCAACAACAGAATAATTGTATTGTATACTATGTATTGAATAATCGTATTGACCCTTTCTATCTGACCATTCGCCCGTGGCATACCTGTCGTAATAAGACTGGACTCAATGATTTTCTTCTCGGCAATGTTCCTGAACCTCTACAGAAGTAAAAGCAGTCTCACGATCCGAAACAATCTTCCGAGGACTGCACAAAAGTTGTAGCCTGCTTTCTTCAAACAGTCAATAACTTCAGCAACACTAGTAGATTTGTAGTGTAAAGCCACACAAACTTTGCGAATGCATCTACTACAACCAATAAATGTTTATAATTCTTCCGTGTTGACGGAAGAAATCCCAACTGATCTATAGGCTATACATCTAACTGCACATCTCCCTCGTCAAGGGAATACAATAATCCATCACATTTTCATGATTTTCGCTGATTTAAGACACATACAATACAATTCCGGACCATCTCTTCTACTTTAGTTATTAAACCCTTAAACCAATAGTCTTTCTTAACAAGAATTTCGACTTCACCGCTAGAAAATATCCATTCTCATGCAGCTGTTTTAGTATTTGACTCTGCGTAGCACGTGGCACCACTAAACGAATATCATCGTCAACCACCTTAAACAAAAGTCCACTTTTGTTACATAATCGCTATCACTATTTCGCTTACTACTCACAGCCTCTATCGTTTCGGTTATTTCTTTGTCCTCACGTTACGCCTTTTGCAGTCTCATCAATACCGGAATAGGATTTCGATTTAACGCATCAACATGTCTCATACTGCACCTGGACGATGTACAATAGTATACTTAAACTCCTCTAACAATAATGCCCATCTTACAATTCGCACACACAAATCTTTTTCATCACAGTAAGAGTAAACGCACGACAATCAGTTACTATTCTAAATGGCATTCCTACAAGATAAACTCTAAAATTAGTTAACGCTTTAACTATAGCTAATCTCTCTAATTCATACCTAACGTATCGGGACCCTGCTTACGACGTTTTCCAGCTCGCGTGATATATTAGATGGTAACATTGATCAACATCATTTTTTGCAATAGAATAACACTAAATCCAATGCTCGATGCATCCGCATGCAGATCTGTTTCTGCGCCAACTCGGTATAACTTTAAAACTAGTTCATTAACCAACGCTACTTTCAATTGTTGAAACGCAAGTAACTGTTTTGTCATTTAGATCACATTTAACATCTTTTCTCAGCAAGTTCGACGGAGATTGAGCTACTGTTGAATATTGTGGAATAAACTCAAAACTAACCAGTTCATCCCAAACACTTTGTACATCTTTAATGTTTTAACGAGTGGAAAAGTCGTAACGGTTAATATTGTACATTTCGACGGGAGTACTTAACCATCCTCAATTACACGACCTAAATATTCTACTTTACGCTGAAGAAAATCACACCTTTTCCAATTTATACGCAATTCGTAATCACTCACAATACACAAAAGTTTCCGTAATCTTGATACGGCGTCACTTTCGTCATTCGCTGGAATAATGAAATCTTCTAGTCATGTTAATACGATACCTGTCCTTATCGGATCATAAAATATGCTATTAATATAATTTTGAAATACGTCTGGAGAAGTGCAAAGACCAAAGGGTGTTTTAAGAATTCAAACTGGTCATCAGGCACTATGCACGCAGTGTATTTATTGCTACTTTCCTCTATTGAAACGTGAAAGAAACCATCTTTTAAATCAAGTACTAAACACAGTAGCATCTTATAAACGACTTAAGTGGTCTTCTGTAAATGGTAATGGATAACGATCTTTGCATATCTTCTTATTGCGCAATCTATAGTCTACACAAAATACGTTCCACCATCCTTTCTTTACAAGTATAATCGGACTAGCATACCAAAATGGACTTTCGCATAGTCCCTGCTCACATCCAATCATCTAATTGTTTATTCACTATTTCTCTCTAAACCAGTGCTAATCTACGCAGAGGTTGATACTTACATATATCATCCTTCAATACTATTTCCAATTTAATATTAGAATCTTTAACTCCTTACGACTCATAAGTATTTATAGTGTCTTCTAATTTTTGTACGACGCTATTATGTTTAACATGCTGTAAATCTAGTAAGGACTTAGTCATATTGTTGCTAGACTCATCGAACGTGTCTATGTAAAATATTTCTGAAACATCTCGAGAATGTCATTACTTTCCTTTCACGCTTCAATACTTCAACATTCTACTATCTATAACCGATTTAGCCTCTTCTAATAATTCTGAGCCAATTAAAAAACTACGTCTCAAATGTTCATCGGGTACAACGTGGATCAACAATCCGCAAGTATTCTTATCTATTTGTACGTCTGCATAGAAACTGCCTAAATTAATGACTTCACTCAAACCAAATTCTTTACAAGATATTTCTGTACCGCGTAAGTTTGGACATCCCAATCTAATATATTGTTCGGTTTACATTATATGTAAGTCACAGCCCATATCTAAAAATGCTACTACTTGTTTATCCAACATAGTCAAGATTTGCACGTTGCAGTCTTTGAAGTAGTTGAAATTATTAACGAGTTAATTCGAGCTCTCGTTCCATCAATTGTCTTTCACTTTTGAGAATTTCATTCCCCGTCGTATCCGATTCACACCATCGGATCCTGAAGCATTATCACTTGCGATCTCTTCAATTTCGTCGATTGTATGCACTTTTAACCATTATCTCGTTGGGTCGGCTTCGATCATACGCTGATTCAATGCCGTTTTCACACTAATTGTTGAGAATCCTTTGTCTCACAACTTCCTTTTCAATTCTGCGATACAAGAAATCATTTGGCTTCTTGATTACCGAACTCATTTTATCGGTCACCACAACGATGAAACAGCATGGGCAGGGTACTCAGGACGCATCCCGGTTCCGACGGCATTGTTCGTGTTGTGACCATCAAAACGTCCGCGAACGTGTTAGATCGGAGCGTAAAACGTCTTGTAACACTGCCCTATCAATCCAAGAAGAAGATGACTGAGCGGAGTCAGCATCCACAGAAGGAGCTGATCACATACCAAACGTAACCATAGTAACATAAACGTTTACATTAATTTTCCTCTGTCTTACCTTGTTTCACGTATACACAAGTACACGAGCTATAAATATATTACATAATCATGTATATCCAAATTAACGTAATTCCTTACATATAAGAACACATTTACAAATTGTACACACATCTTGACCGGTACCCGATCAAGGGGGGGGAGGATGTTCCGCGTTGCTATGAACACGGTTATTCACCAAAAAATCATTATTGACGTCTTCCGTCCATGCCACCATAAAAAGGCAATACAAATTAACATCCTTGCCGAACACGAAAATTCTCATTTCTTACAACCATAAGCGGTTGCAATAAATAACTCAAATCAGTCCAATATACAATTAACTTCTTAACGGCGACATTTAGAATTGTAAAGGTCCGGTTCCGTGTCCGGCACAATCCATTAGCATTGTTCAAATGTCCAAGTTCAGTCGAGTACCCAAGGTAACGGTGCGTCATAAAAGCATCTGCGAGCAGCATGTATCGCGCTGACCCGGGTTCTTTCCTACCGCGACGCAACCCTTGATCGGAAAGCCAGGTCATTTTACATTAACAAAATACCCCCTCCGGACGAGAGACGATTCGTTGAACCGGAGGCCAATGAGAAGGCAACAAAATCAAGGTTACCACTGATTGGCTTCTTGGTCGACAGATCCACGGGCCCACCCACAAACAACGTCTTCTTCGTTGACACCTTGTCAACGAAACGGACACTTCTCATTTCGTATACAAGGGAAAACGTTCTCTTTTCCTTAAAACCACTAACCTTACGTATCAATACCAAACAAGCAAAATCGTATATCAAACCCAAACAACCGTACATCATAAACGTAATCATAAACAAACTAAACCCGTTTCAAAATTAAACTCATTTTTACAAACATCAACAGTTGTCTTTTGATTTCAACCATAATAACCCTATATCCTTAATCGGTCGTGGGGTCGTACGCGAATCGTGGCGTCGGTTCACCCGTGTCGAGGATTTACAACCCTCGTTGACTCGGTCTAACATAGTATCGATAGTCTCGTCGCGGACGCGTGCGAAACATTGGTCCTTCGAGCCGGATATCAGTACAGTTCAGTGCTACAGCCAAAACTAAGTTCACTAAGTGCCACAGACTGGATTACGTGTCATAGTGAAAAACATGGAATTCGTGTCAAGTGAAACCGAGACCCACCAGCGGATCTTCTTGACATCATCATCAGTGAGTCATAAACTCACATCGACGCTGTCATCCATTGACATGTCGTCGGTAACCATCGGATCTTCTTCACATCAACATCAGTGAGTCATAAACTCACATCGACGCTGTCATCCATTGAGACGTCGTCGGTCATCATCGGATCTACATCACATCATCATCAGTGAGTCATAAACTCACATCGACGCTGTCATCCATTGACATGTCGTCGGTAACCATCGGATCTTCTTCACATCAACATCAGTGAGTCATAAACTCACATCGACGCTGTCATCCATTGAGACGTCGTCGGTCATCATCGGATCTACATCACATCATCATCAGTGAGTCATAAACTCACATCGACGCTGTCATCCATTGACATGTCGTCGGTAACCATCGGATCTTCTTCACATCAACATCAGTGAGTCATAAACTCACATCGACGCTGTCATCCATTGAGACGTCGTCGGTCATCATCGGATCTACATCACATCATCATCAGTGAGTCATAAACTCACATCGACGCTGTCATCCATTGAGACGTCGTCGGTCATCATCGGATCTACATCACATCATCATCAGTGAGTCATAAACTCACATCGACGCTGTCATCCATTGAGACGTCGTCGGTCATCATCGGATCTACATCACATCATCAACAGTGAGTCATAAACTCACATCGACGCTGTCATCCATTGAGACGTCGTCGGTCATCATCGGATCTTCTTCCCATCATCATCAGTGAGTCATAAACTCACATCGACGCTGTCATCCATTGAGACGTCGTCGGTCATCATTGGATCTACATCACATCATCATTAGTGAGTCACAAACTCACATCGACGCTGTCATCCATTGAGACGTCGTCGGTCATCATCGGATCTTCTTCCCATCATCATCAGTGAGTCATAAACTCACATCGACGCTGGCATCCATTGAGACGTCGTCGGTCACCATCGGATTTTATTCACATCATCAACAGTGAGTCATAAACTCACATCGACGCTGTCATCCATTGACACGTCGTCGGTCACCATCGGATCTCCTTCACATCATCAACAGTGAGTCATAAACTCAAGTCGACGCTGTCATCCATTGACACGTCGTCGGTCAAGTATAGACCAAAACATCTCAAACTCAAGTCGACGTTGTCATCCATTGACAACGTCGTCGGCACGTAGGCCAAAAAACATCCCACACTCAAGTCGGCGTTGTCATCCATTGACAACGTCGTCGGTCACGTAGGCCAAAACACCTCATACTCAAGTCGATGCTGTCATACATTGATTACGTCATCGATCACATTATCGGCAAAAAACATTACTCCACATGCGGAGCCCAATTCGCTTCGTCAGAAGTAAACAGTATTTTAGAACAATTATAGTACATAAAATAATTATTGGAATTTATTTGACACAGGATAATTCAAGGAAAGTAATACAACGAAACAGAAATAGACTCTCACAACGCACAATTACAACTTTCGCCGTGTTAATCTCTTGACTCCTCACACAGCAACACGTACCTCGTTTTGCTCTGAAAACAAGCCATCATTTATTATTTTTCGAATCTCGGGATTAACCTTCACTCTCATATCCGTTCCAAATAAGATTTTAAAACGTGCATCACCAATATTGCGATGAAGGGTTACATTTAGATACTTCTGACATACATCTAAGTGTATTTACCATTTCTCAGGTCTTGGTGCAGCCAACTTTGTCAACAACAGAATAATTGTATTGTATACTATGTATTGAATAATCGTATTGACCCTTTCTATCTGACCATTCGCCCGTGGCATACCTGTCGTAATAAGACTGGACTCAATGATTTTCTTCTCGGCAATGTTCCTGAACCTCTACAGAAGTAAAAGCAGTCTCACGATCCGAAACAATCTTCCGAGGACTGCACAAAAGTTGTAGCCTGCTTTCTTCAAACAGTCAATAACTTCAGCAACACTAGTAGATTTGTAGTGTAAAGCCACACAAACTTTGCGAATGCATCTACTACAACCAATAAATGTTTATAATTCTTCCGTGTTGACGGAAGAAATCCCAACTGATCTATAGGCTATACATCTAACTGCACATCTCCCTCGTCAAGGGAATACAATAATCCATCACATTTTCATGATTTTCGCTGATTTAAGACACATACAATACAATTCCGGACCATCTCTTCTACTTTAGTTATTAAACCCTTAAACCAATAGTCTTTCTTAACAAGAATTTCGACTTCACCGCTAGAAAATATCCATTCTCATGCAGCTGTTTTAGTATTTGACTCTGCGTAGCACGTGGCACCACTAAACGAATATCATCGTCAACCACCTTAAACAAAAGTCCACTTTTGTTACATAATCGCTATCACTATTTCGCTTACTACTCACAGCCTCTATCGTTTCGGTTATTTCTTTGTCCTCACGTTACGCCTTTTGCAGTCTCATCAATACCGGAATAGGATTTCGATTTAACGCATCAACATGTCTCATACTGCACCTGGACGATGTACAATAGTATACTTAAACTCCTCTAACAATAATGCCCATCTTACAATTCGCACACACAAATCTTTTTCATCACAGTAAGAGTAAACGCACGACAATCAGTTACTATTCTAAATGGCATTCCTACAAGATAAACTCTAAAATTAGTTAACGCTTTAACTATAGCTAATCTCTCTAATTCATACCTAACGTATCGGGACCCTGCTTACGACGTTTTCCAGCTCGCGTGATATATTAGATGGTAACATTGATCAACATCATTTTTTGCAATAGAATAACACTAAATCCAATGCTCGATGCATCCGCATGCAGATCTGTTTCTGCGCCAACTCGGTATAACTTTAAAACTAGTTCATTAACCAACGCTACTTTCAATTGTTGAAACGCAAGTAACTGTTTTGTCATTTAGATCACATTTAACATCTTTTCTCAGCAAGTTCGACGGAGATTGAGCTACTGTTGAATATTGTGGAATAAACTCAAAACTAACCAGTTCATCCCAAACACTTTGTACATCTTTAATGTTTTAACGAGTGGAAAAGTCGTAACGGTTAATATTGTACATTTCGACGGGAGTACTTAACCATCCTCAATTACACGACCTAAATATTCTACTTTACGCTGAAGAAAATCACACCTTTTCCAATTTATACGCAATTCGTAATCACTCACAATACACAAAAGTTTCCGTAATCTTGATACGGCGTCACTTTCGTCATTCGCTGGAATAATGAAATCTTCTAGTCATGTTAATACGATACCTGTCCTTATCGGATCATAAAATATGCTATTAATATAATTTTGAAATACGTCTGGAGAAGTGCAAAGACCAAAGGGTGTTTTAAGAATTCAAACTGGTCATCAGGCACTATGCACGCAGTGTATTTATTGCTACTTTCCTCTATTGAAACGTGAAAGAAACCATCTTTTAAATCAAGTACTAAACACAGTAGCATCTTATAAACGACTTAAGTGGTCTTCTGTAAATGGTAATGGATAACGATCTTTGCATATCTTCTTATTGCGCAATCTATAGTCTACACAAAATACGTTCCACCATCCTTTCTTTACAAGTATAATCGGACTAGCATACCAAAATGGACTTTCGCATAGTCCCTGCTCACATCCAATCATCTAATTGTTTATTCACTATTTCTCTCTAAACCAGTGCTAATCTACGCAGAGGTTGATACTTACATATATCATCCTTCAATACTATTTCCAATTTAATATTAGAATCTTTAACTCCTTACGACTCATAAGTATTTATAGTGTCTTCTAATTTTTGTACGACGCTATTATGTTTAACATGCTGTAAATCTAGTAAGGACTTAGTCATATTGTTGCTAGACTCATCGAACGTGTCTATGTAAAATATTTCTGAAACATCTCGAGAATGTCATTACTTTCCTTTCACGCTTCAATACTTCAACATTCTACTATCTATAACCGATTTAGCCTCTTCTAATAATTCTGAGCCAATTAAAAAACTACGTCTCAAATGTTCATCGGGTACAACGTGGATCAACAATCCGCAAGTATTCTTATCTATTTGTACGTCTGCATAGAAACTGCCTAAATTAATGACTTCACTCAAACCAAATTCTTTACAAGATATTTCTGTACCGCGTAAGTTTGGACATCCCAATCTAATATATTGTTCGGTTTACATTATATGTAAGTCACAGCCCATATCTAAAAATGCTACTACTTGTTTATCCAACATAGTCAAGATTTGCACGTTGCAGTCTTTGAAGTAGTTGAAATTATTAACGAGTTAATTCGAGCTCTCGTTCCATCAATTGTCTTTCACTTTTGAGAATTTCATTCCCCGTCGTATCCGATTCACACCATCGGATCCTGAAGCATTATCACTTGCGATCTCTTCAATTTCGTCGATTGTATGCACTTTTAACCATTATCTCGTTGGGTCGGCTTCGATCATACGCTGATTCAATGCCGTTTTCACACTAATTGTTGAGAATCCTTTGTCTCACAACTTCCTTTTCAATTCTGCGATACAAGAAATCATTTGGCTTCTTGATTACCGAACTCATTTTATCGGTCACCACAACGATGAAACAGCATGGGCAGGGTACTCAGGACGCATCCCGGTTCCGACGGCATTGTTCGTGTTGTGACCATCAAAACGTCCGCGAACGTGTTAGATCGGAGCGTAAAACGTCTTGTAACACTGCCCTATCAATCCAAGAAGAAGATGACTGAGCGGAGTCAGCATCCACAGAAGGAGCTGATCACATACCAAACGTAACCATAGTAACATAAACGTTTACATTAATTTTCCTCTGTCTTACCTTGTTTCACGTATACACAAGTACACGAGCTATAAATATATTACATAATCATGTATATCCAAATTAACGTAATTCCTTACATATAAGAACACATTTACAAATTGTACACACATCTTGACCGGTACCCGATCAAGGGGGGGGAGGATGTTCCGCGTTGCTATGAACACGGTTATTCACCAAAAAATCATTATTGACGTCTTCCGTCCATGCCACCATAAAAAGGCAATACAAATTAACATCCTTGCCGAACACGAAAATTCTCATTTCTTACAACCATAAGCGGTTGCAATAAATAACTCAAATCAGTCCAATATACAATTAACTTCTTAACGGCGACATTTAGAATTGTAAAGGTCCGGTTCCGTGTCCGGCACAATCCATTAGCATTGTTCAAATGTCCAAGTTCAGTCGAGTACCCAAGGTAACGGTGCGTCATAAAAGCATCTGCGAGCAGCATGTATCGCGCTGACCCGGGTTCTTTCCTACCGCGACGCAACCCTTGATCGGAAAGCCAGGTCATTTTACATTAACAAAATACCCCCTCCGGACGAGAGACGATTCG
The DNA here is from genome assembly GCA_945859555.1 of Megachile ligniseca. Lineage (NCBI taxonomy): Eukaryota > Metazoa > Arthropoda > Insecta > Hymenoptera > Megachilidae > Megachile > Megachile ligniseca. The sequence goes on from OX243780.1 coordinate 6,143,388, forward strand.
TTGAACCGGAGGCCAATGAGAAGGCAACAAAATCAAGGTTACCACTGATTGGCTTCTTGGTCGACAGATCCACGGGCCCACCCACAAACAACGTCTTCTTCGTTGACACCTTGTCAACGAAACGGACACTTCTCATTTCGTATACAAGGGAAAACGTTCTCTTTTCCTTAAAACCACTAACCTTACGTATCAATACCAAACAAGCAAAATCGTATATCAAACCCAAACAACCGTACATCATAAACGTAATCATAAACAAACTAAACCCGTTTCAAAATTAAACTCATTTTTACAAACATCAACAGTTGTCTTTTGATTTCAACCATAATAACCCTATATCCTTAATCGGTCGTGGGGTCGTACGCGAATCGTGGCGTCGGTTCACCCGTGTCGAGGATTTACAACCCTCGTTGACTCGGTCTAACATAGTATCGATAGTCTCGTCGCGGACGCGTGCGAAACATTGTTTTTTTTTTTTTTTTTTTTTTTTTTTTTTTTTTTTTTTTTTTTTTTTTTTTTTTTTTTTTTTTTTTTTTTTTTTTTTTTTTTCAAATCAGTTTTCAAATGCAGAAGAAACTTTTTTTCGTTGGATCATTAATCAGTCTAGACCCGTTTATTTATCGGATATGACCTCGTTCGAGACATCGAGAAATCGAAATTTGAGCGATGTCACAAGGAAGTCGGAGCCGTGCGTCTCGTCATAAAAGAGATTCACGGTTTGCAAGAAGGTGGAAATCCGATTCTCTTCGCGCTAATTGACGACGACGACGAATCAGCCGACGAGAGCCGACTAATTGACCAAAGGACTTCATGGAGCAACGAGCGACGAGTTTTTCGATAGTTTCGACGAACGAGCTAGAAACTTCCGACGACTTCTGTCGAAGGATTCCATGTCACGGATTGTCTAGGGAGTTTCCAGCGATAAGAAGTAACTGAACTGGCAAAATACCGCTGGACTTCTCTGTTCACTCTCTCGAATGGAATCAGGGAACGCTCTGCTTCTTCAGATTTGCCTGCGTCCTCAGTTTCGAGAAGTTTTTGTAAAATTCAGTTTTTATCGTCGAATTCAGCGTTTACTGTTCGAATATAAGTGGTGCACTTTGGAAATTGAATATTTTGGGATTTTTGTGGTTTGGTATGTTGATTTTGGGAGTTTATGAGTTTTGGAATTTCGGGAAATTGGAATTTTGGGATTTAGGGATTTTGGGTTTTTGGGATTTTGGGATTTAGAGAATTTTGGGATTTTGGGATTTAGGGATTTTGGAATTTTGGTATATAAGGATTTCGGAAATTTGGGGTTTTGGAATTTTGGAATTTTGAAAATTTTGGTCTTGCGATTTCAGGATTTCGGTAATTTGGAACTTTGGAATTTTAGAATTATGCAATTCTGGAATTTTGGAATTTTGAAATTTTGGAATTTTGGAATTTTGGAATTCTGGAATTCTGGAATTTTGGGATTCTGGAATTCTGATATTCTGGAATTGTGGAATTGTGAAATTCTGATATTCTGGAATTCTGGAATTTTGGAATTATGGAATTCTGATGTTCTGGAATTGTGGAATTTTGGAATAATGGAATTCTGATATTCTGGAATTGTGGAATTGTGGAATTGTGGAATTGTGGAATTGTGGAAATCTGGGAATTTTGAAGTTAGTGGTTTAACAGTTTAGAACATTGAGACATAATAATTTTGTAATTCTGGATTTTGTGGACTTTAGGAATTTATCATTTTGGGACATTGGGAATTTGGAATTTTGCACTTTTCAATTTTTGAAATTTTTAGATTTGGGAGTTTATTAGTTTCGAACTTTGTAATTTTGAAACTTTGGAAGTCCACTATTTTAGACTTCTGAAATATGAAGACACTGATACTGACATTTAAAAATTTTATGACTTCAAGTATCGTAACTCGTGAATTTTTCCAATGTTGAAATTTGAGTCTGACATTGTGACTTCGAACGTTTGCTATAATTGAATTTTTAAAAGACCTTGTTAATAATGCAGAACCTTCATAAAACATTACACTCGAGCACCTAAGAAGCCACCGTTTATAAATTATGTCCCAGGCTATAAAAGCACAAGGCCAATTATGAGATGACTAATATTTCTCCCGTTAAGTCAGAATTTCCTAATAAATTCTGCAAACATAGCGTCAATCGTGTGCCCGGTTCGCGTAGCGGCGTTCACGTAGTAATTGAAAACGGGACGGATTTTCGCGAAGTCAAGATAATTAACTGGGAAGCATAAATCGTGAAGGGCCGTGCATCGTTCACGGGGCGATTTTTCAACGGCGTATCTATCTGACCGCGGGATAATTAATTATCTGACGGGTTGTTTCGCGGTCGAAACGTAAGTCACGATATCGCGTTCCTCCGAGTGCCTATTACACGCTTTCGACGATTTATGCTCGCCAGACCTTCCGCAGATATCCTCGGCGCCGTATTTTTACCCTCGAGATCTCTCGAGGATCGGGCAACAATAACACATTCGAACGATAATTGATAATAAATGCTTGTTTTCTCGCGTGACGCGCGAACGTGTCGTGTTTCGAGGATTATTTGAAGAGCCGGGCGAGATTAAATCGTTGCCCGATGTTCCACGCCGGTTGAATAGGAAAAGTTGAATGTCGACGGTGAATTTTACCGGGCAATTTTTGTCCGCATAGTGGACGGGGATGTAGAGGAAATTCACGAAAAGTTTCGGTAATTATTCGTGGCTCACCGTGTCTTCGCTTTTCCGCGTGCCACTAACAAAAATTAACGGCCTAAACTTTCTTCGCGATATTAACGTTCTCTTTTTGATAACCGTCACGTTTTGTTTTCTCTTTCAGGTCAGTTACTTGCCTGGACCCCTTTGTGCACGTGGATACAATGCGGCCTCCTCGGGCTGAATTCTTTTTTGCCTAATTCGAGAGGGAGACTGCATCGGAATCTTGTTAGTGAGTTAGAATACTTTTATTTTCGATGCTCGAGTTTCCGCGATATTTTCATACATTTTGTGTTATGATAAAGAGAAAAATAGTGTTTGTTGATTTGGTGAAATATGAGATATTAGTGATAAATAGGAGGGCTAGGGAAATAGAAAGAAGAAGTTAGAGAAATGAAGAAGAATAGTATTTTTTGGGAATTTGGTGAAATATGAGTTATTGGTGATAAACACAGCAATTAGGGAAATAGGAGAATACAGAATACATTTATAACCCTCAACTCGATACTTCCCCAAACTCTCAACATTTCAAAATGAACCTCCATCCAAAACTTGTAGATCTCCAACTTCCCAGCTCACCCTTACAGACTAAAAATAAATGAGCAACACGAGCGAATAATGACCGTGGCAAGCAAGGTAGCAGCCTTAAACCGTTGCAAGATCTGCATCCAGAATAACAACGATGTTTTCATTATCCGACCTACATAACTGCGCGAGAGCAAAGATCAACTGGAAGGAACAAACAGATGACACTAAGAAGGCAACGAACCAAAAACAGCGAGCGTGCAACGTCTCCGACTCGGTTCCCAATTAGTTCGCGAGTAAAACTGGCAAAATCGTTGAAAAGACGAGGCGAGCAAAGCGTCAGCACGCTCGACAAAGAGGCGTCCATTCCAATTACCGTCCGCTGGAAGTCGGGCGATCGCGAGTCGAACCGGGACCCCGGCTCGGGGAGAAGACACGGCTGGTCGACACCGAATCAGACCATTTAAATCTTCCGCAAGGAGGATCGTCTGTAGCGCGCGGAGCAACTCGGACGAGCGTAACCTTAAGACATTCGAACGAGCGGACACGAGCGGGAAAGAGAGCAAAACGGAATTTCCGGGAGCACGACGGAACTCCCCGTGAAACTTCTGAAAGGATATCGCCTCGACGACTCGATACCGTGCTCTGTTTCGTCAAACTCTTCTTCGCCGGTTCTTTCCCTCCCCATGGCTTGGCTGCACGCTCTGTTTGATTTACGAAACTTCCTCACGATGTTTTCGCAGTTTTATTCAGCCCTTCCAACATTCCGCCGACGTTAATACCTCGCAATTGCCGGATTATAAGTTTCAAAAATGTCTTCGCTGCGAGAGCGCGCCGAGAATTCGTTTCGTGCTGTTAGGAAGCTGCTCTCAACTGAACGTGTGTCTGGATTTCCTTGCACGTGTGGCAGTTTAGGGGGAGAGTTTCTTTTGCTTTTGGCACTTGAATATTTGGTGATGCGCGGAGAATTTGGGGACGTTGGATCATGGAAAGTTGAGGATTATATTTGGGGACATAGGGGTGGGAATATGGAGATTTGGAAATTTGGGTAGTGGAAGATATAGGAATCTGGATATTTCGGTATTTGGGGATGTAGAGATTTAGAGATGGAGGAATTTGGGGATGTATGGATTTGGGGTTGTAGAGATTTGGGGATACAAGAATTTGGAGGTATAGATATTTCAACTTGTAAGGATTTGGAGATATAGGGATTTGGGTATGTAGGTATTTAGGGATGTAGGAATTTGAGGATGTAGAAATTTGAAGACATAGAGGTTTGGAAATATACCAATTTCGAAACGTAGAGATTTGGGGATGTAGGATTTTGAGGATATAGGAATATAGAAAAGTAAGAATTTTGGAATGTGGAGATTGTAGGATGTAGGGATTTCTGTATACAGGTATTTGAGGTTGCAGGAATTCGAACATGTAGAAATTCGAAGGATAGGTATTTGGAAATGTAGAAATTGTGGGATGTAGCAACTCCGGGATGTAGGAACTCTTGCAGGAAATTAGTGATGTACGAAATCGAGGATGTAGAGATTTGAAGTACTACTCGAAGATTCGGACATATGGGAATAGAGATTTAACCCCGCAGAAACTTGAGTATGTAAATTAGAAACCTAGAAATTTGAATATTTCATAATTTACAAAGTTAGAAACCTAAAAACGTAAAAGTTTAATAACACTGAAATTTACAAAATGAAACTGAGGTGAAACTGAAAATGTCAAAAACAAGTTTCTACACATATACCCACCCGAGTGTACTCACATCAGTTTGCAATATATTCTATCGTTACATCGGTGTGAGTTACAATATAATGAGATCATCTCTTTAATACACCCGTGGATCTTGAAACCCTGGCCTGTTTTCGCGCACAACAATACATCCAGCGTCTTAAATTTATATCCATCCGTCGCACAAGCCACGGAGGGTGCGTCGTTGGAGCATTCAGGCACCCTAGCGTCGGTCAGAAGCGGCTTGTATCTCGAGGCCCGTTCATTGTGAGCTTGTCCCCAGCGGGCCATTGTCTTATTGTTTCCTCGCAGGGAGCCGCTGCTAGTCTCCTGGTACCCTTTCCGGCTTCGTGTGGAACTTCCGTAACCGGAAGGAGGCTCGGCAACTTTCCCAGCGAAGTTCGTCGGGACGTTTACTTGGAGCTTATCGCGGCTCGTCTCGTTCTTCGCTAATTTCGACCCCTCTATTATCGTTGCTTTTCGCGGCCCTGTTCTTTTACCGAAGGTCTTAGCCGAGATACGCGGCTCGCCGTTTGATTGATTGCTACTTCTCGAGGTAAGACCGCCGGGAAAAAGCACCGACGAGCTGCTCGATAATGAAGCGTACTTCTTCCTCGGGAAACTTCTTTGAAACCTAGCCGGTAAAGCGATCTTTGGAGACCGCTTTCGAATGATTCTGTTCGATCGTTGATCGTTAACTGATTGGAACTTTAAATGGTGTTAAGGGGCTTCTTTCTTCGTAGACGCGCAAGAACGTTGGCCGGCATCTGGCCCGAGAATCGTGATAATTCATGATTCGAACGAGAAAAATGTTCATAATTGACTCTCGCGAAACCTTTTTACGTTTCAACGTTATCTGATATTTAATAACGGTACGTCGATGTAGTTATACAATATAAAGCTATATAATTGAAGGGGTATTAACGGAAAAGCCACAAATACAGCGCCGACCATTCTGACATTTTAACCCCATTTATAAAACCGGCTGGAATATTTCGTCCATTAAGTACGAAATTCCAATCTTCCCATAGCTCGAAAGTAATCCCGGGCGAAATAAAAATTCTCGAGCCAGCAGATCGGCTGGTCCGCGTGCAACAGCAGTTTCAATATTTAATTTTCAATATCCACGGGTCCAGCCACGATTCCGCCGTCGATAACGAAGGAACGAATTAAAGTCGCACACGGCCGTCCATTAAGATCGCGTCTATCGTGCCTTCGGATAGATATTAACCCGGGGCCGGCTATCTGGATTTAAACTGGTACGGGAAATCGAGCCAGACGACCGTGCAACCACAGGGAACGCTAAAAGAAGAACAAGAAGTAGAAGTAGAAGAAGCGTGGACTTGATTCCGCGAGTACGGGGTCGTTTCGCTCGATTAACCGTCGAATTATCTCGACGAATTCGAAGGTCTTTCTGCGTTGCCGAGCCAACTCGACCAGGAAAGGAAGGAAGGAAGGAAGGAAGGAAGGAAGGAAGGAAGGAAGGAAGGAAGGAAGGAAGGATGGAAGGAAAAAGGGACAAACGGTGAGAAACGATCCCCTCGATTTCAGGAACGTTAATGCACGACGATTGGGCGAGAGCCAAGGCCTCCAATTCTCTGTCTCCCGGACCCTATTTATCTATTTATCAGACCAGCCCATTTCCTTCCTTTCTTCCTTTATTTTTATCCGTTTTCTCTTCGATCTTCCTTCCTACGGTTCGTTTCATTGTTTTCTTAAAACCTAACGTTATTCTGGGACTCGTACAGCAATGTCGGAGTTCCTCTCAAAGGAGACCCGGGTAATCTTCGATTTTATTAGCTGCTCTTTCGAACGGAAGTCGCAACGATTATCTGCTCGGTGCAATCTCCATTTGTTAGAATGTTCTAGTGGAACACTGATCGACATAAGAGATATACGTTTAGTGTCGATACTTGTTTGCTTGTCACGGATCGTTTCGAGTTATGCGTTAGATAACCACGCGTTGGATAATCACACGCTGTGTAATAACGCGGTGGATAACTATGCATTAAACAACCACGCGTTAGATATCCACGTACTGGATAACAACGCCTTGAATATCTTTATATCGTTACATACTGAGTGATCACGTGCTGAATAAGTGCAGGTTAGATATCTACCCGCTGAATAACTATGCATTGAATATTTTCGAGTTGTACCATTACATATTGAGAAATCACACGTTAGATAAATGCGGGTTAGATGTCACTGTATAAGTATGTGTTAAATATTACCGAGTTGTACCCTCACAAGTTGAATAATTGCGAGTTAGATATCCACGCGCTGCATAACCACGCGTTAGATAATCAAGCGTTACATGTTGAATAACAACGTATACGAGTCGTACCGTCACCCGTTGATTAACCATTCGCTGGAACCTACGAGCTGTATCGCCACGTGTGGAATCACACATTGTAAATCTACTCGTTAGCTCGTCGTTACATCGGTCCGTGTTGTACAACTGACCATTACACCCTTACGCATGAACCAAGAATTATATCGTGCACCTCTACGCGTTATATCGCCATAACACAGAAATAAACGTTTCATTGTCACCGAGAAGCCATCAAGATCGTCGTTCAACCATTGTATACGCTATCGAAGGAATTGTTTCCATTCGATATAAAAAACGGTCAATTTGCACCCTTTACAAAGCCGCCAAGTGCACAGGTAAATAGGATTCGAAATTGCTCGCACGGATTCCCGGTTGATTTTTCGAGCACATTCCTTGCAGCAAACAACACGGAAACGATTCCTCGCGTCATTTACCTTCGCGAAATGACGCAACGAGCTTCGGTACAGCTCGTCCCACGATCGTAATCCCATAACACGGGGAGGTACGGTGTTACGAAGTATCGGGTCAAAGGAGATGGCCGGTATCCGTAAAGGGAGCAAATCTCTGGCTGGGATTTTAATTAAAGGAAGCCGAGTGTGAAAATTAGTTGGAATTTGTCGGTCGAACAGAGCCGGCTGGTGGACGATGGTCGGCTTGCGTTGCCGACCGCCACTAATTAAACGCTATCAATGAGCGTAACGGTCGATGGTTGCCCTTCTGCCCTTACAGCTTCCTCCGGAACACGCGTCTCCATCCGGTTCGTCGTTGGATTGTGAGTCGTTGGACCAGGAAGGACGGCATTCCGGACCGGGAACCTCCAAATCGAATACGTATAACACTGTCTTCCCTTTGATATCGGGCTTTGATTGCGCGGCCTGTTAGGGATAATTTGCTTGTGTGCGATATCATTAAACGGTCCGACATACTGCCAATATTGAGATAATCGTGGCCAGACGTGATATCCTGGTTCTTTATTAGTGATTAATAACTTGTAATGATATGAAATTAAATGGTCGTCTGGTGTAATTAATATGTGATGTAATTAAAGAGTCAACTTATATGAGTGTTGTATGATATAATTAAATAACGAACTAATATAATTATTGTATGACATAATTGAACAGTCGACTAATACAATTAATATGTGATGTATCTGAACAATTATCTAATATGAGTATTATATGATGCAATTAAATAGCCAATTAATACAGTTGTTATATGACATCATTAAGCAGTCAACTAATGTGATTGTTGTATGACATAATTGAACAGTCGACTAATATAACATATGATCTTATTAAACAGTCAACAAATAAAACTAACATATATTAAACAATCGTTCAGTACATATGATGTAATTAAACAAGCACTGTACAATGAATACATGATACAATCAAACAATTATCATTGTTGTCCACAACAGAATACAACGGACAACTGTGAGATGAACTACAGTTCCCGAGGACAGTTAGATACGATTTATCTACACGATGCTCCTTTCATCACCAAAATTGCGAAGCTCGCGAGACGGCTGAAAGATCAGCGCGTTGCTAACACAAAGTACAAAAGAGTCCCATCCGAGGACCATTCTCAAAGTTTGAGTTTAGCCGAAGACCAACTTCTTGGGAGTTTCTCGCGAACTTCAAGTTTCCATTGTATAGCCATTCTCGCCCTAACAGAAACGTCAGAATGTTTGCGTGACGAGCGGATCTACAAAACTTTGATGAATTATGTGACCAAGCTCGCGCGAAACCATTCAAGGAATGTAACGCGACGTATTAAGAACTTTATACTTGGATAGGATTGTTCACACCATATTTAACAATTTTAACGGACAGCTAATTTAGAAAGTGGAAGAGCTTAATGGAGCTATATGACTATGCAACGTGGTAATTTAGCGCGGTTGCAAGGTGGTAGGCCATGAAATAATCTAACGTGCGGTTATCTGACGCTTCGAGGTACCTGATCTTTTGTTTCTACTGTTTTAAAGTTTCACATATTCAAATTTATTATGTTTTCAAATTACCAATATTGAAATTCTCACCTTTATAAATTTTCAAATATTCAATTTTTGCAAATTCTTACATATTTAAATTCTCACACACCCAATTTCTCAAATATTCAAATTCCTAGGTCCCCAAATTTTCACGCACTCAACTTCTCACATATCCAAATTCCTACGTCCCCAACTTCTCAAATATCGAAATTCTTACGTCCCCAAATTCTCAAATATTCAAATTCTCACGCACCCCAATTTCTCAAATATCCAAATTCCTACATCCCCAAATTCTCAAATATTCAAATTCCTAGGTCCCCAAATTCTCACGCACCCAACTTCTCACATTTCCAAATTCCTATGTGCCCAAATTCTCCTACACCCAAGTGAGAATCCTCTCTCAAGTTCCTAAAAAAAAAATTCCAAATATGGCCAACATAGTGCTATTCCATTCTACACAACCAAAACACCGCTAAAAGCTACCTACCAACATACAATTTGATACGCTCCACAAATTCGAAAGTTTGCTACGCAATCAAATTTCATCCTTTCTCCCCCAAAAAAAAGTGAAACTACGCAAAGATCGCGAATCGTGTTTCCTTTGACCGACAGTATGCTTTGTAAATGAAGCTCGAGATGTGTACACACTCTGTGTGTAATCGAATAGCCGATGCTTGAAACACGATGAAGGCCGCAAGTTTAGAAACTGTTCCTGGTAAGCTTATTACAACGAGAACAGTATTCAACAAACCGATCGAACTTATCCGATTAAGTGTTCGATAATGGACGGCAGTTCATACGTACGGTAGAAGCCAGACCGGTAAAACTCAACGACACGCAAAGTACTCGACAAACAACTTCGTTATCCCTGTATACACGTTTTATCCGCCGGAAGAATCCACAAACTTGAACGAGAAATCGTTCGGGGAAACGCAACAAGAAGAAATCGGTTCTTGTGGAACTTTCCTTTGCTCGTTGCTTCGATAACAACCGATTGCGGTACTTTCGATCTTGATTGATAAATCGGTTAACTTCGTTGATTCTTACTGTACACGATTTCGACGGTTCTTCTTGCGAGTTTGTTCGCTATATTTACGATGTTCATTATACTTTCGTCTGTTTCTATATTTACGATATTTATTATACTTTCGGCAATTACTGTATTTACAATTTTTATTACACATTTGCCAATTTCTATATTTATGATGTTTATTATATAATACTTTTGGTAATTTCTACATCTGTGATATTTGTTATACTTTCAATTACTACATTTACAAGATTTACTATACTTTCGTCAGTTTCTGTATTTACTGTGTTTATTAAACTTTCGTGAATTTCACTTGTAACTCATTCGTGACGCACTCGTGACGCACTTATGACGCACCCTTGACGCACTTCAGTTGCGATCAATTTGACATAATGTCAAATACAAAATTGACATTTCAACTTTCTTTGTTTATAATAACATTGTATCCGTGATCGATTAGTTCTGACAAGTAAATCATAATGCAATGGGTTAATGATAGAGAAATAGACTTGAAATTCGCCAAACTGTTTAAGCAAGAAATTTTAGTTTCAGTACCTCACAAAAGGTTAAATAAAAGAACAAGATATTCAATTTGTCCTATATTATTCTTGCAGTATCGAGAGTAGAAAGATTCGTTCGTTTCGTTAAGATAAATCCAAGGCGCCCGAAAAGAAAATTGGCCGCTTCGATGGTCGAGGAGATTGGTAGAACAAACTAATTTAAGTGCTTACCGGTATCTGGCTCGCAGGGGTGCAGGAAGAGTGTCTCAATTAATCCCAAGCAGCCAGGAATCCAAGAAACACGAGCGTCTATCTCCAAATCCAGGAACAAGGAAACAGACCCTTATTCGTTTTGTTTCCCCCTCCGACCAGCGAGAAAGAAGCGTGGCTGAATATCCTTGAGAACTTCCGTAGAAAATAAACCGAGACACTCGTTCATTCGGGAAATAAAATATTACCGCGTCGAAACGAACGAAGTCGAGGAACGTGAAACCTTGAGAAAATATCGGATTGCGGTGAGTAAAGGTCGAAGGAGTGAGCAACGCGGGCTAAATACGAAGGAAGGGGATGAAAGGGGTGAATTGTAGCGGAGTCGGAAGGTTATTTTCAGGCTGCAACGGCGAGCATGTAAGCCGATTTGGTGGCCGTTTAATTATGAGAAAGACGCAGGATGGTGAACGAGCCACCTCGACCAGAGGGCGAACGGGTGACTGCTGGATAAATGGGGCTGGAACAATAAGGGAGGAGTCCCACGGAGGACTATTAACCTCTGCCGGTGACGTGTTATCGCGTCGTCGAATGGGAACGAATTAACTCGTCCAACTTTCGGGCTGGTCGTTTTCCATCGACGAGACGACGCCGTTCAGACGACGCTCCTAATCTAATCGGACCCCTGCTAGAAACCGATACAACGCACGCTCTTGGAAAGTTAAATAAGGCTGAAGGGATGCACCCCGTTATGGGCTAGGGTGTTCTTTCGAGGGGTGAGGCAGGCAATTTGTCAAATTTATTTACTGGAAATCATTGGGAACATAGACTCTGCTTCAGGGCTCCCAGGTTAACAGAATTTGGTAGCTTGAAAGTATAGAGATATGAAATTCTCGAATTTTTAAATTTTGAAATTCTGAAAATTTTGAATTTTTTAATTTGTAAATTCCGGTAATTTATTTGTTAATCGTAACGGGACGTACGTGTTATTTTCTGAATTAGTAACATCTTTAGATCCCGAAAAACCTGAATTTTCATGTCTATGGGGTTCCTTGATATCTGAATATCTGGATACAAAAGTTTCTAGATTTCCAAATGCTTTAATATTCCTAGATTCTGTAATACCTGGACCTTTGAATACTTGAATTTCCGAATCTCTAGATCAACCCAAATTCATAAAATCCCTAGATTCTCAAATTTCTACAACTCAATATTGTAATTATTAATTGGCTCTTATTTCCTAATTTTCCAAACGAGTAAAATCTAGATCTCGTAGATTCGATGTAGTCGACTATTAATTAGTATAGACCGTGAATGTCCGCTCATTTTCCGAATTAATAAAATCACAACGTAGCACATGGAGTCTCCGTTCCCGGCAAAGTTTCGAACGTTCCATCGTACCGAAGAATATTAAAAACATATCGATCGCCCGAGGAACTCTGCTTATAAATGAAATATTAAAAAACATCGAGCTTCTTTATCTCGCCCCCTCGTTTTAGCCGTTCAATCCCGAGCGAGTTCCACGTTAAAGCGTTCGCCCCTGCTCGTCCTTATCCGAGCGGAAAATTTCATATTGCCGCGGAGAAATCAGCAATTTGTTAGACAACCCGTTGCTCAAGGTGTCCTCGGCTGCTCAAGAAACGTCGAGTTGGCGTGTTCTCATCGATCCTTCGAATGTTCCCAAAGCGAGACGGAAACGGGAATTCGAAACGATTCGTTCCACGAGTGTGAGAGAACGTTTGGTTCTAACGGTAACGATTTTCTCGATTGAAAAATTCCGCCGTCGGTTGATAGTGCGTGATTCTTTCGAAAAATAAAAAGATATCGCCAGGACACGCAGAAATGCTCACGTTCGTACAGCATCCATTGTGTCGGCCCGTGTTACTTTGTTCCTCGTTCGACCCGGTTTTTCCACGACCGGCAATAATTCACTTCCCGGCCATTTCGTTGCCGATATAACGCCACTTGACGACGTATATCTACGCGATTCTTTTTACTTTTGTTTCGTCCGTTGCTCTCGATCGATTCTCGCGAACTCTGTGACGCGTACGCAGATTCCTCCTTCGTCAACGCGGTGGATCAAATTCACGATACGTTCTTGCCCCAATTCTTTAGTTTGGTATTTTTTCTATTTTTCTCTATTTTTTTTTAGTAACGAAAAATTTGACAAATCCATGTGCCTTTCATCATCACTTTCCTAAGGAAAGTTGCTTCGTGTTTAAGTACCCTAAACAACTACAGGATAAAGTGCCTTACTTCTGACTCTGCGACGCACATATATTCAGTTAGCTCTAAGGTTTTGGAGAGTAGGTCACCAGATTCGGGAAACGTAACTTTTTCAGATTTATGAATCCGTTCGTTGGATTTCGTACGATTGCAATTTTCCGATTCTTCGCTCCGGACAACGATCGATGCGTGTTACGTTCACAGGATGCGTGTCACGCTCGGTTACAGCGACCCTAGCCGAATTACAATCCTTCCCTTCTGTTTTCGGCGATGTTTTGCATGGTAAAACTCACAGATCACTCGTGACACGACGGACAACCGTTGCATTGAAAAATTGCGATGCACGGCAAAATATTTCGACCACCGATTCGTCAATCGTGCCGCGAGATTTCTGCTTTAAAACTGGATTGGTTCACTGTTCTGTTCGAGGATTAACGTGTTGACTGCTCTTGCAGTTCTATCGAATAACTTGATCAGAGGTACACAATCAACTACGCCTATCATGCGATATAGCAAACCGATACGTTTTTTCATACCGTTACCCGATAATCTTTGTGTACACACAAGTGTATTCCTCCTCGTTCAAAAATACCGGTATCTTTACTGAAATCCGTTTCATGCATTAAGGTATATTACACATACAGGTATATTAGTTTCATAGATAACTGTTTTTATAGATAGGTATCTCCATTTCATGAAAGTTTTTACTTTTGTAGATAGGTATCATAGTTTTATAGAAGATTTCGCAATTTTCATTCCATAGATATTTTAGCTTTGTGGGTATCTTCGATTTCATCAAATAGTAGAAACTGATTTAAATCTCCTAGCAATACGTGTTAAAATTTTTATAACTTGCAACTTTGTGAAGTCCTATATTTTCAAATCCTCGGATTGAAAATTGAGTACATGTACATCTTAATTTCCTACAAGAGTATTTAAGTTTTATAAACCTAATAGAAGAGTATCTATTAGGTGTCTAGAGTGTCTAGAGCATCTAGAAGAGGTCTGTATAGAAGAGTATTTTACTTTCATAGACACCTTTCATAGAAGACTATTTTCCATAGATATTTAGTTTTTTAAATAGACATCTCCTTCACTGTATAAAGCTTCAAAACAACTCTCACTCGTCAAAATTTCTTAAAGCAACTTCTCAAAGTATCACATCTCAGATTTCCCGAAGAAAGCCTCCCTATCGTCAGGTTGGCATAACAGGTGTTCGGTGATGTTTCGAAGGTGCGAAGAATTGTCGAAGAAGCGGTGACTCGGAGACAGAGAGAGATCTCGATTGGTCGGCGTTGCTCTCGTTAAATCGATTCCTATCTTGCGGCTACGTTCGCTCACCTGGTCTCGGTTAACCGCAGGCTTTAGGCGGGTGGTTAGGGGAAGCTCTGGCAGCAACGGTGCCTGGCTTCAACCCCCTACCCAGTCATTACGGCGAGCACACCCCGTGATGAAGTTTGGCCCGGCCGAAATCGGTCCAACGATTTATTTTCGACCCGTAGATCGTTTAGATACAGTGCATTTCGCTTGACGCCAGTTCACTTCCATTTTAATTGTTATGGAAATGGGGTTAAAAGTGACTGTTGTCGCTTTGAAGTATTTACTTTTCGGGTTAGTTTCTATTTTTTACTTTTTTTTTTTTACCAAAATTCAACCATTGCGAGATGCATTTAACTCTTATACGACCGAATGCGTTCGACACTATTGCCTTTTAAGTTACGTACACTTTGCCCATCTATTGTGGACACCTTTGATTTCAAACGTTGCATCGTGAATACATTTTGTTGGGAACAAAATTTTTTCGTATGGAATTTTTGTGTGGATCACTTAGTATACATCATATACATATCGTATAGTACACATGTGTACACATAGTGCACATAGTATTTGTATATCGAGTCTTTGAAATTATACAGTACTTAAATAAACTATTATTCATTATATTAATGAATTTCTTCTTCCTCATACATTGTTCACATGTCATGTACACACGTGTTGAAACACAGCGTAAACATATAAATACTATTTACTTTATGAAATTTTTAATAATTTTTGTTCAGTAGTAAATGACCCTTAAAGTCCCTTAAGCGTTGTATTTCTAATTTATCAAACCTCCGTCACAATTAAATTAAAAATTAAAAACGTAATGAACGTACTAGTTCGTTGCAAAAATATTAAACTCGTACGTAAGAAAAACATGCGAATGGAGCAACTCGGTAGCCGGGAGTTTAAAGGCGTTCCAGGACTGACTGACGCGAGACTTGTCGGTTCGTTAACCGTGATTGACCATTTAATCGACACTTTAATTAAGTTGCACGAGCGGGAGCGGCGTTTTCGTCTTAAGAGCGCTGCCGAGTTTAATCGAGCTTCGTTCCGTCGGAGCCAACGTCGGCACGTACTACTGCGGTCGATGCGCCGCCGGATAGAAGATACCAGTCCGTTTTCCCTGCATTTATGTGCACGTGCATTCGCTGCATAATGTTTCAACCCCTTGCCGAGCAATAATTCCAGAATGGAGCCGGCCGTGGAATGGATGCCGCAAAAAACCCGCTTCGCGGTTACGCCGTTCTTTATTCCCTCGAAACGTTGCATCTGCTCTCTGTTCCGATAAACTTGTTCATTGGGCCACGGTAATTTTCTCGCGGAACATTTTATTCTCTCAAAGAATGATAATTGACGAGTTTAAACAACGAACGATGAACATTTATAATTATTTCATTTTCGTCCTCTTGTAATACTATCAATTGTTAAAAAATTATTTAAAATGATATAAAATTAAAATTAAAATTTCCTGTGTTATAACGCTAACGCAGGAAGAAGCGAAAGAGTTAAACGGTGGTCGAAAGTTGACATCGTTGATCACGATTATGCTAATTTTGATCAAAGTTACTTAACGTAAAAAGAATTATACTTGAAAGATATTTTTTGGGACTATCAAGAAAATGAAGAATTACAAACGAGATGATATACCAGAATATTTTCTTTTTAACCGAGAATCACCCTCTGTCCAGTTATGCAATTTCCCACCGTGTACATCATCGTCCAGTGACGTTGAACGAAAAGAAAAACGAGCGTACATCAAATAATCAATTTCCATTCATAATTACTTGGCCCAATTTTCGCGAAACTCACACGGAAAGAAAGGAACTCAATTTCCCGTGTGCACACAGTCCAGGCTCCACGCGTTAATTTTAAAGGTAACTTTAATCTGGATCGCGGTTTAATCAGGCTAAGATCGCAAACGGTGCGGCGCCGTTATTACGCCGGAAAAACGAGACCAGCGGGTTCCATCGTTCGATCGTGAATCGCCGAGCCTGTCTGTCGCGCAATGAACTTCTTTCGATATTTCCGGTCGTATTCGAGTCTTTGTATGGACACGGCTTGTATGGCAGATGGACGTCCGACCATTCACCGACCGTCACTACTGCGTCGCTAGTCTGCGGCTTCTGGCTTACGTTTGACGGCATTCTAGCCTTCTATGCTCAACGAAGATTAACTGTGATTAACGCGTGCCACATTCTGCACACGGTTCCGAATGGATCCGATCGATTTCGACCGTGCTTCTTTTCCTTTACATGCCGGATTCGAAATCTGATTCGGGCGATATTTCTCCTCTTCGCAAGAGCACATTTTTATAATACGACTCTTGCAAATTTAGAATTTTAATTTTATTGCAACGTGTAAAATACCAAATTAAGATTTAATCCCTTTCATAGCAGTGGACGTAAAACCCACAAATATTCAAACGGTACATACTACCGATTATCGATACCTAGGCAAGAATTTGGGATCTCCCTATACTTGTCCATATAGGGCAAAGCAACCCTTATAAAAACAGAACTATAGTATTCTTGTAACACGACACTAAGATCAGTACAAATAAATTATTAAAAAGCAGAGAGGCAAAGTCAACATTTGCTGCATACTTTAAAAATTCAGTACGCCAGTGCACACGAATTTAACGTCGTACTTGAGAAAATACAAACTACCGAAAATATTTCAGAAAATTTATCTTTAATTTTTCTGTAATAATATAAACAGATTATATTATAGATCACAATATTTTTAATAGTTCACGTTTTGAACGAAAGTCGTACAGGCTCCTTCGAGATTACGATTACGTGACACGCCGCCATGTTACCGGCAACGCGGCAATATTTAAAACTCCGCAAGAGTAATATTTTTCGAGTAAATATTACGGACGCATAAATATTACGTTACATTAACGCAAATTGTATGCGCACATTGCAATACGATGTACATTTAACATTGTTACTAATTAATTTCATTTTCCGTTTAATTTTATGTGATTACCTGAATTAATTTAACGGTGTATTTGCGCATTTGTAATATTTATTTAAGAGAAAATGAATTGCTGTTAATACAATGTAAAAGGAGTGAATTACGTACAGGAATTATTTTTTAGAATTCTCTCTGTTCTCGAAGATCACTGACGCATTGCTACTGCATTTACTGCAGTATGGTAAATACTAATTGCTAAAAAAAATTGATTTGTACCATTTTAGAGGTTTGGAGGAAAAAGAGCATACACGGTCGAGATGCATTAACAGTATACCTACTATTGCACACATAAATTAAAAACGCGGTAGAACAAAGAAACAAACGATTAAATACAATTGTACACATGAATTCCTTATCGCTATTCGAAGAAAAATATCTTAAAAAATTGTATAATTTAAAATAAACTTGTGAACCGATTTGACCGGTTTGGTAGTTTCATTGTTAAAAATTGAAGGAAGTAATTTGAAGAAGATTAGAAAAGTATGGACTAACTGCAACCGCAGAATCTTCTCGATGAAATTAACCTCATGAATTCCGAAAGCACCGGTGTTTCAAACGAGCTCTATCATTCGCTACGAATTTACCACCGGCGCAAGAAAACATTCCTCCGCGTCGTGCAACTCGTTGCATAAAATTGTAATCAAGCCGGAGGAGAATGGAGACGAAGGTCTTCAGGAGAACGTGGCGCCGATAAAAAAATCTCGAAACAGAGCGTGAAACTCGCTACGCTAGTTTCCTCTTTGTTATTCCCTTAGCCTCGAGAGAATCGGTTGCACCCGTTCCGGTGAACTAAAAGACACCAGAATTACGACGGACGAACGTTATCTTCGTTACGCGTCCCAGCTTCCTGGGATATTTCATCCAATTAACTCTCCATGACGGACCTGGACGAACGTAAAAACGCGAAATTTTAGATCTTCTGTTGGTACAATTTCGATATTTGAACGACATTCGATCTACTCGTTGAAAACCTAGGAAAATCTGATGCACTGGGGTACGGTTTGTTTAGTATCTAGAAATTTTCGGTTTTGGGAAAATTTAGATTTGTGCAAAAAATCTTTCAACATAGAAGCTTCAGAAGGTACTTTAAATAATGTCCTTGTGATGGACCCATTTTTAAGCTCGTCTTCTATTAACTGCTATGACAAGAATTGTATCTCACTCGAGATTTCCATCACACACAAAAGCACCAATTCTCAGAATCCTCTTCCGTCAGTCAACGCTATGGTCCCTACTTCTCAGTATCTTCTGACCCCAAATCGCGTAACACGCGAGTAAGCAGACGAATCGTAAAACATCGAGGAAAACCGAAGGTAGAAGCGATCGTATGGAGCCGGAAGGAAGTCTATCGGTACTCGTTAGTCGAGCTTGTGTACGCGAACACGGCTGACCGTGTACGAGATTCCAGCTATCAAAGCTTGCTGTGTGCACAGCCAGATTCAAGCTCGTCGTTAGAGCCCGATGGCGAGGAGTTCGAAGAGGAAGACGACCGAAGGACAACGTGATCGCCCGATGGAAGAGGTTCAAGCGAGAGGGGTAGCGACTAATCTACATCGCCTCGCATTATAGCCGGGTTGCACGTAGTTCGAAGATAGCCCGGATAACCTGTATCGTCTGCAGGTAGCGCCGGTCTGGCAGAGGTAAGGGTAGAAAGCACACCTCGTACGCCCTCGGGGCAACAACAGCGAGCCCACACATATTCTGCCGCTAAGTCTCGTTTCCGTGGCAGCCCAAGCTGTGTGTTCCGATAACAAGCCTTACGATCGGTTACCATACAGTCACGGGGACAGACAGCCTGACTCTTCGGCGATCCTCGGTAACAACCTCGAGGCTATTATCCCTCCCTAAATGAGGTCAACGGGATATCAAACACCCTCTTCTCTTCTATGGCCTTTACTCTGTTACCTACGCGAAACTGTTTCAGCTTATTTTCGATGTCGGGGGGATCGGTTCTCGATCGAGATACCTTTGAGACAGCGCTTTGGAAAACCGTCGATCTGTAACGATATCTTTCGCTGATCTTTGCCGGCTTTTGCCCTCGGACATCGATACCGTCTTTCTGATCTTTTCGCGACCTATTGATTTTTTTTCTTCGAGAACGGGAGGCGGAATTTAATTTCGAGGACCAACCGAATTCTTCTTGGAAGGGAAATTTGGAAGTTTCTAAATTTTTAATCGTCGAGTTTGGGAATTTACATTGTTACCGAAAGCCAATGAGTATTACTAGATACCCGAATCGCTACATTTCCCAAATCTTTCAAAATCCCTCTAAATCTTCGAATTCCTAAATCAGCAAATTCCTAAATCCCCGAATTCCTAGACTCCCGAATTTCTAGATCTCTGAATCCCTAGATCCCTGTATCTCAACATTCCCCAATCCCTAAATCCCCAAATCCCTAGTTTTCTGAGTCCCTATATCCCTGAATCCCTAGATCATCGAATTACTAGATCCCCCAATCCCCAAATCCCTATACTAGTTTGAACATGTAAATATTTACCTATCCGAAGCTCTATTTTCTATCGGCACTTACTGAAAAGTGTACGATGTAATTTTATCGATGCTAATCTTCCACGCGCCAGAAAAATCGAGCGATTTCATCGACCTGTCGTTATTGACAAACGAATAAATTTGTCTCCGTCTCCTTAATCATTGGACGAAAGAAATAATAGCGCTTAATCCGAGAAGCCCTGACTTCTCTGTTACGGATCGATTATCCCCACGGATTGCACGTGTCTCGCGATATAAATCGAATCGACCGTTGATTTGCATAATTTTCATAAATAAACGATATCTTTCGATTAAACCGCGGTAATTCGTGCGGTCAGCTTTTTCTTCCGCCTATCCTCGACGATTATTCTGTCGTTTTTTTTCACGCTTTTTGTTTTTTTTCACCGCGTGTCAGCGATGAATATTCGCGGGAAGAATTTATGCGATCGGAAGGCATTTATATTCCGTAATCGCGTTCCGTATGCGTCGATTTGTTGACTCATTGATTCGACGGCCATTCGCGATTTTAATTCAATCTCGCCGCCGTGTTTGCCTTGCTTTTGGCAATCGCGCGTGAACAATTTCGATCGATCGACCAACAACGAAGGTCGATCGATACACGCTCGAAAAAAGGGTTTGGAGAGAAGTGCATCGTCGATTTTTGTCGCGATGGATCCTCGCTCTGTTTGCTTTCGTCACGTTGTTCGATGCACATTTTTTCGAATCTACTTCTACGATTTTAAGGTACTTTTTGTGCTTAGCTTTCGAATACGAGCTTTGATGTTTCCTCGTTCGATATATGCAATGTAACCCATTAAATTCCTGTGTACTGAATTTTTAAAAGAGTCGACTTTGCCTTTCTGCTTTTTAATCATTCATTTTTGGATAGCGTTTTATGAAACATCCACTGTCGACAACTGTGAAATGTACTGAATTCGAACCTTATTCCCGGACATAAAATTTTAACACTTTAAAATAAAATTAAAATTCTAAATTGACAAAAGCACTCGAGTTATGAAAATAAACTATGTCTTAACACTTTAATGGCCGTCTACGTCTAATGTCATCAGGACCTGGCAATATTCTTGAAAAATTAATTTGAAGAAACTTTATGAAAATTCACGAAATAACGTTTGTAAACATACACATAAAACAATTACGACACATTTAATATTTTCCTTTGTGTGATAATTATTAAAGCAACCACCTACATCAATCATCACACACATGTGTGAGTGGACATTGTTTCGCACGCGTCCGCGACGAGACTATCGATACTATGTTAGACCGAGTCAACGAGGGTTGTAAATCCTCGACACGGGTGAACCGACGCCACGATTCGCGTACGACCCCACGACCGATTAAGGATATAGGGTTATTATGGTTGAAATCAAAAGACAACTGTTGATGTTTGTAAAAATGAGTTTAATGTTGAAACGGGTTTAGTTTGTTTATGATTACGTTTATGATGTACGGTTGTTTGGGTTTGATATACGATTTTGCTTGTTTGGTATTGATACGTAAGGTTAGTGGTTTTAAGGAAAAGAGAACGTTTTCCCTTGTATACGAAAATGAGAAGTGTTCGTTTCGTTGACAAGGTGTCAACGAAGAAGACGTTGTTTGTGGGTGGGCCCCGTGGATCTGTCGACCAAGAAGCCAATCAGTGGTAACTTTGATTTTGTTGCCTTCTCATTGGCCTCCGGTTCAACGAATCGTTTCTCGTCCGGAGGGGGTATTTTGTTAATGTAAAATGACCTGGCTTTCCGATCAAGGGTTGCGTCGCGGTAGGAAAGAACCCGGGTCAGCGCGATACATGCTGCTCGCAGATGCTTTTATGACGCACCGTTACCTTGGGTACTCGACTGAACTTGGACATTTGAACAATGCTAATGGATTGTGCCGGACACGGAACCGGACCTTTACAATTCTAAATGTCGCCGTTAAGAAGTTAATTGTATATTGGACTGATTTGAGTTATTTATTGCAACCGCTTATGGTTGTAAGAAATGAGAATTTTCGTGTTCGGCAAGGATGTTAATTTGTATTGCCTTTTTATGGTGGCATGGACAGAAGACGTCAATAATGATTTTTTGGTGAATAACCGTGTTCATAGCAACGCGGAACATCCTCCCCCCCCTTGATCGGGTACCGGTCAAGATGTGTGTACAATTTGTAAATGTGTTCTTATATGTAAGGAATTACGTTAATTTGGATATACATGATTATGTAATATATTTATAGCTCGTGTACTTGTGTATACGTGAAACAAGGTAAGACAGAAGTAAATTAATGTAAACGTTTATGTTACTATGTGGTTACGTTTGGTATGTGATCAGCTCCTTCTGTGGATGCTGACTCCGCTCAGTCATCTTCTTCTTGGATTGATAGGGCAGTGTTACAAGACGTTTTACGCCCCGATCTAACACGTTCGCGGACGTTTTGATGGTCACAACACGAACAATGCCGTCGGAACCGGGATGCGTCCTGAGTACCCTGCCCATGCTGTTTCATCGTTGTGGTGACCGATAAAATGAGTTCGGTAATCAAGAAGTCAAATGATTTCTTGTATCGCAGAATTGAAAAGGAAGTTGTGAGACAAAGGATTCTCAACAATTAGTGTGAAAACGGCTTTGAATCAGCGTATGATCGAAGCCGACCCAACGAGATAATGGTTAAAAGTGCATACAATCGACGAACTTGAAGAGATCGCAAGTGATAATGCTTCAGGATCCGATGGTGTGAATCGGATACGACGGGGAATGAAATTCTCAAAAGTGAAAGACAGTTGATGGAACGAGAGCTCGAATTAACTCGTTAATAATTTCAACTACTTCAAAGACTGCAACGTGCAAATCTTGACTATGTTGGATAAACAAGTAGTAGCATTTTTAGATATGGGCTGTGACTTACATATAATGTAAACCGAACAATATATTAGATTGGGATGTCCAAACTTACGCGGTACAGAAATATCTTGTAAAGAATTTGGTTTGAGTGAAGTCATTAATTTAGGCAGTTTCTATGCAGACGTACAAATAGATAAGAATACTTGCGGATTGTTGATCCACGTTGTACCCGATGAACATTTGAGACGTAGTTTTTTAATTGGCTCAGAATTATTAGAAGAGGCTAAATCGGTTATAGATAGTAGAATGTTGAAGTATTGAAGCGTGAAAGGAAAGTAATGACATTCTCGAGATGTTTCAGAAATATTTTACATAGACACGTTCGATGAGTCTAGCAACAATATGACTAAGTCCTTACTAGATTTACAGCATGTTAAACATAATAGCGTCGTACAAAAATTAGAAGACACTATAAATACTTATGAGTCGTAAGGAGTTAAAGATTCTAATATTAAATTGGAAATAGTATTGAAGGATGATATATGTACGTATCAACCTCTGCGTAGATTAGCACTGGTTTAGAGAGAAATAGTGAATAAACAATTAGATGATTGGATGTGAGCAGGGACTATGCGAAAGTCCATTTTGGTATGCTAGTCCGATTATACTTGTAAAGAAAGGATGGTGGAACGTATTTTTGTGTAGACTATAGATTGCGCAATAAGAAGATATGCAAAGATCGTTATCCATTACCATTTACAGAAGACCACTTAAGTCGTTTATAAGATGCTACTGTGTTTAGTACTTGATTTAAAAGATGGTTTCTTTCACGTTTCAATAGAGGAAAGTAGCAATAAATACACTGCGTGCATAGTGCCTGATGACCAGTTTGAATTCTTAAAACACCCTTTGGTCTTTGCACTTCTCCAGACGTATTTCAAAATTATATTAATAGCATATTTTATGATCCGATAAGGACAGGTATCGTATTAACATGACTAGAAGATTTCATTATTCCAGCGAATGACGAAAGTGACGCCGTATCAAGATTATGGAAACTTTTGTGTATTGTGAGTGATTACGAATTGCGTATAAATTGGAAAAGGTGTGATTTTCTTCAGCGTAAAGTAGAATATTTAGGTCGTGTAATTGAGGATGGTTAAGTACTCCCGTCGAGATGTACAATATTAACCGTTACGACTTTTCCACTCGTTAAAACATTAAAGATGTACAAAGTGTTTGGGATGAACTGGTTATTTTTGAGTTTATTCCACAATATTCAACAATAGCTCAATCTCCGTCGAACTTGCTGAGAAAAGATGTTAAATGTGATCTAAATGACAAAACAGTTACTTGCGTTTCAACAATTGAAAGTAGCGTTGGTTAATGAACTAGTTTTAAAGTTATACCGAGTTGGCGCAGAAACAGATCTGCATGCGGATGCATCGAGCATTGGATTTAGTGTTATTCTATTGCAAAAAATGATGTTGATCAATGTTACCATCTAATATATCACGCGAGCTGGAAAACGTCGTAAGCAGGGTCCCGATACGTTAGTTATGAATTAGAGAGATTAGCTATAGTTAAAGCGTTAACTAATTTTAGAGTTTATCTTGTAGGAATGCCATTTAGAATAGTAACTGATTGTCGTGCGTTTACTCTTACTGTGATGAAAAAGATTTGTGTGTGCGAATTGTAAGATGGGCATTATTGTTAGAGGAGTTTAAGTATACTATTGTACATCGTCCAGGTGCAGTATGAGACATGTTGATGCGTTAAATCGAAATCCTATTCCGGTATTGATGAGACTGCAAAAGGCGTAACGTGAGGACAAAGAAATAACCGAAACGATAGAGGCTGTGAGTAGTAAGCGAAATAGTGATAGCGATTATGTAACAAAAGTGGACTTTTGTTTAAGGTGGTTGACGATGATATTCGTTTAGTGGTGCCACGTGCTACGCAGAGTCAAATACTAAAACAGCTGCATGAGAATGGATATTTTCTAGCGGTGAAGTCGAAATTCTTGTTAAGAAAGACTATTGGTTTAAGGGTTTAATAACTAAAGTAGAAGAGATGGTCCGGAATTGTATTGTATGTGTCTTAAATCAGCGAAAATCATGAAAATGTGATGGACTATTGTATTCCCTTGACGAGGGAGATGTGCAGTTAGATGTATAGCCTATAGATCAGTTGGGATTTCTTCCGTCAACACGGAAGAATTATAAACATTTATTGGTTGTAGTAGATGCATTCGCAAAGTTTGTGTGGCTTTACACTACAAATCTACTAGTGTTGCTGAAGTTATTGACTGTTTGAAGAAAGCAGGCTACAACTTTTGTGCAGTCCTCGGAAGATTGTTTCGGATCGTGAGACTGCTTTTACTTCTGTAGAGGTTCAGGAACATTGCCGAGAAGAAAATCATTGAGTCCAGTCTTATTACGACAGGTATGCCACGGGCGAATGGTCAGATAGAAAGGGTCAATACGACAATTATTCTGTTGTTGACAAAGTTGGCTGCACCAAGACCTGAGAAATGGTAAATATACTTAGATGTATGTCAGAAGTATCTAAATGTAACCCTTCATCGCAATATTGGTGATGCACGTTTTAAAATCTTATTTGGAACGGATATGAGAGTGAAGGTTAATCCCGAGATTCGAAAAATAATAAATGATGGCTTGTTTTCAGAGCAAAACGAGGTACGTGTTGCTGTGTGAGAGTCTATTTCTGTTTCGTTGTATTACTTTCCTTGAATTATCCTGTGTCAAATAAATTCCAATAATTATTTTATGTACTATAATTGTTCTAAAATACTGTTTACTTCTGACGAAGCGAATTGGGCTCCGCATGTGGAGTAATGTTTTTTGCCGATAATGTGATCGATGACGTAATCAATGTATGACAGTATCGACTTGAGTATGAGGTGTTTTGGCCTACGTGACCGACGACGTTGTCAATGGATGACAACGCCGACTTGAGTGTGGGATGTTTTTTGGCCTACGTGCCGACGACGTTGTCAATGGATGACAACGTCGACTTGAGTGTATGGTGTTTTGGTCTATACGTGACGACGACGTTGTCAATGGATGACAACGTCGACTTGAGTTTGAGATGTTTTGGTCTATACTTGACCGACGACGTGTCAATGGATGACAGCGTCGACTTGAGTTTATGACTCACTGTTGATGATGTGAAGGAGATCCGATGGTGACCGACGACGTGTCAATGGATGACAGCGTCGATGTGAGTTTATGACTCACTGTTGATGATGTGAATAAGATCCGATGGTGACCGACGACGTCTCAATGGATGCCAGCGTCGATGTGAGTTTATGACTCACTGATGATGATGGGAAGAAGATCCGATGGTGATCGACGACGTCTCAATGGATGCCAGCGTCGATGTGAGTTTATGACTCACTGATGATGATGGGAAGAAGATCCGATGGTGACCGACGACGTCTCAATGGATGCCAGCGTCGATGTGAGTTTATGACTCACTGATGATGATGGGAAGAAGATCCGATGGTAACCGACGACGTCTCAATGGATGACAGCGTCGATGTGAGTTTATGACTCACTGATGTTGGTGTGAAGAAGATCCGATGGTTACCGACGACATGTCAATGGATGACAGCGTCGATGTGAGTTTATGACTCACTGATGATGATGTCAAGAAGATCCGCTGGTGGGCCTCGGTTTCACTTGACACGAATTCCATGTTTTTCACTATGACACGTAATCCAGTCTGTGGCACTTAGTGAACTTAGTTTTGGCTGTAGCACTGAACTGTACTGATATCCGGCTCGAAGGACCAATGTTTCGCACGCGTCCGCGACGAGACTATCGATACTATGTTAGACCGAGTCAACGAGGGTTGTAAATCCTCGACACGGATGAACCGACGCCACGATTCGCGTACGACCCCACGACCGATTAAGGATATAGGGTTATTATGGTTGAAATCAAAAGACAACTGTTGATGTTTGTAAAAATGAGTTTAATGTTGAAACGGGTTTAGTTTGTTTATGATTACGTTTATGATGTACGGTTGTTTGGGTTTGATATACGATTTTGCTTGTTTGGTATTGATACGTAAGGTTAGTGGTTTTAAGGAAAAGAGAACGTTTTCCCTTGTATACGAAAATGAGAAGTGTTCGTTTCGTTGACAAGGTGTCAACGAAGAAGACGTTGTTTGTGGGTGGGCCCCGTGGATCTGTCGACCAAGAAGCCAATCAGTGGTAACTTTGATTTTGTTGCCTTCTCATTGGCCTCCGGTTCAACGAATCGTTTCTCGTCCGGAGGGGGTATTTTGTTAATGTAAAATGACCTGGCTTTCCGATCAAGGGTTGCGTCGCGGTAGGAAAGAACCCGGGTCAGCGCGATACATGCTGCTCGCAGATGCTTTTATGACGCACCGTTACCTTGGGTACTCGACTGAACTTGGACATTTGAACAATGCTAATGGATTGTGCCGGACACGGAACCGGACCTTTACAATTCTAAATGTCGCCGTTAAGAAGTTAATTGTATATTGGACTGATTTGAGTTATTTATTGCAACCGCTTATGGTTGTAAGAAATGAGAATTTTCGTGTTCGGCAAGGATGTTAATTTGTATTGCCTTTTTATGGTGGCATGGACAGAAGACGTCAATAATGATTTTTTGGTGAATAACCGTGTTCATAGCAACGCGGAACAGACATTAATGTGTTAACATAAACAGAAAGAGAAAAATGTGTGGTAAATAACCGTCATTGTTCCCCGTACACGAGAGTGCAATTCTCAGAAGAGAAATCTTGTCTCGAGTTTTAGAATCTTGTTTCTCAGCTCCTTGATTTGGCTAGCCTTACACACGGATCTTCGTTCTCTCGTAATGAGGGCTCGTGGTGTTTTCAAGGGTGGAGCCCCGTGGGAGCGTTTGCCGGTGAAATTTTTATCAAGACGTTGAAACGGCTCGCCGACTTGGAACCCTGGATTCGCAATTCTTAACCGGAACCGTAAATTCATTCGAGGAAGATTGGGGATCGGTCCTTAGGGGAGTTTATGCGTTGCCGTTCAAAGAACGCGAAATCACCGGTCACGAATTCACTCGGGAATTAATGCAAACGCGTTTCTATGAGTTTTCAGCTTCGTAGAATTCAATTTCAGATTTAAACGCGGATTTTTAATCCTTTTAAAGAGCCCGGAAATGAATGCGTACATTTTACGCTTTAAATAGAACTAATCAAATGTTTCCATTACTTTACGTACAAGTTAAATTTTCTGATTTAAATACCTCGTATAAAATCAAATTCTCTGGTTTAAATACTAGATGTAACAGGAAATTTGCAGCTTTAGGGTTTTGATATGAAATCAAATTTTCAGATTTTAATACAAGAGGTAACATCAAATTTTCAGATTTTAATGCAAGATGTAACATCAAATTTTCAGGTTTAACCTTTTGCTCTCGAAAGATGACACACTCATTTAGCTTAACTCTACAATATGAAATTGGTATTTTTTAATTAAATCTAGAATGCTACATGCGATGTATAAACACAGTGAAACTAGTGAAAACTAATAGCAGTAACTCCAAAAGAATTCATTAAGTTTGCCAACAAAATGTTTTAGGGTTACCATCTGCCAACAGCAAAAATACCCGATGTGAAATTTTCAAGTTTAAGTTTTCTATATGAAATGAAATTTTCAAAGTTAATTTTATGTACAATCTTTCGAATCGAAACAATAACTAATTTCTCGGAATAAAGTGTTCGACTACGATTCGAAT
Source organism: Megachile ligniseca (assembly GCA_945859555.1). NCBI lineage: Eukaryota > Metazoa > Arthropoda > Insecta > Hymenoptera > Megachilidae > Megachile > Megachile ligniseca. Next base: position 6,172,054 of record OX243780.1, read on the forward strand.
AATCTTTGTTCGTTAAAAGCAAGAAATTCACGGGCTGCAGCGTTCGTTTCGCGTGGACCGTCTGTATCGGGCGATATAACTTTGTTAGCGGGTGGTATATAAACATTCATAGAGATTTTATTTATTCGCTACGCGTATAAAACGTGTTGACTTCACGGTGAAATGGAGATGAAAATTTATCGACTCGTATCGCGAGAAAGACGCGATTCGACGCGACGCGTCCGTCGATTTCTCGAAAAGCTTTCCTTCGATTCTTGTCCCCGTGCGATTTAATCGTGTTCTGGTATTTCCCTCCGTCGAAGGAATTTCCAGATTGAAGACCGATCCCCGGTTGTCCCGTTGACGTTGTCGACCTCCTTCTTCTTGGAAACTTTCTCGATTGCACGCGCTGTATAGCTGGCTTTGTGTGTCGAGGTGAGAATTTCTTTGTAACCAGAACGTTTTCTGGCGAGGAACTGATAGAATTCTTTCATATCCTCGCTGAATTCTTTTCGACTTTTTTCATTCTTCTTTCAATTCGAAGAATAATCTTGAAAGAATCTTTCTGATTCTCTCGTCTACTATTTCGTTCTGTTACACGTATACTTGCAATTTTTCGAATTAATCTCTTTTAACTACTCGTTCGATTTCATACGATTCAATTTGTTTAGGTATTTTTAAACACCTAATGTATCTTTACATATTAGATATCTAAAACTATTGTAACTTGTCTAATTAGTCTTGTAATTTTTAAGATTTGCTATCTTTAATACCTTGATCTTGATCACTGCTTTGATGACAGTAGAAACTGACGTTTGATCAGACACACTTATGCTACATCATAAAATGTAGTAAAGGAAAAGTTTCTTTCCTTTACTTTTTCTGTAAATAATTTATTTAATTGAATTTTCAGCCTCGGTTACATAACCACAGTGGCAGTCTATGAGTTAACATGTTGATTGCTACGGTGGTCATCGGAGACTCACACTGCAAATTCAATTAAATTATTTATAGAGAAAAGAACACATCTGAATCGAGTATACACAAATTGAATGATGAAATTGAAAGTATCCTTGTTCTTAGTAATTTGTATTCTAACGTGTCTGACCATATACGTCATCTTTCACTGTGGCATATGTGAACAGCACTACAAGTTCTGTTAAATTAATTATTTATAGAAACGGTAGAAGAAAATAACTTTTGAGGGCTCTTAATATAGAGACAATAATATACACAAACAGATTAAAAAATGAAAAAATGAAATTGCAAGTACCTTTATCCTTAATAACCCTCATAATAGCATGTCTGACCATTAACGTCAGCTTCCACTGTGTCAGCCAGTGTTAATACTATTCAGTGGTCATAAAAATGTTCAGCGTGTCGTCAAAGAGTATAAGGACTCAAAATGACCATTTCTGAAACGAACGACACGCTAATTGCAATCAATACAGCATAATCTCCGTCGCGAATCGTTTCGTTCATTTTTCTGTCGCTTCGATCAACGGATAGAGACATCAAACGGAGAAGTCTCTCTGTTACTCGGCGCACTCGTGTTCATCAATTTCGTTAAATCCCGTATATACCGTGTCGCGCAATTTCCAGTTGGTTGGCAATTTCGTTTGGATCGGTTCGTGAAATTCGCGTTTCACGCGGCCCACGTTTGTCTTGGGGCGTTCTGTACACGCGTTGCAGCTGCTCGTTTCGCGTGTATTTGCATAGAGTGCGTGCGTTTTCGAAACGCGTCGCAGAAATTGGTCTCGAAACGGGACCAGACTCGTCGAGGACCATTTCGCGAAGGCCCATCGAGCGTCGTCGACGTTTTAAACAATCGCTGATTTAATTGCGATTTTCGCAACTTCGAAGGGAACATTGAAAATTGCGGGCGGTTCTCGATATTTTCGCGGCGAACTTTTTACCACGGGGAGAAAATATCCCCTTAACGCTAATTGGGTTATCGGTGTTGTTCGTCGAGATTCTTGGATACCAATCGTAAAACGTTGCTCAGCAGCGGAGAAGTTGAAGTGCTTGGAACGGTGAGAGTGTTTCCTCGACAAATGGGAATTGTTTCATTTCCAGTTCCATCAGAGGTGCTTCTACCACGTCTTTGTATCTTTGTTTCTCCCGAGTTTTATCGAACGATTTCTTCCCTCAACGATCTTGATAAAATCGAACGTCTTTGACGTCGAAACGCTTATCGGCCACGAAGCGACACGTCGACGATTAGATTTTGAAACCCGGCGCAATATTTGGCTAAACGAACTACACCGGAGATTTAACACAATTCTTTACAAACGTTATTCTTACTCGAATAAAAACACATTTTTTTCTATATTGCGTATTGTATTATATTGCAAATGTTGTGGAACAAAAACGGACATTTTACAAAGCCGTACAAATTTCGTTGGGAAAATAACGGGAGTATTAATTTGATCATTTCCGATACAAAATAATTTCTGCCAACGTTGTATTCATGCAAATTGTCAAAAATATATTGAAAAAATTGGAATGAAATTCATACAGATCAGCGGACGAATGTTTTCAAATAAAATGATATTTTTAACGAACCAAAAAGCACCGGTTAAAGAAAGCAAAGAGATGAAAAGGATCGGTACGAGCTTTTGCAAAAGCATCGGGACAAAATTCTCGTTGGAAATTGCTTTTTCACGCGTTCGCCGGCCGCCAATGAGAAAAAGAGAAATGGGGCGAACGAAATAATTTCAACGGGACGGAAAACGATGTTCGCATTGATTGAAGCAATCGCCGTCATATGAGCGCGAAAATGTTAAAAAACGGAGTTGGGAGCGGTATTACGAGATTATTAGAATTATTTGCGTTATCACGAGCGAAAGCTCAATGTTATTTATCGAATTTTAACTGGCGACCGTGCCTGGTCGTTCGCGTGGACGATGAAAAACGTCGGTACACGTTTTCAATTTTTCGACGAAACATCGATTTACCCTCGCTTTACGTCGCGTCGACGCTCGTTCTCGTCTCGAATTCGACGTTGGAGCGGAAAGTGTCGCTCGTAAATTTCCCCCGTCGCTTTCTGAGCCAATAATCGTTATTACCTTTTCTGTTTTCTTCTTTTTCCTCTTTTTTTTTTCACCCTCTTTGCCGAATTCATGAAACCGTGTCATCCCGTCGTCGATCATCATAATACGCCTGTGTTCGTATATTTAAATCGGTTGCGTCAACAGCTTCGGCTTTCGGCGATATTACGTGATTTGCTGGTCGGAAAAATACTTTTCTCGCTTTCCGAACCTTCGATAATTTACGAGATTTCTGTAATTAATGCGGTGGCTGTCACTGCGAAAATGGAAACGTATTTTAATAATAATGATTGTTGATTGCCGGTGGTTAACACGTCGAGTGTTGTGCTTGGGTCACAGGTGGCTGACGTTACTAATTAAATGTAATGAAATAATTTATAAAGGAAATAAGATATATGATTGTCGATGACATCGCCTGGTTGGAAATCTTTAATTGTTTGCTATAGAATTTTGTAAGCATCATATAAATTAATAGGTTTGGTTTGGTTTCTAACCTAACTTGTTTGGTTAGAAACAAGTTTTTTACTTGTGTAATAATTTATGAAATCTTGTTATATACTACTTGTCTGACCACCCATGACATGCAGACATATACCACATGTCTGATCATATATGGTATTCAGGTATGTTACTTGTCTGACCACATATAATGTGTAGGCATATACTACTTGTCTGATCATGTATGATATTCAATTGTGTACTATTTATCCGACAACATTTGACGTTCAGTTGTATACTATTTATGTGACCAGCCACATACTACTTGTTTGGAAACATATGGCACCCATATTACTTGTCTGACTACATATAATATCCAGTCATGTACTACTTGTCTGACCACCTGTCACATTCAGCTATTTTACTCGTCTGATTACATATGTCATTTAGACATGTACTATAACGTATCTAACATATGATATTCAGCCGTATTTCTTGTGTGACTACATACAACATGTAGACGTACTAGCAACGCAACCAAAATAGTGTTTGAAGTTTTCATCCGGGTCACTTCATTTGCATAAATGCTCGAAATAATTAATTACGAAGCTTTATAAACTTAAATGGTGGAGCCTTTAGAACGCCTTTGCATAATTAATTTGCAAAACCATTGCGTCAAATCCGCTTTACCTCCTACAAGGAACTTGCACGAAGAGACGGTATATTGCAACTTTTAACCTCTAAATTGAACGCACAGTTTCGTGTAAACGCATAAGCAAGCAAACCGGAGAAGAAATAATTGTCGGGGCACGGTCACGGAATCAATTGCAATTAACCGTGAAATACGATACCGGATTCCGTGGTCAAAGGGTACTTTCTCGCGGTTTGTTTCATATTGTTCTGCATCCTGCGATTTTCTCGGGTTTATGTAAAATCGTCCTTTTCAACGACCGAAATATCGTCTATCGGGAAAAGGACGAGCGAAACGCGAGTGGCGGAAAAAAGGACATTCGAAGGATGGGAATCGGGTGAAAAAGCTTGACGAGAGGCAAAGGAAAGATTGCAAAGAGAACAGAGAGGAAACGAGAGAGAAATAGAGTGTATATGCGTTCTCTGAGTGGAGTTTCCTCGGTTCTTTGATCTGCCAAGCCATGCCTTTTGTTTTCCAACCGCGGACGTCGCGCTGAAAATAAAAGACCTTAAACACACTCCACGTGGGATGGAGGACGGGCAGCTACGGGAGAGATCGTTTCTCCTTTCCGTCTTTTCGTCACGGTTCTCCTCTCTTTTGTCGTCGTTGCGCGTCCAAATTGTCCGTGAAAAACCGTGTACCGTCTGAACTTCAATTCTGTTTCTTTACCGAGAGAATTGATGTCGTTTAAGGATTACTGTTTCGTGATCAATCGCGATCATCCTTGTTTTCTTCTACTTATTCACCTTCGTGTTCATCTTGCATGTCGAAAGGGATCAATTTTAATCGTTGCTTTAGATCGAAGTACAAATGAGAGTATTGTATGTCGCACGAAATTAGGTTAGGTTAGTTAAGCTTGTCTGTCTGTTCTGTAAACAGTGCTATGTAACAGTATACTTGTTCGATTACCGTTGTCATGTACTTATCTGATCACGAATGATACCCAACCACATACTTATCTGGCTACCTATAATATTCGATCATGCATTAGATGGTTGATCATATAGGGCAACCAGTCATATACTACTCATTTGTCAACGCATTGACCTGTTCATATACGACTTGTACGATCACCTATGATACCCAAGCACATACTACTTGTCTGGCTACATATGATATTTGATCATGATTGATCATGTGAGGCAATCAGACATGTACTACTTATATGACAATCCATGAACCTGTTCATATACTACTTGTTTGATCACATATGCTGCCTAGCCATATACTACTTGTCTGGCTACCCATGATATTCGATCATGCAGTAGATGGTTGATCATGTAGGACAATCAGTAATGTACTACTTATTTGAGAATCCATGACCCTGTTCATATGGGACTTGTCTGATCACATATGCTGCCTAGCCATATACTACTTGTCTGGCTACCCATGATATTCGATCATGCAGTAGATCATGTAGGGCAACCAGTCATGTACTACTTATTTGACAACGCATTGACCTGTTCATATACGACTTGTCTGATCACCTGTGGTACCCAGCCACATACTACTTGTCTGGCTACCTACGGTATTCGATCACTAGCTGGTTAGTCATCTGTGATAATCAACCGTACGTATCTGACGTTACACGTTCATATAATGCTTGTCTGATTATTTATGATATCCCGTCATGCACCACTTGTTTATCCACCGGTATTACCAAGTTATATATTATTTACTTAACCACCTACGGTTCTCCATTCCATTTTAATTACACAATTAATTCATTGCCATTTTTCGAAAAATACAAAAGGTCTGTACACTTTGTAGAAACAATTAAATAAATTCGAACTGAATTGAATGCAACGTTCGAAACGCGAGGTTCGTTTTCACCGTCGATCGAGGCCGGTGTTTAATCGCGATCATCGATCGGGAGGATCGGCGATATCGATTAACGCGATACATCGAACGCGTCGGATTAACGTTAATAACGGTGCGGGGAACGGTGGGAGTGGGACGCCTTGCGACTCGAATTTATTTAGCGACACGGACCGCGGTTGTTACGCCGGTGACACATATATTGCTTCCGACGACAATGTAGGCTGATTGATATTGCGCGTCGCGGCTTTAATACTTAATCTTTAATCAATAGCGGCGACAAGCGGCCGCGCGACGCCCACGTTATTGGATTTCCCGGATCTGAATTCACGATCGCTTTCAATAGAGACGGACAATCCGAGCGTGCTGGGCCGTCCGTTCCCTCGGACAAGTACAAGCCTATTCGTTTAACGCGTTTTCATTTAAATGCGCGAACAAAATCCACCTCCCGCGCCTTGTCCCTCGATTAAAATCGAACCTCGCTTTCGGACAATTTCGCGACCGTTTAAAATACGTGTTTTTATTTCAACGATTACCTGGAATATACGCGCGCCGAGATATATGGGTCTAGGGATTTCGAGATACAGAGATTCGGGGATTTGGGAATATATGGATTCCGAAATACAGAGACTCGAGGATACAGGGATCTGCAACTGTAGAGATTTAGAAATGTAGGATTTCGAATTATTGGGGTTTGAGGATATAACGATTTAGGGGTATTGGTATTTGGATATATACGGTTTTGGGAATGAAGGGATTTGGAAATGTAGCAATTTGGGAATGTAGGGATTTGGAAATGTAAGGATTTGGAAATGTAGAAAATTGGGAATATGGGTATTTGCGAACGTAGGAATTTGGGAGTGTAAGGATTTGGTACATATGGATGTGGGAGCGTAGGAAATTAGGCATGTAGAGATTTGGGAACTTAGTGATTTGGAAATATAGAAATTTGAAGTCTAGGGTTGTGGTTATACAGTATTACAGACATCTAAAAAGTTAACATCAAGAAACTATAATGATATCAAGATCTCGACATGTAGGGATTTAGGTATCTCTATGCATATGGAAATCAAGGAATTTAAAAATACGATACAATATACACACATGTTTTGTGGCATACATAAAGCATGAATATTACGAGGTTGAAGCGATTAGGCAATTAAGGATAAAATTTCCCAACACGCGAATCAAGGCAGTTAATTTTTCTTAACATTGCTTTCCTTTCGTATCAACGAAGGATCAACGTCAACGATCCCAACGAGCTATTATAATATTTCATTCCGCATATTGCTGGCAATTGCGCTGTAACGTTGGAAACGAGTAAATTGAATTTCAGATTTAACAAGGACGGCACGTTAAAAGATTTGTATACAGATTCTGGCGGAGCGTGCTTGAAAACCACGCGACGACGTTGGCTAAACGTGCCACGAAAACCGTCCTGCGATGGACGACGCGTTAATTATACACCTCGCTACTACGGCTGCTATTAGCAAGCGTTCATTATACTTGCCGTGATACCCGCAGCATTGTCGCTATTCCCTCAAACGGTTCATCTAATTTCTCGACACGAACCTACTTAAGCGTGTACACGTAATCGTTACGCCACCGAGTTTACCTACGCCCATATTTTCTGTCACGGAACAGGCAGCTTTGGAAACGCGTGGATTACTAATATTATTCGTGGTACTTTATCCGTAATCTGCTCAACGTGGGACATGTGGACAATTGTACTCTTTGTGCTCCTTTACCCGGCTATGGTAAATTTACTCTACATATTTGGTACACGGTGCTGCGTTTTTCATTTCTGTCCTTTGTCCGACCTAGTTTGTCGTGTACTACTTGTCTGACCATGTGTAACGTCCATTCATGATCTACTTGTCTGACTACGTGGAACATACAGTCATGATCTACTGGTCTGACCACGTTTGACATCCAATAATGATCTACTTGTCTGACCACGTACGACCTCCAGTCATGATCTACTTGTCTGACCACGTGCGACCTCCACTCATGATCTACTTGTCTGACTACGTGTATCACCCACTTATAATCTACCTATCTAAACACATATTCCAGATAGCAATGTACTACCTGTCTGACCTATTATACCACCTAACCATATAATACTTACCTGTCCAATTATACCACCTAATCATACAGTACTTGTCTGACCAATTATACTGCTTAACCATGACTGCCCAACTAATCAATTATCTCGCCTAGCCATATACTACTTGTCTGACCAATTATGTCACCTGCGTACCTATCTGATCCCCTACGTTCTGTCATATGTAACTAATGTTCCTACATTCATTTTTCTTCAATACGTCACAATTTATGACACAGTTAAAGAATTCTTTCCTTTAAGCTCGTATTACAGGAAATGAATGCAATTGTTTCCGAATGATTACCTATGCAAGTATTGATTGAAGCCTTGTATCCTGAAAAATACAGGAATTATTCCATTATCGGAAAATCACTCCTAATCTACCTTCAATTAGCCAGCATCGGTTCTTTAGCTTCTCAGTCGAATATCGAGCAATCTATAAATAAGCTTACTAAATACTGCAGCGATTCTGCACATCGTAACCTACAAAAGGTTCTCTTACCGGCGCAAATGATCGATGCTCCGTCGAATAATTCAACGAAGAAGTCAATCCAGAACGAATACTTGAAATATTAAATCAGAGTCTCTTTCGCGTTCACCGACAGTCGTTAACCCGTGTATCGGGTCAAACGAGGGAAGATTCAGAAAGGCTAATAAAGCTCGTTGTTCCCGAGTGTCGCTATCAAAGTTCGACGTCGCGACGCTTTTATGCCCGCGATTCGAAAGTAGGCTTTCGCCTAACCGCAAGCGCCAGAGCATTATTTATGTAGAAGGCCGCGGAAACTGGAGCGACTTGAATTCTTCATGTCGATTCTACCGCTATCTTCTCGAACGAGCGTGAGAGCAATGAGGGTACGGGGGTGTACCTAAGCCTCCACATAAGCAATTTCGAGTTGGCTAGCGCCACTTATGTCCTACTGAATCATGCATCGGTCAATCAATTGGCTTGCTTCGACGAGCTACCCTTAAGCCGACGATCGACTTCGGGGCCGATGTTTTAGTTATTGCTCCTCCATCGACCGAAATTTCCCCGCTGGGAGAACACCGCGTTCCAGAATTACGCCATGTTCCCTTTTACCGTACTCGTTCGTATCTGTCAACCTCTCTTCGAGATCCCTTCGCAAATTCGTCCGCAAAAGCTATTTCACTAATTACAAATACAGCGTATATTGTAAAATTTGTAACGATTCTGGTCATAGGATACCTCGACAAAATAACGTTAATTTTCATAGAAAATGTTAGGAGAATATTCTCGGTTCAGAGTGAACTGTGTACTCGTATTTTCGTTCGTAATTTCGCACAGCACAATTTTCAAAGTTTCGAATGTACTAACGAAAGAGTGTGTTAACGATCGGCTGCGAGGATCTCCGATAACATTGGCAGAAACAAGGACGTGACCAGTTCGAAAATCGTCGAGATTTAATCACAGGTGACCCGGTCCCATCGCAAATCCGTCGATCACAAGGCCGGCAATTTTTCTTGGTGAAGCATCGCGGCTTTCACAGCTTTTCCCGGGCAAAAAAGGGCCACCGCGGTTCGAATCGCAAAATTGCCGGTTCTAGGGGCATGCTCGTTCCACGGCTGAATTGGGGCTGCTCGTAGTTTGTATCCCGCCCCTGTTCAACCCCGTCAGAGTTCTCTAATTAAAGCGGCAACGTTTGCTACTCGACAATTCAACAGCGCGGACTTCAAAGGGCGATCGTACGATTTACCATCGCTTTTCGTCACACCTATCTTGCTACTCTGTTCTTTCGCGGATCTCCTGCAGCTCTTTTCAATCGTATCCTTTTTTTTTTTTACTTTTTTATTTCGGTTGCATGTTGCCGTTGGTATTGACCGCATACGTAATAAAGGACGAAACAAACGCGCGGATGGAACGCGGGTTGAGAGGCACGATTCGTTGATTCACGTCGACATCCTACTCGAAAATATCGAATTCCATGGATGCTTCAATCATGCTATCCCCGTGTTTTTATTCGAACGATCGGATGATTTTTTTCGAACGTTTCAAATGTTTATGGTCTATGCATCGAAAATCAGATTCCGGTCAAGGGTGGATTCGTTAACTCTTTGTGCTCGAAAAGTGGCTCGTTTGGTTTTGTACAATTGTAAATAAATATCTCTCAACAAAATCTATTTTTATACATATAATGTATAATGATAAAATAGTGACAATTAATAATACAGAAATGACTGTAACCCCTTGCACTATGACTTACCAGATTCGTCAGAACTAATCACACACTATATTAAAACAGACAATGAAAGTTGAAATGTTATTTGGTATGCAATCGTTGATTATGCAAATTGCACTTGAACTCCAGCGTATGAAAAATGCGAGCAAAATTAATCACAGCTGAAATGCGTCACGAGTGAGTCATGAGTCGGACTCGAAATAGTCCAAGTTCATTCAGCGAAATTTCGTTTCTGTTTACTAATTCAGTACCGAATTCAGTTCATCCGGCAACCTTCTGTTTCTTCTCTTTCTATCCTGTGGTCGTCAGAACCAATCACAGCTACAATATTAAAACAGATAAAGAAAGTTGGAATCTTATATCAATTTATTATGCAATCGTTGACTATGCATGGTATTGCACTTGAACTGCAAATCAGCGTATTAAAAATTGAAGTGAAATTGATCAGGACTGAAGTGCGTCACGAGTGCGTCACGAGTCAGAATCAAAATAGCGCAAATTAATTCAGCGAAATATCCAACTAGGAAGTATCGAAGTCAAAAAAATTTTGATTTTCGGCCGACAGGAAAATGGTTTCCAATACAAAGAGTTAATCGTATGGAAATATTCAGGTTTTCGGTGCAGCCAGCAAGATATTTCCCCAAACAGAGATACGTTATGAAAACAACGAGTCATTTGTTGCAAATGTACGTTGATGCATCGCTCGAACGGTATGGCGTATGTTTTTTAAAGCAGGCATTTTCGCGATAATTTACAGATACGGTAGGTTCGCCGTTTCGGTATAATTATCGTATGAAAATGCGAGGAATGAACTGTTGCCGGAACCTTGGTGCACCGTTATTCGAATTTTATTATTCTTGACGGTCCACGTTAACGGAATTTCGCCGGCCATTATCCCACGGGCTGTTGGTACAATTATTAACCGCATCGCGCTTTATTGTTTTCCATCGATCACGGGGCCCGGGACCGTTTAAATCGCCCGTGGCTCCACTTTCAAACGATTTCACGGCGCGAAATCGCGTTTACACCGTTCGTTGCTGTTTGCGCCGATGCTTTTCGCTCGTTGCCTTCTCGTTTCGTTAAATTACAGCGTATACTCTTAATCCTTTTAACCGGCGAATTTTGCAACAGTTTAAACCCGCTGTTTGTTGCCGCGATCAGAAATTCCATGACAAATCGAACTGCTTGATTTTATGGCGAAACGTTCGGATGCTACACGATATGCTACATCTTTTTTCGATTATGTTATTTATTCCAAATGTTTCCACGTTTTTTAAGTTTAGTCACGACGTCTTAAGTTTAGTCTAAGTTAGTTAGTTAATATTTGTTGTTTTTTGGTAAATGTCTACTTTCAGATTTTTCGAATAATACGATTTTGTACTTACAACTTTCGATGGATAAATTTTGATGACGTGTAGAAAGTGCACAGAAATAATTTATAGATCGCTATTTTCCGACTAATTGAACTTAAACGTAATTTTGTAATTTCTACTCTCGATGATTAAATTTTAAACGAAACTGTCTTTGTCAAAATTTGGAAAGTGTGCACAGAGATAATTTAAGGATCAGTTTTCTGAGTAATCGAATTTAAAAGCCATTTTGTAATTTCAACTCTTGATGGTTAAATTTTTAACAAAATCAGTTTACTTCAAATTTGAAGAATGTGCACAGGAATAATTTAAGAATCCATTTTCTAATTAATCCAACTTAAACTCGATTTTCTAATTTCAACTCTTAATGATTTAATTTTTAACAAAATCGGATTACTCAAAATTCGAAAAATGTGCACAGAGATAATTTAAGGATCATTATTTTCTGACTAACTGACCTCAAACATTTTCTAACTTCATCTCTGAATGTCTTTTTCACTTCTTCTATTTTGGACTATAACTCTATGTACAAAATTGTAAATGTTTTCGTTTCTCCTTTCAGGTAAGATGGTGTTCGAGAGTAATATCATTTCCGAAATGAACGGGGGACGCGACAACGATAAGGGAAGAAGTGCCTGGCCGCTTATCCGAACTACTTAATGATCATTAAAGTAGCGGCTGTCGTGCGAAACGTTCGAGAGAAATGCCGCCGTTCCAGCTGGCCTCCATCTGTGCCGTAATTAGTAGGTAAACGTTCCTATAAATTTCCCGGCAACTCGTCCGTCGACTAATAACAAAAAAGCTTGGAAAAAGCGACCAAACAAGTTCGGGGAAATTCCGGGTATCGTTAGGTGTGAAGTGATCATGAAACAAACGCGTTCTCGAGAGATTAACCGGTTTGTTCCTAGATTCTTATCTGCTTTATCTACACTGTATGTATTATTCATCTATATTTTTGTGTATATTTATTTGTATCTGTACCTATATGAATATTTATCTGTATTTGTATCTATATATTTATTTGTATCTGTACATTTATTTATTTATATTTAACTGCACCTGGGTCTACATGTTTATTTGTCTATATCTTTATCTGAACTTATCTGCACCTGTATCTATATGAATATTTATGTGTATTTGTATCCACATGTTTATTTATCTGTATCTGCAACCATATGTACATTTATCTGTATCTATCACCATATGTACATTTATCTGTACCCATATCCATATGTACATTTGTTTATACAATTTGCAGCTGCTCCAATCTGGACATGAAAACGAAAACCTTGTTTTCGAAAAGAAGTATTTGTTCTTCTATGTATTTTCGCTGTCGTCAGGTTACTATGAAATTTTTTCAAATGTAAATTTTTATCAAATTCTTATCTCTGTTACTGACCGTCACTATTTATTTTATGTTCAAAAACGAGGCCTCAAACCTCACTTTTGCAAAGGAAAAAGTTGTTCAGTATAACCTCTTTCTGGCAGTACCCTACTTGTGAATCACCCTGTAGATTTACTTCAAGAATACTTATCAGTCAGAATATCATTGTTCCCTCTGTACAAATATAAATACATGTATATTCGTAGATGAACAAGCTATATGTTTAAATAGTACACCCGCGTGCAAATGATATAAATATTAAAATAAAAATGCAAAAATCTCGAAAAACCCGAAATCGCAGCAAAACCCCTGCGAATTAAACCTAATTAACCGTCGAAAGGGTGAAAGAAAATTCGAGATTTGTAGGAAAAATTTGTGTACGTATAACATCAGAGGCTTAATCCCGGGTTGAAAGGCTGGCGATCAGATTAATATCCGAGATAAATCCCGGTGACGACGTTACACTGTCCTTTACTTTTTCCGGCGGCTAAACTTTCACGTACGTCCCCACGCACGACCCTTATCGTCCCGATCTTAATTCAAAGCATGAACGTCACCCTTTTCGTCCCTCTTGCGCCCCCTTGCTCTTACCAGGCCGTGACAAATAGCTTTTAATTTCTCGCCACTGTTTACCCAAGCTACTCCCGAATTAATTGCCCGTTACCCGGCTTCCGGACGTTATCTTATCGCCGGCCACTTAAACAGCCCCTACCTGCAGCTTCTACGGGATCTACGAGCCACCTACTCGTCCGCCACCGACAGAACTAACCCTGCATGAGATCCCTAGCACGGGATGGCCAGCCTGCATCGTCGGATCTAAACCGATGATTATGAATGCGGACCGCTGTGTAAGCCTCTTCCCAGAGCGGAAGGAAGGGTCCGTGTTTGCTGGAACTCCTGACGTGTCTCGGGATAGGAACAAGAATATCGCGAATGGTATCTAAACTTTGTTCAGATATCCACGAGACGAGAGCTGTCCGCAGAAATATCTCGGATCTAGAGCTAACAGCGCGCAGTCGAATCGTTTGGTCTAACCGGTTGTCTGGAAGATTACATTTTGTGGCAAGGATTTCTGCACGGCTCGAGTCGGTTTGAGAAATTTTGAGATCGTGATTCTTTTCTTTCGGTGGATAAAATTTGATAAGACCGTATAAAATGAATTAAACCTCGACCGTTTGACGTACAAAGGAAAGTATTGTGTTTAAGGGGGTTTAGGGAAGTTACGAAATAATTTTGCAACTCACGCTTATCGACTAAGGGGCCTTGCGTGAAGATAAACCGTCAGTCAGGGCGGTTAATAATACACCTTTCACCGTGAAGTTAGTTTAAAATAATCTTTTCTCTCGGACAGACAGTATGAAAACCTTTCCCCCAGAGGCTTATCGTGACTTGGTCTCTTCTTAGAGCTGGAAGGCGTTGAAGAAATAAAAGACGACGAGGAGGGTCGGGATAAAGGGTAGCAGGACGCGCGGTAACGATTCCTCGTGCATAAAGACCGCTCGACGTGGTCGGGGATGAGAGAAGGGTACGTGATCGTAATATCGAGACGCGTTATGAAAGTCGACTCTTCTTACGCTCGCTTTCTGACCCGAATTAAAAATAGTCTGCGGCGACGAGCTGTGTCGTCGACGAGATCGAACTCCTGGATCTTGTCGCACTGGATCACGGTTTCGGAACAATCAGTGACGCAAACGTCGTTTTTACCACATTTTTTTTTTTTTCATTTGGAGATCAGGAAATTTTCAAGTTGGGGATTTGGAGATGAAGAAATTTTCAAAGTGGGGATTTAGAGATAAATAATTTTTCAAGTTATGAAGTCAGAGATTAAAAAATTTTCTAGTTGGGAATTTAGAGATGAAGAAATTTTCAAGTTGGGGATTTAGAGATTAAAAAATTTCAAGTAGGGGATTTAGAGATCAATAAATTGTCAAGTCAGGAAATAAGGGATGAAGATATTATCTAGTGGAGATTTATAGATCAGAAATTTTCGAGTTAGGAAATAAGGGATGAAGATATTATCTAGTGGAGATTTATAGATCAAGAAATTTTCGAGTTAGGAAATAAGGAATAAAGAAATTATCTAGTGAGGATTTATAGATGAAGAAATTACCAAGTTGGGGATATAGAGATCAGGAAATTTTCAAGTTAGGGATTTAGAGATGAAAAAATGTTCAAGTTGGGGATTTAGAGATAAAGAAATTTTCTTGTTATAAAAAAAGAAATTTTCAAATTAGGGATTTAGAGATTAGGAAATCTTCAAGTTAAAAATTTAGAGGTAAAAAAATATTCAAATTTAGGAATTAACAAATGTTTGTCGATTATGTAGTAACAGCTAATTGTATCAATATCCAAAAACTTTATGTATAAAATAATCGTTATTTTCGATGAATAAAAAAATAATTCGATAATGGAATAATGGAATGGTCCTTATCGGTGATTTAACGTTTATCGAAAGTCGAGACGTACGTAGAGATAACCGTGTCTGACTAGTCACCTATTCGTTCTACTTGCTGGACAAATCGTTTCCGACGGTTCGACAATGAACGTTGAGGTCCCTTGTAAACTACTAAAGGTCATCTACGATCACTTCTACAACTATCGAAGCGACTTCGATTCTCGATCTCTATCAAAATACCTCGACATTCGTCATAAAAGATGAAAAGTGTTCGAACGAAAACAGTTTAACCAGCAAAATATGATTAAATAAATACACCGTTGCAGTATAATGAATACACGTACGTATTGGCAGTTTTTTAATTGGCAAATAAATACGATAAGTTTAACGGTAAATTGATATTATGATTTAAATCTGTCGAAATCAATTACAATCAATCACTCGGTGCCTCAAAACGTTCAGTTTAACCGATATTAATTGCATCGTGATTAATTTAAAAGCTTTCGGCATAAACAATAAAATACAGAGTCGAGTAATAAATAAAGTGATTTATTAGTGATCGATCGGCGGACAGTCCGTTGCCACGAATCCATAATATCGATTGGAAAAATTTCACCGATATGATCGCGAACACACGAAACACAATGTACACGAGGGGCATTAATATTCAAATTGCGGTGCCGACATCAAAGAGGTCGATCGGCCGTCGAACGGAAAACACGAAAGCTGCTTTTCACCGATCCTCGTACCCGTACAGTTTCCACGTTCATTTTGCCCTTGTCTTTTCACTTTGTTTAATATGCTAATAGTTATTAAACAAGTGTTTCGCGTGAACACGACGCGAAATTCGTTACACACAGTCGGCGCCGGGGTATGCGACTTTAAACAGATATTGCATTAGCATATTATTAATAATTCAACCTCCACGTTTTATTTTTGGTATATTAAATCTGTCGCGACTGGTTGTCGGAATTCGGCTTATTTTACGTAACCTTGACACGCTTTTGTTTATTAAACATCGACAGTTCGAATTTAAATTTCGCTGTGTTTTACTGAAGAGGATTTTACGGATATGTTATATGTACATTTGTGAGTTAGGGATTTTTAATTTAGAAGATCGGGAAATTAGGGATTTAGAAGTTTAGAAGTTTAGGAATTTAGAAATTCACGGGTTTGGGAAGATAAATATTTAAAGACTTAGGAATTTGGAGATTTGGAGATTTGGAGATTTGGAGATTTAGGAATTTGGAGATTTAGGGATTTGGAAATTTGGATATTTCGAGATTTAGGGATTTGAGGATTCGGAGATTTAGAGTTTTGGAGATTTAGAAATTTGGAGATTTAGAGTTTTGGAGATTTAGAAATTTGGAGATTTAGAAACATGGAGATATAAAAATTTAGAGATTTAGAAATTTAGAGATTTAGAGATTTAGTGATTTAGAAATTTGAAGAGTTAGTGTTTTGAAGATTTTGAGATGTAACAATTTCCGAAATGTAAAAATGTAAAAATTTGGAAATTTTGAGATTTAGAAATATGACAATTTAAAAATTGAGAGATGTGAATTTGGAGATTTGGAGATTTAGAGGTTTAGAAATTCAAAAATACACAAATTTAATCATAAAGAAAATAAAAAAATAAAAATATTTTTGAATTCAGGAAATTACACCAGTCGAAGTTGAATAATTCTCTCAATACATAAACTAATTATTGGTAAAGTAATTAATACATTCTACATAGAAAGTATTCGAGTAACTGCTATCAAGAATCAGTAACATTAGCTTTGTTGCTAGAGAAACGCAACCCTGAAGTAATCAAGCCTCGTTAAAAGGATCTTTTGTTCCCAAACGCACGTGAAACTCGTTTCTCGCGAGCATAATTTACAATTCCCGCGATATATCAGCACCGTATTTAAATCATGTCGTTATAAAATACGATCGCTTAGGTTGAATTTGTAATAACGATAAAGCGATGTATACGCGCGATTTCGTAACCTTAATTTAACGAAGGAAATTTTCAGTTTTCCAAGAATCGTTTTGTTCAATTACCATCGATTCGCCGTTCAAACGCAACAATATTCCCAGAACTAATTTTCACCTGTAATCAAACTCGATTTCGAAAAAAGTCGCGTTATCAAAATTCGCTGAAAACCTTCCGTGCTATTTTTCCCCGAAATCAAATCGCGAAACGATGATTTCAGCGAAAAATTCCGTTTTTCCGTTCGCAATCTCTTTTCGATCCAATTCCTTTGCCTCAATTTCGAATAGAATACCAAATCAAAGCCGTAGAAATTGTTACTCGGCTCGTATGTAGAACTCCTCTCATTTCCGGAGATTTTTCGCCGCGGATTATCGCGCTCGACATCGTGAATAATTTTGTAGCTCGCACGACGTTGGCAAAACTGGGGGGTGTTGGCAGAGGTCAGAAGGTGGGTCGTGGAGCAGAAATCGAAAGAAATTAAAAAACTTCACCAATTAAGAAGTTAATCGCCGCTCGACTCGATAACGAACAATCAACCAGGTGATGCTCGACACCGGTGTGCCGCGATCGATCCATCGATCGTGCCACTCTTTTCGAGCTATCCCTCGCTCGGATGTTCGATAGACCCTCTCGACCTACTTCGTCCGATAATTATCAGCCGGCTTAATAAAACTCCTCGTCCCTCGGATAAAGCGGATTTAATTGGCGTACGCGGCACGACTTGGACGAGATTTCAGGGTCACTTCGAGGGTCGGACTTGAACGAGATGCTGCACGTGGAATCTCGATGATCGAAAACAGAAATTAAGGGGAAGCCTCGTCGCGTTGAAATATCTCGTATTATTCGTGGAAATCTAAAAACAGAGACAAATTTTTCAAATTTATATTTTTAATTTTAAATTGAAATTTTCAATTTTATATTTTTAATTCATATTTTTTGCAGAAACGATGACTAGAATATTTAGTCAGGTTTATTAATTTTTAATGATAATTGTCGGAGTCATAATACATTTTTGCAAAAAAATAAAAATTCGTTAAAGTTCCTATAAATACTACATATGCCAAAAATTGTGGAAAATTGATCATGCACCGATCATCACGTTTCGTATTACTCCCCAGTTAACGTTCGATACAAAGGTGGAAGGCGATTCAGGAAACGGATCGTCGAAATGTGAATATTCACCGAAATTGCGATTACATCCCCTTAGCCGGTCGAACCGTTTAATTAACCGGCTTTACCGGAAAATCGAGAATAACGATTCAACGATCGCGAACACCGACAACTCCACGGGGGAATGATTATAACTCGGTGTTCAACTCCTCGCATATTCATGGAAACGTAGCGGTCACGATTTACGAGCGCGTAATGCATTTGACTCGCGCTTCCGGTCCGCCACGAAAGAAGAGTTTCCGGGAACGTGCTCCACGATGTTGGCCAGTTTAAATTTGTCGCTGTAAACGCGCCTCCCCGGGAACTAATTTTCATAGCGATTCATGTCGCTGATTCGTTCGACCGTTCTGATTATCTTACTTTTGATTCGGGTTTCGTGCGGCTACCAATTTCTGCTTTCCGATTCGCTTTTACGCTGATCCCTTTTAATCCCGTTACCCGAGCTCGGACTTTCGAACTGACAGAAATTTCGGGTACCGAAACGTTGATAGTCTGAATTTCATTCGATTCGAATTCTACCTTTCATTTCCTTATCAAAGATTCAGTTTCTTGAAAAGTACATCTTTTATTCACGGTGGATTATAAAAGACTCAATTCACATCAAAAAAGTATCTATTCACGGTGAACTATGCAAGATTGAATTTACTCCAATTTCTTTAAAAACGTATCTTTTAATAACGAACTCTAGATCTATCATTAATTTATGTATTACGGAAAGAAATCTGTCGGAATGGTAGCTCGTAAAACTCGGACTCTATAAAAGTTACAGGGTGCCTGATACACGGTGAGCAAGTAGAGAAGTCAGCCACCCGGTCAGACAGCCATCGCCATAGTTCTGCCATTAGATTCAATTTAAGGCTACATCGAGCTGCAACCGGCATCTTCCAAAGTCTAGAACCTTGCCGTTCAAGCTCATAAAATCAGCAACTGCATGATCGTCGTGAACGGAAGTCAGCCAACAAGAAATTTCCAGGTCTCGGTGAAAGGTCTCGCAAGAAATTCCGTGCTCTTACGTTTACGGCGACACCGTTAAATTCGCTAGTAACGGTGCATTAGAGACACTTGCCGGCTTTCCTTTTACGAGCCGACATATCCAGATAGATAGCGGCAGAAGATGGCAGGACAATGCCAGGAATTAATGTCTCTTTCCTTTCGACTTGTTCCCTTATCTCAATGATTTTATCCAGACATCCAGCTGCTGCGAAATCACCTTCCCCCCACCCCGTTTGATAGCGTCCATTTTCCTCCATTTTCTTCCTTCAACTGTTCTGTACTTCTGTAATTCGATGCCGGAATGTTTATATTAGGCAGAACTGTACAGGGAAGGTTGAGGAAATTTAGGGATAAGGATATGGATTTAAGGATGTTGGGATTTGGAAATATGGGGATTTAGGGATTCAGAGATTCCGGAATCTGGAGATTAGGGACGTAGGTGTATGAGGACCTAGGAAATTGGAAAAGGAATTTGGAAAATTAGGAGTTCGAAGGTTTAGAAATTTGGGGTTACAGGAATGTGTGGACACAAGAAGCTGGACACCTAAGAATTTGGAGATCTACAGATGTAGAGTACATATGTTTGTAGAATTTTTGTTCTACATTTTCGATTGTGCATGCAGAACATAAAATCTGTGAGTCAAGTTTAAGATCGAAACATCCCTAAGAATAAACAAGATCTTCCACAGGAAAGTAGAATCATCACGCTCGAACAATTGTTGAAGCAAGAAGTTTGAAAGGTAGCGATTTCAAGCCTCGTCGAGAACGAGAAGAATCGACGCGGAGTGAAACTGTAGACGCGATTAATCGATTCCAGAGTCGTTCGTTCGTGAACCGATTAATCGAGCAATCGTCGATCGGCAGCGTCATAGCCCCGATGAATTTAGCAAAGCCATCGACGCCCCGAACGTATGCTCGCGCGATAACGTAATGCCGTTCGAATGATCTCAAACGATTCCCTTGCTCGAAGCATGATCGAACCGGAATTATTTCCCGCGACAGATTGAGTAGAACCAAAATGTAATTTTCCTAAAGCCATCCGACCCTCCCTTCCTGGCCCTACCCCCTGGCGGAACCGCGTTCCCGAGGGATGCTAACCTTTGGAATCGACTTTCCGCCAACAGCCCCGACCCCGGATAAGCCGTATCGAGGAAGATGGATCCTTGCGTCGATTTACCCCTCTCTACGGTGACTTCGTTTCTGCGAATTACCTGGCACGCTCGTTTTTTACCACCATAACTAACGAAACTGGATCGTTTCCTGCCAATTTCTGATAAATTTCACCCGCTCGTATCTGTGTTCCTAGAATCGTCTCTTCCAACCTCTTCGGTTTTTAATCTTATTTCACGATAATCCTTATTTTCTAAGTAAGTGTAATTATACTAGGTTCCAAACGACGAATAAAATTTTCAAGCGGTACCAATAATGAGAGGGTACGAGTGGAGGACTTCGTGAGGATTTTAAACTTCTGAATGAGTACAGTCAGCAAGACCTACACGTTGTCTTTGTGATACGATTAAACTTTTAAGTACCAACTTAACTGCTGTACTGTAAACGAAGACAGAGAATTACTGAGTTCGCATAGTATACAGTCATGATCTATTTGTCTGATTACGTGTGACATCAGTCATGATCTACTGGTCTAACTGTGCGACATGTAGTCTTGTACTACTTGTCTGACCATGCGCGATATCCAGTTATGATCTACTCGTCTGACCACGTTTGACATCCAGTCTACTTGTCTTAGCACATGTACCATTACATCATGATCTACTTGCCTGACCATGTTTGACATCGAGTTACGATCTACTTTGTCTAACTATGTTTGACATCAGTCATGATCTACTTGTCTGACTACGCGGAACATCCAGTCATAATCTACTTGTCAGACTTCATGGGACGTCGGACATAATCTACTTGTCTGACCACGTACGGTCGTACCAGTCATGATCTACTTGTCTGACTACACAGAATATCGAGTCATAGTTTAATTGTCTGACTACGCGTGACATCCAGTCCTCTACTACTTGATCAACGTTAACAAGTACGAACTTAAATACTATATTGTAAATAAAAATACATGATTATTGAGTACTGGAGTACTGTTTGTACAATGTTTCTGTAGAGCTCCGTAGCGTTTTTTACTAAGTTGCACAATCTCAGTTACTCGAGGCATCGATGTCTTCCGAAGAACTACATAGTCCATAGTAATTTCACGGATTTAAAAGGAAGCAAGATCAATATAGCCCGCGGAACATGGACGTTAGAGTATCCGAAAAGAAAGTTCATCGAAAGCGAGCAGCCATCGATGTACCTGAATTAACAGTCGGCTATCTGTTCGCCGGCCATTCGAGTCCGCGACAGAGAGTATAGAGAAGAAAAAACAAAGGAGAAAAAGGAGAACGTTCAGACTGTTTCGACGTGCTCGAGACAACGCGACCAGACGTTTCGGATAGAAATCCAGCTAGAAGCGACGGCAAACTAGAAAGGGGTGAGCATACACAGGGAACAAGGGCGAGAGAGAGAAAGAGATTGTGTGCAAGAACGGGGTAAAACAGTCGCAACGTGTCCCTGTCTGCCTTTTCGTACCGTGGACGTGAAAACCAGCCTCGGCTCCATCGACGGGCAAAAGTGGTGGTGCGACAGACAGAGAGACGCCGAGTAAAAGTAACAAGCCAAAATAAACAGCCGACTGCCGATTCCTGCTGTCGCAATATTTGCAGTGGGACCCGTGGGGACAAAACTTGATCGGCCCTGATGCCGGATAACCCGTCGCGATTCCAACGGTGAACGCCGAACGCGAACGAGAAGTTATTGTCCGCGCAACGTCTCGTCACTAATGCCGCGTTATTGCATACGATCTGACAATTTTCGAGCGATTTCATATTTCCTAGATTATCCATATATACCCTGCCGGCTCTTTCTACCCCAGAGAGTGCTTCTCCGCCTTTCGTCTCCGCATCTGGGCTAACCCTCCGTCGTCGACCTCCTTTCTCGGTGCCCTGTGTTTTCCTTTCTCCCGTCCTTCGAGTCTCGTGATTGCTCGAGTGGAATCGTGTATCCGTTTCTACGTATTATTGTCACGGTTAAACAGCAAATGGAATTTGTCCTGCAATTCGCTAACGACCATTTTCTTGCTTCCAGCACTTGGTTCAGTTTCTTTTTAAATCATAAGCCATTATTAGCACTGTCTATGTATATCATGCATACTGCCAAGATAGGGTGACCAAATCGAGTATCTTATAAAAATCGCGACGATACGAAAGAATATTTTAGGTTAGGGTGTCATGATTTCAGGGAACAAGTGAAGGTGAACTTTTATCCGAAGTAGTAGAGAAATGTAGAGGGACAAGTTTGTTTTTTAGAATGGAATTAAATATTATTGAATGGACAGATCTTGATGGTTCGCATCTGTGAAACCATCTCTTTGACGTTGTTTTTCGACACCGTTTCCCACCAACGTTAACCACGCAGTCCCTACTCGATGAATGAACGATCGGGTGCGATTTGCAGCTTACACACGGTGGAACTCATTCGTGATTCATTTAGCTGGCTGCCGGCCAAATCCGTTCAATGGTCGTCGTTGTTTCATTACCGTGAATCCGTCGTAGACACCGACGGTTCTCGTCCCTCTTTCTCCTCTTCCGCGTTCTTTCCTGCCAATTCGAGACGTCCCCCACCCTCCATCGGCAACCACGCCAATTTCGAACGTTTAAACGTCGATTCGCTAGGCGGTTTTCTGTTTTTCCCGTCGATCGAGCTGCTGTCGCGAGCAATAGCGGACGAACGACTAAAAATCACCGGATTCTGCTAGCTGATACGCTCACGGGCGCACAGGAATTCGTAGAATTTTTTCCGAAAGTTCGTGACGACGGGAGGCGAAACGACGGTCCTACGAACGTTTGCGATCCTGGAATTTCATTAGTTGCTGTTTGCCTTCGGTTTTCTGAAAGCAACCTTCTTTAGAAACGAGTTCACTCCTCGATTTGGCAGAAATCTTCTTATTGCTATATGCATTTTATTATTTATTTTTACGGATGTTAGGAATGTTGCGATATAGGGCTCTAGAGGTTCAAGATTTTAAAGTGGTATGAAAGGGTAGAGGATGAAGGGGTATTGAGATGTAGGGACATGTGGATGTAGGGATATGTGGATGTGTGGATATGTGGATGTAGGCATATGTGGATGTAGGGATATGTGGACATAGAGATATGTGGATGTAGGGATATATGGATGTAGAGATTGTAGAGATGTAGTCACTTCGGAATTTATCAAATTGAAAATATGGACCCCAACAGAAAATTATATTATATACTGTGGACAAATATTTTTCTAATAATAATCCGAGTGTAAACACCTCAGGTTTAATATTAATCTCCAAGAGTATGCCATCGTTATCAATCTAATATTACCGACCAATAGTACGATACAGAACATAGAAGGTAAAAGATGAATACAGCAAAGCGAAATTAATGCCAGCAGATAAATCGAAGAGTATCACGAATCCGTCAGATCGCTGGAAGATATTCGAGGCATCGGGCTGAAAGGGGCACTCGAGCAGAAGTTGGAGCAAAGGGGTATTCCTTGTGCCGTTTTCACGGATGCGCTAATGTACTTTTGTGATTTGCAATCCAGACGGCGAAGAGTTTACACGGCATCAACGAACGTCGGTGATTCGGCCCGGGGCCGAAGTCGTTTTGTTAATTAAAACTTTTCGAGCCGAGCGGTAACGCGAGCCCTCGCAAAGAACCACCTCTCACCGCTACACCCCTGGTTTCGTCTAATACAATTTTACGTCGTACCGGTAGAGATCCGAGCGAAAAGAGAGAGCGAGAGAGAAAGAAAGAGGATCAGCTTTAACGAGATCCTCGCGAGGAAGCAATTATTTCATTGACGGACGTATCTAACTTTTGCACTGCTTCTACTTGTTTTCGCTTAACGAAGATGCAAACGCCGTTTGTCTGACTAGTTACGCCTTTACAGCTGTTTCTACTTGGCTTTTAGCTCGAGATTCCTTTGAGCAACAGCATCTGAACTTCCCGTTTGTTTTCGGGTAGGGGAACACCGTTTGTCCGGGATGGACTTTTCACTGTCTCTTCGAATTACCATCTGTTTCCCTTCTTTTTTCGTCATTGGCATGCTACGAAGTACGCTACAGTGCATAGGGTTCTAGGCGATAATTAATCTTGAGAAGTTTGAGGATTTAAGAATTTTGAAATTCAATTCATAGCAGCTACTATAGCTATAGATTCTACCATAGCGGAAAAAGCTACCATAAGTTTTATTGCTCACAACTATTTATTCACGATATATCGAGGTCTGCAAAGTGCAAATAAATCACGTAATGTACGAGAACCGCAACCCATAGACTAAATGATTTATGTTCCGTGAACTTTGATGCATAAACATATTAGCACCGGTGGTCTATTCATAACTTTTTAGTAAGCAACCAGCGATCAAACGTATGTAAATGTGTCATATATATAATGTCATGTAAATGTCAGGAATATTGACCAACCTGTCCTAAGCAACGTATCAAAGATTCATGTAAGCAACGAATTAAAACGGAGTTTGGAACATTTTCCTCATAAGTTTTCGCAGTTTACGTAGCCGCGAATTATGAAACGAAACGCGATATAATCGTAGTTATATTCGAAAAGCTTGACCCGATAATTGCTGGTCGATCTCGCAACCGCGGCACGAGGCTGGCTTCAAAGAGTGCCGCGGCGCTATACAAACTAATTACCCGCCGATACAAAGGCGCGCCGGGCATAATGCGATTGCTGGAAAATTAACAACGTTAGCCGCGGAAGTGCTCGAATTATCGGTGTGTTCGATTAATTTATCCGAACGAATCTGTCCAGCTTGCGGCGGCGACAGCCGAACCGGTGCACACGGATTGTTCGATCGATCGATTTCGCGGCTGAAATTCCGGCCTCTCGTAAATGAGCCACCGTTGCTTCGCGGATTATCCGAAAGGTAACCCGTTCACGCAAAACAGCGGCCGTAATAACCGGTGCCGGCCGCGAATATTATGCGAATACGGATCTCGTAATAATGTCCGCTCCATGGGATCATCTATGGGATCCCGTGAGCAGCGGGCAAAGATTCGCGGCCATTGAAAAGGCGCTGTCTACCGTTGGACGGAGTTCTAACGGAAGCTAACTTTTAACGAGATTCGCGAGAAGCCCCTTCCACGAATATTCCCCTCATCGGGTCGGTCTGTGTTCTTTCAGACCGTTGTATAGTTGGATCTTAGGTTAATGCGAAGCTTAATCTACGACTTTGCTAGTTGGAAATCTTACCGAGCTTAAAAGAGCACTCTGTTCATTTTCCTCGACGCGAACCTTTATAACGATAAGAAATATCGTTACAACCGAGTCAACGAGTTTTGGAACGATAATACTCCTGCAACCGCGTTTCGAGGTATTTCAGACTGGCTTTATATCAGAAATAGAAATCTACTTGATATCTGCGAAAATTATTTGCACGATGTAACCGAAAATGATTTGTACGTTATGAAAAATGTCCATTTTGAGTTAGTGGACAAAGTATAACAATAAAGATGATAGATTCGTATGGAAGTTCACACATGGTCACACATGGTAATAAAGTGTGAAGGTGTAAGAATGATCAATCAAAATACACTTTCTTATATCAACGACCGTTCATCAACTGCATATGCAGTCGGTAATAAGTTATTTGTCTGATGGCATATGTGCACCCATTCTCAAAGGATTAAGCCTATATCAGGCTTCGTCTAACGTTGTATACGTTTGTTTCCCCGAAAGAAATTAGCCGAGGGTTCGGTCCGGGTCCGATGATTGTTCGAGGAGAGTTTTCCGATAGAAAGTGTCGCGGGTGGCTTTATTGCGAGCGGAGCGGTGCGAACACGCCGCGTGCCGCTCGAGCCGTCCCATGAATATACATGAACGCGTGCGAGAACGTGTAACGAGAAATATGAATAAATATGACTTTTCTTCGCGAACGGCCATGAACGTTCTGGTGGTGGCGAGGCAAAGGTAAGCGTAGCGACGATTTTTCATTTTACGCTTGTATACATATGATAAATATCGCCGCTGTGAAATTGAAATCCTTTCGAAAAGGGACGAAAGAACGGTTCAATTGAGCGTTACAGCGTTTATCGGAGCTCGAAGATCGTAATTGCTCGAGTAACTGGAACGGAACGCTCGGATTATCGGTGCTGATTACGATTTTAACACACCCTCGGTCGCCGTACTCGGGAAACGGCGATTGTAAACGGTTATTCTTCGGCGAACAACTGCTCGTTGATTTGGATAGTTGTTGCGCGGGCAACGAGGCGAAGAAAGCGGGAGAACGGAACAATTTTTGCTGTTTTGCTGCTTCTTTTCACGCAATTTCGCGGGTCAGTGGAAGGGAATGCGAATAACGAGGGAGACTCCCGGTTCTTCCCGTGTTCCCGTTTCCGTTTTACTAGTGTCCGGTCTAAAAGGCTTTTTGCGTTAATCTACGGGGAAAATAAGAATTGGAGATTCGAGATTTAAAACGGTTCTCTTCGGGGATTTAATGCAGTCGGAATTTTTTCAGTTTATCAAATCTTTTTCCCCTTGAAATACTCCATCACCCCTTACTTATCGTGAGACGTATCTAAACAAATTTTACAATTTTAAATCCACAAATTGTGGAACGTATCGCTTGTACAATCTCGTATATCGAATCAACAATATCCAAATTAACTTATATTTAAATTTACAATTTCGACATTGAAACACCAACGAAAACTTCATTTCTAACACTATTGAATCAACATTTCCCGTCATTCAAGAATAATTTCTCGATTCAACGCGGCTATAAAGGAACAGCAACCGCAATATTAATTCTCAAATAAACGCCATAATTAGCAATCTAAATGACGTAACGCGATCAACGGACGCCATTGTCCACGAAAACAGCGTTAATAGTAACAATGAGCCGTTCCAAGTGACAAATTTGGGCGTTGTAAAGTTCGGAGCGAGCTAGGCGTATTTGCAGCGGTGCGCGTTCATAATTCACGCGATATCGCGTTACGGGCAGGGCCAACCTGGGAAATGAACAAGTTCGTGGTTGAAACGGAAGAGCAACTGACCCGTGTCGTCGATAAAATTCTTTCACATTACATTACACCCGACGCGAGCTTCAGTTCGATCTCATAACGCTAATGTATCGCGTGTATTCCCAGTTTACGCGTTCCCTTCTGCTTTTTTCGCGTCTAGCCAGGGTTTTGCGAGTATTACGAACGAAAGAAATCGAATTCCACGAATCGTTTAGTATCGAATGTTCGTTATTCTTCTGCGTTGTTCACGATTATAACGTAGTCTCTTAGGGTAATTTTAGGTTGCCTTGCGGGTGCAACTCATATGTGGATGGTCCTATATGTTCTAAAATTTTCAGAAATAAATGTTAAATACATAAAATTAAACGTTAATAAGACATATTTCAATGAAATAACATATTTACAGTATAATTAATATATATATCTTAATAGAGTTAGGTTAGGTTCGTGAGTTGTTTCATGTGGACAAAATGGCTTCATGTGTGGTAATTGTTACAAAAGAACATACTTTATTTTACTGCATTATTTTTATTATACTTATGGAACTACTTTTATAGTTTACCTTGATACAATTTCATGTATATTTTGCAAACTTCTTCGATTAAATCGATGAATTAATTGTTATTTAAGAAGTAGGTCACGTGACTCACCGCGTGTCACAGTAAGAGTTTATGCGTGACATTAAAAGTCACGATACAGACTTTCGTGACACAGTATGGGGTACGATTTTAAACATTTTTTACTTGACCGCGATAAAAATCGTAACATTTAATGTCGCAGTATTAAATCCGATACAACATCAAATTCCACACTGAGCACATTACGAAAGTATACGATATCGTCCGGATTGTTTTTATTTCTCTCGACAGTTTGATTTTATTTCGGTAGTTAGCAGAATTTTCCTCCGACGTTGATCATTTTCGAGCGACTTAATCCGGTATAATTAACACGGCCCCACACGTCGATTCGGGCGTATCAGCACGAAGTAATCTGTCGTGTGTACACGGCCATAAATGCCGGTTGCCTCGTAAACGCGTTACGAGCAGCCAGGGGTGTAAAACGTAACCGTGACGACGGGACAGGGTGCGTTCGAAGGTGACGTTCAGCAGCGTGGGAAGGGGTGGAAGAAGAGGTCGAAGAAGGTCGAGCATACCGAAAGGGGATAATTAATCGTCATTGTGGAAACGCTATGTCGGCGTTGCAGGTCGGGTGGCTCGTCCTGCTGCCATTACCTTAATTAATATTGACTCTTTGTCGCGAGAACGGATGGACTGTCTCTCGTCCCTATTTCTATCGCCAGCTTTCAACCCCTTCTCGAACGGTACTTTTAACTCTTCGGCTCCGTGTGCAAAGGGGTTGTATACGACCCTTCGCTTGTTATGTAAGCACCCCCGTAAAACGCGCGTGCGACGGGGAGCCTGTATAATTGGCCCGTTGGAAATCTTCGAACACGAATTATCGTGTGGCGATTAATCCTGGGAAATTGTAGAATTAACCTCCATTTTCTTCATTTTTTGTTACATTTTCGTACAGTTTATTTTTTAAAGCTAATCGCAGGTCTGTAGTCAGATTTTGAATTAACCCTTGTTCTACGATATCACACTCGTGACGCACACGTGGAACGTTACCAGACTCATATTTTCCTTTCAATTGAATTTTTGGTGCAATTCTATTTACAATCTGTACCAAGGACTGAAGGCAAAACGTGCTGAACATTTTAACTTTCATTACTTGTTATTGTTGTAGCAATAATTAAGCTGTTAAAGGAAGAAGGCCTGCTGTTTTGCTAAATGTGTTTCTTGCGTCTGAGACGGAATTGATCATTTTTGTACGATTACTTGAAAGTACATAATTGTCTCATCAAGCGTTCAAAGCCCGAACTAAATGCTGGGTATTTATTGTTTCTTCCTATTCACCGAGATCGATTTTCTACTTGATTAAAACAGATCTAAAGACTATTCGTTCCAATAAAAACGAGAAGCTGAAATCAATTCGTTGAAAGTCTCGAAGGGACGCGAGAACGAACGAGGCGGCAACATCTCCCTTTGGAATCGATTCCTCGAGAACGATTTTCCGAAGGAACCGAGAAGTTTCAGCGATCTTTCTCCCCCGTTGTGCGCGTGTCTCGGCTATCGATAGCGTGTGCACGCGTACGTATGTATACACACGTACGTGCGGTACAAGCCGCTCGATAGCTCGTCGGTTTGAAGGCATTCCGGATGCATAAAATGGACGTTAGCTTCGCATGCCGCGGGCCGTCGAGTGTATTTTGCATACGCCAACCGCCCCCAAACCCACCCCTGCCACCGGTCGTTCTGCCTGCCACTCTCTAATAAAACGATACGTTCTTTCTCGGCTGAAAGACGCGGAACTGAAGGGGCTTTTTCTGCTGCACGCGTGTGCGAACACGGGATCAGCTTCTGCCTCGATCCATACCCGTATGAAAGTATCGGCAGCCGTTTCTGGATACTGATTCCGGGTGTAGACGTCTTTTGGAAGCCGGCCCAGTCGACTTTCGTTCGTGGCTTTTCAAACGAATCATTCAGGTCCCTTCAGACCGATGTTAATTCGAGCACACGCTAGCTCGGAGACGAATTGTTCCACCATTTTATTATGCCGTATCCGTTCATTTGTCTTACTGATAAAACTACGTTTATATTTCTTTTTTAACACCTGCTATTTGTACGATAAGGCTACTTCAAGGTGCTCGAATTTATCTCGTTTAAGATTTTCTCTTGGAAACACAGAAGCAGTTGTAATCTGTAGCGTTAATTTATGACACTTAATTTTTTATACGTGTAAAAAGTATGAACGCATATCGGTGCGTTTTTGAAAAACTCATACGATTAGTCTCTGTTAAATGAATGTTGGATAAGCGACAGTCTGTGAAACTTGAATGAATACTTGAAAGAAAGATTTAATATTTTGTATAATAAAACGAGGTAAACATCCTTTTGATCCTTCGACAAAAAGGTGTCGGAGATTTTGAACTTCGTCGACTAATTCCGCTCATAAGGTTACATTTATTCAACCGAAAAGTCCCGCCGGAAGCTGGAAGTTATTCGGCCGGCAGAAAAGGCAAGTTCCCGGTAATTTTTCCGTTTCCCATTTCCTATAGCAAGCTCGTTTCCCCTCGGCTGTACAAGCTCGCAAAACATGGCCAGGAACGCGGAACAAACGCCCCGTTAAGGCGACTCATGCATTATTCAGCGACCGCGACTTCATAAATTGGCTAATTACGTGGGGGAACTTATGCGACCCGGTGCCACGAAGGACCGTGAAACCATCGACCACCGGACCGTCCACCCCTTCCCATTAAAAATACAACGACGCGCGGACCGGAAATAACCTCGGTTTCTTAGCCACCGAACACCCTGGTCGATTTACCGGACAACACTATTCTCACACTATGAAAACCCTGTTACATTCAAGGATGAACCGGGGAGAAACGGGGGATCATCCCTCGGTGTCTTGGTCGATGTTTTACGAGGTGAAAGATTTAGAACAATGAGTACTCTGGACGGAGAGGGGAGGAGAGACGGGAAATTAGTTTATTAATACACCGAGTTATTACGGATGGTCCTCAGTGTTTTTTGCTAATAACTCGAAAATGGAGCCTCAACCAATATTTTGGCAAAGGAAAAAGTTGTTCAGAATCGTCCCACCTACCACCCCTTTTCGGCTCTTACAGTAATTGTGCGTCACCCTGTGTAGTTACTCTTTTGATCATCGATATTCATTGCAATTGTAACTCTAATACTACTGTTAATGTCAGTGGATGTCAGATAAGTTTATTTATACTTCGAAGTTATAAGTACATGTGGTTCCCAGTTGATGCAATAACATACATCCTTGTACAATAATGATAAATTAATGAAATAAAATATATACATATGTGTACAATAGTAGTTTAAAAATTAGGTTGAAAAGTCATAAACTTTCTTCAGGTACAGGGTTACAGGCTTGTTTATCTGTACTTACTATATGGTCCCCATATCATGTATATCAGTGTATTTGGACAATATCTGTAATAATAGAGATAGAGATAGTATGAAGACTGATGGAATTTTGTAACTTTGAGACTTCAGCAATTTGGTAGCTAATTTTGAAAGTTTGAATCCTTGTAACTTTGGGAGTTTAGAATTTTGGAACTTTCCTACGCAGCATACATTTCCAAGGAGGATCCAGACGCACAGGATTTAGACTAGAAGCATAGTTGTCCAACTCGATTACGATTTTGACACGAAAACAAATCTGCTTTAAAACAGTTTAAGAGTCTCTTCCGATGCATGCATACACGCTCGTATAGTTTATGTTCGTTCTCAGGTAAATTTCGTACGTAAATAATCATTACCGCATAATTCAAATACTTTTCTTTGCATGTTGCTCTAATTTCCTCTCTAAACTCGCACAGGAGCGACACAGCGTTTCATCTCTGGCCAAAAGACAACAAAACGGTTCTTTCCCGCGTGTGTTGGCTGCTCGATTATTTATCCCGCGGAGCGGAAACGTTCGTTAAACAGCAATTATCGCCGGTGTATTTCTAATTAACCGCAGCGCAAACACGTTGCGTTCCACATGCACGAGCGCAAACGTTGGAACGACCGCGACACATTCTTCGTGCCGTAATTTGATTTCGCGCGATTCCGTGGAAGCCCGGGTTTGGGTCGGTTTTAATTTCGCCGGGAATTCGTCACCGACCGCCTTAGAAATTTCCTTGGCAAACCGTGGAATCGCGCGAGCACGCCGGCTTCCATTGTAAGAGGAGACGAGCCGTTGAGAGCGTGTTCAACGGCCGAAAATATTGGCCTTTGATCCGGCAGATACGACACGAAAACGGGCTTCGCAGCGAGCCGTCGCGCGGAAGAATCGATTTCTCCCGCGTTTTCGTTCGAGCCACGGCTCTCGAGTCTACAGGGTAAACATCTTTGCGACGGATCCGGCTGCGACATCAGATTAGCCCCGCCCGAAACCGGCTATAAAGCCAGAACGGTAAATTGGCTGCCGCGCTAGATCGCGGCGGTACCTTTGAAAATTAATTGGAGATTACGTTATGGCGAGCTTTTCAATCGTTTCGAACAAATACATTTTCAGAGATATTTAAGGAAATCTTTCCGCTGGATTTACTCGGAAAATTTACCCCAATCGGAAATTTCAGCGTTGAGGTTTATTTTCTATAAAAAGAATACTTTTGGTCGTTCAAATCAGAATTTCTAAAATCGTCCCCAAATGAGGTCATACACCTCATGAAAATTTAATATTAATATAAATTTAATCTTCAATTTAATGTCTCACATTTTCTGTAAAGTGTAGCGATATAATCGTGATGCTAAATGTATATTTATATATTAAAAAATACAATCACGAATGATTAGTGTGACACCTGTTTGGATAAACCAATCAAATAGCAAATAATTTTCTAGGTGTCACCTGAACTTGGCTACTATATGTAGACCAAAATTATGTGGTTAGGTCGACACCAAATAATTTTTGTCTGACGCATTCTTTTTCTATCAGTAGCAGCCAAGTTATTCTGATGACTAATGCCTCGTATAATATTGACATATTACTTAGAAAGTCGGATGATGGAAATGTTTGAAGGGTAGAGAAGTAGAGCAAAGGAAATAGTCGTTGAAAAGCAACACGTGTAATCGTTAACCCCTTCGGCAACTGCGGAGACGCGGTAGGAGAGTGGCGTCGGTGGACAAATCGCGAGCACCGGAAGTGGTGGGTGGAATCAGTTTTAGCGGGTCGGAAACGGAGAACGGTGGCGGATCCGTGGCCATGCGAAGGCATTTGTTCAGTCAGAAGGGTGGCGATGTTGGCCGACGTGTAGGTAACGGGGCGAGAGCGAGTTTCGAAGGGGAGCGTGTGTGCTGGCAAAGGTAAGGCACCCTGAGGGGGTGTTCGCGGCGGAGTTATGCAGATCCGACCCCCGTAACTGCTGTTTCACACGCGATATCATGCATTTGAATGTAGAACCGCTCCTAGCTAACTCCTCGCCGCGGTCTGCTCGAGCACGTAACAACCCCCGACAGGACGAGCTCGATGAGGAGGGGGATGGAAGGTGGCGGGAAACGGTGAATCTTCGCGGCTAGAAAAGAACGGTGTATTTAATTTTCCAAGTAATTGCGGGTGTTCGCGTGAATTATACGCTCGATGGAACGAGGTGGATGGGGATGAAGCGGGTAGAGAAACGCGTCGACGTGAGCGTACTTCGTAAAGCTGTCGAGGTTTTCCACTTTTATCTCGCGGCCCCGTTCCTCGGGGGTGAAGACAACCCCGCTTCTCTTGAAGTCTCAATTTCCTATGCCGTTACAACCTGCGTACTCTTGTAACCGATATCTTCGAACAAATAAAGATTCCGCACGAGGGTTCAACCGTGTAATTATCTGATTATTGGAACGTGCAAGATTTCTTTCACCCCATCAAATGTTAATTAACGGTTACAATCTGTGTAATTTTATTACACTTCAGATGCAAGAAATCAAAATTATATTTACTGTTTGATAAAGTTTTGAATACTACATAATTTACGTAAACAAGGATCCTTGAATTCAAAGTATACCTAACATTTCAATTTTCCTTATTTGTTTACACATTGCAGCAATTCTCTCTGTCTGACGCAACTGCCAAAGAAATCATAGGTTAAGGTTAATTCGTTCTGTTTAGGGTCTTTTTTGGCTGCGATTCTCAAAACATTTACAGCAAGTTAACATGCAAATTTTGTAAGTAAGTCTTCGATAAGCTTAAAAATCGATCAAAGTTATGATACTATAACTGTTAGACTACGGATGTACTTTCATGACATGTCGACAAAGAATAAATAAATCGAGTAATCTATGAGATTCACAGGATCACGTGATTTATTTTCTAGACTTCGATATACAGGAAATAGTAGTAGCAAGTATACCAATAGTAGTGTAAGAAAGACGCAACAGGAAAATTGTACCAAATCGTTTACAAGTTGAACATCAATTTTCTCAAGAGAGTCCCGGATGAGAAGACATATCAAAATATTATCTTTTTCCTTAACGTAAAATAAACCAGCTCCGTTACACTATTACAGCATTTCCGGCTTTCGTATATCGACCCACTTCACGTAATGAGCATTCATCTTTGCAAATAGTTTCGTTTGCAATAAAACGATTATTCATCGCTTATCTATTGGTTCAGATAATCTCGACCGTAATTTTTGTTGCTTATCGTGACACAGACTGGAAGCTTGTTCGACGAAGTTAATTCGAACAAGGTATAGTCCTAGTGGCCGAGGAGGACGCAGATAGGGTGGCGATACGACGAGGCCGACTTTCCCCGGCCAGATTGGGGCATGTTTGCATGGTATTTAGCCGATAAGAGCCGAAGGTATCGAGCGGCTACGGATTACACGCTTTTAACTGATCCACGATGGGCGTTACCGACCCCTATTCCGTTTCCCTTTTTTTTTCATCCTTTCTCCCCCTTTGGAACACTTGTCCACCCCCTTCCAATAACAATTATTACGGTTCTTGATTTAACCATTCGTAGCAAAATTACTTGGCAATTAGTCTCATCTCAAAATCGGTCATTTGCACAAAAGTCGTCAAAATATTTTCTGGTCAACGAATATCTGTTGCTTTCTTTGTAATTACAATTCACTATTAATATATTGGAAATGCGATCAGTATAAAAATCGATGGTCTATCTAGTAAACTTTCAAGGTCAAGTTCTTGTATCCAGTATGATGTACTGAATTATAGGTTGCAATCGAACTAAAACAAACGTCAAATTAGAACGAGATGGACTTCATTGGATGAACAGTTTATAGAGTTCAAATTTTAAAAATTTGTACTTTTCAGTATTTTTCCAAAAAATTTGTTCACACGAATCTCCCGTTTCAACCTTTCTCTTCAGTGATATAATTGGTCCCCGTTAAGATCCTATTAAAACATTCCTTTATTCATTCTACTCGAAAGATTTTTTTCGAAAAGACTTACAGAATCGATCGAGGTTGTTTCATTTTTTTCGATACGGAGAAAACTGGGGGGTTCGGACGGTTTTTACGAGTAGATAAATTTATTGGAGCAAGCAATGGTTCGAGGCGGGAAATTCGCGTGGAGGTAGCTCGGCCAGGATAATCCTATTCAATTCCCTCGATCTCCTCGGCAGATCGAGCGCGAGACAATATTTCTGTTATTTAAAATGGAATTCGCTTGTATATCTTTCGCGTTGATTAAGGGAATCCAGTTACGGATTATTGCGATACCTGATATGAATTCCGGTTAGCTCGGAGTCGATAAGCTGCAGGATTTTCCTGGAACTTTCTGTTTGAAAAAGAACCTTTATTTTGTTGTTTGTAGTACGCTCGCGCAAAATGAAGTGGCTTTATTATCCTATATTTCGATATTAAATTCTTTCGAGACTGATGAACGATTCTGCGATTTCAATTCGACTTATTAATTCTTTATGGGGTATTTTTTATCGACGTTTGATACATAAACGAAGAAAAGGGTTTCTCCTCTTGTGTTCGATTTTCGAATTTTTATTTTCTTTCAAGAACTTCCATGTTTTTAATTTTATTTTAGTCTCTCGACGCCTTCGAATTTGTGATAATATTTTTATTTATGAAAATTTTTTTCATACTTTACGTTTCATTCAGATAATTGTATCACGTATGATTTCGTGTGTAAATTTTCGGAAACATGTTTCAATCGCTCCCGATTGTTCGCTCGTTTCATTAGTCAAATTCAATTTCTTCCCCTCCACCCAATACCGATAAACGATATCGTTTATTTTCGTTTCGAAAAATTCTTTCAGGATACGTCGATTTGCATTCGGGCACGATGCGTTTTTAAACTGGATTTTTTTTCTGTTTCAAAGAAAAAACTAAAACATGTTTTATATTTCCCAGTAGAAAGCTTTTTACAATTTTCCGCCTCGAATTTCGTTTTCAGTTATTCCGCGGAACGAAACGCGTTCGCGTTCGCGCAAAATTAAATAGACCCCGAAATGTTTTATATATTGTGCGAAAAACGAACAGGCTGTCTCGCTTCAAATTAAAAAATGCTAAAGCGCGGTTGTAATTCGACGAAAGCTGCACGAATTATATTCATGAAATAACGTTACATCTTTGCTTCTTTCTATTCGGCGATGCCAAAGAGATCATAACAAATACTGCTTTTTAACCAACTGTATAAATTCCGAAAAATTTTGTTAAAATTCTGCACTTGGAAAGATATAAAATTTTATGAATAAAGTTACAACATAAACGTCCTTAACCCCGTGCGCTGTGATTTATTTGCCAGGTGCGTCAGAACTAATCAAAGCTACAATATTATAATAAAACTGGTAAAGAAAGTTGCAATGTTATGTCAATTTATTATGTAATTCGACTATGCAAATTATTGGACTTGAACTATAAATCAGCGTATTAAAAATTCGAGTAAAATTGATCAGGACTGAAGTGCGTCACGAGTGCGTCACTAGTCAAAATAATGCAAGGTGTTAAACTTAAATTACTTGAAACTCAAATCGTTCTGCTAGAATATTATGAAAATAGTATTTTCAGCAAAGTTACAGCAGCGAACGATATAATATTTATAAATGTAATTAATCAAATTATATACGTATTACTGTCAAAAGCGTGGGCACAAGAGGGTTAAAAAAAGTCTGTATCGAATTCAGTTTATCCAGTATCCTTCTGTTTCATCTCTTTCTATCCTCTGGCTGGTTGCAGAGCTGGTCCGATCCACGCTTAACGATAAATCTTGTTACGTCCCTTCTCGGCTCTTCTGCCGCAAGCTGGAACGTCTCTCCTCGCCTTGCCAAGCCGGCGTTTATCACTCTGTTAAGCCTGAAATTGATAATAACAAGTGCCTGGTTAAATTATGGCATCGAATTGGTAACCGGTCCGTAATCTGACGTAGAAAGGATGTCGTGATAACGACAGAAACGGGACGAGGTAGCTGCCTAAAAGCGAAACTGTGTTCTTCGAGTCTGGCGAAGTTAAGAAAGATTCATCTTAAACCGAGGACACTTCTGTCTTTCCGTTTCACCTTCAACACTCCTGAACAGCTCTTGAATTACTGCATCAACTTGTCCGTCAAATTGCCTTGTAACGTTGAAATAAAACCGGGATAAGGAAATGGGACGAAATTGGAATTATCCGGAAATCAAATTATGCCTGTTTGTCTTCATTAAGATCGCTTTAACTCGGGGTTTAAACTTCGTTAATTAAATTAGAGAATCTTACGATTCTATTGTAGATCCTATAATTTTACGCGAGATTTAGAATGTCTTGTTTTGGGCCACAATGTTCGATGATAAAAAAGAGTTATGGTAAAGAAGCTGCAGGATGAAAAGCTGCACACATCTGTCCTTCTCGAGCACGTTTCTTCGGCATTGTCGCAGCAAGCAAAGCACTTACGGCACCAAATCATTTACTTGATTGCAGTTCCCTTCGATTCAAAGTCTCGTAAAACGAAACCACAATCGAAGTCTCGGTCGCAATCGAGGCAGAGAAACAAAGACACACTTCACCGTTCTTCTAACCTGTCCTCGAAAGAACGTACCCCCGATGTTTTCACCCCGTGGCTACATAGTTCACCGAGCCCTTTATGTCTCGACCCTTCGTCGCGGTGTTCAACAATGACTGGTCCCGCGGTCGAACAAAACGCACCCTGTCGTTGCATAAAGGGTGCGCGAAACAAAGTGCGTTCTCGCGAACGACAGAATAACCGAGGACCGATTTAATTAACGAGCTCAACAACGCGATGGACGTTAATAACTTTATCAATTTGTAGCTGGGATACGTAGTATCGTTCGTTCGTGTAGCGCCCCCGTTTCACCCCCCCTCACGTTCGAGCCCACCAGCCATGAAAACGACTGTCCGAAAAAAGGGTTGATCACAGTGGCGTGCGTGATCGAAACGCTGTGTTCAACCGCAACACGCTCTGGTCGATCATTTTTCTGATTTTGATGGATTAGCTCCGAGGATAAATGCACCGATCTCCGGGTTTATTCGGCAATCGATACTCGACCCCCTCCGCGTGCTGCCGTGCCGTGATTAATTGCTCGACCAGAATCGAGCGACGTGGACAGTCGTTCCCGAGGGTGTCTTTTGGTTACTGTTCTTCGAGTGATTTCTCTTTTAGCTTATACTGATTTTTCTCTTTTCCTTTCCGCGAAATATACGCCGGGTAAATTTCTTGGATAAATCGAATAATCGGGATATGATGTTTTTAATCATTCGATACGGGACTTTCGGGAAAAATACGTTTCACGTAAAATGTAGTGGAAATTTGGTAAATGTATCGAATGTGTTAAAGCATGGTGAAATTTATTAAATGTATTTGAACGCACTAAAATCTATCAAATTTGGACGTACTAAAATGTGTTAATTAAAATCACGTTTCACACGGAGTGAATTTTTGAAAAATACGTGCTGTGAAATTGACGGTAAACCACATAATCGATTTTAAAAACAATTTTATTATTATTTACTGTGTTGTACAACAAAACATTTTAACTACTAATAAGAATTTGAATTACTAATTACTGTAACTCTTTAGCAATTGTAATTACTAAAAGCAATCTAGCACGTAACGAATTAGCACGTCACGATCTAAGACATAATCTAACGCGTTGTAATATGACGTGCAGCAATTTAAAACATGATGACGCAGCGCGAAATAATCTAGCGCGCAGTAATCGACCGCGTGGCAATGTAACGTGGAGAAAATAGACGCGTCGTAATCTAACGTGCAGTAATATAATATGCGGTGATGCAACGCGTAGCAATCTAGCGTGTAACAATCTAGCATGTGGTCATCTAACGCGTAGCTATCTAACTTGTAATAATCGTTCATGTAGCAATCTAGCGTGCAATAATATATAGCTTATTAATATAACGCGTAGCAATCTAATATGTGGTGACGTAACGCGTGACAATGTAACGCGCAGTAATCCAACGCGTAGTAATCTAGCATGTAGTAATCTATCGGATAATAATATAACGCGTAACAATCTATCGCGTAGCAATCTATCGCGCAGCAATCTAATATGTGGTGACGTGACGCGTGATAATCTAACGCGTGGTAATTGAACGCGCAGTAATCTAACACAAAGTAATCCAGCTTGCAGTAGTCTATTACGTAGCAATATAACGCATAGCAGTCTAATATGTTGTGACGTGGCGCGTCATAATCTAACGCGTGATAATCCAGCGCGTAGTAATTTAACGCGTAGCAATCTATAGCGTAGCAATTTAGTATGATGTGACGTAGCACGTGATAATCTAACGCGTGGTAATCCAACGCGTAGTAATCTAACGTACAGTAATCTAGCGTGCAGTAATCTATCGCGCAGCAATTCAACATATTGTGACACCGCACGTGATAATCTAACGCTTGATCTCGAATATTACTAAACAATTCTAACTACCAGCAAAAATTCGAACTACTAAAAACAATTACTTGTAAACAATTCTAATTACTAGTAACTTTCATTAACGATTCAGCATGGCATCTGTTGCATGTATCTGTTCGTTCAATAATAAATGAAGCTCTACCAACCGAGCTTAATGCTCGGAATAAGATTTCCGCTCGCTGGAAGAACGCTCGTAATTCGAAATCAGTCGAGCGAGAAACATTTCTCCTTACGAAAATGCCACTCGAACGTGTCGGCTCTGTAATAAGGTTAGAAAAAGAAGGAAAGAAGGCTGTTGTGTTTGGGAAGGGTGCGTGGAAGAACAACAGTTGTTCTCCGGCTTTTGTTTGACGTCGAGGAAGACGTAATTGAACGCGTTCAGGCGGCAAACAAATATTTTCCGCGTTTTCTACCAATGCGATTTGTACGTAACAAGCAAATCGACGAATCACGGGCAATCGGATAGAAACTGAATTCTGTAACCAGAAACATTCGCGGTTTTTTTTTTTTTCGGAGGGTGTATTCTCGAGGATATTTTCCCGTTTGTGTGTCGCGCTAATTGACTATATTTAGCCACATTGGAAACAAGCCAGAACGCACGAGACGTCGCGTTCTCTGTACAAGCGAACTGCATTAGTCGGTAGGAAGTTGCTTGTCGTAATTTTTGTTTCATAAGGCAAAGTTCGCAGCCTCCTCCGCCTCCATTTGCATAACTTGTCGACGCGACACCGCCACAGGAACTATTTTTGCAAATATAAGTAGCGCGGCTGCCGGTGTATATTTTCTGGACAGGAGAAAAAACTCGGCTACATGTTCGCAAATTGCGGGAGAGCTTATTAATCGACTAAAATTCTGCTTCTCCCTTTTTATTGCCAGAATTCTGACTTGTTACATC
The DNA here is from genome assembly GCA_945859555.1 of Megachile ligniseca. Lineage (NCBI taxonomy): Eukaryota > Metazoa > Arthropoda > Insecta > Hymenoptera > Megachilidae > Megachile > Megachile ligniseca. The sequence continues at coordinate 6,212,996 of OX243780.1, forward strand.
CATATAACATCTTGTAACATTCATTACTGTTTTATCAACATTCCATGAATGTTTACAGTTTATCAATTCTGGTAATATCAAGTTTCGACTTAATTCGTCAGATCGATAGAACAGATGATTAAGCACAGTAAGAAGATTAAGGACAACAGATAAATATTGTACTCTATCAGACAGCTAATATAGGCAAAATTCACTAGTTATGATATATGATTAAATGTACATATGCCAGGAACATTAAGTGGTAAGACAAGTAGAGTACGATTGTATGTAGTCAGACAAGTAGAATGATGATTCCATGTAGTCAGACAAAACTCATTAGTTGTGATATATGATGAGACTGCATTTATAAGGAACACCTAGTAAGCTCAGCAGAATAATGATCGTAGGTAATCAGACAAGTAGAATAAGTACTGTCAGTGGTCAGACAAGTAGAATACGTAATCAGACAAATTTGTCGTCGGACAAATGAATTTGAAATCCATGGTACATCGGGTCGTAATGCAATATTCTGTCCATATATCACCGACAGAATTGGTAAAACCTTCTCAATTCTTTTGTCTCTATTATCATCAATCATCTTTAATCACCAAGAAACAGATCGGCCGCGAGCACGCGTCGAAAATCACGGCTACTCCACTCCTGTAGCTTGGTCCCTCGCAAAATCACCCTCTGACGGTGCATTGTTCCAGAGCCAACGATATTTTTCCTCCCTTATCCATTTACTGTAGGCGTCTACCGTGCTGCTCTAGTTATCTTCATCTTCTTGCGCTGGCCATTCTTCGTTCCGCTCGCGCCCCTAACTCGATTTCGTCGCCAGATTTAGGGGCTGCGTCCAACGAGACCTTTCAACCCCGGGGTATCTCCGTTTTTCTCCCTTTTCGCTCTTCCCTGTCCATCTAGCCGTTTCCTCTGGACGTCGGTGAGAGTTGCGCGAGTCCTTTGAAAGCGGGCATTGCACGGCGCGACGGCAAACGCGGTTAAATTTCAATTTGCTCGTTGATCGTCACGATAAAAACCTGACGAACGGCTAAGAAGATTGATGCCACGCTGCTGATTTTAGGAAACAGTTCCCGTGAAATCTGTTCGAGCACTTTTATCACGATTCGAATATCGTTAATTGCATCGTGCTTCTGTATGTATCGTTATTTAATTTCACGTATAAGTAATATTATTACGGAATGTCATTCCGTAATCCGATGAATACTTCAGAATCTCGCAACTTTTCCCAGTTATTCGAAAAAATTCATTGCACCAATCAAGTAATAATATTACACATACGTCAATATGACATGTAACATATGGTAACACGTTACAAACTAGGGAACGAGAATGTAACGAGTGATGAATTATCGTAGAGACGAAATGCTGTAACGAGACGATTCGACGTGGGGCAATCTAACACACGGTGATCTAACACCTGGTAATCTAACGCACAGCAATGTAGTACATAACGAATCAGTACGTAGCGATCTAGCATGTGGTGATCTAATACGTGGTAATTTAACGCGTAGCAATTTAACGCGCAGCAATCCAACACATAACGAATTAACACGTCACGATTTAACACATCGTGACGTAAGACGTGATAATCTAACGCGTTGAAATCTAACGTGCAACAGTTAACACGTGGTGATGCAGTGCGAAATAATCTAGCGCGTAGCAATCGGACGTGTAGCAATCTGACGCGCAGGAACTTAACGCGCTGCAATCTAGCAAGTAATAATCTATCGCGTCATAATCTAGCGTGTAGCAATCTAATAGGTGGTGACGTAACGCGTGATAATTTAACGTGTAGTAATCTAACACGCAGCAATCTATCGTGTAGTAATCTAACGCGTAACAAACAAATACGTGGCCACGCAACACGTGATAATCTAACGCGTAGTAATCCAACGCGCAGTAATCTAGCGAATAGTAATCTAACACGCACTAAACTAACTTGTAACGAATTAGCACATGATGACAAAACGTGTAGCCATTTAATGCGTTACAATCTAATACATAGATTCATGATAACAACGCAACCTTATATCTCCAAATGTAATCCAATAATGATTACCTGAACCTTTGAATCGTACCATTGCCAGGGAAACAATTTCAATATTATCGGCCAGAGTAAAAATGTGCAGCCGATTCGAGCCGATGAACATCGAGGATTCTCGTTCATTCGATTATACGCGGTCGTGAACAAAAGAGGTTCGCGAGACAGAGGGCGAAATTAGAAGAAGGTTCTGTTTCGTTGCCACGCCAGGGATTTCGTAACGATCACGTCGACGAAGAAAGCACTTTGCGGGGCCAAATTACCCTCGGGGCATTTACGGATTAACAGGATAGCCATTTTAACGATCGGCAATGCTGACGTGCATACTGGACACGTTGCACCCTTGCCGCGAACCCCGCTCTCTGACGACGGTCAATTGAATATGAGAGCTAATTTTAACGGGGTATTTGCTCCTTTCCTATCTCTCTCCTTTAAATTGCCTTTTATTAATTTATATTATATCGTAGTGTTAATTAAGTGACCATTGCCGAGGGGAAAGCTTCCTAAGCTTCGGGAGCTTTGCTTGTACTGCACTCTGGCTTAAGTGGTTCAACCTGGAAAGAGAATTTCTCGTCCAGCAATTACCTTTCGATTCGTTCTCTCTCGAATTATTTTCTGGTGGAATTAAATGTTGATTATTGATTGCTAGTTCGGAGATTATTTAGTCAGAGATAATTTACAGGTCTCAAGTTTAATATATTATTTAGTATAATTTGTTGGGATAGGTTATTCAATATAATTTTTCAGAGTTGACATCTGAGATAGATTTGATGAATAATAAAGAATTAATGCAAAAGTATCGATGTTCCTACATTTCGAAGCTTTTGAAGGATGCATAGAGTCTTTCTTTCCACAAATACAGGATGATTTACAAGACTAAACGATTTAAAATGATTTATGCACCTTATCTATTTTCCTGCATCACACATATTAAATGAAAGTCTTCAGTCAACGATAATACAGGATTTTAATTGAATGCTTACGTTTATAGGGAATCACTGTTGCGATTCTTGATAGGTTTACACAAGGTAGCCATCGTAATCTGCTTCTACGCGAGTTAATAAGACTTCCATCGAATAAAGCGAAGAAAGGCAAACGATCGATTCACGTGCTAAAAGTCGTAGTCGAGACAATTCATGATGGACTCAGCAAAAATATACCCACGCGTTTATTCGTCTTGTGAGGGCAATTTATGAGATAAGAACGAAATGCGTTTATTTCAATTTGAAAGCCCACCCTCGAAGATGTAATTCGATAAGGTATCTTTTGACACGAGGAAGCTTTCCCTCATTTGAGGGTGTCTACTTTGATCTAGCTTTAATGAAGTACATTTATATCTAATATTACACTTTCTAACCCTTTATCGTACTTTAACCACTCTGACATGCGAAGTACTTATGTGATGAATTTTAAAAGTGTTTAGTACTGAACCACAAGGATCGTGAACTTGACAGAATTAAAGAGTGAAGAAAAAGAGAGTAAGAGAAAGTCAAGGTGCAAAGAAAATCGAGTGAAATAATGAGTGAGTACATGGGAAGGAAGTTGAAGAGAACGGCTCATAACAAAAATAGCGAAATAAACGTATTGAGATCATACAACACGCTTATTGATTACCCCCATCCTGGACAGTGAAAATAAGGATGCAACAATATCGACTGTTCCCCATTCTAAGTCTATTTGTAGGTTTATTGGTGGTGCACGGGAAAGACACGGTAACCCGAAAGAAGAGAGTCACGCGATCCCGCTGTCGGTTACGTGGAGTATTAAAACTGGAACAGGCTATTGTCTGTATTTTTCCCGAGTTTGGTTAAAGACCCTATTAGCCGAACAATGGCGAACGAACGTGGATTGTACTTGAAATCCCGCGAACTTTTATTGGGGACGTGAAAAAAAAAAAAGAGCAAACGCGTAACGCGTCTCTAAATCGCGAAATATCACCGGATCGGCGGGGAAGATCGTGAGTTATGAATAATAAATTCGCAAACAGCGGGCCACGATATAAATCGGTTGGTAATTATTTGTATCGTGGCGGCGGCAACGATCGATTCGTTTGGTCGATAATTCGAGAAACATAGGCGGTGTTGTTCGATTGGTGTTTCGCGGTGTCGTTGGTACCGGTGGAAATTATTGGAAATAACGCCGTGTGTCACACTGTTTCTACCCGTAAACGATGACAATGGAACGGTCTCGAACAATGTGCCGATTTATCTCGCGGCCCGTGCATTACTACGAACTACCCTCCGATAGGGCTACTCGATAAAAGCAATTATATTTAATTAATGAGAAGACCGGCCGCCCGAGGGGAAAGGGAACGCTCCTGTTCCACGATTTCATTTGTTGCTTTAAAACCAGCGGAACACGGTTACTCGTTATTTTCTTTTTTCGATCTAATTAACATACTCGTATGCAACGGTCTCTTTGTCACTATTTCGTGACTGCTGTTTATTAAAACTCCAGATACGGGATGAATAATGAAAAGTTTTATAAAATCGGTAAATAGGTACGAGTAGATAAGTTGATTACGTGCTCAAACAATGGCACTACGTTAGAGATGACAGATTGGGGAGACAGTTGTTCGAGCAGATCGATTGTCGGACAAGTGATATAGGAGAAAAGCGAAACGAATAGTATAGGTTTTCTTGGAGAAAAGCAGGGATTTTACAGATAGAAGTCGTAGGTGGTACAGGTAGAATAGGGTGTACAAGTGCCGGGAATATGAAAGCAGAACCCGTAGATCGTCAGATAAGTGGAATGGAGTTCGTAGACGGTCAGGAGTAGAATACATGTTGTAAGCAGCCGTATAAATGAAGTGGGAGTCATAGGTGGTCAGACAAGTGGAATAAGGAACATACGTAGTCAGTAAGGTAGTCACGCGAGTAAGGCCTGCAGGCGGTTCTACAAACGAGAGAGAAACCATAACTAGTCAGACAGTTTAATGAGTACTGATCAGATAAGTAGAATAGGAGTTGCGAATAGTCAGCCATGTATGGTGGTCAGACGAGTGGGATACAGTTTGTTACGGATATTATAAATTAAACTATGATGATAGATATAATTATAAAAAGTTAATAATGTTAGATAATGTAACAGAGACTGTAAGTGACAAAAAAAGTATTATATTTGCAGTTACTATTGTAGGAACTACAAATACACCTCCTATATGGCCAAATAAAGTACATACTTGATACCGATTGCACAAATGGTACAAGGTGCAAAAAAGGGAAAAGGTCAGCCAAGTAGAATAAAGTCTCTAGTTAAATAAAAGAGGTGTAAGTACTTGAGATAGTTCTAATAAAAGTAACCGAAGTATATTAACTGATCAGACAGGTGGAATAAAAGTGGTAACAAGTCAGACAAGAGCAATAAAACTTGTAACTGGTCAGACAAGTGGAATAAAACATGCAACTGTTCAGACGAGTGGAATAAAACATGCAACTGGTGAGACAAGTAGAATAAAAGTTGAAACTGGTCAGACAAGTGGAATAGGTTGCATTGTCAGATAAGTGCAACAGTTTCTATACACAGTCAGACAAGTAGAATAAACGTTCTAGACAGTTCTACAAATGAGACAGGAATCATAAATAGTCAGACAAGTAGAATATGGCTTTTAGACAGTTCCATAAATGAGACAAGGATCATAAGTAGTCCGACTAGAAGAATAAGGCTTCTAGACAGTTCCACAAATGAGACAAGAACAAGTATTCACAAAAATCTACCTGCAGGCGGTAAAGCCAGTAGAGTAGGGTCTCTGTTCAGACAAGTGAAACAAGGGATCCGAGTGAGCTAAGTTTCGTAAATTGTCAGACTGGTAGAATGAAAGTTGTAGATGACGAGGCAAGTAGGGTAGGGTCTCTAAATGTGCAGATAAGTGAACGAAGGTTCGCAGATAGTCGGACAAGCGGAATGAAAGTTGAAGATGATGAAGCAAATGGAGTAGGGTCTGTAAATGTTCGGGAAAGTGAAATTAGCACCCTAGGTGATTAAATAAGCGAAACAAGGTTTGTAGGTAGTCAGACAAATGGTGTAAAGGCTGTAGGCGGTGGGGTAACTAAAGTAGGACCCATAGGTGCTCGCACGGATGAAATAAGGACGTTGGGTGATTAGACAAATGGAAGTCGGTTTGCGAGTAGTTAGGTCAGTGGAATAAAGGTTATAGTTAGTACAATAGGTCTATAAATGTTCAGACAAACGAATCAAGTATTCTGGATGATTGTTAAATTCTCACATTTGCTCATTTCTTAATTCTCAAATTTCCAATTCGTCAAGTTCTCACATCACCATATTACTAAATCCTCAAATTCACACATCCTCAAATCCTCACATTCGCAAATCCTCAAGTCCTCAAATCCTCATATTCACAAATCCTCAAATTCCCAAACCTATAAGCCCCCAAATCTTTATGTTCCCAAATCCTCAAGTATCCAAATCCTCAAATTCTCAAATCCTCAAATTCTCAAATCCTTAAGTCCCTAAATCTTCACATCCTCAAATCCTTAAATTCCCAAATTCTCAAGTCCCCAAATCCTCAAATTCCCAAATTCTGAACGAGTTATACGAACCATCCCAGCTAACCTTACCAAATTTACCAACTTCTTGTTTTTCCATCGCAGAAGTTTGACCTATCGTTCATAACCATCGCATCCAAGAATCTCGTTACCCATAACTTTCCGACATCAAGGAACGAGGTACCCACTTTTTTGACCGAGGTACCAACTCGCCAGGTATCACCGTTGGACCAAGATGAAACGTGGACGTCAAAGGGAATCGCAGAGAGGGACGATAAAGTCGAAAGGCGAGCAAAGCGGGGAAAAAAGCCGGTGTCTTAATTCCCTCTGTTTCTGTAGTCGTGTAGCGGAGTCACAGGGCTGTCCCCCTCCTCAGCCCCTAACCCAGTAGTCTCCTCACCGCTGTCCGTGTCGTTGCGGCGCAAAAGACGTAATTCACGCCAATTAACAGCCAGCCAGGCCTGGCTTCTCTGAGTTTCGCTGCGTCAACCCTCTTTCATTTCCGCTTGTACCGCGGCGCCTACGCCAACCGTTCCCGACAGTCGCGTTTACCCTGCTTCTTTCAGACTCGGCACCGCCACTCAGACGCACCCCTCGAGCCACCACACCGGCTGACCCACCTTTCCGTTTCAACGTTTTCCCACCCTATCCCTCGTTCCGTCAACATTCTTCACCCTTTGCCGGTTACGCGAACTTAATGAACACCGTGTACACAGAAGGCTTGCTGCTTCGAACACGGAAAGGGGTTGGAAACGGCGAAATCGAACGGGGCCGGGAACGGATGGAAGTTCAAGGGTCGAGGATGCCGAGTGTCGATCGGACCAATCGCGGGATGTTAATAACGATCAAATGAATTTCGGGGTTTGAGAATTTGCCAGTTTCGGGGCTTCGATAGCTGCAGATCTTGAAATATTAGAGTTTGCAAGTTTGGAGATTTTGGTATTTGGGAATTTGGGAAGGTGGGGACTTGAGAATTTGGGAATTTAGAAATTTGGGGATTTAGAAATTTGGGAATATAAAAATTTGGAGACTTGAGAATTAGTGCATATAAAAATTTGGAGTTCCAAATTAATAAATTCGAGATTTTTAGAAAAACTTCGAAATCTACAAATGCTTACAAGAATTTGAAGATTCAAGAATTACGGAGCTTAATAAAAATCTCCAAATGCAAAACTTAAGAATTTCGAAAGAAACCTGACCATAAATCTTACATTCGACAATGAACACCGTGTACGAAGAAAGATTGTCTGAAAGATGGAGGGGGTTGTAATCACAATCGAACAGGGTGGTGGCGAGTGAAAAGAAGTCGAGGGTTGACGGGAATGGAAACGAAATGTGGGCCGGGCCACAGGGTGGATGTTAATAACAATAATGAAGGTGAAATAAGGGGAAATGGGGCTCCGGAGAAATTCACGGTCTCGTAATAAATTCAGGGTGAAGCAGCCGTTCCATTTGCGGCTGAACGAGTAGAAGAGGGCTGAGGAACGGATAGCGACTGGTGAATCGTCTCGTCTAGAAACGTGGGTGACTGGACCACGAAAATGGAATTCCGTTGCTATCCGGTGATCTATGCTTATACGATGGTTGTATCTTTCACCAAGAAAGAATTGATAGAAATAAATGAGGGGTTTTATCTCCCTTTTGTCTAAATTAAATACGACGATCGCTTATGATCATTTCTGGTTCCCTCTTCTTTCAGCTCTGAACCTTTACGTAAAACCAGCGATAAATCTGTTGCTTCGCACACATACAGTTACAACTTTCAGTCAGCCTTAGCGTGAACCAACATAGCGTTTTGAAGGGAAGATAATGTAACTTTGTGAGAACCTCTTAAGTGCAAAACACACCCTGGAGGCTTCAAAATGATACGCAACTTTGAGCCTAAAGGGATCGCTGTAGCTGCGAGATTCGTACCGAAAACATTCTCTCGCCAATCGTAAAAATGGACATTGTAGAAGTCGATGTAAAGTATACTTTTTGTGCGTGACGATTCAACGACGCTAATTATTACGATTTCCAACAAGTGAATATAAGTGGACCTAAGAAATGAATTTGACTCCTAACTAGAGTTTATTTTGCAAAGCACTTGAATGACTGCTCGAGAGTCTCTTCGATTTTTTGTTAAATTGATTTGAAACTACAAATGTGAAGGAACGAACAACCCTTAAACTATTGTATCGTTAAAAACTTGTACCGAGGTTTAATCCCCTAGCTACAATATGCATCCTACGAACACTTAATCTTACAATCTGCTCTTATTTTATATTACCAATTTTTTAACGCGTTCATATTTTATCACCAACATTTACTAAACGTTTTACGTCACATTTCTTCAGAATCGAATCCACGTAGGGGTAACCCAACAACCAATTAAGGAACAAAGAAGAAGAATCGAACCGTGAAAATATCCAGCCACGGAATAAAAGCTTTCGCCACAGCAGACGCGTAGACGCGCGAACAATTTCGATTGTAAGTTCGAGGAAGAATCGGTAAGCCCATTGCAGGTTGACAAAGGGTCAAGAATGGCTTTGAATCAGCCGGTGCACAACAGTCGCGAACACGTACGCAACGCGGGTCTAGAGTAAATTTTATCGTGGCGACGTACACGCCGGTGAATCGTTCGAGCGGTTTCTCACGATGGATTTCCTTTTCTGCGTGGCTACACAGACGTAAAGACGTGTGAAGTATGCCTTTATTCCTCGAGAAAATCGAGAACCCTCCGAGGACTGACTGCCTTTTATAAAAGGGCCCGTGAAATGCGGGCTGCCGCGTCTTGGTGACCCTAGCAACCCTGGAAATATGCTCGTAATATTTCCTCGCTGGAAATATTGGACTGCTCGATGCACTTTTTTAAAATATTATTCGGGAGATTTTCTTTGTTCGGATGGATTTTAGGATTTTAGGTAAGTTGTCAAGTTTTCAAATTTCTAAATTTGTAAGTTTCTAAGCATCTATATTTTACTCCAAATTCCTAGATTCTTAGATCTCCAAATTCCTAGACCCCCAAATACTACATCGCCATATCTTTAAATCACCAAGTTTCAATGTCCCAAAATTCCCAAATCATCATACCCCTAGATTCACAAATCCCTAAGTCCCAATTCTTGCTCTTCCAGTTCCCACACCGCCAAATCCCTAGATTTCCATTTCCCAGTATCTCCAAATCCCCACATCCCCTATACCACCTCGAAATTCTGAAATCTCAAAAATCTCGACGAATCAACAAGTGATCGATCGTACAATATTTTCCCAAGAGGGCCCGATTTACTCTCGACTGTACGTAAAAGTCAGGTTGGTACGAGACAAACACGACGCGAGAAGGAAGACAGAGAGCAAAAGGGAAGGAAATTCCTGTAAGAAGAAATTCTCTCGCGGCTACGTAGCGTTATCATTTATTCAGCACCCTATTCTCTCGACGCGCTTGATGTACCGCCACCATTTCGCCCGAGAAACACTAATCACGAGTGTCGAGCTGCTTCTCTCAACCTCTCTCGCCCTTTCTCTCGCCCTCTCTCTCCCTCTTCTTCTTCTCCGGGCTCTTACGTCTCGAGGCGTCGCTCCGCCTTCTTATCTAAGTCGACAGCAGGGCACAGGATACGCGACATAATTTTAGATTACAGAGACGGAGAGTTTCTTGGGGTGATTTTTGTTTACGAACACCCAAGACGCCTCGTTCATCCGGCGGAAACTCTATAAAAAGGATTTTCCACGGCGCCGGAAGTGGTCCCTCCTTGCCCGCGTGTCTCTCATCCGTTTTTGTCGCGGCGGTCTCTCTTCCTGGTCCGCCGCGAAAATGTTTGGGGCCGTAAAATTTCCTTTTAGTGCCTTCGGGGGCTTTGTACCGAGATGCCTGGCTACCCGTCCGCGATGTACAATGGGAAAAGGGAAGCTACAACGGACGCCTGAAATATTTAATATCGCGAGGTCCACCTGAAAATCTGGCTCGCCATCACCTTCTCCTACTTTTGTTCTCCCCTTTCTAACTCGCGTGTAATTAATTGCACGTAACGTGCTCGTACAAATTATTGAGTAATATTCCTTCATGAATATCCTCATGAACATGTCAGCACCCTGATACCAATACTAGTATATAGTAACATCCTCACTCTGTCAGTACCAATCAGTACCAATCCAATGCTGGTACCAGTACTCGAGTATCAATACCAATGATTTCGATACTGCTACCAGTACCCCAATATCAATTACCGAATACTAAAATATCAATATCGCTGCCAGTGTTACCTCACAATACGTACCGATTGCATCGAAATAACCAACCAGACCATTTCAAGCGTCAATTTCTCTGTACGATCATATAGATCGGTAAACCAGATACTCTTGGTATCTGGTAGACACACGCTTCAAAGAATCAATCGAACACATTCTGTGAAACGAAGCCACGTCGAAGGAAAACACAATGTACCAGCAAAATTCCCCATGAATCGCACCAGCGATATTCCGAGGGATGTTTTATCGGGACCAACTCTCTCGAATAAGATCGAGATAAGGAAGAGTGACGTCCCGTACCTTTTCCACGAGTCCCATCGCGTTATTTTCGATCGGAGAAATACAGTTTCCTCGGCCTCGGTGCTTTCAAGGGAGACCATTGTAACAACGGGGGCGAAAGGACGTTTCGCGTCGCGACGCGGTTCGTAAGCTTCTCGCGAGGCGTCGTGAAATTTCTGTGAATTCAGCGACAAAAGGACAGCTCGTGAATCTGTCGGTGAAAAATGCCCGGACAGACCGCGACGCCGGTGTAGCCACGTAGAAGGCGTGTACGTCGTGCCGGCGTTTCTATTGAATTTATTTCGGAGCTGGCCGGTGCACGTTGCTGATTGCATCCACGCCGAACGGGATGAACGAAGGGGTGGCTTGTACTTGGCCGTTTTGCTACCCGGTCACGTATCCCTGCATCATTTGCTATGGGTTTCATACCGGCCATAACTCTACGGATATATCCTCCACCCCCGTCAAACCACCACCACCATCGCCGCCGCTATCCTTCGTGATCCGCACAGTTACCCTTTCCCTAGATATCTTGCCAGGGCTGCCTCTTCATCTAAGGCGTATTCATCGAAACCAATCCGCAGACGTGTTGCGAGACGGTGGTTGCTGCGAATTAATCAACCCTTGCGTCGAGGTCGCGTCAATCTTAAGGCGCGTCGTCGCTTTTGATTTTCTCAACCCTCTACTGTAATATTAATACGAGATGGTTCCCCGGTAATTCTGGTCCGCCTCGGAGAACATTGTTCCCCGTTGATGGCTTTCGCGAATGGGTTCGCGACGAGGTTCGTTTACCACACAAAAGATTTAGTTTTTGTTGGACAAGTAACGTGATCAGGGGTGTAAAAATATTTAACGGAGTCTAGAGATATTTATTTCAATCTATGGATATTTATTGGGTTCTTAGAAGAAATTCTATTTTCGATTTGAGAACAGTGTCCCGTATTGAAATCGGAAAATTCGTTTTCCTCGACCTGGTTCCGTTGATTTATCGAATCAGCTCGGGTTTACCCCCGTCGTTGTAGCAACACCGTGCGCGTGTATTTCGAATGAACGATTCGTGTCCCGACGCCTGGCGTCTTCTCGCCGCGTCCCTCGGACATCGTCGAGTTTCTCGCGTCGCCGACGAAATTCTACGAGTACAGGTAAGCAGCTCATTCTGCCAATATTGACGTTAAACGTTCGGAACGCGAAGTGCAGTTTGCATTTGACACCCTTGACGCGTCGAGTAGCTTGCATTTAAATTTTGGATGCATTCATTCCTGTCGAAAGACGTGTAACTTTTTGACTTTCGAAATCGACGCTGCGCAACATTTTGTAACGTCGACAAATTTTCTTTCGACTCTATTACGTTATTTTGTAATCTTTTATAATTATATATCACTTTTGCAAGTATTGATACTTTTTTATTAATTTTATTTATATATCCAATCAGCTTTCTAATTTTATTTTTATTGTACTTAAAACATTCAACGTTTCAATTACACTTTTCAGTATATTACACCATGGTCCGTACTTAATAACAAATCATTCGATTTGTATCACATAATTGTCAGAAATAAATTTCGATAGGAGACACACAAAGTACGTCACGACCTACATTGTATCGACTTCACAGGACGCATAAAGTGCGTCACGATCTATGTTTTATGAACCATATATGACGCACAAGGTGCGTCGTGATCTATTTCATACAAACCACATATGACGTACAAGGTGCGTCGTAGAATACTTTATACAAACTATACATGACGCACACGGTGCGTCATCGCTAACATTGTACGGACCACATATGACGCAAATGGTGCGTCAGTTTATACCTTATAGGAACCACACATGACGCACAAGGTGTGTCAATCTCTACATTATAGGAACCACATATGACGCACATTGTGCGTCAGTCTGTACATGATGTGTACCATGTTTGACGCATAGGGTGCGTCATTGTCTACTATGTGTGAATCATGTATGACGCGTAAGGTGCGTCACGGTCTACATTGTACGAACTACGTGTGACGCACAGGGTGCGTCAAACATGTTAATACATTAGCTCTGTATTCATCGTCCAATCAATCTCGAAACCGATCAATTCTGGATAGACCAGGCATCATTGCGAATCAATCGAGCATGATCGTTGCTCGGGTCTCTGTTCCTTCCGCGGCCGTTTCAGTCTATCTGTGTTCGCTACACTTCCGTGCTCGGAAAAAGCGTTCTCGATCGGCAGCACGCCCATCGAATATCAATGCGAGCCGCGTTCGCCCCGAAAAATCGAACGTTGGATGTGTCTGTAACAAGAAGGATGGTTACACGGTCGTTGGTGCACAGGGACGAGGGGAGAAGTTAATAAGCCGGAAGGAAGGCATCGGAAACTGGCGGATAAATCGAGCGTATCTTAAATCCTCAGTCAAATTTCGACGTTTTCGTTTACCGTGTTCCGTCTCTGTTTTATTTTTCTAGCATTTGTACGTGTCCCCCGGTTTCGCGCACAAATTTTACACGCTACATTTTATGACTGATAGATTTTAAAGCTGTCGCGTATCGCGTTGCGGAATTTCGGCTAAATCTTGTACAGATCTGTTGTTTGAAATAGAAATAACCTTCGCCTGGGGAACGCGCGATCATCGATTTGGTATTCATGGACGAGGGTGCTCGTACACGATTTAGGGGGCAGTTTATTAAAACAACGCGGCCTCGGTTACGATCATCGCGAATGCAGAGTGTGTACGGTAAGCTTACAGCTTCGAATCGCTGGTGTAACGATACGTACACTTGGTAAATCCTTTTGTAGCTACTACGTGCTTGTTGAAGGAAACAACTGCAATAATGCGACCGTAAATTCAAATTATTGCGGCTGCTGCAAGATCTTTGCTACCGCCATCTCTGCTATCTGCAGCGAACTGCTCTAAGGGTTGCTTTTCTCGTCTTTGCGTGTTCTTAACCCTCAACGTTTCTGTTAATTATACTTTCCAACTGTAAACGCGTACATCTTTCATCCGACTTCGAGTGAATTTTGCCGAGCTCCTTCTGCTTGAAATATTAAATAAAATCTTGCTTGCATCTTTCCCTTTATTTAATATCGAAAAAAATGGTTAAGAGTTTCGTAAATAGAAACTTAATAAATACGGCAACAGCTAGGGGCTGTTAATTGAAGGAAAATTTATTTAATTTATATGTCAGTTACTTGAAAATAGAAATGTCTTTATTTATCCACACAGAGATTTTTTTCCACGATGATAAATCACTGAAAATACTGTGATTGCGTATGTAATTAAAAATGACTGTACCTAAGTGACAGCTCGAAAGGATCGATTTCGAATGGTCATGCTTATTTCTGAATCAATTTCCAACGTTTAATCATTTTTAATTGCATTCCACTTCGCTCTTCTAAAAGTATCGATTTACCCGAGCAAATTGTTCACCTTTGCAGATTCGAATTTCCAGAATCCTTAAATTTTAACGCCGTAAACGGTACAATTTGAAGATCCGAGTTGCCTAAGTATCTAAATTTGGAATATAGGGTTGTAGCGAACCGATTCAACAGCGCGATCGATAAGTCTTTATCATGGCGAAGAAATCACTAGCCCATACATTCTTGATTCTTCTTTCGACGTTTATCGTGTCACAGGACATCGGGTTACTTCTGTTCGCGAATGTGGAGCGCGATAAATATTAATGAGGCGGCAGTCATTGCACCGGAACGAAACACGAGGAACTATCTGTGTGCGGATACGTGCACCACACTCGAGCAGACACACGCGTGTCCGCAAGATGTGTACACAAGATTTACCGTCTTGAAACGCAATCTCGGCTAGATGGTTACCTGCGGTGCACGATACACGACTGCAACGTTCTCTCCTATCTAAATAATTACGGCGTCGTGAACGACGTTCGCTCACCCTGTTTACAGCCCTACTCTCCACACCAGGCTAAAATGAGGACCGTTCACAATTAAGTCAGAAAATCAGAGTTCACCTTAGACAATTACACGGCTCGCTTGAAGCAATCGTGCGCGATTAGGATCAGCATATGTTGCTTCGAAGATATGTTACACGTTCAAGGTTAATAATGAGGTGATATTTTGTTACATCTTAGAAAGATCAAAATATTTACACGTATACAGAGATATGAAATAGTCAAAATTTTTAACATTTTTTTACTTTGTTATATTTTAGAAACGTCCAAATATCTATTATACATACAGAAAGAGATATTAAGAAGTCAAAACAACCCCTTTTTACGTATTCGTATTTGGTACAGTTATACATTTGTTAAGTAGGCAATGATAGAACGTATCAAGGATAAATAATCTTCTCATCAATCATCAGTCTGATCAGACCTCATCAATTATGATTGTAGAGCAGGATGAAACACACCCCTTGGCCATCATTTTCAAAGCATCTGTCTGTGGCGTGTTGCTTGTTTACATCAATATTCCCTTCGTTCGAGCAGAACCATAATAGACTAAGTTCTGAGCAAATCTACAAATATCTTGTGAAAGCTACAATGCATAAAATATTTTTTCTGTGTCACATTTGTCAATACACTAATTATGATAAATTTACAATGATGAAATGAAATTTACAATCTGAACGAATTACGTTTTTCAATATTTCTTTAATCAACGTGAAAAGAAAAATGAGAACCGCAACGAGCAATAACCTTATATTGACCTGCACGTATACGTCATAAAGGTTGCATGCACGTTTATGATCACGAATTATATTTCAGTCATCAAAGAAATTGAACACTTCTCGTGCAGAACGACCACAAGACCAAAGAAAATGGAGGAACGGAGACTCGAATAGAATGGAAAATATAGCTGGCAGTAAAAACCGGTTACCGTTTTTGTTTCATTTTCATTTTCCACTTATTCTCCCCATAATTCGTATTCGCCCTATTAAACGTTGCATACATGGTCCTCGAAAGGAACCGACGACCATTTGGATTTTTATTTTCGCTCGAACGCTCGACAAACAGTCCAGAATGAACCGGAGGAAATTCGAATTCCCAACCCTCCCTTTAATTGCACGATTTCCGCTGCTAGATTGCTCTTTGTCCGGGAAGCCAAGACGATTCGATTTTTTAGGTTTCTAAAATGCATTCGCGCGAAGGGAATCTCGCTCGGCCATATAGCGAGACTCTACCATAATACTGACTTAATCAAACATAACATCGTTTATATTTTATTCGTATTCAGTCATATGTTATGTTATTCATATGTAAGTCGCATATTGTTCATATTTTGTGCGATATTTCAATTTATTTAAGTAAATTATTAAATAGAAAATTTAAGTTTTATAAATTTTTATCGAAATGTGAACAAGTATTTTTTAAATGAGAAAACTTTTCATCAACAGCGAAAAGGAAACAGAAGACTTTTAAGATACGAAGGAACGCCATTTCGCTCCGAAAATATCCCCTTTCTTAATTATATTCCTCGCTCGGGGAGAGATCGTATTGGTCCGTGAAAATTGTATCGGGCTTCATTGGAAATACATTAACGCTGTCGCATTCCCAAGACGAATGCTGCTCACGTCGCGATACAGATTCGACGGGCTTCAAATAAAAATTTTCAGGAAATTACTGAAAGCAAAAGAAGCCGGCGCGGAACTTTACGTAATAGCAGATTGACTCGTATCGATTCCTCGTGATACTACAACGCGAAAAAGAATCTCTTACAACGTTTGGATACTTTCTGTGTGCATAACACGTTCTACTTCACGTGAATCTTATATAGCAAATGTTTGACAATATCGTAATAAAATAGTATTATTGATAAAATAATAAAGTAACGAACTACCACAATAATAAAATAGTAAACTAGTAAAATAACAATTGTGATAGTCACCATGTGCGTCATATGTGATCCGTACAATGTTAGGTATGACACACCGTATGCGTCATGTATAGTTTGTATAATGTAGACTGTAACGCACCGTGTGCGTCATACAAGGTTCGTACATTGTAGAGAGTGACGCACCCTATGCGTCATATGCGGTTCCAATAATGTAGACACTGACGCACCCTGTGCGTCATATGTGATTCTTACAATATTGACCATAACGCACCCTATGCGTCAAATATGTTGCGTTTAATGTAAACCGTGACATATGCGTCATATGTGATTTGTATAAAGTAGACCACGACGCATCCTATCACAATAAAATAATAAAATGGTGAACTATTAAAATAAGGTAGTAAACTAGTAAAGTAAAAAAATAGTGAACTAATAGTCGAATAAAATAGTAATCCAGTAAAATAATAAAATAAACCAAGATGGTAAAGTAATAAAAATGCTAAAACCCGAAACCGATAAAACTAGTAGAATAGAATAATAAAGTTGGAATAAAAGCTAGATAAATCTCGGTACCGAAACAAAAAGTTCTGGAGATGTTACAAAACGAATCCCCGTTATCGATTTAAACTTCGAGTGCCCCTAACGAAGAGAATGTAAAAAAATACTTGGCTCAAAGAGGAGAACGACGAGGACGGATCATCAACGAGTACTTTTCTCAGACTGGTACGAATGACGAGCATTGCTCGATATCGTTGCCTATCCATTTCAAACGCTCGAACCATCATTCCCACCTCTTCTCACCCTCGTATAAATTCTCGATCGACGCTTTCAACCGGTATACATCGGCGAATATAACGGAGAAGTGTGATGTACGGGGTGCGAAAAGGACCCTCTCCCTTTCTGCGTTGTGGACAAACGAGCGAAGGGTGCGGGCGACGTTCCATCTGATGCTTCCATCGCGATTTTGACCGGAAAATAGCGAACGGTTAGATTGATAAACGAGTTGATATTTTGGAAATGAATGGAAAGGAAAAGAGAACAGCTGTTAGAAGTCTAGGAAGTCAAAGCATCGAATAAAAAATAACAAGAATCCGGATTTAATTTACAAACCGAATACGAATGCATGAGAGAAAATTAAATGCTGTACAAATAAGAAGACTATTCTGTGTTTAATTCATATGATTGTTCTTTGCTCGAATAAAATGGTAAAGACGTGCCGCAAACGTACGCATTTCCTCTCAAATATTGGCATAATTTGTCGCTGAACCCCCAACCGCGCAGCCCCTCATTTTCATCCCCGTTACACGAATATCAACCATTTATACAACGATGATCAAAAGCTTCGCCTTTGGTGCTGTTAATGAGAAAGAAGCTCATAAATTTCATTGGCTCAATGAGGATGGGTGGGGTTGCCATGAAATTCATTACAATACGTTCGCTTTATCGAGCTCCCTTCTTAATTGCCGTTTTACATGGCTTCGATGTTCCCGTCGTTACGACAAGTTTTCAACTATAATATTTCGCTCGTTTTAATTTCTCCAGTTTTCGACGATACTCCTGAGGTTTCGTTATTTCGCGACACTGTACTGTACTGTTTCGAGATACTGTAGAAAATATTTGCATTTAAGAAAACGTAATTACGTAACAAGATCGTAGCTTTAGGATATTTTTCAAACTGTATACTGTTTTCAAAGGGTTAAGAAGCATTCGAACGATCCATGTTCCGTTCGCCCATGAAACTCAGACGACACGAATGCATCTAAACTTTTGATCGGTACACTGGTATTCGAGCATGTATTCGCAACATGTAACGTATACAGGTTGCTGATATATCCAATATATCGCGCGAGCATTCGTAGCCAGCGAAGCGTTTTCAAATCGTGCCCTGTTCAACTTCTTTCGTACACACGTTCTTCGAAATCAAAAATTTTTATGGATGCCACGAATGAAAAATTGGACTGTTCGATTCAAAGTGTCGTTAAAGCAATTAATTCTACAACAAAATTGTTAAGAAAATTTGTTTCACTTCGTAATACATTGTTGCTGTATTTCTTAAAAAATTTAAGTTTTTATCGAACTTCGTTGTTTTACGAATAATTCGAGTTTCCGAGACATAGCCACTTTAATTGCTTCGTGAGATAGCGCGGTAGAGACACACGAGTTAGAAAATTTTTGTATTTCCACTCGAAAGTTCGACAGTAGTTATTTTTCCTCTCTCGAATTGAATCGAGTCGTCGTTTTACTCGTTTCGTGTTTCGCGGTGATCATCCTTGATCTGAACTCCGGGATTACGTACCGTTCCCCGTGGGATTCGACGCATCTGCGGAAGCGTCGCTAATTGCACCGGTAACTTTGGGATTTTCGGAAATTCGTCAGCCGTTCTCGATAGAGGGATTCGTTGTTTTCTCGTCACTGATATAACTCTTTGCGGTCGCTCGAAATTGCTGTGCGATTCAATCAAACTTTCCTTAAAAAAAACAATTGATTTTTTTATCACGAAACGTTTCTCCAACCCTTTTATTATTCTAAATCGTATGGCCGAATATTTATTTATATTTACATGTCATATTTACATATATTCATTTATCCATATTGAAAATTTTATTTATTTATTTATTTTTATTTATAAGCCATGTTTGCTTATTCATATTGAGATACCATATTTATTTATTCATATTTGGGTATCATATTTATTTGTATTTAGAAACTATATTTACTTATTTATGCTTACGAGTTATATTTATATTTTATATGTGGAGTATTTATTTCTTCATACGTACGAACCATATTTATACTTACTTGAATATGTATTTAAACGTGAATATTTGAAACTGTACGTATAGTAGATACAACGATACTTTCTGTTAACCTATGAAACAACAGAAGAAAGTTAAAATGTTAAGTACATAATACATTCAGTGATCTTTGATTTCAATCAGAATTAAACCCAAAATTCAATTGCAGTGAAAATACGAGTCTGGTTTATCACATTCGAATTGTAATGTGCGTCACGAGTGCGACACGATATTGTAAGACAACATCACCTATATGTCAACGACTCGACAGGGAAAGATTTATAATTATATATAATTCTATAAAATTCTTAATGTGTAAATAACCCTATAGAACAAAGAGTATTCGACAAGGAGCAGAAACTGTTTAATTTCTATTTGAATTGAGTTAGAGGTCAATGAGGAAGAAAGGAAGAATAGATGCAGCGCAGTTAAACGTTAAATAGTAAAGAGTTAATGTTGCGAGGTAAATTCTCGTTTACTCAGCTCGCAGGCCTTCTCGAAAGTTTCACAGATTCGAGGGGTGGTTGCGTTGCCGAAAAGACAAAAGCTAGATTCCTTAATCTTCCGAGTACAAGAACGCCCTCTCGAGTGCAATTTTCGTTCCCGTTCAAGGATCACGAGACGCTGAAACTAGTCGCTGAACCGAAACTCAACCGGTAAGCAATTCCGTTTCCCTTAAATCGAGACCATTGTTTCAACCCCGGAGAACACGGTTGTCCTGAATAGAAGAAACGACTTGAATATTCGTGTCGCGAGTATCTCGAATTTTATCAGTTCTACAAGGCGAAACTTACGAAAAATAATATTCGTATAAAATCGTGCACAAAACTTGTACCAAATGCAACGAATACCTTTACTGATTTTACGTGAGCAAAAGGTACAGCTTTTATACAAGGAAACGCAGAGTATACGTAACCCAGAAAATACAGATTTTACTGAAACAAAGCAGATTTTAAACGAGCAAAGAGATTTTAAATAAGCAAGAAAATACAGATTTCACTTCAGCAAAAAGTACGAACTTCTAGATAAGCAAAAAGAAATACAGACTTTATATGAGCAAAGATACTGATTTCAGATAAGCAGGAAAATACAGGTTTCACTTAAGCAAAATAAATATGTAGATTTTACATAAGAAATTCAGATTTTATACGCAAGGAAAAACACAGACTTCACTTGAGCAAAAAAATACAAATTTTACATAAGTAAAGGAAATATACATTTTAGATAAGCAAGGAAATGTAGCTGTCACTTAAGGAAAAGACATATGTAGATTTTGCATAAGTAAAAGAAATTTTATACTCTTAAACATAAAAATATAAATTTCACATATCTAAACGAAATGCAAATTTTACGTAAATGAAAGAAATACAAATTTTACATGAATAAAAGAGATACAAATTTTATATAAGCAAAAAAGTACAGATTAAGCAAAAGAAATATGGATTTCACATAATTAAAAAGAATGCATATAAGCAAAGAATAATACAGAGTTCACATAAAGAAGAGAATACAGATATTACGTGAACAAAAAGTTACAGATTTCGCATAGGCAGAACCTTAAAAGAGTATTACGGTAAATTTAAGCCGAGGAGTGCACAAGGGTTTAAATTGTGTTGCCATGTTCTCTTCATCTTTGCACAGAGCATAGAAAATATTACGCTCGTTCGTTTCACGTAGCTTCCTGTCGCAAAGTGGCTAGGTCGCGTCACGCATACGATACGAGTCGGTTATATTTCACGTAGGAGACACGTGGATTTGTACTTCCTTCGTGCACGCACATTCAGAGAAAAATGCAATTGCGTTTGGTCGCGGCACGACGAATTAAGGCTGACTTCTTTGTCTCCTCGTCGCTAGCCTCTAGTCACGTATCCACGATGGCGTACACGCGACACCGTCGCCACCGTGCCCTTCCCAGAATGCAAATAACGCTTTATTCGTACCCTCGATGGGTATTCTCGGTGTTCTCGTCGCGAATTCGATTTTCGAGAAGCTTTTAAGCGTATCTCGCCTCTCCTCGCCCATTCGTGTCGCGCAACAATTTTCCGATCGGATCAACCAACTGTTCGATCCATTGAAATTGACATAATTCTTCGCGTTGTTCTCTCGCATTTTATGTAAATTGATGGAACAGAAATTGAAATTAGCACTTTGACCGTTACATCGAAATTTCATTGCAAAAAACCATTCACGGAAGTATCCCCTTTAGACTACAACGAGAAATCGGAAACAAGCTTGACAATTATAAAACTGACCTCTACACGGTTTGTAAAGTGACATTGAAATCGATCAAAGAGTTCAATGGTTAAGTACTTTCAACCTCTACGCCATCTTGTGGTAAGAAACATTGAAATTTGCTTGTAACACGTTTGGAATCTATTTCACCCTTAATTAATAATTATCTATAAATAAATCACATCCGATTTCATACAAACTCTGACTCGAATGCAGACGAAAAACTTGCGATTCGATAGAATCATCCCCTTTAGACAAGATCGTGAAATCGGAAAATGTATCGTAAACAAGTTTGATAATTATTTCTGACCACTAAACCTCTAAAGATACCCGAAAGAATCCGTGCTTCCGTGCGCGACATATTTCCTGCGGTCGTAGTCGCCCGATAGAGGTCGGATTAAAAGGCGAAATAAAAGGGAACGAGGGACAATCTATTCGAGGATATTCAACGTGGGAAAAATATCCGCGTAGTGGGTATCTCGCGTACTCTGTGTTGCCGGGTCGTTTAGATAAAAGGAAGGAAAAGACGGCCGCGATATTGCGAGAGCGTATCTACGCCGCTCGTCCTGGGACCAATACCAGTTTCGAACTCTTTCCTGCGATTCGCGACGAGATTCGAACCCTTACGAGGCGAGAAACCATTTCTCTCTTTCTCGAACGTCGTAAAGCCTGCGTTCGTCGAACGACCGTTTCGAAGGATCGCGTACGGAGTCCTAGGCAGGATCCTTTGGCAAATCCTGACTCTGCGTCGGCTCCAGAATCCACGCTCTCGCGAGTCATCGCGATTGTTCCGCCGATTCTTTTATTTCCCCATCAGGATTCTCCGTTTCTTCGTTCCTCCGTTCGATTTCTCAGGAGGTCCTTTTTCGCACCAGAGGGTTGCAGCGTTCTTCTGACCAGGAAGTCCGCGGGGATGATTCCTCCTAGATCGAATCGCATGTTTTGTATAGTTTGTAAAATAGGTTATTTATGATTGTATGAAATAGAAAATAAATAAATAGGATGAAATAATTTATTTATGCAGTAAGAAAAATTTCAATCGTGTTTCATGTAAATAATCTTTCTTAGTATAAGATGGATTAGGGGTTGAAAATTAACGATTGCAATCTTTGTCAAATACATTTCAAAACAAGTTTATACAGCGTGTAGAGGTTAGAAATAATTATCAGGCTTGTTTCAATTTTCCGAATTCTCGTCAGAATAATTCTACCGAATCGCTTTTCGTCTGAATTCGAGTCGGACTTTTTTTTTATGAAATCGGATGTAGATGGAAATGGAATAGATTTCAAACATGTTCCCAGAAAATTTCAATGTTTCTCACCACAAGGTAGAGGAGATCTTTGATCGATAGATTTCAATGTCACTTTACAAAGCATTTAATGATTCAGAAATTAAAACATTTCGAAGTTAGGTGTAACAACTAGGAACTATTCGAAAATTTAGAAATTCCGAAATCGATTCTCCCTCAGTGCCCCCCGTGCAGATCACCGTCACATATATCACCCCAACAGACATAATTGGCAATTACCACACTTCGATTCTGAATACAAACCGTAGAATGGTCTCGACATTTCTGTCACGTTTATGGGATGAAGAACACCTGTACAGTGTCTCCGGCCGGTGTCACCGAGGCTGACAGAATAAATCGTCCGGGATGATGCGGCTGCATGCATCGAGAAGAAGCAAATCATAAATAACGGTAGGATCGTCGCGTGAAAGGATATTTTCTGTTAGCAGCTGGATGGAAAGTGGCGTTTACCACCTGTCGATCGCAAAAGGGGACCACAGGTGGCGAGCAGCAGCAAAGCGATCCAATCTGATTCTCTCGCTTCCAATGCGTCCTTTGCGGCTCGTTGTCGCGCGTTATATTCGGCTAAATCTGCTTTGCCGCGTTATAGTACATCGATTCGATGGTCGATTTCGTGCCTCTATAGCTTTCCATCAAGTTGCTTTTGACGCTTTGCGTTCGTCGATTTGCATCGAATTCATCGGAAGAAAGACAGTGCTCCTTTGTCGACGATAAATCGAGCCGGCTAATGCTCCGTTTATTAATTAGACCCTGATAGAAAACGCGCTGCGAAATCGATCGATTTCATATTCTCTTTTACAACTTATTTTGCAGCCATCATTCAGGAGATGGATACTGAAAAATGCGAGCGATTGGATTGATTGAATTTTCCACGGGGGTGAACGATCGTTTACATCGGTCATTCGTATCGGCTAAGAACGAGCAGACCTTTTTTTAGAACTTATCTTGTGTACTGGAAAACTATTAATACTTACGTCATTTATGGGTGAAATTTCTATGTGACTCTGGAAATACTCGCATTAACTATTTAGAGCTGTGAATAATAAATATAGCAACGTCGTAAACATATTCCTTATAAAATTTTCAGTTTCAATCTAACAGCACTGTTAGATACAAATTTCCTTTAAAATCCGAAAACCGATATTGAATACTACAGTACATTATTTCTCCTTCGTAACTAAAATATCTCGTGGAAATAGTAAATTAAAGATGAAGTTTTACCTGTACTACAAAATTATCAATATCTTGTCTGTGATAATAGCTTGAACCTTCGAGGTATTCGTTAAGGTTGTAATATAGAAACGAGAGATAAAACGAATTTTCTTTATGCACGTTGACTATGATCTAAGTTGTAGGGTATCTAAAGGTGATATAATTTATGGACGCAGAATAGGTGGTTTGAAAATGTTCCATTTTTCATCGGGACTAAAAGTTTGAGGAACGATTCGATATAACGCGACGATCCGGGATAAATTTCCGTGCAATTTCAATACGAGATCATTCCCCTTGTAGACGAAAGCCTCCCCTTTTCTGGCCTGTATACACAGAATCGCGAGGGGGCAAGACGAGAGGGCGGCAACGTCTCCGGATATTAAAAATATCTTCCGTCGGCAACGGACAGCGATCGACTTCCGGTTTATCCGTTTTGCTTTATTTCCAAGGAGCTCGCTCGATTGCACCCGCGAAGCGTCCCTCTCGATTCTCCGATCGGTTCTGGAACAACGACTTCTCGACTTTTCGAGGACTTTTTTGATCGACAACGCGAAACTCGGCTCGAAACGGTGTGATTGATGTTTGAATGCTTAATGGGCTTTCGATGCTCGATCGATGTCGATAAGCATCACCGGAGTTTCGAAACTTTTGAGTGCTTAATCGTTTCAATGCTGCAATCGAACGGCCGAGAGCTTACCTTCTTACGGAATTATCGGACCGAATTAAATTAAATTTAAATTCGGCTTCTCGGTTCTGAAATATACTGCCACACAAATTCTCAACATTCTATATTTTCAAATTTTTCAAATTCTCTAATTTCTCAATTTCAATTTCCTCATTTACAAATTTCCTAATTTCAAAATTGGCTAATTTCCGAATTCCCTAGTTCCCCAATTTCGCAACTTCCAAATTCCCTAATTCTCCAGTTTTCAATTAACCCTAGTTTCGAAATTTCCAAATTGTTTAATTGTCACATTCTCCACTTTCCAAATTTCCAAACCCTATAAACCATACCACGAGTTCTAAATTTTCAAAATGCCTATCTTACAAATTCTCTATGTTTCAAATTTTCATACTTCCGGATTGGCAACTGTTTATTTCATAAAAGATCGCCGATATCGAATTTTCAGAACCGACGATATTTCTCGAAATACTGTGCACGCGATTGCGGGAGCCGACGAACGTGTTAAAGCGCGTGGACGCGGAGGAATTCGCTTCACGCGCGAAAATTATCCCGGCAATCTCGAGTCTCGTTATCGCGCGCGTTCGAGGAGAGGTCTGGCGCGGAAACGCGCGAAATTATAGATGCTTGGCGGCGCGTGTTCGCGCTAGCCCCGGGAAAATTGCGAGGCTGGTTCCGGTCTCTCGAGCTTTTCCGCATCGCGCGAAATTTCTGCCGCGCGACACCGTCAACGTGTGCGCGATTGGCGATTTGTGGCTTTTCAAAATACACCAAAGTCGTCGCGCGACAAAGCGCGAACGTGGTTGTCGAGCGTTTCCCACACTCGACGTGACTTTCTATGTCTGAATTCGAACCGGCGGACAAACAATTTTTTGTCTTTTCACCTTCGAAATTTCGCGGCGGAATTTTTCGTTCGTTCGAACGTGCTGAGTTCGGTCGAAAATCATTCATCAATAACCGATAAATTATCTTTATATTTTGTATTGTTTTTTATTATCTTTATAATCAGTATGTTGATATTTTTTAATTCTTCTAATTTATCTTTATCTTGCAATTTATTTTTTAATTTTCCTAATTTGTCTTTGTCTTGCAATTTAGTTTTATCTCATCATTTATCTTCATTTGCCACTCAGATGTTTCAAAATAGTCCGACTGCACCGTTCACTCGAATAGCAGAAAAAAGTGTTACCATCCGGCGTTGTCCAATGTCCACGATGACACGAACTGTAATCCAATTCGATGGAAATCGAGAGGCAAACAGTCCGACCGCGTACGCCGGCTCTCGTCTAATTATTAATAATGCGACGAGTCACAGACCAGATGGATGACTGTTTGCGCCGTTCTCGTGAAACGAGATTGGTTACTCGGATCGTGCATTACGGCCAGGGTGTTCGTCGCTTATCAATGGGGCATCGTTCAAATTGCTCATGTTTGGCGACCCAACTACGTTCGACATGTTAACCTCGTTTCAAAAGAACAGCCAACCGTGAATCGATTGATACCCCTTCCAAAAGTAACGACATCACGTTTCCAAAATTTCAAATGATCATCTTCGATATAACTCCCTTGAAACATGATACATCGGTGAAGACATTTTTCCTTTTATCAAACTATACTTTTATTAAAGTGTATATCCTTTTATTAAAACTATATTTCATCGGTCATGTTCTTGGACGAATCTGGTGCATTACCTTTTGGCGCCTCGAACGACGCACCAGATGCGTCCTTTGTTGTTTTGGGTTCGTTTCGAACGACGCACCGGATGCTTCATTATTTTTATTACGTTTTGAATGACGCATCTCATGCATCATTACTTTTAATACGTTTCGTATGACGCAACTGATGCGTCATGACTTTTAATGCATCTGGAATGACGCACCTGATGCGTCATTACTTGTAATACATTTCGAATGACGCACCTGATGCGACATTATTTTTAATACGTCTCGAATGACGCAGCTAATGCACCTTGATCTGATTCATAAATTGAAAAAATGTCTGGTTTATTGACTTTGTTCTGAGTTTGTATATCTTGACGCATATGTTGCATCACATACTGTTACAGACATCGTTTACGTCGCTAATCGAAAAGCAGCAGAATATTCGAAAGGAATTTTACGAGCGTGTCAACTGCGAAGTAGTAAAAGATCCCTTTCGTCCCGCTCCGGTCTTTCCAGTTCTGACCATGATCCAAAGAGCACCGGAGTCCTTTCAGCAGGATCCCGTGTACGCAATCTAGCAAATCGAGTACGGGAACGCGAGAGAAAATCACGAAACTCCCGGCGCAACATCCCGCCGATGAATTCTGTTGCCACTTTTACGACAAGATCGGCAAGTTGAATCCGAGCCGAGGTTAGCAAAAGGGTCTGAAAAATCGTGGCGACCGACAGTAAATTCTCTCTCGGGCCGTGATATCTTCGTTTCGGCGTCGGAGATACGGTACCGCGGTCACGTACAGACTGTTTCAAAATCCAATTTGTCGTTGATGTTTGAGCGTCGCTGCTGCAACGGCTAGCCGCGATTACATACCGGAGGAACTCGTTAAAGTTCGAAGGAACACTGGGTCTAGGCTGGTTAGAGCGCGGACGAAACGATAACCCGATGAAATAGTCTGCAATCCTGGAGCTAGCTAGCCGAAATACTGAAACATGCAGCACGCCACGCCGGCTAAGGGGTGCGGGGAGAGTAACAGATATCCTGGGGTGAACGGAGAATCCGGTAGGTAGCCCGTAAAAATCGCTCGTAAAAACGGGATACCGTTTTCTCCAGGAGAACGTGGCTTAATATCGAACCGATCGACCCGTAACCGGACCAGCGCCAATGTTCTGTCGGGAAATTTCCATTTCTGGGAAATTACCGATCCAGCTTCACGGGGTTCCACGTATAAATTGCAAATCCGGGGTTGGGATACGTCTTTTTTATTCCTGAATGTCTAAGTAGTTCGAAAAAGGGAACGTATGACGCAACGGGTGTGTCGTTCGGTACGAACTAACGACTCACCTGCTGCGTCATTCTAGTACAGTTAATACTCTACTACTGGAAAACCTGTACGAGCAATTTTGTTCTTTCTCTGTGTTACGTATCTATCTCTGTAAGTAGAATTTATTATAGCTAGACCTGTGCACATTGCTGGATTACATCACAGATTAATTAACCGTATGTACATAGAAACGCGCACGGTATGTCGTCGAATTAGTTTAAACTTTCAGGAACGGGTAAAATTGTAATGCTGTAAACTTTTAGTGATTGATAATGATATTAAGTGTCATTATGGAGCGCGTTTGGATTTGCATTTGCACTATAGAATATTGCAATTTATCGTGAAACGTGCCTGCGGCTTATTTAATTAAAGCTGAAAGCATCTGTAGAAGTGTTTATAGCCACAGTTTGATTAGCGGGCAACAGCTATTCCATGTTCCACTTCACTTTGGAACTGCCGCGCAAAATATCAAGTGGAGAGGTTAAATCGAAAAATGAAACGGTCGTATTCCGAATAATTGCAATTATGGTGTACACTTCTCTGCTCTGCTATTTTCATCGTGACATTCAACGCGTTAATATTTCAACTGCCCCGTATCAAAGGCACTGTGCTTACGTAGTAATCCACGACGTTGAATATTTATTCGACTAACGAGTACCGTAAGATGGAGTGACTTTGATCAGGTTAGCGTAACATTGACCCAAAGCTAGATCATTCTTGATCTTACCGCTCTGTTAAATACTGAATCATCTCATTGTAATTCTTTGTCAGTTGTCACCTCTCCACATTTAATATTTTTAACATGGACGATGCTTAAATTACTATATGAATCTATCATTTATATTAATAACTTTTTACACAATCATACGACACTTAAATTGTCATATGAATTCATCTATGTCATTACTAATTTAACACATTTAACACAACCATGTATACCACTTAAATTGCCATAAATCGTCAATATTATTATTAATTTATTAATTTACTTCACTAGACATCCTCGTGTTAAAGTACCCAATTAAATTTTCAACCGCTTCACTGTGGAAGTTCATTTATCGTATTGCTCGCATTAATTGAAACTATGAATAATAAATATAACAAAACATTGTGTACATATTTGATAAGATCTGTTTAAAGTAAAACTACTACTTTAGAGCCCAAGAATACTAACTGTAACCAGTAGATATTTTTTTCTTTCATATATTTAAAATAACTAATGTGGTACAATATTTGCATGATATTAAGACTTATTTTTAATACGTTTTGAATGAAGCACCTGATACGTCATTACTTGTAATGCGGTTTGAATGACGCACCTGATGCGTCATGACTTTTAATGCATCAGGAATGACGCACCTGGTGCGTCATGACTTTTAATACATCTTGAATGACGCACCTGATGCGTCGTTACTTTTAATATATCTGGAATGACGCACCGGTTGCGTCATTACTTTTAATACATTTCAAATGACGCACCTGATACCCAAATTTCATATACTCGTACATACATTGATTTTTCTGTGACAGCATATTATACACATGTCACATACATATGTATATTGATCTACGAGAGCATATGCCTATTCTTTCAAACATATTTGTATTATCAGTATTTGTCTTTCATGTATGTGTATTAATGGCTGTGTGAGCATATGTCTTAATAACAAAGTTACGGCGTAGTAATCATTTTCTTCGGAACAAAGTTGCGTTAACCTGAATGAAAATAGCTATAAGGGTAATATTCGTCGGAGTAATTTATTCAAAGATCGCAGTAAAAGGCGGGAAAGTGTCGAATGAAAACGTCAATTTCAATGCAATGACCCGCTCGACCCGTTCTTTCTGTTGCAGTGAAATATCTGAGAGAGGTTACACCTTACTTCAGGAAAGCCTCGATCATCCAGGAAGTCGGTTGGGAGCTTCAGCGCGGTTTCCTCAGCGCGACGCCTCCGCCGCCGAAGTCACCACCGCGAGCGGATACTCGTTATCTCCCGTTGCAACTCTGCAGACTCACCAGGGCTCATCCGTCCTCGGATCCCGGTAAGTTTTCCTTCGACTATCTCCTTCGATCGATGCACGTCGAAAAGTCCTTTCGACGCGCGTAAACTACGCGGAATAAACTCGGCGAGCGCGAGAGCGGAAAACGCGTTCCGCGGAGAACGTTAATTAACGATTCCCTCGTCAAAAAGACGGCTACGATATCCACGCGCTTCTCGCTATTTTTCACCCTCGTGTTCGTCGTTTAACGACAGGTTAAGGGGGGACCTCTATGTAGAAATGGTCAAAAAAGTTTTTTTTTTTTTATTACTTAGAAAATTACTTTGAAACCTATAGAATACGACACGCATTAATATTTGGATTGAATCACAAAGATATTGCTGTGAGAGCCTAAATCCGTAACCCACCTTCGCGCCGATCCGAGACGCGCGCGGTGGTATAATGACCGGGAAGGTGTTTATTTAATGTTTGAAGTGCTTCTACACTTGCAATAAAGTTTAATCAAATGTTTTGGGAGATGCACTTATGCAGAATTTTCAAAGTAATGGCAGGTATAAAAATTATTCAACCTTTTGTACTGTAATACGCTCAAGCAAATTAAACTTTAAACGCGATTTTCTCGAAACTTATTTTTCCGCGAAGTTGAATATCGGTGTACACGATTACTCAAAAACTACTCAACTAATCGGGCTGAAATTTTGTACACATTCTAATAGAAGTACTGTCTCCTGGATGAACCTAAATGTAAGTTAAAATCATTTATATAAACATTTTTTTTATTGCAACAAAGAGTAAAATTTTATCGAAACATTTTTAACATTGTGTTCTGAGGTTTGTCATTATTCCAATTTTTAATTTTTTTTCAATTTTTTAGGTTCATCAATTTACCACAACTATATATTCATCAGATTTCTTTGCTTAGCTCTCTCAGATAATAAGAACAGACTCTAGAGTGTACACCGTTTTCGAAGTCACTTCGTGACGCATCTAACATATCATACTGTACCTCCGCCATTTTGTATGTTATTTAACCAACAAAAATTGAGAAATGAAGTTGAAGTACTTATTAAATAGTCCTCCAACCCTTACAAATATTTATTCATTCCTTATCCTTCAAAATAATTCCTGAAAATCAGCTTAATTTCGGCTTCCTACATAGAGGTCCCCCCTTAAGAATGAACGAAAAAAAAAAATACCAGTTTCCTTGTTTTCTGTTCTCTGAAGTCAAAGTTTGACGCGTACATGTTACACGGATGAAACTTTGTTAGATGTAATTTTAACTTTGTATTAGAGTGTATATGCGCTGATTACGTCTACGGAATGATACGTATTTAATGGAACGAGAAGCACAATTATTACGTAATTAACGCGAAGCTGACCAAGCTCTCAGGCGATTCCCTCGCGAAAACCCGTAATTTCGCCGTAACTTTGGTTACTTAATTTTCGTCGAGCTTGCATATTTCACGCAATCGTTGCCTGCGAAGCGCGGGTCAAAGCGTTTGATATAATGTTTCACCTCTTTCTAAGCACCAAATATCTACTCGATTGTTAAAGAAAGTTCTGAGACGAGGGGTTAAAGAATTCAAGTATAGGTCATACGTGTTAATCGGAGATCTAGCTCACTATCATCGAAATCTCTTTGTGGCATCAAAGGTTTCATCTTTTGGAATACACCGGTGCTTGACAGGTAAGATGAAGGGTTTCTATAACGGTCTAGTAATACTTTAACCCCTTTAGAGACGTTTTTTAAGGTTAGCAGAAATGATTGAATTTTTTGGGTGCAATTATATTCTACTCATTTAAGTCTATAACAAGCTAATCCTGAAAGAATGTACAACGTACAATGATAATATGCACATACATCTTTGATTAACTAAATATCTACATATGTGTCATACATATACTGTATGTCTACATACTACACTTACTCGTGCAAGTGCATATGTAATATTAAATTAAAAATATTAAATAGTCACGTGAATAAAATAATGTCCATTGTCATTTATGGGTATAATTGTATAGCTAGCCAAAGGATTGTATACTGTATTCACCGAGAAGAAAATTGTGAAAGATAGGTTAATCTTTCATGAAAAAGCAGAGCGACCTCTTAAGCATGAAAATAGCCTGTCGCGAGTATAGAGATTGACGCGGTTAATGCAATGAGAGTCAACAGAATAATCGGACGGTCAGCAGCCGCGTATGATGATAGCGGCAGAGAAAGCGGTCGAAGCGTACGGCGTTGCAAATGAAATAACCGTCAGTGAATTTCTCTTGCACCGCACGTTTAGAAGTAAACGTTCCAGCGGAACACGTTCACGGATTACGTGCGCAAGCCGCGTCTCGATGGGTGGCGAGCCGACGCTCCTCTCGAGAACTGCATGCTCAGCGACCGAGATAATGACAGCCATAACGCAATTAACCCGTTTCTGGGATTACAGTCGAACGAGCACATGTGTATGTGAACGTGTGCGGCGCCATCGCGTTGCGAGTTTGACAGTCAATTATCGTTTAAACGGAACAATCGCGCGAAAAGTTTTGTCGATTACCCGGCTATCATAGTGGCACCAGTATCGGCACTGTAATTTAGAGACATACGGGGTTCTTACGATTTAGATATTTGGGGATTATGGTGTTTTGTGATGTAGGGATTTGGGGATGTAGGGATATGGGGGTGTAGGGATATGGGGATGTAGGGATTTGGGGATGTAAGGATATGAACATGTGCGAATTTAAGGATGTGAGGATTTTGGGGATGTGAGAATTTGGAGATATAGGAATTTGGGGATGTAGGAATTTTGCGATATAGAGATTTGGGGATGTGGGGACTTGGGGATGTAAGGATATGAACATATGTGGATTTAAGGATGTGAGGATTTTGGGGATTTGGGAATTTGGAGATATAGGAATTTGGTGATATAGAGATATGGGGATGTAGAGATATGTGGATGTAATGATATGTGGATGTAATGATATGTGTATGTAGGGATATGTGTATGTAGGAATATGTGGATGTAGAAATTTGGGAATATCAGAATTCGGAGATATATAGATTTGGAAATACTTGAAAATGCTAGAATTTCATTTGGTTATTTAAGAATTTGAGAATCTAAAGGTTTAGGGATTTAGGTATTTAGAATTTAAGTATTTATCGGCTTAGATATTTGGGGATGTACAGATTTGGCGATGTGAAAATTAAAAAATCTTGTAATTTGAGAATTTAAGAACATAAGGATTTGGGGGTTTGCGAATTTGAATCTAACGAAATGGTAGACTTTAAAGGATTCGTGAATTTGAAACTAGGCAGAATTGTAAATTAAGGAATTTGCAGTAAAAAATCCCGTTTAACCTTACCAATAAACTTCCCCTAAAGTCCCATTAGAACTGTATATCCCGTGATCTAAATAAAGAAGCGCAAATAGGCGTTAACTAAAGCTGACCATACAATTTCGCTAAATAGCAACATTCCACGGACAATCACCGTACGAACGTTCAATTCGCGACGAAAATTCGAGCAACCCCTAAATACTTGTGCGGAGATAATGGAACGGTGAAGAGGGGTTTTGCAAATTAACGGTAACATCCGAGTCAGTGGCCATTGTGATTCTTCGATATTCGTACAATTAACAGGTTGATTTTAAAATCGAGTGGACCCGGGGCTATTCTTTCAGTCTTTCGGGATTTTGTTCCTTTTAATGGAATCCACCTAATCCGAGGCTGGGTTATAGAGACCCCTATCTATCCGGCCAGCTCTCGGCCGCTCGCTAATTCAATTAGCCAATTTTCATTGTACCATTCATGCGTCCGTTTTAATTCGCAAGATAGACCCCGCGAACGATAGCCAATATCTCTGACCCACCCTACATAGTCTGAACCTTTTTTTACACCTTCCTCTCTAACATCGACCATCGTCGATTCCGTATTTGCTCTTGGTCAACGTTCGAGCCTCTTCATTTTCTCGTTCTACGCGAATTAGCCTCCCTGCTGATAACATTATTCGTTGGATGGAACACGTGTTCAACTAGCAAAGAAACCGTTTCGAATTCGCCATTATGGTTATGTAAATAGGACAAATGCCCCTGTAGCAGAATATAATGTCGGAGGATTTGGAAAATATGAAATTGGAGCGAGGAGAACCTTCTGTGTTTTTCTAGGTGTTGAAAATTGTATTAGGTGAATTACTCTGCTGATGAATGTTGACTTTGGTGAAGGATTATGAGACCAAATTTCAAGATTGGGGATATGATTACACTTTTAACATTCTGAAGTATAACATTTCCAAAATACCAAATCTCGCAGAGTACTCTTGCAAACCCAAACGTCAGCGGTCTCGAGACATCGTCGATCCTCAAATCGAAGTTTAGACACGTATTTAGTTTTTCTGATGGTCGAACAGCGACAGTGTCGTACACAGGAAAGCAGTTAAAGCGAGATAGAAATCGGGTCGATGCTGGAGCCTCCAGGTTCGACTGTACGCTACCGGTTGGCTAGGAGGATGCGAGAGTTAAATTAGTTTCCGGGGCAAAAGCTGGCTGCTGCCTGGTTTTCAGGGCTAACCCCGTGTATAATTCCAGAACAGCTCCATCAGGCTGGAACCCACGAAGAACCTTCCATCCACCATCCACTGCTGACTCCACCACCACCATCACCACCCGTATACCACCCGTTAGCATCGTCGCTATCAACCATCTACCTTGTTCGTCCTTTGCCTTGCCCGTCTTCGCGGACCTCCGCTTTGCCAACTTAATTACCGCCAGATAATTGCTCCCTATGTGCTGACCGCTTGATTAACGAGCCGGGATCTGCTACTTGTCGCCACATTTTTCGGCTGTTTCAATTGTCTACACATCTCGATCCTCCTTTGAATTTTCGTCTCCCTTTTTGGACTCTTTGATTCGTACTTGTCAGAAACACGGTACTTTGTTTTGTTACGTTAATGTAGGATTACTTGATTTCGTTGTGGAAGTTTTTAGCTGTAATGAACTAGAGGTATAATAATGAACTCGACTGGGTGGATTTATATGAAAGTATATGTGTGTACCAGGTGGAGCATTTATGTGACAGCATATGTGAGTACTAACTGGAGCATACATGTAAGAGTAGATGTGAGTACCAGGTTAAGCATATGTGTATGTGAGAATAGATGTGAGTAGTAGGTGGAGCATATATGTGAGGACAAATGTAAGTACTATGTGGAGCATATGCATATGTAAGAGTAGATGTGAGTATTAAGTGAAGCAAGTGTGGAGCATTAACAACGGCGATCTTCGTATTAATAATATAAATTTGTAGATTTATTAGATCCTTGCGATTGTAATATTTAAAAATACAGCTCTCCCAGAAATATTCCGTACTTCAAGAGTTAAATCATCTGTTAACATTTTCTGAATGCAATGTGCATGCTAAACGAGCTATCTGTTTCTAGGGTTGAATTTCAAGCTCTATAATTAAACTCGATCGATGAACGCACATCGACTGATAAATAACGTCTTCCTTAATTAAAGCTTATCTTATAAAGAGTATGGTAAATTGCAGAAATAAGGTCGACCAAGGGTTGACCGTCGCAGCAGGAGTGGATGGAATAAAGGTAACAAAAGGTGGTTGCAAGAATGAGAAAAAGGGTCATAGGTAACGAGCGTGTTCTGGAACTGCAGCGGCCATTATCAGTTACAAGCGGAATTGCATTGTGCGTGGAAAGCCCCCGAGGCGTGCTTCTCATTACCATCGCGCGAGCGCGTATTCGCGAATCGGCTCACTCGCTCGTGAATGCGTGCGTGCGACTATTATCGCGACGTGTAGACGTTCTCGAGCTCGTCGTCGACGACGACGACGATGTTGCAAGGGGCTCCATTATCCTTTAATATCGTTACGCGAGAGTCCCGTTTGTACAAGCGACGGCCGCGATAATACCGTAACGTTAACGACAACAATATCGTTACGGTGATCGTCATCGTCGACGTAGTTTACTTGACGTTCGTCGATCACTCGCTTATTGACGTCCATTGTCATTTAATAAGGGAACTTCGGTGAACTTGCTGTTCTCCGCGCACCTGATGCAACCGACTGCTTATCAACGTAATTAAATGATCTCTCGTCACTAACTTTTACTTGTCAGTTTAAATTGTTTCGTTGGTTTTCTTCATTTGCTGTATTGTATCAAGTTACGGATTTTGAACGAAGTTTGGCAAGATGTAGGAGTATCTCGAAATAACACTTGTAGATCTGGTTGAAACTTAAAGTTGCACGGAGAGCACTGTTTAAATTCTTCGTCCATGTTTGTAACACAAAATGGACGACGGACAATTATAATAGACAGTTGACGAGTTCAAAGTACAAGTCTAGTCGGATTTTGTTACTTAAAAGTATCTCAAAATGACACTATACAAGCACATTAAAATGTCGGTAACATTTCACCGATCGCGATATAATTCGTTTTCCTCGAACAAAAAGGATAGAGGGTGAATATCGCTGTTAGTTTAGCTAGATAACGCGATGCGTAATGATCGCTATGAAACGGAAAAGAGAAACGGTTGTCGGTGCTCGCGCAATATCGTCGGTCGTGCATCATTTTGCGGGCAAAAACGCTCAGTGACACTCGTCGCGCTGCCTAGCGTAGTGATCGTCAATTTCGGCAGCGGAAAGTTATGAATTGTGAAACACGAGACGCCAACAACTGCTGTGTACCTGGGTCGACTTTCGTAAATTACCGAATGAAAATGTACACAGCCGGTCCGTATCGCGACTGATAATCGAATAAAACGATGGAAATGTAGCCCTCCAGAGATATATTTACCTGTACGCGTACTCGAGATTAACGTTTCCCGAAAGGGAGTCGGAACAAAAAATTGCCAAAAATCCTCGTTCCATCTTCTGATAAACATCGCCGTTCCGTCGATATCTGTCTCGCGATATTTTGCTTTTTGTTCGAACCGATAACATTCGTTATTTACCATT